>OX419759.1:39494108-40694108 GCA_948567375.1 Lunularia cruciata
AAACAATGAAACAATGAAATATAAAGCCCGAAAGACCCAAAGAGTCAAAAGGCTGGAAACACAATACAAAACACATGAAATGTGAGCCTAGGCAAGGGCCTAGGGCATCGGACCAATTTGTAACAAATTGGTCCGATGTAAAGTAACTTCTGTCATGTACCTCCCTAATGCTAAAGCTTCAACCTGTAAGAGAGTTGAGAAGTCACTACAAGTAATCTGATGTCTAACTCTAATCTGCATGTAACAAGGGCAATCAACAAACACATGATGCTCATCCTCAACTTTGCTCATAATACACAATTTGCAAAATCGCATGGAGTGCTCTATCTGCTGCCAACGTCCTTGTTCTACTTCTAGTCTATGAGAACTAGTTCTATATTGAGCGATAACATGTCTCAATGAAGTAGAAATCCTAGCCAAGAGATAATCTTGCTCACAATACACCAACATAGGATTTACAAACTGCTGATAGAACACCATCTTGGTACCGGGTTGCTGCCATAAGCGAAGTAAAAACTGCTCCTTGATCACCTCTCGAAGTGCAATAGGCTCCTATCTCCAATGTCGCTCAGAAACATTCCACCTTGTGGCCCATGCAATCAGATCTGTATACCAACCGACAGATAGAGTGGCACAAAAAGCTTGGTAGGGAAGTCTCTCATGCTCCATGGACCTCACCTTAGTGGCATATGTGATAGCTAAAAACAAAGCTTCAGCCTCAAGAGGTAAAAATCCTGTTTCAGCAAGCAAGAATACATAGGGAGTTTGAGTCCTCACCCCAAGTTCATCACACAAAAACAATTTCTGAACTTTCTCCACCTTTTGCCACCATGTCTTCTTAGTACCTGGACCCCAAATCTGAGCACCATAGAGAACCACCGGCTGCACAAGAGATCTGAACAGCACCTTCTTCAACTCCCATGTGGTGAGGTGAGCAAGTCTACTGCGGTTCATGAGTGAATACAAAGCTCTAAAGCCTGCATTGATTCTCATCTTCACACAAGTAGACCAACTATAGTCATGAGAAAACTCAAGGCCCAAGTACTTATAAGAAGAAACCTGCTCCAATTGCTGTCCATCAAAAAAGAAAGGTGTGACACCTTTAGAGCCCACCACAATCACCTTGGACTTGTCAAGGTTCACCTCCATCTTTGTTTCATTGCAAAAGCAAAGTAGAGAATCCAACAGCTTCTGTAAACTTTGTGGATTTGTGGAGAGAAGCACTACATCATCTGCATAAAGGAGTGCATGTATCATCAAAGAGCCAACCTGTACACCTGTAGCTCCAGCTTCCATGAGTAGACTCTCTAGATCATCGATGAAGATTCCGAACAGAGTTGGAGACAGAGAGCAGCCTTGGATCACACCCATTGTGCTAAGGACATCTTGAGAGCTCAAAGATGAAAGTTTCACAATCACTTTCTCATAGAGTCTAGAGATAGCACCAATCAGATCAGCTGAAACACCCACTTCAATGAGTCTCTCACTTAGAGATTTCCTGAGCACCTTATCAAAGGCCTTCCTGAAATCAATAAAGGCAACATAGAGAGCTCTCCCAACCCCCTTGGATTTGCACCACAAAACATGAAGTACCAATAGGTGATCCAAAGTACTAAAGCCTAATCTGAAACCAGCTTGGCACTTAGCTCGAATTTTGTGCTTTTCAGCCCAAGTGCTCAACCTTGACTCCAAAATTCGACCATACAACTTGGCAAAGACACTACCAACAAGTATGGTACGGTAATTGGTGACAACATCTCTCTGGCCAGACTTGTGAATAGGAACTACCTTCTTGAAGCACCATCTATCCGGAAAGCCACACTTGATTGCCTCATTCAAATGAGAAGTGAGTACTGAAATCAGTTGGCTACCGCCCCACTTCAGAAGTTCAACACATAGTCCATCAAGGTCTTCAGCCTTACCATTGGCCAACTTCTTCAATTGGTACTTGACATCAGCTTCAGAGATGGTGAGAGCAGATCCAAGGCAAGGTGCCATGCTTGGAGCATTTGGGAAAAAGTACAAATCCTTCACATAGTCACAAAGCTCATTCAGGTCCAGCGATGGAGATGGAGATCTGATGGTTACTTTCTTCCAGAAAGCCTTGGGATTGCTCCTCAATTCAGTGCTCAACTCAACTCCTTTGAGTCTTAGAAATGCCCGCTTTTTGCACTTCACCAACTTTCTGTATAAAACAAAAGCTTGATTTTGTGCAATCTGATCAAGAGATCTATCCATAGCTTTGATCCTTGCAATTTTGCAATCAGCATCATACCATCTATTGCAAGGGAGACCAAGTCTCTTCCTGTGGGAGCCTCTTGGAAACAAAGAAGTTGATGTAGATTGAAGAAGTTCAATCAATTGATCACTACGTTGTTGAAAATCAGAACTCCACTCCATAGAACTCAATTTCTCTTGGATAGCTTGTTGGTACAAGTCTCTCTTGTGAAAATCTAGACGAAGTTTGCCTCTAAAAGCATGGTCTATAGGTAATGTGGTTCTATTGAGGCAAGGAAAAAGGATGGTACAGGATAGAGGTGCATGGTCTGATTCTGGTTGAGGATCTAAAACAGCAAAATCTGAGACAAGATGGATATCATTAGCTGAAGTGAGCATATAATCTATGGTGCTTGATCCACCTGAGGCAAAGCATGTGCTTTTACAAGTTTCTGGAAATTGAGAAAGGCCATTCAAGATCTTCAAGCTAGTCAAGATCTTCATGGACCATGAGAGATCTTCAGGCCATTCCAGATCTTCAAGCTCTTCAAGATCTTCATGGACCATGAGAGACTTCCCTACCAAGCTTTTTGTGCTCTATCTGTCGGTTGGTATACAGATCTAATTGCATGGGCCACTAGGTGGAATGTTTCTGAGCGACATTGGAGATTGGAGCTTATTGCACTATGAGAAGTGATCAAGGAGCAGTTCTTACTTCGCCTATGGCAGCAACCCGGTACCAAGATGGTGTTCTATCAGCAATTTGTAAATCCTATGTTGGTGTATTGTGAGCAAGATTATCTCTTGGCTAGGATTTCTACTTCACTTAGACATGTTATTGCTCAATATAGAACTAGTTCTCATAGACTAGAAGTAGAACAAGGACGTTGGCAGCAGATAGAGCACACCATGCGACTTTGCAAATTGTGTATTATGAGCAAAGTTGAGGATGAGCATCATGTGTTTATTGATTGCCCTAGTTACATGCTGATCAGAGTTAGACATCAGATTATTTGTCGTGATTTCTCAACTCTCTTACAGGTAGCGTTAGGGAAGTACATGACAGAAGTTAGTTTACATCGGACCAATTTGTTACAGATTGGTCAGATGCCCTAGGCCCTTGCCTAGGCTCACATTTCATGTGTTTTGTATTGTGTTTCTAGCCTTTTGACTCTTTGGGTCTTTCAGGCTTTATATTTCATTGTTCATTGTTCAACACCTTTGGATTTCCACCACAAAACATGGAGTACCAATAGATGATCCAAAGTACTAAAGCCTGATCTGAAACCCGCTTGGCACTTAGCTCAAATTCTATGCTTTTCAGCCCAAGTACTCAACCTAGAGTCCAAAATTTGACCGTACAACTTGGCAAAGATACTACCCACTAGAATGGTACGGTAATTGGTGACAATATCTCTCTGACCAGGCTTGTGAATAGGAACTACCTTCTTGAAGCACCATCTATTAGGAAAGCCACACCTGATGGCCTCATTCAAGAGAGAAGTGAGTACCGAAATCAGATGGCTACCACCCCACTTCAGAAGTTCAACACATAGTCCATCAAGGTCTTCAGCCTTACCATTGGCCAACTTCTTCAATTGGTACTGGACATCAGCTTCAAAGATGGTGAGAGCAGATCCAAGGCAAGGTGCCATGCTTGGAGCATCTGGGAAAAAGTACAGATCCTTCATATATTCACAAAGCTCATTCACATGCAGCGATGGAGATGGAGATCTGATGGTTACCTTCTGCCAAAAAGCCTTAGGATTGCTCCTCAATTCAATGCTCAACTCAACCCCCTTGAGTCTCAAGAACGCTCGCTTCTTGCACTTCACCAACTTGCTATAAGAGACAAAAGCCTGATTTTGTGCAATCTGATCAAGAGATCTATCCATAGCTTTCATCCTTGCCATTTTACAGTCAGCATCAAACCACCGATTGCAAGGGAGACCAAGTCTCTTCCTGTGAGAACCTCGTGGAAATAGAGTTGTTGATGTAGATTGAAGAAGCTCAATCAACTGATCACTACGTTCTTGAAAATCAGAACTCCACTCCATAGAGCTCAATTTCTCATGGATAGCTTGTTGGTACAAATCTCGCTTGTGAAAATCAAGACGGAGTTTCCCTCTAAAGGCATGGTCAATAGGTAATGTGGTTCTATTGAGGCAAGAAAGAAGGATGACACAAGATAAAGGTGCATGGTCAGATTCAAGTTGAGGATCTAAAACAACAAAATCTGAGACAATGTGTATATCACTGGGTGAGGTGAGCATATAATCTATAGTGCTGGATCCACCAGAAGCAAAGCATGTGCTCTTACAAGTTTCTAGAAATTGAGAAAGGCCATTCAAGATCTTCAAGCTACAATTGGTACCAAAGCTCAAAAAGTGCTCACTCATGGAGTTGGATATGAGATCTTTGGAAGAGCGGGACCAAGCACTAGAATGATCTATCAAGCTGTGGAAAGGGTCATTCTCAAGGTCACTAAACTCAGGAATCTGAGAGGTTTGGATCCTAGCATTGAAATCACCAAGAATAAGTACTGCACCTTTACTTTGAAATTCCAACACATCCTTTGTCAAGGAATGGAAAGGCTGCATGGTTTTGAGAGATCCGCTTGAATTGATTGGTGATGTCAATGGGGCAAAGTAACAAACAGCAAGGAAGCAAGGTGTAGCAACTCCTCCAATCCTCAGCCATTGGTATTGTCCACTTGAGTCTTGGCCTATCAAAGAGACTGATTTTTCAAAACCAAATCTGACGTAAGTAGCAATACCTCCAAAGCCCCTTTCTCTGTGTTGCCTCCGCTTGTTCCAAGTTGAACCAACAAGAATGAAACCTTCAATGTCTTGAATGGTGTTTCCTTCATGTTCCCATGTCTCCACAAGATTGATCAGATCAGCATCTTCCCACACAGGTTTAGCGCTTGAGTACTTGGTATGTGTGAGACCATGAACATTCCAAAACAACACTCTAAGGGTCTGGAATTGCTATGCGGTAGTTGACAATTTCCTTTGGGTGATCACAGCTCTATTGTCTCTCAAGAATGCAACAAAGCTTGCTTGTTGAGCCTCCTTCACCTTTGCTAATTCTCCCTTCTTTCCTTGTCATTGGAGAGATGTGAGATCAGGATCCAACCAGATACGCCGCCCCTTCAGTATAGCCTTGTTTGCCATCACTGAATTCCTCTGAGTTTCTGAGCCAAACCTCACCAAAATGCTTCTTGGTTGTGCACCTTGTTGTCCCAATCTATATGCTTGCAAAATCTGAGGATCATGGACTCTCAGAGAATCAGTAAGAAACTCACACACTATGGCCTTGGTGTCTTCCTTCTCAGTCTCTGGCAAACCAGAAATCCTCAAGTTCTTCAATTTGACTTGTTGGTTCTCCTTCTCAACCTCATGCTCTTGCAAGTAAGAAATTTGAGCCACCTTAGTAGCTTCAGCATATGATCTCATCTTCACTTCTAATGTGTCGACAATCTGTTGGAGCCCTCCGCTTTGTGTAGCAATGTCACTGGCTTGTGTTCCCAAGGAAGCAACTTTCTCGGTAGCATCAACCATCCCCTTGGTTGATGTTAACAGTGAGATAGTACTCTTCTTCAGGTCTTGAATCTCTTGGTTGACTAGGTTCAAGGACTCTTTTACGCTACTGATCTCAACCTTTACAATTTCCATATCAATCATGAGAGTACTCATGCACTGGGACATGGGTGCAAAGAAACTTCTAAGCTTTTTGTGGAAATCATTAGATTTCCTATACATTTCTGCTAATTGTTGTTGCTTCAAGGCTATATCAGCAACATCTTTCACCATCTGGGACTCCTCCATTGTGCCAATCGCTAATCACTAATCAGTCACAATCAATCTAGAAGTTTTACTTTCAACACCAAAACTTCTAGATTTTTCAAGTAGACATTGCTTCTGTTTTATAGGTCAAAGCACTACTTGGTGGGTGTTGAAGTAAGGGCCTTGAGAAACTTGTTCTAATGAGATAAAAATCACCTCATTTGAATATGTAAGCACAAAGATACTACCTTCCAAATTTGCAATGCTTAGAGCTACCAAAGGCTGCGAAATTTGAGGTACCTAGGTCTGATCATCTGTCCTATAACCTGAAGCAATGAATTTCCAATGTAAAGGTCTGAGTGAGTTGATTCTAATTACACAAAGATCATGTCATTTGGATCATTGAGTACAAAGATACAATAGCTTGAATCTACACACAAAGTAGTAAATCTTAACTCAAAGTATTTGGCAGTATCAGAGTGAATCAATTGGTCATATCATCTGCCTTGGATACTCAAATTCTCCAAACTAAAGATTCAATACAAAGCTTATGACTTTGTGGTTCTTATGATATAAGAATCACCTGCATTGGGTCTGTGAGTGAACAGAACTGGCCCTCCAAAGCTGGTACTCCAAACACCAAGATTCGAGAGTTGTGACAGAATGAGAATTGTCACCACTGTTTGCTTAGACTTCCATATGCTTTGAGTTTTCACTTGAAACAGAGCTTGTAAGTCATAGGTTTTGATGCATCAATAATCACTGGATTTGCACTTGTGACCACAGAGCAACACCTCTCTAAATTTTCGACCTATCACATGGAGTTCTCAAAACTTCCAGAGAATTCAAAAATCCACAACTCCTTGTATACTGCTCCAAACTCCACACAATTTAGCTTGAAACAAAGCTCTTGGAATGGTGCTTCTAATGAAACCCCAATAGTTCCATTTGCTCAAGTATTGGAAAAGATACAAGCATCTGAGTGTCTGCCAAAGAAACTCCAAAATCAAAAACCCTTCATGAAGAATAGATGAGAATTAGAATTGTCACCACTGCTTGCTCACACCTCCATATGCTGCGAGCTTGGCCTTGAAAGAGAGCTTGTAAGGCACAGATTATGATGCAACAATCTTCACTGGATTTCCACTTGTGACTGCAGAGCAATACCCCTCCAAATGTTTGCACAATCACATAAAACTCCTCACGGTTTGCTCAGGATTCAAAATTCTAGAACTCTTTGTGTACTGCTCCAAACTGCACATGCTTTACCTTGAATGAAGGCTCTCATCATAAAGCTTCTATTGAATGCCTAATCACTCCATTTGCAGAAGTATTGGTAGAGATACAGTCATTCGAAATTTCAGTTTAAACCCTAAAATCTGCCAAAGAAGACAGAATTCGAATCCTTGTAACTTCCTGGAGAGATGTGATCTTTGAGCGTGCTTGAGATCAATCGAAAGAACTGGTCAATGCGCATCCACTGCCACAAAAACCATTACATTTGGACTCATAACGAGGAAGAAATGTACTCTCAAATATGGATCATTTGTCAGAAAATTCAATTGGCCATAACTTTCGATACAAAACTCAAAATGTTACAATCTTGGTGGTCATAGAAAGCCCTTGGCAAGGCGCTTCTAACAAGACCGATATTGTAAGGTTTGGACTGGTAGGTGTTGAGAAATGACATGCCAAACTTTCTGGAAATCTCTTCTCTCTTACACTCTCGAAAAATCTCTTCTCTCTATTCTCATGTTATCGCTCAATATAGAACTAGTTCTCATAGACTAGAAGTAGAACAAGGACGTTGGCAGCAGATAGAGCACTCCATTTGACTTTGCAAATTATGTATTATGAGCAAAGTTGAGGATGAGCATCATGTGTTTGTTGATTGCCCTTGTTACATGCAGATTAGAGTTAGACATCAGATTACTTGTAGTGACTTCTCAACTCTCTAACAGGTTGAAGCTTTAGCATTAGGGAAGTACATGACAGAAGTTACTTTACATCGGACCAATTTGTTACAGATTGGTCTGATGCCCTAGGCCCTTGCCTAGGCTCACATTTCATGTGTTTTGTATTGTGTTTCCAGCCTTTTGACTCTTTGGGTCTTTCGGGGTTTATATTTCATTGTACATTGTTCATTGTACCATCCTTCATCCTTGCCTCAATAGAACCACATTACCTATTGACCATGCCTTTAGAGGAAAACTTTGTCTAGATTTTCACAAGAGAGACTCGTACCAACAAGCTATCCAAGAGAAATTGAGTTCTATGGAGTGGAGTTCTGATTTTCAACAACGTAGTGATCAATTGGTTGATCTTCTTCAATCGACATCAACTTCTTTGTTTTCAAAAGGCTCTCACAGGAAGAGACTTGGTCTCCCTTGCAATAGGTGGTATGATGCTGATTGCAAAATGGCAAGGATCAAAGCTATGGATAGGTCTCTTGATCAGATTGCACAAAATCAGGCCTTTGTTTCATATAGAAAAATGGTGAAGTGCAAAAAGCGAGCATTTTTGAGACTCAAGGGGGTTGAGCTGAGCACTGAATTGCCGAGCAATCCCAAGGCTTTTTGGAAGAAGGTAACCATCAGATCTCCATCTCCATCGCTGGACCTGAATGAGCTTTGTGACTATGTGAAGGATCTGTACTTTTTCCCTAATGCTCCAAGCATGGCACCTTGCCTTGGATCTGCTCTCACCATCTCTGAAGCTGATGTCAAGTACAAATTGAAGAAGTTGGCCAATGGTAAGGTTGAAGACCTTGATGGACTATGTGTTGAACTTCTGAAGTGGGGCAATAGCCAACTGATTTCAGTTCTCACTTCTCATTTGAATGAGGCAATCAAGTGTGGCTTTCCTGATAGATGGTGCTTCAAGAAGGTAGTTCCTATTCACAAGTCTGGTCAGAGAGATGTTGTCACCAATTACCGTACCATACTTGTTGGTAGTGTCTTTGCCAAGTTGTATGGTCGAATTTTGGAGTCAAGGTTGAGCACTTGGGCTGAAAAGTACAAAATTCAAGCTAAGTGCCAAGTTGGTTTCGGATCAACCTTTAGTACTTTGGATCACCTATTGGTACTCTATGTTTTGTGGTGGAAATCCAAGGGTGTTGGGAGAGCTCTCTATGTTGCCTTTATTGATTTCAGAAAGGCCTTTGATAAGGTGCTTAGGAAATCTCTAAGTGAGAGACTCATTGAAGTGGGTGTTTTAGCTGATCTGATTGGTGCTATATCTAGACTCTATGAGAAAGTGGTTGTGAAACTTTCATCTTTGAGCTTCTCAAGATGTCCTTAGCACAATGGGTGTAATCCAAGGCTACTCTCTATCTCCAACTCTGTTCGGAATCTTCATCGATGATCTAGAGAGTCTACTCATGGAAGCTAGAGCTACAGGTCTACAGGTTGGCTCTTTGATGATACATGCACTCCTTTATGCAGATGATGTAGTGCTTCTCTCCACAAATCCACAAAGTTTACAGAAGCTGTTGGATTCTCTACTTTGCTTTTGCAATCAAACAAAGATGGAGGTGAACCTTGACAAGTCCAAGGTGATTGTGGTGGGTTCTAAAGGTGTCACACCTTTCTTTTTTGATGGACAACAATTGCAGCAGGTTTCTTCTTATAAGTACTTGGGCCTTGAGTTTTCTCATGACTATAGTTGGTCTACTTGTGTGACGATGAGAATCAATGCAAGCTTTAGAGGTTTGTATTCACTCATGAATTGCTCTAGACTTGCTCATCTTACCACATGGGAGTTGAGGAAGGTGTTGTTCAGATCTCTTGTGCAGCCGGTGGTTCTATATGGTACTCAAATTTGGGGTCCAAGTACTAAGAAGACATGGTGGCAAAAGGTGGAGAAAATTCAGAAATTGTTTTTGTGTGATGAACTTGGAGTGAGGACTTAAACTCCTCAATATCGTTGGCTTGTGCTCCCAAGGAAGCAAATTTATTGGTAGCATCAACCATCCCCTTGGTTGATGTTAACAGAGGGATAGAATTCTTCTTGAGGTCTTGAATCTTGGTTTACTAGGTTCAAAGACTCTTTTACACTACTTATCTCAACCTTTACAAATTCCATATCAGTCATGAGAGTACTCATGCATTGGGACATAGGTGCTATGAAGCTTCTAAGGTCATTGTGGAAATCATTTGCTTTCCTATACATTTCAGCTAATTGTTGTTGCTTCATGGCTATATCAGCAATGTCTTTCACCATCTTGGACTCCTCCTTGTGACAATCACAAATCACTCACAATCAATCTAGAAGTTTTACTTCCAACACCAAAACTTTAGGATTTTCAAGTAGGCAGCACTATTGTTTTACAATTGTAAGCACTACTAGGCTGGTGTTGAAGTAAGGATCTTTAGAAGCTGATTCTAATGAGATAAGAATCACCTCATTTGAATATGTGAGTGCAAAGATACTATCTTTCAAATCTGCAATACACAAAGATACCAAAGGCTGCAAAATTTGAGGTACCTAGAGCTGCTTATCTGTGACTTAACCTTTGGAAATCAATTTTCAGTCTAAAGGTTTGAGGGAGTTGATTCTAAAGACACAAAGATCACTTCAATGCATAGAGATAACTCAATGCATAGAGATACCAAAGGTTACAAAATTTGAGGTACTTGGATTTTATAATCTGTCCTCTAATCTCTAGCAATCAATTTCCAATGTTAAGGTCTGAGTGAGTTGATTCTAATGACACAAAGATCACTTCATTTGGATCATTGAGTACAAAGATAAAATAGCTTGAATCTACACACACGAGTAGATCTTAACACAAAGTACTTGGAAGTATTAGAGTGAATTGTTCATATCATCTGCCTTGGATACTTAATTCCTCCAATATAGATTCAATAGAAAGCTTATGACTATGTGGTCCTTATGATATAAGAATCACCTGAATTGGGTATGTGAGTGAAGAGAAGTGCCCCTCCAAAGTTGATACTCCAAACACCAAGATGCGAGAGTTGTGACAAAGTGAGAATTGTCACCACTATTTGATCAGACATCCATCTGCTGGGAGTTTTAACTTGAAATAGAGCTTGTAATTCATAGGTTTTTATGCAACAATAATTACTAGATTTGCACTTGGGACCATAAAGCAATGCCTCTCTAAATGTTTGCCCTATCACATGGAGTTCTCAAAACTTCCAGAGAATTTAGAAATTCACAACTCCTTGTATACTGCTCCAAACTGCACAAACTTTGCCTTGAAAGAAAGCTATTGGAATGGTGCTTCTAATGAGACCCCAATGACTCCATTTTCTTAAGTATTGGAAAAGATACAAACATCTGCCAGCAAAACTCTAAAACCAATAATTATTCACGAAGAATAGATGAGAATGAGAATTGTTCACCACTACTTGCTCAAACCTACATATGCTACAAGCTTGGCCTTGAAAAAGAGCTTGTGAGTCACAGATTCTGAAGCAATAATCTTCATTAGATTTATACTTGTGACTGTAGAGCAATATACCTTTAAATTCTTGCACAATCACAAAAACTACTCAAAGCTTCCTCACAATTCAAAATTCTTTGTGTACTACTCCAAAATGCACAAGCTTTAGCTTGAAAGAAATCTCCCAGTATGGGACTGCTAATGAATCCCTGATCACTCTATTTGCTAAAGTATTGGTAGAGATACAATCATATAAAATTGCAATTCAACCCTTAAATCTACCAAAGATGGCAAAATTTGAATCCTTGTAACTTTCTATATAGATGTGATCTTTAAGTGTGCTTGGCATTAATCTAAAGAGTTGTTCAAGGCGCATTTACAGCCACAAAAACCACTCCATTTGAACTCATAATGATGAAGAAACAAACTTTCAAATATAGATCCTTTGTCAAAAACTCAATTACTCATAACTTTTGGCACATAGCTTAGACAGTTACAATCTTGGTGGTCATGGAAAGCTCTTGGCAAGGCATTCTCAAAAAACCAATATTGCTAGGTTTGGACAAGTAGGTGCTAAGATATCACATGCCAAACTTTCATGTAATCTCTTCTCTCAATCTTTTGAAATCTTTCAAAGTTACGAGTAGTATCTCTAAGTAAGTTACACAAGTTGTTGGATTCTCTTCTCTTGTTTTGCAATCAAAAAAAGATGGAGGTGAACCTTGACAAGTCCAAGGTGATTGTGGTGGCTTCTAAAGGTGTCACATCTTTCTTTTTTTATTGACAACATTTGGAGCAAGTTTCTTCTTATAAGTACTTGGGCCTTGAGTTTTCTCATGACTATAGTTAGTCTACTTGTGTGAAGATGAGAATCAATGCAAGGTTTAGAGCTTTTTATTCACTTATGAATCTCTCTAAACTTGCTCATCTTACCACATGGGAGTTGAAGAAGGTGGTGTTAAGATCTTTTGTGCAACCGATGGTTCTTTATGGTACTAAGATTTGGGGTCTAGGTTCTAAGAAGACATGGTGGCAAAGGTGGAGAAAGTTCAGAAACTATTTTTGTGTGATGAACTTGGAGTGAGGACTCAAACTCCTTATGTATTGTTGCTTGCTAAAGTAGGATTTTTGCCTCCTGAGGTTGAAGCTTTGTTTTTGGCTCCCACATATGCTACTAAGATGAAGTCCATGGAGCATGAGAGACTTCCCTACCAAGCTTTTTGTGCTACTCTATCTATTGGTTGGTATACAGATTTGATTGCATGGGCCATAAGGTGGAATGTTTTTGAACAACATTGGAGATTGGAGCCTATTGGACTACGAGAGGTGATCAAAGAGCAGTTCTTACTTTGTTTATGGCAAGTACTGGGTACCAAGATCGTGTTCTATCAACAATTTGTAAATCCTATGTTGGTGTATTGTGAGCAAGATTATCTCTTGGCTAGGATTTCTATTTCACTAAGACATGTTATTGCTCAGTTGTGCATCGCGGAAGAGAGGATTTGAAAGTTTGAGAAGAGAGGAGTCCCAAAATTTTAGAAAGCCATATCTCACTATATATATGTCCAAACATTGCAGTCCTGGTATCATTAGAAGCGCCTTGCCAAGAGCTTTCCATAGCCACAATGATTGCATCATTTTGAGATTTTTGAAAAACATTATGAGTGATTGAAATTTCTGACAAAGGATCAAGATTTGGGAGTTTGAATCTTCATCATATGGTGTCCAAATGGAGTGATTTTTGTGAAACAAACAAACAATGAAACAATGAAATATAAAGCCCAAAAGACCCAAAGAGTCAAAAGGCTGGAAACACAATACAAAACACATGAAATGTAAGCCTAGGCAAGGGCCTATGGCATCTGACCAATCTGTAACAAATTGGTCCGATGTAAAGTAACTTCTGTCATGTACTTCCCTAACGCTAAAGCTTCAACCTGTAAGAGAGTTGAGAAGTCACTACAAGTAATCTCATGTCTACCTCTAATCTGCATGTAGAGCTTTCTATTAGACATTAGTGGAGTGGAGTGGAGTTTCGAAAGTTTGAGAGGAGACGAGTCCCGAAAGTTTGAGAAGCCATATCTCCCTACATACATGTCCAAACATTGCGGTTTTGGTCTCGTTTGAAGCGCCTTGCCAAGACCTTTCCATAGCCACCAAGATTGTGTCATTCTGAGCTTTGAGCGGAACGTTATGAGTGATTGAAATTTTTGACACAAGAGCTAGACTTGAGAGTTCGAATCTTCATCATATGGTGTCCAAATGGAGTGATTTTTGTGGCATTAGAAGCGCCTTTGGAAGCTCTTTCGATTGATACTAAGCTGGCTTGCAGAGCACATACACAAAGAAAGTTATGAAGATTCGAATTCTGCCATCTCTCAGAGATTTTAGGGTTTGAGCTCAATTTTCAACACCTTGTAACTTTTTGGTTCCATGTCCAAATCTTTCAATCTTGGACTCATTGGAAAGAGCTGTGAGAGGGTTTTCTTTTGAACTCCTGGTTGCTGAAGTTGGAGTTTTGTGGAAGAAGTTTCGAAATTCATCAATCTCTGTTCTTGTGCGGTTGGTGGTGCTCAAATCTGCAACTTTCAGAGGCTGGAACTTTGGACTCACATCTTCAAATGAGGTGATCTTGAACTCATTAGAAGCATCTTGTCAAGAGCTATTGATTGAAATTCATTTCATAGAATTTGAAGCTTTGTGCTTGCAATTATCAGCATTTGAATTCTTTGATTCAATGAGGTTTAGAAGTTTCCATAGAGAACTCTAGAGGCCATAACTTCATGTCTATTGGCTCAAATGAGTTCATTTTTCATTCATTGGATAGAATTTCTCAAGAGCTTTTGATTGAGTCATCTATTGTAGATTTTAAAGTACTGTAGCCAAGGTTATGAATTTTCGAAATCTGTAGGATTTCAAAATTTTCATGTAGGAAAAACTCAAATTCAAAAGTTTGTAACTTTTGATTTACAAGTCCAAAGGAGTTGATTTTTGGTGTAGAGCTATTGGTGTTCACAGAGTGTGAGTGAACCAGAGGATACATTCTCATAGTATCTGTTAGAAATTTGAGAATGGAAGCTTCCAAGATGATGCAAGACATTGCTGAGATAGCTTCAAAACAGCAACAGCTTGCTGAAATGTATAGAAAAGCAAATGACTTCCACAAGGAACTCAAGAGCTTTTTTGCCCCCATGTCTCAATGCATGAACACTCTTATGACAGATTTGCAAACCGTAAGAGTTGATGTCTTAACTGTGAAAGAATCTCTGAATTCGATCACCGTAGATATCCAAGAACTCAAGAAGAGTAGCAATTTGATGTTAGACTCCACCAAGGGTATGGTGGATGCTACTGAGAAGGTTGCTTCCTTGGGAGCACAAGCCACCAACATTGCTTCACAAAATGGAGGGCTGCAAGAGATGGTTGACACATTAGAGGTCAAGATGAAGTCATATGCTGAAGCTACGAAGGTGGCTCAAATCTCTTACTTGCAAGAGCATGAGGTTGAGAAGGAGAACCAATTGGTGAGAATGAAGAACTTGAGGATTTCAGGTTTGCCTGAGATTGAGAAGGAAAACACCAAGGCTATAGTGTGTGAGTTTATTGCTGATTCTTTGAGAGTCCATGATCCTCAGATTTTGCAAGCATATAGATTGGGACAACAAGGTGCACAACCAAGAAGCATTTTGGTGAGGTTTGGCTCAGAAACTCAAAGGAATGCAGTGATGGGGAACAAAGCTATACTAAAGGGGCGGCGTATCTGGTTGGACCCTGATCTCACACCTCTCCAATGGCAAGCAAAGAAGGGAGAATTAGCAAAAGTGAAGGAGGCTCAACAAGCAGGTTTTGTTGCATTCTTGAGAGATAATAGAGCTGTAATTACTCAAAAGAAATTGTCAGCTATTGCATAGCAATTCCAGACCTTTAGAGTACTGTTTTGGAATGTTCATGGGCTCACACATACCAAGTACTCCAGCGCTAAGCCTTTGTGGGATGATGTTGATCGGATCAATGTTGTGGAGACATGGGAACATGAAGGAAACACCATTCAAGACATTGAAGGATTCACTCTTGTTGGTTCAACCTGGAACAAGCGGAGACAACACAAAGGAAGGGGCTTTGGAGGTATTGCTACTTACGTCAGATTTGGCTTTGAGAAATCAGTCTCTTTGATAGGTCAAGATTCAAGTGGACAATACCATTGGCTGAGGATTGGAGGAGTTGCCACACCTTGCTTCATTGCTGTTTGTTACTTTGCCCCGTTGACATCACCAATCTATTCAACAGGACTTCTCAACACCATGCAGCCTTTCCATTCCTTGACGAAGGATGTGTTAGAGTTTCAAAGTAAAGGTGCAGTCCTTGTTCTTGGTGATTTCAATGCTAGGATCCAAGCCTCTCAGATCCTTGACTTGAGCGACCTTGAGAATGATCCTTTCCACAGCTTGATAGACCATTCCAGTGCTTGGTCACGCTCTTCCAAAGATCCTATGTCCAATTCCATGAGTGAGCACTTTTTGAGCTTTGGTGCCAATTGTAGCTTGAAGATCTTGAATGGCCTTTCTCAATTTCCAGAAACTTGTAAAAGCACATGCTTTGCCTCAGGTGGATCAAGCACCATAGATTATATGCTCACTTCAGCTAATGATATCCATCTTGTCTCAGATTTTGCTGTTTTAGATCCTCAACCAGAATCAGACCATGCACCTCTATCTTGTACCATCCTTTTTCCTTGCCTCAATAGAACCACATTACCTATAGACCATGCTTTTAGAGGCAAACTTCGTCTAGATTTTCACAAGAGAGACTTGTACCAACAAGCTATCCAAGAGAAATTGAGTTCTATGGAATGGAGTTCTGATTTTCAACAACGTAGTGATCAATTGATTGAACTTCTTCAATCTACATCAACTTCTTTGTTTCCAAGAGGCTCCCACAGGAAGAGACTTGGTCTCCCTTGCAATAGATGGTTTGATGCTGATTGCAAAATTGCAAGGATCAAAGCTATGGATAGATCTCTTGATCAGATTGCACAAAATCAAGCTTTTGTTTTATACAGAAAGTTGGTGAAGTGCAAAAAGCGGGCATTTCTAAGACTCAAAGGAGTTGAGTTGAGCACTGAATTGAGGAGCAATCCCAAGGCTTTGTGGAAGAAAGTAACCATCAGATCTCCATCTCCATCGCTGGACCTGAATGAGCTTTGTGACTATGTGAAGGATTTGTACTTTTTCCCAAATGCTCCAAGCATGGCACCTTGCCTTGGATCTGCTCTCACCATCTCTGAAGCTGATGTCAAGTACCAATTGAAGAAGTTGGCCAATGGTAAGGCTGAAGACCTTGATGGACTATGTGTTGAACTTCTGAAGTGGGGCGGTAGCCAACTGATTTCAATACTCACTTCTCATTTGAATGAGGCAATCAAGTGTGGCTTTCCGGATAGATGGTGCTTCAAGAAGGTAGTTCCTATTCACAAGTCTGGCCAAAGAGATGTTGTCACCAATTACCGTACCATACTTGTTGGTAGTGTCTTTGCCAAGTTGTATGGTCGAATTTTGGAGTCAAGGTTGAGCACTTGGGCTGAAAAGCACAAAATTCGAGCTAAGTGCCAAGCTGGTTTCAGATTAGGCTTTAGTACTTTGGACCACCTATTGGTACTTCATGTTTTGTGGTGCAAATCCAAGGGGGTTGGGAGAGCTCTCTATGTTGCCTTTATTGATTTCAGGAAGGCCTTTGATAAGGTGCTCAGGAAATCTCTAAGTGAGAGACTCATTGAAGTGGGTGTTTCAGCTGATCTGATTGGTGCTATCTCTAGACTCTATGAGAAAGTGATTGTGAAACTTTCATCTTTGAGCTCTCAAGATGTCCTTAGCACAATGGGTGTGATCCAAGGCTGCTCTCTGTCTCCAACTCTGTTCGGAATCTTCATCGATGATCTAGAGAGTCTACTCATGGAAGCTGGAGCTACAAGTGTACAGGTTGGCTCTTTGATGATACATGCACTCCTTTATGCAGATGATGTAGTGCTTCTCTCCACAAATCCACAGAGTTTACAGAAGCTGTTGGATTCTCTACTTTGCTTTTGCAATCAAACAAAGATGGAGGTGAACCTTGACAAGTCCAAGGTGATTGTTGTGGGTTCTAAAGGTGTCACACCTTTCTTTTTTGATGGACAGCAATTGGAGCAGGTTTCTTCTTATAAGTACTTGGGCCTTGAGTTTTCTCATGACTATAGTTGGTCTACTTGTGTGAAGATGAGAATCAATGCAGGCTTTAGAGCTTTGTATTCACTCATGAACCGCTCTAGACTTGCTCACCTCACCACATGGGAGTTGAAGAAGGTGCTGTTCAGATCTCTTGTGCAGCCGGTGGTTCTCTATGGTGCTCAGATTTGGGGTCCAGGTACTAAGAAGACATGGTGGCAAAAGGTGGAGAAAGTTCAGAAATTGTTTTTGTGTGATGAACTTGGGGTGAGGACTCAAACTCCCTATGTATTCCTGCTTGCTGAAACAGGATTTTTACCTCTTGAGGCTGAAGCTTTGTTTTTAGCTATCACATATGCCACTAAGGTGAGGTCCATGGAGCATGAGAGACTTCCCTACCAAGCTTTTTGTGCCACTCTATCTGTCGGTTGGTATACAGATCTGATTGCATGGGCCACAAGGTGGAATGTTTCTGAGCGACATTGGAGATTGGAGCCTATTGCACTTCGAGAGGTGATCAAGGAGCAGTTTTTACTTCGCTTATGGCAGCAACCCGGTACCAAGATGGTGTTCTATCAGCAGTTTGTAAATCCTATGTTGGTGTATTGTGAGCAAGATTATCTCTTGGCTAGGATTTCTACTTCATTTAGACATGTTATCGCTCAATATAGAACTAGTTCTCATAGACTAGAAGTAGAACAAGGACGTTGGCAGCAGATAGAGCACTCCATGCGACTTTGCAAATTGTGTATTATGAGCAAAGTTGAGGATGAGCATCATGTGTTTGTTGATTGCCCTTGTTACATGCAGATTAGAGTTAGACATCAGATTACTTGCAGTGACTTCTCAACACTCTTACAGGTTGAAGCTTTAGCATTAGGGAAGTACATGACAGAAGTTACTTTACATCGGACCAATTTGTTACAAATTGGTCCGATGCCCTAGGCCCTTGCCTAGGCTCACATTTCATGTGTTTTGTATTGTGTTTCTAGCCTTTTGACTCTTTGGGTCTTTCGGGCTTTATATTTCATTGTTTCATTGTTTCATTGTTTCATTGTAACAAGGGCAATCAACAAACACATGATGCTCATCCTCAACTTTGCTCATAATACACAATTTGCAAAGTCTCATGGAGTGCTCTATCTGCTGCCAACGTCCTTGTTCTACTTCTAGTCTATGAGAACTAGTTCTATATTGAGCGATAACATGTCTAAGTGAAGTAGAAATCCTAGCCAAGAGATAATCTTGCTCACAATACACCAACATAGGATTTACAAACTGCTGATAGAACACCATCTTGGTACCGGGCTGCTGCCATAAGCAAAGTAAGAACTGCTCCTTGATCACCTCTCAAAGTGCAATAGGCTCCAATCTCCAATGTCGCTCAAAACATTCCACCTTGTGGCCCATGCAATCAGATCTGTATACCAACCAATAGATAGAGTGGCACAAAAAGCTTGGTAGGGAAGTCTCTCATGCTCCATTAGAATTAGAAGTGCCTTGAGAAGGTCTTTCAATTATTACAAAGCACACTTGAAGATCACATACACACAAAAAGTTAAGAAGATTATTATACTATCATCTTTGGGATATTTTAGGGTTTGAGTTCAAATTTCAACACATTGTAACTTTTTTGGTTCCATGTCCAAATGTTCCGATCTTGTACTCATTAGCAACACTTGTGAAAGGGATTTTTTGTTTTATACTTGCTAGCTGAAGTTGGAGTTTTGTGGAGCAAGTTTTGAATTTCATCAATCTGTGATCGTGTGCGATTTGTGGTGCTCAAATCTACAACTTTCAAAGGTTAGAACTTTGGACTCACGTCTTTAAATGAGTTGATCTTGGTCTCATTAGAAGCATCTTGTCAAGAGCTATTGATTGAAATTGTTTTAACAGAATTTGAAGCCTTGTGCTTGAAGTTACAAGCATTTTAATTCTGTGAATTAATGAGGTTTAGAAGTTTAGCATAAAAACTCTAGAGGCCATAACTCAATATCTATTTGCTCAAATGAGTTCATTTTTTATTCATTTGTAATAGGTACTAGAAAGCTTATGATTGAGGCCTCACTTGTAGATTTTGAAGTATTGTGGCCAAGGTTGTGAATTTTTGAAATCTGTAGGATTTCAAAATTTTCATGTAGGAAAGTACAAATTCAGAAGTTTATAACTTTTGATTTATAAGTCCAAATGAGTAGATTTTTGGTTCATTAGAACAAGCATTTGTAGAGCTGTTGGTGGATATAAATTAGGTTCATTGTCACTCTATGAAACAAAACCATGGGAATTTGAAATCTCAATGCATGTTTATGCATTGAGATTTCAAATTTTAAATTCAAAATAAACACTCTTATGGCACATTGGGAAACCGTAAGAGCAGATGTCATGATTGTGAAAGGATCTCTAAATTTGATCACTCTAGATATCCAAGAACTCTAGAAAGCAACAGTTTGATGTTATACTCCATGAAGGGTATGATGGATGCTAATGAAAAGGTTGCTTCCTTGGGAGCACAAGCCACCAACATTGCTTCACAAAATGGAGGGCTGCAAGAGATGGTTGAGACATTAGAGGTCAAGGTGAAGTCATATGCTCAGCTACTAAGGTGGCTCAAATCTCTTACTTGCAAGAGCATGAGGTTGAGAAGGACAACCAATTGGTCAGAATGAAGAACTTGAGGATTTCAGGTTTGCCAAAGACTGAGAAGGAAGACACCAAGGCCATAGTGTGTGAGTTTATTGATGATTATTTGAGAGTCCATGATCCTCAAATTGTGCATGCATATAGATTGGGTCAGAAAGGTACACAACCAAGAAGCATTTTGGTGAGGTTTGGCTCAAAAACTTAAAGGAATTTAGTGATGGAAAACAAGGCTATATTGAAGGGGCGGCGCATCTGGTTGGACCCCGATCTCTCATCTCTCTAATAGCAAGCAAAGAAAGGAGAATTAGCAAAAGTGAAAGAGGCTCAACAAGCAGGTTTTGTTGCATTCTTGAGAGATAATATAGTTATGATTACTCAAAAGAAATTGTCAGCTATTGCATAGCAATTCCAGACCCTTAGAGTGTTTTGAAATGTTCATAGCCTCACACATACCAAGTACTCTAACGCTAAGCCTTTGTGAGATGATGCTAATTTGATCAATCTTGTGGAGACATGGGAGCATGAAGGAAACACAATTTAAGACATTGAAGGATTCACTCTTATCGGTTCACCTTGGAACAAGTGGAGGCAACAAAGAGGAAGGGGCGTTGGAGGTATTGCTACTTATGTCAGATTTGGCTTTGAGAAATCAGTCTCTTTGATAGGCCAAGACTCAAGTGGACAATACCAGTGGTTGAAGATTGGAGGAGTTGTTACACCTTGCTTCCTTGTTGTTTGTTACTTTGCTCCATTGACATCACCAATCTACTCAAGTGGAGCTCTCAACGCCATGCAGCCTTTCCACTCCTTGACAAAGGATGTGTTGGAGTTTCAAAGTAAAGGTATAGTACTTGTTCTTGGTGATTTCAATGCTAGGATCCAAGCCTCTTAGAGTCTTGAGTTGAGTGACCTTGAGAATGACACTTTCCATAGACCATTCTTGTGATTGGTCCCACTCTTCCAAAGATCTTATGGCCAACCCCATGAGTGAGCACTTTTTGAGCTTTGGTACCAATTGTAGCTTGAAGATCTTGTATGGCCTTTCTCAATCTCCAAAAACTTGTAAAAACACATGCTTTGCTTTAGGTGGATCAAGCACTATAGCTTAAAACCTTTCTTTAGCTAATGATATCCACATTGTCTCTGATTTTGCTATTTTAGATCCTCAACCAGAATCTGACCATGCATCTCTATCTTGTACCATCCTTCTTCCTTGACTGTAATACCAAGGGTTAGCTATATGATCTAGATGTGAAATTCGGTTTGGTAACATCTAGAATGATGTTATACATGATGGTCAAAATAGATCAGATAGAAGTATCACCAAAAGAGTACTTCTACTAATAGGGCAGAAACCGAAATAGACTTGAGAACCTTAGAACCAATAGCTAGACATATGATTTAAAGGTGAGAATTGGTTTGGTAACATCTAGAAGGATGTTACACATGATGGACTAAACAGATCAGAAAGAGGTATCACCAAAAGGGGACTTCTACTAATAGAGTAGGAACCGAAATATGCCTGAAATCTTTGAAGGTAATTTTAGAGGCCTAAATGGATGAATTAGGCCTCGAAAATGTGCAGATCCCCCCCCCCCCCCAACGGAGGAAAGGCTGGCCTTCCCTTACCCCTGGTTTGTCTCGTCGAGAGCTTTCCAACGGTACCTTACTCATGTGATTCTGAGATTCATACAGGAAGATTCCCTAAAAGATTCCCTCCGGTCAAAGCTTGTTTGACCAACCAGATAGGACCTAGACCAGACAGGTCACCCATCCAAGGAAGTAATCCAAGGGTGGAGCTTGCTGACATGTCACCTATCTGTGTCCCTAATCCTATGGTGGAGCTTCCTTGGATGAGATCCTCTTTGTCTATATAATAAAGAGAAGGTGCTCCCTTGGGGCATCAAATGTTGGAGTGTGCAATTTGTGTTTTCTCTCTTCTCTTGTCCTCGGAGTATTACATTGAATCAATAGAACCATATTACCTATTGACCATGCCTTTAGAGGGAAACTTTGTCTAGATTTTCACAAGAGAGATTTGTACCAACAAGCTATCCAAGAGAAATTGAGTTCTATGAGGTGGAGTTCTGATTTTCAACAATGTAATGATCAATTGGTTGAACTTTTTTAATCTATATCAACTACTTTGTTTCCAAGAGGTTCTCATAGGAAGAAACTTGGCCTCCATTGCAATAGGTGGTTTGATGTTGATTGCAAAATGGCAAGGATCAAAGCAATGGATAGGTGTCTTGATCAGATTGCTCAAAATCAAGCCTTTATTTTGTATAGAAAGTTGGTGAAGTGCAAAAAGTGTGCATTTGAGACTAAAGGGGGTTGAGTTGAGCACTTAATTGAGGAGCAATCCCAAGGCTTTTTGGAAGAAGGTAACAATCAGATCTCCACCTCCATCGTTGGACCTAAAGAAGCTTTGTAACTATGTGAAGGATCTGTACTTTTTCCTTGATGCTCCAAGCATGGCACCTAATGTTGGATCTGCTCTCACCATCTCTAAAGCTGATGTCAAGTATTAACTCAAGAAACTGGCCAATGGTAAGGCTAAAGACCTTGATGGACTATGTGTTCAACTACTTAAGTAGGGCGGTAGCCATTTGATTCCAATACTCATTTATTTCTTGAATGAGGCAATTAGGTGTGGCTTTCTTGATAGATGGTGCTCAAAGAAGGTAGTTCCTATTCACAAGTCTGGTCAAAGAGATATCATCACCAATTACCGTACCATTCATATTACCACATTGGAGTTGAAGAAGGTGGTGTTCAGATCTCTTGTGTAGCCGGTGGTTCTCTATGGTGCTAAGATTTGGTGTCCGGGTATTAGGAAGATATGGTGGCAAAAGATGGAGAAAGTTCAAAAATTGTTTTTGTGTGATGAACTTGGAGTGAGTACTCAAACTCCTTATGTATTGCTGCTTGCTTAAATAGAGTTTTTGCCTCTTGAGGTTGAAGCTTTGTTCTTAGCTCTCACATATACCACTAAGGTGAGAACCATGGAGCATGAGAGACTTCCCTACCAAGCTTTTTATGCCACTCTATGTATTGGTTGGTATACAGATCTGATTGCATGGGCCACAAGGTGGAATTTTTTTGAGTGACATTGGAGATTGGAGCCCCTTTCACTAAGAGAAGTGATCAAGAAGCAGTTCTTACTTTAGTTCTATAGCAACCCGGTACCAAGATTGTGTTCTATCAGCAGTTTGTAAATCCTATGTTGGTGTATTGAAACAATGAAACATAAAGCCCGGAAGACCCAAAGAGTCAAAATGCTAAAAACACAATACAAAACACATGAAATGTGAGCCTTCATTAATTTCTGAGATGGACCTCGCTCAACCACTCCAAGCAGCACCAACAACATTGAAGAAGGAGCACCATGAGCAAGATTATCTCTTGATAGGATTTCTACTTCACTTAGACATGTTATTGCTAAGTATATAACTAGCTCTCATAGACTAGAAGTAGAACAAGGACGTTGGTAGCAAATAGAGCACTCCATGCAACTTTGCAAATTGTGTACTATGAGAAAATTTGATGATGAGCACCATGTGTTTGATGATTGACCTTGTTACCAACAAATTAGAGTCAAACATCAAATTAGTTGTGGTGATTTCTCAACCCTCTTACAAATTGAGGCTTTAGCATTAGGGAAGTACATGATGAGGTTAGTTTACATCTGACCAGTTTGTTACACATTGGCTAGATGCCCTAGGCTCTTGCCTAGGCTTACATTTCATGTGTTTTGTATTGTGTTTTCAGCCTTTTGACTCTTTGGGTCTTCCAGGCTTTATAATTCATTATTTCATTGTATAGAACTAGATCTCATAGACTAGAAGTAGAACAAGGACGTTGGCAACAAATAGAGCAGTCCATGCGACTTTGCATATTATGTACTATGAGCAAAGTTGAGGATGAGCACCATGTGTTTGTTGAGTGTCATTGTTACTAATAGATCATAGATGCACATCAAATTAGTTGTAGTGATTTCTCAACTCTCTTACAGATTGAAGCTTTAGCGTGAGGAAAGTATATGACTGAGATTAGTTTACATCGGACCAATTTGTATTATATTGGTCAGATGTCCTAGGCTCTTGCTTAGGCTCACATTTCATGTGTTTTTTATTGTGTTTTCAACCTTTTGATTTTATGAGTTTCCTCGCTTTATATTTCATTGTTAAGTGTGGTTTCTCAAAAGTAGATAGATTATGAACTTCTGCAAGTCCGCACCATGGTCAAAAGTAGTTCACCTTGGATTAGAAGCAATTCAATGGGAGAATTGCTTTGTGATGTTGCGTCATAAAGCATTCCAAGTTTTGCTTGTTGGGCTTCCAAGCGCACAAAAAATCATTTAACGATACTAGTGATATTTGTATCATCAATCAATCGGGTAAAAATTTATACAAAAGAATGTTAGAATGGGAAAATTACTTACAGTTCACCTTGCATTAGAAGCAATCCAATCGGAGAATTGCTTAGTGATGGTTGCGTCATAAAACATTCCAAATTTTGCGTGTTGGGCTTCCAAGCGCACAAAAAATCACTCAACGATACTAGTGATATTTGTATCATCAATCAATCGGGTTAAAAAATTATACAAAAGAATGTTAGAATGGGAAAATTACTTAGTGGATCCGTCAACCCATCAATATTGCGGCCCCGGTAATGTTCAACTACGATCTCTTATGTGCATCACCCTTAGGTACCACGAATTTACCCCGTGAGACGATATTCAAATTTTAATCCATTTGCTTGTGATAAGCGGCAAGTTTTGGTACCATTTCTTAATTGTATTTCTCGATAAGCTCGCCTGATCCTTCCCATAACACCCTTAATTCAGTCCCTTGGTTAACAAATGAAACGCCAACCGACCCGAAAAAAGGTTTTACGAAATGTTCATTTCTTTTATGGTTATTTCTTACCTTCCAATAAAAGATTTAACGGATATTTTCCGTAAAGACCCGGTGAGCTTCGTTTTTGAAACCCCTGTTAATGCAACGCATTTATCCTTGTACGGCTGGATGGGCTGTCCATCCTTTGTCATCCTAGGTGCGTCGCATTTCAATAATTATTTATGAAGAAAATTCAAAATTTCACTCTACCAAGTTAACAGGAAATAAACACGTCAAATTCTTCAAATTTTAGAAGAGTCACATAGAACTGCTTAAAACTATTTATTGGAGAAAAAAGACTTCCTAATTCTGGAAAAGTCACATAGAACTGCTTAAAACTATTTATTGGAGAAAAAAGACTTCCTAATTCTAGAAAAGTCACATAGAACTGCTTAAACTATTTATTGGAGAAAAAATAAAATCGCACAGAAGGCACGAAGAACTGAAAAAGACACATGAAATCAAACCGTACAAGGGTGACACAAAAGAAGTAAAATGGAGCTAAGCCCCAATAGTACCGCTATTAGAAATCTGCATTACCACCCTAACAAGCATCATATGGAGGGATGGCTCTCATTTCCTGAACTATGAACCTCACTCCTGTAAGGTTTAGGAGAGTTCTCTAGTCTTGAAAATCTGCATAAAATCACCTTTTGAGTTCAAAATTTTCAAGTGAATCCCTCACGAGACCCTTATATTATGAATCCATCTAACAACCAGAAGAATGCAGATATAGATGTCATTTTATATTGGACTCTGCAATTAGATCCCTAGAGAAATCTTAGGAGCTTCAAGACCCTCTCCCACTCTAGGATTTACGTGCAGGAAGAGAGGAGAGGAGTGGTGGCGTGAAGCTTGCACTGTTGAATATACAGGCTCCTGAAGCCGATCCACTTATTCAATGTCTGCAGGAACCTAAACACATCAAGTGTGCCAATTTTTCAAACTTTAGCTGAATGAGGGTGTCACCACATTCAATTTGAACGTGAGTTCTTCAAGTACTTGGACAGTGGAGATGGCACTTACAATGTGGATGCTTGTACGATGGGCAGCTGGTACAGTGGCTGCTATCACAGGTATGGCTTGAATGGAAAGTATAGTTGTATAGCTGTTACACGAAACAAAACAGGAGCATGAGAGAAGCTACGAAGGGTTTCCAGATTTGGTCGATTGGTGACGAGGCTTTTGTCATTTATACGAGGAGAACTTGACTCGTTTGCGCACTTTCTGATTTTGTGGGACGGCACCTCAGTGCAGAAGTGGGTGGCAAAGAGCGTTCAACTGGAGCGCAAATTGGCGGAATCGGAAGCCGCCTTGAAAGTTGCACGAAGGGAGCGCACTGCGGAGCGCACAGGCCGTATCCGTGCCCAACGTGTACCTTTCCTTACCTTTTTCTCGTGAGCTTGTGATTTACAGAAGCATTTTCTTTTGGGAGTTGTAAGAAGAATGACGTCTCTCAGAAGATTGAATCCATTTCAGTATCAATTTGATTTCTAGGTTAATCATGAGAAAAACATGAGAGCAATCAGCTATTTATGCGGGCTGGATTTTCATCGGAAATCAGGTTATCAGCTTGATTATCGGCGACATAATATAAACATCCACATAGATGTATCACGCTCGGTTACATATTCTGTCTTTCACGGAGAACTGATAGCCAGCTCGAACGAACTCCTGAACTCTGAAAATTGTTCGGGGGAAAAATTGGATAGACTCACAGAGTACATTTCAATACAATCCAGCTTGTCTCATCTTACAGATCTATTCAGAGATTTTGTCTCAGATGGAGCATGATATCATCCTCACCCGGTAAGCATGATGTAACCTGCTGCAGATAGGCTAAGGCCGGCTAAAAATCATCACGGCAGTGGGTTAATGCTGAATGCAGGAGTTGAAGAATGCGTTGGTGAACAAGAAGAATTCCGAAGACGCGAGTTGCACAGCATTTCCAATGACCCCGATAGGCACAGTACGGTCTTGCTTTTCTACCAGGTACGACTAGTGCTTTTCTAACAGAATGCTTCTTGCTGAGGTGGTGGTGCTCTGCAGGATCCGCGAGATGCAATTACATATCTGATGTATCGTCCTTGGTTTATGGCAGGAACGGCACACCGAGACAGCCCCTACTCGTAACTGAAGCACGATCTTGTGTAGTGCTCTACCCGGGCGGAATTCCAGTTGAAGCCTTTGAAGGACTTGGACAGTATTCTCATTGCTGGCTGCTGTATGTGTTTCATGATAACACAGACTTGCAAAGGTTGTGGATTAAACCAGGTCACCGTGACTTCAAGGCAAAGGTCTGTGCCATACTAATGTTTTTACGACTGCAAGCTTCTGTAACGAACTAATATTGGCATTTTAGAAACTTTTGTGACATAGACTGATGGCTCAGGTGACGTCATGTCAGATACATGTTCCACGACTCCAAGGCGGCAAATTGGGAGTCTTCGCCACTCGCTCACCGCATCGCCCTTGTCCGATCGGCCTCAGCGTAGCAAAGGTCTGAAACTCTCAGGAAATCTTGTATGGTCTAGGGTTTAAGGACGCAAATCAGCATTGGAGATCAGCGGCTCTAATAATTCATTTTAAGGAAGTAATGCAAAGATTGACACTATAATGGTATTACGGATAGTTTCCTGATGGGAGATAAACCAGCAAGTTTCTTGGTGATAGCAGGCAGATTTGGTATCCTTCGGCACCTACTCAAGTATATAAAATTATCTTGAACTGAGCTGTGAAACTTGGTGAAAAGGTACGCAGCACTTAAGTTTGTGTGACTAGGTGGAGCCGACTGAGGTTTGTGAACAACTGGAGACGAGTCGAAGGGTTTAGATCCTTTATATGTTCGTGGCTTGGAGATACTGGACATTTTCTGTCCAAGGAACTAACGTTCATGAAAGACTGGCTATACGAAACTTATTAAAGCAGAAACGGACCCGTGTTTCAATACTGGCCTTTACGACTCAAGAAGATTTGAAATACCGTGAATATCTCACTTAGCCTGATGCAAATATGAACATCAGAAATCCGCGTTTAACATCTTGAGTACTAAGCATGTGACATCTGTGTCTGGTGGTCAGCAGATTGAAGGAATTTATGGAGGAATGCTACTTCTCTCCGGTGCTGATATAGTCGATGGAACGGTATTTCCTTTCCTTCATGTTCATGTGCTCATCTGCTCCGTGATTGCATCTATCTCCTTCCAGTTATACCTTCGTGTCAATAGTACTGGGACCAGCACTTTTGTGCGAAGTAACTCTTCGGTTCCCGCAAGTTAGCAGCGCAGTTCTTACGTATTTGGTTCTTTGAAGACCACTCGGTATTACCAGCAATCTCCATGAGTTGATTCTCATGGACGCATGTATAGACTACGTTTCAAATTGATCTCAGGCTTCTTTGTGCAGCCTGTTTTGGATATCAAGCCGTATCTTCCATATTGTGACTCCGTTCCTGTCGCTTTAGCACCATCGTGGGTCAAGGTCAGATTCTATTCCTTTGTACATATCAGATTCTAATTTAATAGGTTGGTTGACAACAATGTCACAAGCTGATCAATTTCAACGTTGTTCATGTCTCTAATTGCAAGAAGTCGATATAACTGCCTAAAGTCATCCAGGATAAAACAATCTCCAAGGTGGCAACTTTCTTTGCTTTCTCAAGACACAGGTCAATATGACCTTAAGATTCACGGAAGTTTTGAGTCCGGCTTTCTCGTCGTTACTTAGAGCTGAATAGACAAAGTTGATTTTATTTACGCTGGTTTTATGTTACGATTGTGCAGTCCTACGTGGGTATGGAACCTTGTTTTGATTAACGGGATCTATATATACATGTACTCAATATACACTGGTCTTAATGGAAACGTATATGTTTTCGTGGTCATCCTACCCTGTCGTGTCGTCCGCACATACTCTCGCAAAATAAATAAATATATTACACACAGATATCTACCCGGATAGTTCGTAGTCATCAGTCACTTTAATATCTAAAGGTCAACAGCTAAATCAAGAAAGGAGACTTGTGCCCAACATATTGGTTCCCAGTTCCCCTTTACGTCACATACGTATGCAAGCGGAGGGCAATAATACTTTTGTTCTATGCATCAGGCCGGAGGCTCCGAAGATGTCCTAGCCATACAGAGTGTGGAATTTACTGATAAATTCCTCAATGATCTCACCGCCAACTGGAAATTAGTGGTATACTCTTCTCCAATACTTTGTACCTGTATATCGCTTAGTAAGATCAGTCGACCCTACCAGGAGACTGCGTTCTTCGAGTCTAGTCGTAGTGCTTTGCTCTTAATGACATGTGATCTTGCTACTCTATCCTTTATGCAAAATTCGAAGACGAATACCGTCACTATAGGTCTTAATTTCGAGCGCTGTTTTCGCTGTTGAAAATACCCAGGAGAAGTATTCCTTGTATTCAAGTCCAGAAGAGGTGCAAAATCTACTGAAGCAGGTGCTATCGAGAGATATTCGTTCACTCAATCAAAGACAAAGACCCCATACTGCGAAGTTAAGCGAAGTCAGTGATATACTATCGAAATCTTCCACTGCGTTGGTTGAAGATCTTGTGAAGACTCAAACGGCAGAGGGCTTAGTCAAGGAAGATACTGAACGAAGTGCGGGGACCAAAAATTTTCTACAAGTTACAAGGGATACTTGTACGAATGGAGAGGTGCTTTATAATCTGGTCATCGAAAGAGTAAATGTATCTTACACACAGGATACCGAAGGACACGTTGTGGTGAAGGCTTGCACAGTTCTTCAGCACCTGAATACGCCAGATATAAGAAATTGTAGGCGAGGATTCACCTCCTGAGTTGTAAAGTCTGACAATAGAAAGTCCAGTTATTGAGTACTAGGCCTAGAATCCTGCTAGGGTTCCGTTTTACATAGGTAAATTGTCGAATTCGTATCCAGTGTTTGAGACGCCGTAAAGTTCTAGTGTTTGAACTGGTATCACTCCAAACGAAGAGTAAAGTTCTGTCGTACAGGAAAATGTATAGAACGTACAAACATTCTGAGAGCATAGCATAGCGGTTAAGGTTGTTCTAGTGGTCTATACGTTTGTTGAATAATGTCCGTTTTGTTGATGTTTCTATACCAACTTGAGTCAAAGACAGTATCAAATAACAAGTAGCTTTGGGCTCCAACCATCAACTTCAATACTGTAGTATTAACATCTGAATATGGAGATGGAATCAATGAATAGAGGAACACATTAGTTATTACGATTGGTCCATACGAACATACAAGCACTACGCGTTGAGGTTACGCATTCGAGATGTCAATTCTGGGCGAAGGTACTAGTAACAGTGGAGAGTTTTGGAGTGCATGCACTTTTGCTGCATCCTGAAAGCTTTCGTCTTCAGGGGATCTAATAATACTCATAGGAAGAGGTGTTCTTTGGTTAGTTTTTGTACAACAGAAGACTGGCTGTTCGAATTCTGCAAGTAGGGTTTCATCCACTCATCAAGAACCAAGATCAGATTTCTAGTTGAGTTCATGACAAGCTTGAAGAGTTCCCTGTCTCAGCATTGATGTGCACGTAGGACGAAAATGATTATGAAACCCTCAAGACAGAAGAGACGACTGCTTAGTGCCTCGAAAGGCTTTCTCGGTTTCTATAGAGGCTCCCCGTCTTATAGGTGACACGTCAATCCTTACCCATAAACAATCAAATTCCTAATCATCGTCGTAATGACTGACACTCATCAATAGAATGAGTATTAACTACATTTCTTCTTGTTAACTCGGCCCTGAGATCATTCCCCCTTGGAATGATTTTTCACTTTTTCCATTTTTTTTCATTTTTGCTAGTCCTAAAGAAGAACGTTCCGATGCGAAACTTGGACTAGCTGCTCAACCTGATAAATTGAATTGAGGCTGCGTATCCCGAGACAAAACGAAGAATATGGCATAACCGTTTCGTATACAAATAAATTTTTTTCAGGCATATTTGGAGAGTAATATATGCATTTTACTGATTGTGGTAGGGTAGGGCCTAATTCACTGGTCAAAATTGAGAAATAGTTTGATATAGCTTTTAAATACAAAATGTTCTTGAACCAACTGATTGCAAGGAAGCCTTAAATACACATGCAATCCAGGGATGCTAGTGTTTGTTACCACACTCATTCAAAATATCTATAACCAAGGAGGCAAGCACATTTTTAAACGAAGAGCATGTCCACTTGATTACATCCGGTACAAAATCTAGCTATTGAACTTCTTCTCAATTTATTTTAGCTATCAATAGTCGGCTGCGAACAATATATCTCCTTCTATGAAGTTTGATTCTTATCAGTTTTTAATCACCTCACTCAAACCCTTGAACATTTAATGTCTATTTTACCAAGAATTTGGCGATGGCATCCATGGCTCAGAGCAATGTGTCAGAGCAAACTTAGATTAGAGGTCCATCTTCTTATCGTAAAAACCATTCAAGAAAATTTTTATTCTCTTTAAGAAATAATCATGTAATTTCTATTACAAATTATTCCGTTTACCTGGTTAAGGTTACACTTTTGTAAACCAAAACACTCAGATATATCCACATTGATCGAAAAGAATTCTCAGCAGTCACAAAGGAGTCGGAAATTGAAAATATTTTACATTGTTTTCATATTGGCATTCAAGTATGGTTGAGTATCCAGTATCTTTGGCATTCCACCTACTGTTCAAGTTCTGGATTGTTAACTTCCACTAGGGCGACTGCATAGAAAAAATGAAGGATGGGAAGACCCCATCAAGCCGCAAAAGGGAGAGATGAAAAAGGTAAAATGGTGCTAAGCCCTAATAGAGTCTATATGAGAAATCTGCCCTACTGCTTCTAAGATATCCGAGCTATGCAAGTAGTGTGGTCTACAAACAACTAGAGCATCCAAAGAAGCATCATACAGTATGATTGTTCTCCTATGGATTGCACCAGCCACTGCCCTCTGTAGAGCACACACGCTGTCCAAAATATGCTACAAAGTATGAGAGTGAGAGCGGTACCCCTGGCCCTTAACATGATAAGCTCTCATGCACTCCCTGACAAATGTGTCAAATGCCGTGTCCATTGCTCCTTATAACTCCAAGGCTAGAGGAACAAAGAGGTGAACTCACCGCATGCCTTATACTTGGAGACCTTGTGACTTGCTGTAGCACTCGCCGCTGTCATGGGGAATGATTTGATCTTGAGAGTACGCTTGACACCTGGCTGCTTGTGCTTAGATGGTTCTATTTGTCAATGGCTCACACTTTGGTATGTAGGTTCATATTCTTTTACTCTTGCCTGGATGGCGGTCCCTTCTTAATGGTTTCTCAAGCTGGGTTTGTTCAGAAATTCTTGTCATCAAGGTCCACTAGCTAATGTTCAAATTAGTTAGTGTTGGGCTTCTAATTAACGGCACGGCGGTGAATTTTGTCTGATGAGTCATAACCCCTATGCCCAGTTTCAGATCACCGTGACCAGCCAATGGGGAGGATCTGCCTATGCAACATGACTGGGAGCTCCTAGAATAGAGTACTCCCTTGACACTTTCACAAATCTAAATATTCACATTTAATCTTGGAGAACTACAAATGCATCCCAACACAAAGCCTTGCAATTTAGAATATTGGGGAGAAGTGATCAACTCCAGTCCAAACAATGATTACACCAAAGCTCCAACTGTCAAGCATAACAGAAGAACGGAATCAATCAAGTTCTAACCCCTATCTCTTACAATCTATTGTTTTCCTGTTTTGTCACAGCTGTCTCATAAGCCACCCCAGTTCCTCTTTTTGTTCGGCATATTCTCCTTGAGACTTCACCCTTCTGTCCTCTTCCCTTCCTCTCACACTTTTCAGCAACATTTGAGCAAAAGTCTTTTCACCGTCCGGCCTTCCCAACTCCCGCATCTACATTGTTCCTTCCTATGAAATTCTCTTTTCTTACCTCTTGAGCAAAAGCCTTTACTGTCCAGCTTTCCAACTCCTGCACCCACACTATTCTTTCTTGCGATGTTCTCTCTCCTTCTCCAGTTCTGTTCTCAGCCAAAGACACTCTTAGGGAACAATTTTAAACCCTCCTGGTCACTTGAACACTTTCCAAACCCCTTTCATCTTCCAAAAACCCTATCACTATTACTCTTTTTTCTCCTAATCTCAGTCACATTTCCTTTGAGAATCCACTCTCCTTCTCCTCTTATCTCCTTACTGCCTTTTGCTTATGTTGAATCTTACTGTTCTCTTATTTGTCATTCTCCCAAAAACTGCTCACATCCTTTCCCAAAAACAAACCACTTCTGTCCTTCTCCTGAAATCTCTCTCTTTCTTTCTCTAAAAGCAAATCACCTCATGTCTTTCTCCCAAAATCTAACACTTTCTTGTCCAACTCTTCTCACTTCTTGTTCTTCTCCTGAAATCTCCCACATTCTTCTCCCGACCAACCCACTTCCTATTCTTCACATTATTTTCTTTGAACAATAACAAAATCTCTCAAAACATACCTTCCTTGTCATTCTCCCGAAAACTTCTCTGTCATTCTCCCAAAAATTGCTCACATCCTTCTCTTCTTTGTCATTTTCCCAAAAACTTCTCATTCTCTTTCAAACTGTTCACATTCTTCTTGAAAGAAAATCCTCCTACTGTCCTTCTCCCAAAACCCTCACATTCCTCTCCAACCAAGTCAATTCCTGATTTTCTCCTAAAAATTCACATTTTCTTTCAAACTCTTCACATCTTTCCTAAAAGCAAATCCTCCTACTGTTCTTCTCCATTCTCTTGAAACCCTCACATTCCTCTCCCACAAAGTCACTCCCTAGGTTTGTCCCAAAACTTCTCTGTCCTCTCCAAACTCTTCTCACTTCCTGTTCTTCTCCTTAAAATCCTCCTTCCTTCTCTCTCACTTCCTGTTTTCTCCCAAAACTCCATACAAGCTTTCCCAAGAAAACACAAATCAATTCCTTCTCTTCTCTTAAAATTGTGTCACATTCTTTTCCGAAAATCCACTCACCTCGTGTCTTTCTCCCAAAACCCTCACATTCCTTTCTGAAAGCAAATCCTCCTATTGTCCTTCTAACAACACCTCATTTCTTCCTCAAAGCCATCTTTCTTGTTCTTGGTTGTGCACCTTGTTGTCCCAATCTATATGCTTGCAAATCTGAGGATCATGAACTCTCAAAGAATCAGCAATAAACTCACACACTATGGCCTTTGTGTCTTCCTTCTCACTCTCTGGCAAACCAAAAATCCTCAAGTTCTTCATTCTGACCAATTGGTTCTCCTTCTCAACCTCATGCTCTTGCAAGTAAGAGATTTGAGCCACCTTCGTAGCTTCAGCATATGACTTCATCTTGAACTCTAATGTGTCAACCATCTCTTGTATCCCTCCATTTTGTGAAGCAATGTTGGTGGCTTGTGCTCCCAAGGAAACAACCTTCTCAATAGCATCCACCATACCCTTTGTGGAGTCTAACATCAAATTGCTACTCTTCTTGAGTTCTTGGATATCCACGGTGATCAAATTCAAAGATTCTTTCACAGTCAAGACATCAGCTCTTACGGTTTGCAAATCTGCCATAAGAGTGTTCATGCATTGAGACATGGGAGCAAAAAAGCTCTTGAGTTCCTTGTGGAAGTCATTTTCTTTTCTATACATTTCAGCAAGTTGTTGTTGTTTTGAAGCTATCTCAGCAATGTCTTGCATCATCTTGGAAGCTTCCATTCTAAAAGCTCAAAACAGCTTCTATGAGAATATATCCTCTAGTTCACTCAGGCTCTGTGAACACCAATAGCTCTACAAGTACTTTTTCTCATGAACCAAAAATCTACTCATTTGGAATTGTAAAGCAAAAGTTACAAACTTTTGAATTTGAGCTTTCCTACATGAAAACTTTGAAATCCTACAGATTTCAAAAATTCACAACCTTGGCCAAAGTACTTCAAAATCTACTACGGAGGACTCAATCAAAAGCTCTTGAGAAATTCTATCAAATGAACCAAAAATGAACTCATTTGAGCCAATAGACATCGAGTTATGGACTCTAGAGTTTTCTATGGTAAAGTTCTAAACCTCATTGAGTCACAGAATTCAAATGCTTATAACTTCAAGCATAAAGCGTCAAATTCTATGAAAATAATTTCAATCAATAGCTCTTGAAATATGCTTCTAATGAGACCAAGATCACCTCATTTGAAGATGTGAGTCCAAAGTTCCAGCCTCTGAAAGTTGCAGATTTGAGCACCACCAACCACACAAGAACACAAATTGATGAAATCCAAAACTTCTTCCACAGAACTCCAACTTCAGCAAGCAGCTATTCAAAAGAAAGCCCTTTTACATGTGTTTCCAATGAAGCCAAGATTGAAATATTTGGAAATGGAACCAAAAAGTTACAAGGTGTTGAAAATTGAGCTCAAACCCTAAAATCTCCGAGAGATGGTAGAATCCAAATCTTCATAACTTTTTGTGTGTATGTGCTTTGCAAGCGGAACTGGTATGAATTGAAAGAGCTTCTGAAGGTGGTTCTAATGCCACAAAAAGCACTCCATTTGGACACACATAATGAAGATTTGAACTCTCAAATTTGAATCCTCTATTAGAAATTTCAATCACTCATAACATTTTGCACAAAGCTCAGAATGATGCAATCTTGGTGGCTATGGAAAGCTCTTGGCAAGGCGCACTCACAAGGGTCTTTGAAAGATCAGAACCGCAACGTTTGGACATGTATGTAATGAGATATTTCTTCTCAAACTTTCAGGACTCCTCTCCTCTCAAACTTTCAAACTTTCTCCTATTTCTCTTGTTTAGATCAGCATCTTCCCACACAGGTTTAGTGCTTGAGTACTTGGTATATGTAAGACCATGAACATTCCAAAACAGCACTCTAAGGATCTGGAATTGCTATGCGGTAGTTGACAACTTCCTTTGGGTGATCACAGCTCTATTGTCTCTCAAGAATGCAACAAAACCTACTTGTTGAGCCTCCTTCACTTTTGCTAATTCTCTTTTCTTTGCTTGCCATTGGAGAGATGTGAGATCAGGGTCCAACCAGATATGCTGCCCCTTCAGTATAACCTTGTTTGTCATCACTGAATTCCTCTGAGTTTTTGAGCCAAACCTCACCAAAATGCTTCTTGGTTGTGCACCTTGTTGTCCCAATCTATATGCTTGCAAAATTTGAGGATCATGGACTCTCAAAGAATCAGTAAGAAACTTGCACACTATGGCCTTGGTGTCTTCCTTCTCAATCTTTGGCAAACCTGAAATCCTCAAGTTCTTCAATCTGACCTGTTGGTTCTAATTCTCAACCTCATGCTCTTGCAAGTAAGAGATTTGAGCCACCTTAGTAGCTTTAGCATAAGACTTCATCTTCACTTCTAATGTGTCCACAATCTATTGGAGCACTCCGCTTTGTGTAGCAATGTCACTGGCTTGTGTTCCCAAGGAAGCAACTTTCTCGATAACATCAACCATCCCCTTGGTTGATGTTAACAATGAGATAGTACTCTTCTTCAGGTCTTGAATCTCTTGGTTGACTAGGTTCAATGACTCTTTTACACTATTGATCTCAACCTTTACAAATTCCATATCAGTCATGAGAGTACTCATGCACTGGGACATAGGTGCAAAGAAGCTTCTTAGCTCTTTGTGGAAATCACTAGATTTCCTATATATTTCAGTTAATTTTTGTTGCTTCAAGACTATATCAGCAATATCTTTCACCATCTTGGACTCCTCCTCTCTTGCCAATAGCTAATCGCTAATCACTAAGCACTCACAATCAATCTAGAAGTTTTACTTCCAACACCAAATTTTGAAGATTTTCAAGTAGACATTGCTTCTGTTATACAGGTTAGAGCACTACTAGGTAGATGTTGAAGTAAGGCCTTGCAAAATTGGTTCTAATGAGATAAAAATCACCTCATTTGAATATGTGAGCGCAAAGATACTATCATCCAAATCTGCAATGCTTAGAGCTACCAAAGGCTGCAAAATTTGAGGTACCTAGAGCTTATAATCTGTCCTCTAACCTTAAGCAATCAATTCCCAATGTAAAGGTCTGAGTGAGTTGATTCTAATGACACAAAGATCACTTCATTTGGATCATTGAGTACAAAGATACAATAGCTTGAATCTACACACAGAGTAGTAGATCTTAACACAAAGTACTTGGCAGTATCAGAGTGAATCAATTGGTCATATCATCTGCCCTCGATACTAAAATCCACAACTATAGATTCAATAGAAATTTTATGACTGTGTGGGTCTTATGATATAAGAATCACCTACATTGGATCAATGAGTGAAGAGAACTGGCTCTCCAAAGTTGGTACTCCAAACACCAAGATCCGGGAGTTGTGACAAAATGAGAATTATCACCACTGTTTGCTCAGATTTCTGTATGCATTGCTTGCTCAGACCTCCATATGCTGTGATGTTGGCCTTGAAAGACAGCTTGTAATTCACAGATTCTGAACAAAAATCTTCACTGGATTTGCACTTGTGACTGTAGAGCAATACCCCTCCAAATTTTTGCACAATCACATAAACTCCTCATAGCTTCCTCAACATTCAAAATTCTAGAACTCTTTGTGTACTGCTCCAAAATTCACAAGCTTAACCTTGAAAGAAAGCTATCATCATGAAGCTTCTATTTAATGCATAATCACTTCATTTGTAGAAGTATTAGGAGAGATACAATCATTCGAAATTTCAGGTCAAACCCTAAAATCTACCAAAGAAGATAGAATTCAAATCTTTGTAACTTTCTGCAGAGATGTGATCTTCAAGAATGCTTGATATCAATCAAAAGAGATGGTCAAGGCGCATCCACTACCACAAAAATCATCTCATTTGGACTCATAATGAGGAAGAAACAAACTCTCAAATATGGATCCTTTGATAGAAATTTCAATTACCCATTACTTTTGGTACAAAACTCAGAATGTTTCAATCTTGGTGTTCATGGAAAGCCCTTGGCAAGTTGCTTCTAACTAAACCAAGATCATAAGGTTTGGACTGGTAGGTGTTGAGAAATGACATACCAAAATTTTGGGAAATTTCCTCTCTCTCAATCTCTGGACATGGAGAAGGCTGCATGGTGTTGAGAGATCCGCTTGAATAGATTGGTGATGTCAATGGTGCAAAGTAAAAACAGCAATGAAGCAAGGTGTAACAACTCCTCCAATCCTCAGCCATTGGTATTGTTCACTTGAATCTTAGCCTATCAAAGAGACTGATTTTTCAAAGCCAAATCTGATGTAAGTAGCAATACCTCCAAAGCCCCTTCCTTTGTGTTGCCTCCGCTTGTTCCAAGTTGAACCGACAAGAGTGAAATTTTCAATGTATTGAATGGTGTTTCCTTCATGTTCCCATGTCTCCACAAGATTGATCAGACCAGCATAATCCCACATAGGTTTAGCGCTTGAGTACTTGGTACTTGAGTACTTGTTCATGTGTGAGACCATGAACATTTCAAAACAACACTCTAAGGGACTGGAATTGCTATGCGATAGATGACAACTTCCTTTGGGTGATCATAGCTCTATTGTTTCTCAAGAATGCAACAAAACCCGCTTGTTGAGCCTCCTTCACTTTTGCTAATTCTCCCTTCTTTGCTTGCCATTGGAGAGGTGTGAGATCAAGGTCCAACCAAATACGCCGCCCTTTAGTATAGCCTTGTTATCCATCACTGCATTCCTTTGAGTTTCTGAGCCAAACCTCACCAAAATGGTTCTTGGTTGTGCACCTTGTTGTCCCAATCTATATGCTTGCAAAATCTGATGATCATGGACTCTCAAAGAATCAACAATAAACTCACACACTACGGCTTTGGTGTCGTCCTTCTCACTCTCATGAAACAATGAAATATAAAGCCCGTAAGACCCAAAGAGTCAAAAGGCAGGAAACATAATACAAAACACATGAAATGTGAGCCTAGGCCAAAGCCTAGGGCATCTGACCAATCTATAACAAATTGGTTCAATGTAAACTAATCTCCATCATATACTTCCCTAATGCCAAAGCTTCAATCTGTAAGAGAGTTGAGAAATCACTTCAAGTAATCTGATGTCTAACTCTCATCTGTGTGTAACAAGGACAATCAACAAACCCATGGTGCTCATCCTCAACTTTGCTCATAGTACACAATTTGCAAAGTCACATGGCATGCTCTATGTGTTGCCAACGCCCTTGTTCTACTTCTAGTCTATGAGAACTAGTTCTATATTGAGCAATAACATGTGTAAGTGAAGTAGAAATCCTAGCCAAGAGATAATCTTGCTCACAATACACCAACATAGGATTTACAAATTGCTGATAGAACACCATCTAAGTACCGGGTTGCTGCCATAAGCATAGTAAGAACTACTCCTTGATCACCTCTCAAAGTGCAATAGGCTCCAATCTCCAATGTCGCTCACAAACATTCCACCTTGTGGCCCATGCAATCAGATCTATATACCAACCAATAGATAGAGTGGCACAAAAAGCTTGGTAGGGAAGTCTCTCATGCTCCATGGACCTCACCTTAGTGGCATATGTGAGAGCTAAGAACAAAGCTTCACCCACAAGAGGCAAAAAACCAGTTTCAGCAAGCAACAATACATAAGGAGTTTGAGTCCTCACTCCAAGTTCATCACACAAAAACAGTTTTTGAATTTTCTCCACCTCTTGCCACCATGTCTTCTTTGTACCTGGACCCCAAATCTAAGTACCATACAGAACCACCGGCTGCACAAGAGATCTGAACAACACCTTCTTCAACTCCCATGTGGTAAGATGAACAATGAACAATGAAATATAAAGCCCGTAAGACCCAAAGAGTCAAAAGGTTGGAAACACAATACAAAACACATGAAATGTGAGTACATGCCAAAGCCTAAGGCATCTGACCAATCTGTAACAAATTGGTCCGATGTAAACTAATCTCTGTCATGTACTTCCTTAATGTTAAAGTTTTAATCTGTAAGAGAGTTGAGAAATCACTTCAAGTAATCTGATGTCTAACTCTGATCTGCGTGTAACAAGGACAATCAACAAACCCATGGTGCTCATCCTCAACTTTGCTAATAGTACACAATTTGCAAAGTTGTATGGAGTGTTCTATCTGCTGCCAACGTCCTTGTTCTACTTCTAGTCTATGAGAACTAGTTCTATATTGAGCAATAGCATGTCTAAGTGAAGTTGAAATCCTAGCCAAGAGATAATCTTGCTCACAATACACCAACATAGGATTTACAAACTGCTGATAGAACACCATCTTAGTATCCGGTTGCTGCCATAAGCGTAGTAAGAACTGCTCCTTGATCACCTCTCAAAGTGCAATAGGCTCCAATCTCCAATGTTGCTCACAAACATTCCACCTTGTGGCCCATGCAATCAGATCTATATACCAGCAAATAGATAGAGTGGCACAAAAAGCTTGGTAGGGAAGTCTTTCATGCTCCATGGACCTCATCTTAGTGGCATATGTGAGAGCCAAGAACAAAGCTTCAGACTCAAGAGGCAAAAACCCTGTTTCAAGAAGCAACAATACATAAGGAGTTTGAGTCCTCACTCCAAGTTCATCACACAAAAATAGATTTTGAATTTTCTCCACCTTTTGCCACCATGTCTTCTTAGTACTTGGACCCCAAATCTGAGTACCATATAGAACCACCGGTTGCACAAGAGATCTGAACAACACCTTCTTCAACTCCCATGTGGTAAGATGAGCAAGTCTAGAGTGATTCATGAGTGAATACAAAGCTCTAAAGCCTGCATTCATTCTCATCTTCACCAACTATAGTCATGAGAAAACTCAAGGCCCAAGTACTTATAAGAAGAAACCTGCTCCAATTGCTATCCATTGAAAAAGAAAGGTGTGACACCTTTAGAACCCACCACAATCACCTTGGACTTGTCAAGGTTCACCTCCATCTTTGTTTGATTGAAAAAGCAAAGAAGAGAATCCAACAGCTTCTGTAAACTCAATGGATTTGTGGAAAGGAGCACTACATCATCTACATAAAGGAGTGCATGTATCATCAAAGAGCCAACCTATACACTTGTAGCTCTAGCTTCCATGAGTAGACTCTCTAGATCATCAATGAAGATTCCAAACAAAGTTGGAGATAGAGAGCAACCTTGAATCACACTCATTGTGCTAAGGACATCTTGAGAGCTCAAAGATGAAAGTTTCACAATCACTTTCGCATAGAGTCTGGAGATAGCACCAATCAGATCAGCTAAAACACCAACTTCAATGAGTCTCTCACTTAGAGATTTCCTCGACACCTTATCAAAAGCCTTTCTGAAATCAATAAATGCAACATAGAGAGCTCTGCTAACACCCTTGTCCTTGCTTGCTGAAGTTGGAGTTCTGTGGAACAAGTTTTGAATTTAACAATCTGTGATCTTGTGCGGTTGGTGGTGCTCAAATCTGCAACTTTCAGAGACTGCAACTTTGGACTCACATCTTCAAATGAGGTGATATTGGTCTGATTAGAAGCATCTTGTCAAGAGCTATTGATTCAATTTTTTTTCATAGAATTTGAAGCTTTGTGCTTGAAGTTATGAGCATTTGAATTCTGTGACTCAATGAGGTTTAGAAGTTTACCATAGAAAACTCTAGAGCCCATAACTCCATGTGTATTGGCTCAAATGAGTTCATTTGTGGTTCATTTGAAAGACGTACTCAAGAGCTTTTGATTGAGTCATCACTTGTATATTTTGAAATATTGTAGCCAAGGTTGTGAATTTTCAAAATATGTGTTTGAGTGGAGTTTTGAAAGTTTGACAAGAGAGGAGTTCTGAAAGTTTGAGAAGCCATATCTCACTACTTACATGTCCAAACGCTGTAGTTCTGGTCTATTTCAAAGCGCCTTGCCAAGGGCTTTCCATAGTTACCAAGATTGCATCATTTTGAGATTTGTGCAAAATGTTATGAGTGATTGAAATTTCTGACAGAGGATCCAGATTTGAGAGTTCGAATCTCCATCATATGGTGTCAAAAAGTGATTTATGTGGCATTAGAAGCACCTCGTGAAGCTCTTTTGATTGATACCAGGCACGCTTGCAGAGCACATACACACAGAAAGTTCTGAAGATTCAAATTCTGCTCTCTTTGAGATTTTAGAGTTTGAGCGAGATTTTCAACACCTTGTAACTTTTTGGTTCCATGTCCAAATCTTTCAATCTTGGACTCATTGAAAACACCTGTGAAGTGGCTTTCTTTTGATTACCTGCTTGCTGAAGTTGGAGTTGTGTGGAACATGTTTCTGATTTCAACATTCTGTGATCTTGTGTGGTTGCTCAAATCTGCAACTTTCAGACATTGCAACTTTGGACTCACATCTTCAAATGAGGTGATCTTGGTCTCATTAGAAGCATCTTGTCAAGAACTATTGACTGAAGTTGTTTTCATAGAATTTGAAGCTTTGTGCTTGAAGTTATAATCATTTGAATTTTGTGACTCAATGAGGTTTAGAAGTTTACCATAGAAAACTCTAGAGGCCATAACTCCATGTGTATTGGCTCAAATGAGTTCATTTGTGGTTCATTTGAAAGACATACTCAAGAGCTTTTGATTGAATCATCACTTGTAGATTTTGAAGTACTGTAGCCAAGGTTGTGAATTTTCAAAATCCATAGGAAAGTTTCAAATTCAAAAGTTTGTAACTTTTGATTTTCAAGTCCAAAGGAGTAGATTTTTGGTTCATGAGAAAAATTACTTGTAGAGCTTTGGGTGTTCACAGAGCCTTAGTGAACTAGAGGATACATTCTCATAGTCTCTGTTTAGTGCTTTTAGAATGGAAGCTTCCAAGATGATGCAAGACATTGTTGAGATAGCTTCAAAACAACAACAGCTTGTTGAAATGTATAGAAAAGCAAATGACTTCCACAATGAACTCAAGAGCTTTTTTGCTCCCATGTCTCAATGCATGAACAATCTTATGACAGATTTTCAAACCGTAAGAGCTGATGTCTTGATTGTGAAAGAATCTCTGAATTTGATCACCGTAGATATCCAAGAACTCAAAAAGAGTAGCAATTTGATGTTAGACTTCACAAAGGGTATGGTGGATGCTACTGAGAAGATTGCTTCCTTGGGAGCACAAGCCACAAAAATTGCTTCACAAAATGGAGGGCTACAAGAGATGGTTGACACATTAGAGGTCAAGATGAAGTCATATGTTGAAGCTTCTAAGGTGGCTCAAATCTCTTACTTGCAAGAGCATGAGGTTGAGAAGGAGAACCAATTGGTCAAAATGAAGAACTTGAGGATTTCAGGTTTGCCAAAGAGTGAGAAGGAAGACACCAAGGCCATAGTGTGTGAGTTTATTGCTGATTCTTTGAGAGTCCATGATCCTCAGATTTTGCAAGCATATAGATTGGAATAACAAGGTGCACAACCAAGAAGCATTTTGGTGAGGTTTGGCTCGGAAACTCAAAGAACTGTAGTGATGGATAACAAGGCTATACTGAAGGGGCGGCGTATCTGGTTGGACCCTGATCTCACACCTCTCCAATGGCAAGCAAAGAAGGGAGAATAAGCAAAAGTGAAGGAGTCTCAACAAGCAAGTTTTGTTGCATTCTTGAGAGATAATAGAGCTATGATTAATCAAAATAAATTGTCATCTATTGTATAGCAATTCAAGACCCTAAGAGTGCTATTTTGGAATGCTCATGGACTCACACATACCAAGTACTCCAGCACTAAGCCGTTGTGGGATGATGCTAATCTGATCAATCTTGTGGAGACATGGGAACATTAAGGAAACACCATTCAAGATATTAAAGGATTCACTCTTGTTGGTTCAACCTGGAACAAGCAGAGACAACACAAAGGAAGGGGCTTTGGAGGTATTGCTACTTACGTTAGATTTGGCTTTGAGAAATCAATCTCTTTGATAGGTCAAGATTCAAGTGGACAATACCAATGGTTGAGGATTGGAGAACTTTCCACACCTTGCTCCATTGCTGTTTGTTACTTTGCCCCATTGACAACACCAATCTATTCAAGTGGAGTTCTCAACACCATGCAACCTTTCTACTCCTTGACAAAGGACGTGTTAAAGTTTCAAAGAAAAGGTGCAGTACATGTTCTTGGTGATTTCAATGTTAGGATCCAAACCTCTCAGATCACTGAGTTGAGTGACCTTGAGAATGATCATTTCTACAGCTTGATGACCATTCTAGTGCTTGGTCATGCTCTTCCAAAGATCCTATGTCCAACCCCATGAGTGAGCACTTTTTGAGCTTTGGTGCCAATTGTAGCTTGAAGATCTTGAATGGCCTTTCTCAATTTCCAGAAACTTGTCAAAGCACATGCTTTGGGCTGAAAAGTACAAAATTTGAGCTAAGTGCCAAGCTGGTTTCAGATCAGGCTTTAGTACTTTGGATCATCTATTGGTACTCCATGTTTTGTGGTGGAAATCAAAGGGTGTTGGCAGAGCTCTCTATGTTGCCTTTATTGATTTCAAAAAGGCCTTTGATAAGGTGCTGAGGAAATCTCTAAGTGAGAGATTCATTGAAGTGAGTGTTTCAGCTGATCTGATTGGTGCTATCTCTAGACTCTATGAGAAAGTGATTGTGAAACTTTCATTTTTGAGCTCTCAAGATGTCCTTAGCACAATGGGTGTGATTCAAGGTTGCTCTCTATCTCCAACTATGTTTGGAATCTTCATCGATGATCTAGAGGGACTACTCATGGAAGCTAGAGCTACAAGTGTACAGGTTGGCTCTTTGATGATACATGCACTCCTTTATGCAGATGATGTAGTGCTCCTTTCCACAAATCCACAGAGTTTACAGAAGCTGTTGGATTCTCTTCTTTGCTTTTGCAATCAAACAAAGATGGAGGTGAACCTTGACAAGTCCAAGGTGATTGTGGTGGGTTCTAAAGGTGTCACACCTTTCTTTGTTGATGGACAGCAATTTGAGCAAGCCTCTTCTTATAAGTACTTGGGCCTTGAGTTTTCTCATGACTATAGCTGGTCTACTTGTGTGAAGATGAGAATCAATGCAGGCTTTAATGCTTTGTATTCAATCATGAATCGCTCTAGACTTGCTCATCTTACCACATGGGAGTTGAAGAAGGTGTTGTTCAAATCTCTTGTGCAGCCGGTGGTTTTGTATGGTACTCAGATTTGGGGTCCAGGTACTAAGAAGACATGGTGGCAAAAGGTGGAGAAAATTCAAAAACTGTTTTTAAGTGATGAACTTGGAGTGAGGACTCAAACTCCTTATGTATTGCTGCTTGCTGAAACTGGATTTTTGCCTCTTGAAGCTGAAGCTTTGTTCTTGGCTCTCACATATGCCACTAAGGTGAGGTCCATGGAGCATGAAAGACTTCACTACTAAGCTTTTTGTGCCACTCTATCCATTGGTTGGTATATAGATCTGATTGCATGGGCCACAAGGTGGAATGTTTGTGAGCGACATTAGATATTGGAGCCTATTGCACTTTGAGAGGTGATCAAGGAGCAGTTCTTATTACGCTTGTGGCAGCAACCCGGTACCAAGATGGTGTTCTATCAGCATTTTGTAAATCCTATGTTGGTGTATTGTGAGCAAGATTATCTCTTGGCTATGATTTCTACTTCACTTAGACATGTTATTGCTCAATATAGAACTAGTTCTTCTGGACTAGAAGTAGAACAAGGGCCTTGGCAGCACATAGAGCACTCCATGCGACTTTGCAAATTGTGTACTATGAGCAAAGTTGAGGATGATCACCATGTGTTTGTTGATTCCTCTTTTTACACGCAGATCAGAGTTAGACATCAGATGACTTGTAGTGATTTCTCAACTCTCCTACAGGTTGAAGCTTTGGCATTAGGGAAGTATATGATAGAGATTAATTGACCTCGGACCAATTTGTTGCAGATTGGTCATATGCCCTAGGCTTTGGCCTAGGCTCACATTTCATGTGTTTTGTATTGTGTTTCCAGCCTTTTGACTCTTTGGGTATTCTGTGCTCTATATTTCATTGTTCATTGTTCATTGTTCATTGTAGGATTTCAAAATTTTCATGTAGGAAAAGTTCAAATTCAAAAGTTTGTAACTTTTGATTTTCAAGTCCAAAGGAGTAGATTTTTTGTTCATGAGATTTTTGGTTCATAAAAAGTCTTTGTAGAGCTATTGGTGTTCACAAAGCCTGAGTGAACCAGAGGATAAATTCTCATAATAGCTGTTTAGAGCTTTTAGAATGGAAGCTTCCAAGATGATGCAAGACATTGTTGAGACAGCTTGCTGAAATGTATAGAAAAGCAAATGACTTCCACAAGGAACTCAAGAGCTTTTTTCCCCCATGTCTCAATGCATGAACCTTCTTATGGCAGATTTGCAAACCGTAAGAGTTGATGTCTTGATTGTGAAAGAATCTCTAAATTTGATCACCGTAGATATCCAAGAACTCAAAAAGAGTAGCAATTTGATTTTAGACTCCACAAAGGGTATGGAGGATACTACTGAGAAGGTTGCTTCCTTGGGAGCACAAGCCACCAAAATTGCTTCACAAAATATAGGGCTACAAGAGATGTTTGAGACATTGGAGGTCAAGATGAAGTCATATGATGAAGATAGCTCAAATCTCTTACTTGCAAGAGCATGAGGTTAAGAAGGAAAACCTAATGGTCAAAATGAAGAACTTGAGGATTTCAGGTTTGCCAGAGAGTGAGAAGGAAGACACCAAGGCCATAGTGTGTGAGTTTATTGCTGATTCTTTGAGAGTCCATGATCCTCAGATTTTGCAAGCATATAGATTGGAACAACAAGGTGCACAACCAAGAAGCATTTTGGTGAGGTTTGGCTCAGAAACTCAAAGGAATGCAGTGATGGATAACAAGGCTATACTGAAGGGACGGCGTATCTGGTTGGACCGTGATCTCACACCTCTCCAATGGCAAGCAAAGAAGGGAGAATTAGAAAAAGTGAAGGAGGCTCAACAAGCAAGTTTTGTTGCATTCTTGAGAGATAATAGAGCTGTGATTACTCAAAAGAAATTGTCAGCTATTGCATAGCAATTCCAGACCCTAAGAGTGCTGTTTTGGAATTTTCATGGGTCACACATACCAAGTACTCCAATGCCAAGCCTTTGTGGGATGATGTTGATCTGATCAATCTTGTGGAGACATGGGAACATAAAGGAAACACCATTCAAGATATTGAAGGATTCACTCTTGTTGGTTCAATTAGGAACAAGCGGAGGCAACACAGAGGAAGGGGCTTTGAAGGTATTGCTACTAACATCAAATTTAGCTCTGAGAAATCAGTATCTTTGATAGGTCAATATTCAAGTGGAAAATACAAATGGCTGAGGATAGAAGGAGTTGCCACACCTTGCTTCATTGTTGTTTGTTACTTTGCCCTATTGATAGTACCAATCTATTCAAGTGGAGTTCTCAACACCTATTCAAGTGGAGTTCTCAACACCATGTAGCCTTTCCACTCCTTGACAAAGGATGTGTTAGAGTTTCAAAGTAAAGGTACAATACTTGTTCTTGGTGATTTCAATGCTAGGATCCAAACCTCTCAAATCCTTGAGTTGAGTGACCTTGATAATGATCCTTTCCACAACTTGATAGACCATTCTAGTGCTTGGTCATGCTCTTCCAAAGATCCTATGTCCAACTCCATGATTGAACACTTTTTGAGCTTTGGTGCCAATTGTAGCTTGAAGATCTTGAATGGCCTTTCTCAATTTCTAGAAACTTGTAAAAGCATATGCTTTGCCTCTAGTGGATCAAGCACCGTAGATTATATGCTCACTTCAGCTAATGATATCCATCTTGTCTTAGATTTTGCTGTTTTAGATCCTCAACCAAAATCAGACCATGCACCTCTATCTTGTACCATCCTTCTTTGTTGCCTGAATAGAACCACATTACCTATTGACCATGCCTTTAGAGTGAAACTTCCTCTAGATTTTCACAAAAGAGACTTGTACCAACAAGCTATCCAAGAGAAATTGAGTTCCATGGAGTGGAGTTCTGATTTTGAACAACGTAATGATCAATTGGTTGACCTTCTTCAATATGCATCAACTTCTTTGTTTCCAAGAGGCTCTCACAAGAAGAGACTTGGTCTCCCTTGCAACAGATGGTATGATGCTGATTGCAAAATGGCAAGGATCAAAGCTATGGATAGGTCTCTTGATCAGATTGCACAAAATCAGGCCTTTGTTTCATACAGAAAGTTGGTGAAGTGCAAAAAGTGAGCATTTTTGAGACTCAAGGGGGTTGAGTTGAGCACTGGACTGAGGAGCAATCCCAAGGCTTTTTGGAAGAAGGTAACCATCAGATCTCCATCTCCATCGCTGGACCTAAATGAGCTTTGTGAACATGTGAAGGATCTGTACTTTTTCCTTGATGCTCCAAGCATGGCATCTTGCCTTGGATCTGCTCTCACCATCTCTGAAGCTGATATCAAGTACCAATTGAAGAAGTTGGCCAATGGTGAGGCTAAAGACCTTGATGGACTATGTGTTGAACTTTTGAAGTGGGGCGGCAGCCATTTGATTGCAATACTCACTTCTAGTTTGAATGTGTTTCCAGCCTTTTGACTCTTTGGGTCTTTCGGGCTTTATATTTCACTATTTCATTGTTTCATTGTTTCAATGAGGTAATCAAGTGTGGCTTTCTTGATAGATGGTGCTTGAATAAGGTAGTTCCTATTCACAAGTCTGGCCAGAGAGATGTTGTCACCAATTACCATATTATACTTGTTGGTAGTGTCTTTGCCAAGTTGTATGGTCAGATTTTGGAGTCAAGGTTGAGTGCTTGGGCTGAAAAGTACAAAATTTGAGCTAAGTGCCAAGTTGGTTTCAGATCAGGCTTTAGTACTTTGGACCGCCTATTGGTACTCCATGTTTTGTGGTGGAAATCAAAGGGTGTTGGCAGAGCTCTCTATGTTGCATTTATTGATTTCAGAAAGGCCTTTGATAAGGTGCTGAGAAAATCTCTAAGTGAGAGACTCATTGAAGTTGGTGTTTTAGCTGATCTGATTGGTGCTATCTCTAGACTCTATGAGAAAGTGATTGTGAAACTTTCATCTTTGAGCTCTCAAGATATCCTTAACACAATGAGTGTGATTCAAGGTTGCTCTCTATCTCCAACTTTGTTTGGAATCTTCATTGATGATCTAGAGAGTCTACTCATGGAAGCTAGAGCTACAAGTGTATAGGTTGGCTCTTTGATGATACATGCACTCCTTTATGCAGATGATGTAGTGCTCCTTTCCACAAATCCATAGAGTTTACAGAAGCTGTTGGATTCTCTTCTTTGCTTTTGCAATCAAACAAAGATGGAGGTGAACCTTGACAAGTCCAAGGTGATTGTGGTGGGTTCTAAAGGTGTCACACCTTTCTTTGTCGATGGACAGCAAGTTGAGCAAGCCTCTTCTTATAAGTACTTGGGCCTTGAGCTTTCTCATGACTATAGCTGGTCTACTTGTGTGAAGATGAGAATCAATGCAGGCTTTAGTGCTTTGTATTCAATCATGAATCGCTCTAGACTTGCTCATCTTACCACATGGGAGTTGAAGAAGGTGAATCTCTTGTGCAGCCGGTGGTTTTGTATGGTACTCAGATTTGGGGTCCAAGTACTAAGAAGACATGGTGGCAAAAGGTGGAGAAAATTCAAAAACTGTTTTTAAGTGATGAACTTGGAGTGAGGACTCAAACTCCTTATGTATTACTGCTTGCTGAAACTGGATTTTTGCCTCTTGAAGCTGAAGCTTTGTTCTTGGCTCTCACATATGCCACTAAGGTGAGGTCCATGGAGCATGAGAGACTTCCCTACCAAGCTTTTTGTGCCACTCTATCTATTTGTTGGTATACAGATCTGATTGCATGGGCCACAAGGTGGAATGTTTGTGAGCGACATTAGAGATTGAAGCCTATTGCACTTCAAGAGGTGAACATGAAGGAAACACCATTCGAGAAGGGGCAAGTTTTGAAAGTTTGAGAGAAGAAGAGTCCCGAATGTTTGAGAATTTGTATCTCAAGTTGTACATGTCCAACGTTAAGGTTCTGGTTTTGTTTGAAGCGCCTTGCCAAGAGCTTTCCATAGCCACCAAAATTGCATCATTTTGAGCTTTGTGCAAAACGTTATGAGTGATTGAAATTTTTGACAGAGGATCCAGATCTGAGAGTTCGAATCTTCATAATACGATGTCCAAATGGAGTGATTTTTGTGGCATTAGAAGCGCCTTGGGAATATCTTTCGATTGATACCAGGCATGCTTGCAGATCACATACACACAAAGACCTATGAAGATTCAAATTCTGCCATCTCTCGGAGATTTTTAGGGTTTGAGCTCAATTTTCAACACCTTGTAACTTTTTGGTTCCATGTCCAAATCTTTCACATATGCCACTTAGGTGAGGTCTATGGAGCATGAGAGACTTCCCTACCAAGCTTTTTATGCCGCTCTATCTATCTGGGCTTTATATTTCATTTCATTATTGGTTGGTATACAAATCTGATTGCATGGGCCACAAGGTGGAATGTTTGTAAGCGACATTGGGGATTGGAGCCTGTTGCACTTTGAGAGGTGATCAAGGAGCCGTTCTTACTACACTTATGGCAACAACCTGGTACCAAGATCGTGTTCTATCAGTAGTTTGTAAATCCTATGTTGGTGTATTGTGAGCAAGATTATCTCTTAGTTAGGATTTCTACTTCACTTAGACATGTTATTGCTCAATACAGAACTAGTTCCCATAGACTAGAAGTAGAAAAAGGGAGTTGGCAGTAGATAGAGCACTCTATGAAACTTTGCAAATTGTGTACTATGAGCAAAGTTGAGGATGAGCACCATGTGTTTGTTGATTGCCCTTGTTACACGCAGATTAGAGTAGACATCAGATGACTTGTAGTGATTTCTCAACTCTCTTACAGGTTGAAGCTTTAGCATTAGGGAAGTTTAGGATTCTGTAGCTGTACTAAGACTCTCTCCAAGATCTTTCACCAAAGTCTCCAAAAGTGAGTTTAATCCACTACACTCATGTCCTTTTGGAAGTCCTTCAACTCCACAAAACTCACACAACTCCTTGGTCTTAGATTTTCTCCCTCCCAATCTTGGTGAAGAAGGTCCAACATGCAAACCCAAGTCAAGTAAGCCTCTCCTTTCCCTCAATCTCTTGCTCTCAAAGTTCAATAGACATGAACTTGCCTTATGTCTCTTCTCTCCACATAGAAAGCACTTAGACTCACTCTTTCCTCCAAGTGGTGTAGGTTTTTGGATCCTCTCAACACTCTCTTCAAATTCTATTGTAAACACTCTTTTCCTCAAATCCACCCCTATAATCACCTTGCACCCTTGGGGAACCTTGCATAGTCTCAATTTCCACTCTTGGTGACCCTCCATGTTCCCAAGATGAATCTAAACACTCAAACATGCTTTTTGTTGCTCTCAAACTCCTCATGCATGAGATCTCCACTCTACAGAATTGAACCTTCCTCACAATTTCACTCAGACCTCTCAACTTGTCTGTGACAGTCCTCTGAAATTTTTCACACTTGATTACAACTCTAGGTTGTCCTTCCTTGCAAAATTTCAGATCTTTTCATTGAGCCATTTGGCTTAGACACCTTTCTATTCAGCACACATATTTCAGATTTGGTCTGAAAGCCACCCCCTTCACTTCAAAAACTCATAACTCCCTACTCAAAATTGATCTCTCTCTAATTTTTGTGTCAAAAGGTAGGATATAACGTGATAAATTTTCTTGGAAAGTTTCAATCCACTGAAAATTAAAGAAATGGTAGACTCTGTACAAATTTCAAGAGAGCATGCAGTTGCAGGAGCAGTTTACCCTATCAACTTTCAAAAATTCTAGCCCAATGCGCATAATAGATCTCACAATAATTCTAATTGTGATAATTGAAAGATAACCCAAGCTATCCTGTGTAGAATTTTCAAGTTCAGATCTCAAACTTGAGATTTTGCCCAAAATCACCTTAATTTCCAAAATCTGCAATCCACCTCACACAATCTATCCAAATCCTCTCATGTGTACAAGATGTACAAAATCACCTCAAAGACATCATAATGAACTACAAGGTATAAAAATGGATCTTGGTTCTCTAACATAAGTTCAGCACTCTCCTCTCTTAATGAAACAATGAACAATGAAATATAAAGCCCAAAAGACCCAAAGAGTCAAAAGGCTGGAAACACAATACAAACACATGAAATGTGAGCCTAGGCAAGGGCCTAGAACATAACACTTGTGTGTAATGTTTTTTCCAAGTGAACTCTCATAGCCTCCTTTTGCCTAATGTAGAATTGAACGTGGAATATTATCTTGCTTTCTAGAGAGGTCCCGGCAACGGAACCAAAAATGTGAGCCAGCTTGTCTCTCACTCAGGATGAACCTCTGATGGCTATTATAGTAGCGCACCATGGACTAAGAAGGCAAGAAACCCCAACTCCATCATACTCCTCCAAGGCTAACACTCCAAGACTCAAGGTATTGCTCACTAGAGAACTCAATGAGAGAGAGATAGTTGCAAATGAAAGGATGATGAGTACTTCCTCACTCCTTGTTTATATACTTGTGAAATAATTACGCACCAAAGTTACTAATTATTGGAGTAACTCAAATTACTAGGCTAAAAGTCAAGTAAAGTCAAAAAAGTAGAAAGAAATATCCAATCACATGGTCATATTCCACTAGCATGTGATCTTATCTTGACCTAACCACTAACTCAAGGATTCCTTCACATGGGCTATCCTTGGACTATAGAAGAATCCAAAACAAAAAGGCTTGTGGGCCAAAGAGTTCTTAACTCTTTCCTCAAAGCCAAACACCTAGGAATAATACCAAGTCAACATACTAGAATCCAAAATAGTGGTGCTCATCTTTTCCACCTCCTTTAAAGTAAGATCCCCTCTATCTTAGCTATGACTAACTCTAGCTAATCATGACTAATGTAGAACCATCCTTTATCTCTATATAAATAATATCTCTCAAGTACTCATAATACCAAGCTAAATATTACAATACCACACACATGCACAAATGGGTGTTATAGGTCCAACCAGATACGTTGCCCCTTCATTCATTCATTCATATAGCCTTGTTATCCATCACTGAATTCCTTTGAGTTTCTGAGCCAAACCTCACTAAAATGCTTCTTGGTTATGCACCTTGTTGTCCTAATCTATATGCTTGCAAAATCTGAGGACCATGGACTCTCAAAAAATCAGCATTAAACTCACACACTATGGCCTTGGTATCTTCTTTCTCAATCTCTAGCAAACTTGAAATCCTCAAGTTCTTCATTCTGACCAATTGGTTCTCCTTCTCAACCTCATGCTTGTCTCCCTTCTTTGCTTGCCATTGGAAAGATGTGAGATCCGGGTCCAACCAGATGCGCCACCCCTTTAGTATAGCCTTGTTTGCCATCACTGAATTCCTCCCAGTTTCTGAGCCAAACCTCACCAAAATACTTCTTGGTTGTGCACCTTTGTGTTCCAATCTGCATGCTTGCACAATTTGAGGATCATGTACTCTCAAAGAATCAGCAATAAACTCACATATTATGGCCTTGGTGTCTTCTTTCTCAGTCTCTGGCAAACCTGAAATCCTCAAGTTCTTCATTCTGACCAATTGGTTCTCCTTCTCAACTTCATGCTCTTGCAAGTAAGAGATTTTAGCCACCTTAGTAGCTTCAGCATAAGATTTCATCTTCACTTCTAATGTGTCCACAATCTGTTGGAGCCCTCCGCCTTGTGTAGCAATGTCGTTGGCTTGTGCTCCCAAGGAAGCAACTTTCTCCGTAGCATCAACCATCCCCTTGGTTGATATTAATAGAATGATAGTACTCTTCTTTAGGTCTTGAATCTCTTGGTTGACTAGGTTCAAAGACTCTTTTACACTACTGATCTCAACCTTTACAAATTCCATATCAATCATGAGAGTACTCATGCACTGGGACATAGGTGCCATGAAGCTTCTAAGGTCCTTGTGGAAATCATTTGCTTTCCTATACATTTGAGCTAATTTTTGTTGTTTCATGGCTATATCAGCAATGTCTTTCACCATCTTGGACTCCTCCATTGTGCCAATCACTTATCACTCACAGTAAATCTAGAAGTTTTACTTCCAACACCAAAACTTTAGGATTTTCAAGTAGGCATCACTATTGTTTTACAATTGTAAGCACTACTAGGATGGTGTTGAAGTAAGGACCTTGAGAAGCTGATTATAATGAGATAAGAATCATCTCATTTAAATATGTGAGTGCAAAGATACTATCTTTCAAATCTACAGTGCACAGAAATACCAAAGGCTGCAAAATTTGAGGTACCTAGAGCTTCTAATCTGTCACCTAACCTTTGGAAATCATTTTTCAGTGTAAAGGTCTAAGGGAGATGATTCTAAAGACAGAAAGATCACTTCATTTGGATCATTGAGTACAAAGATACAATGGCTTGAATTTGCACTTCATAATGTTATGATGTCCAAAGAGTCACAGGTTTCAAAGTATCACAACTTCCTTATCTGACTTCCAATTTCTACAAATCAGGCCTCAATAGAAACCTTGCACAATGCTCGTTCTATTGCCACAAAAACCACTTGATTTGGACCTATAAGTACAGAGCAGTCCTACTTCACATGTGCAGATTTAAACACCAAGTACTTGCAAGTGTTACAATGAAACAAATGGTCAAATCATCTGCGTTGGATATCCAAATTTTTTAAATATGGACTCAATCTCCTTATGTATTGCTGCTTGCTGAAATTAGGTTTTTGCCTCTTGAGGCTGAAGCTTTATTCTTAGCTCTCACATATGCCACTAAGGTGAGGTCCATGGAGCATGAGAGACTTCCCTACCAAGCTTTTTGTGTCACTCTATCTATTGGTTTGAATACAGATCTGATTGCATGGGCCACAAGGTGGAATGTTTCTGAGCAACATTGGAGATTGGAGCCCATTGCACTTTGAGAGGTGATCAAGGAGCAATTTTTACTTCGCTTATAGCAGCAACCTGGTACCAAGATGGTGTTCTACTAGCAGTTTATAAATCCTATGTTGGTGTATTGTGAGCAATATTATCTCTTGGCTAGGATTTCTACTTCACTTAGACATGTTATTGCTCAATAAAGAACTAGTTCTCATAGACTAGAAGTAGAACAAGGACGTTGGCAGCAGATAGAGCACTCCATGTGACTTTGAAAATTGTGTACTTTGAGCAAAGTTGAGGATGAGCACCATGTGTTTGTTGATTGCCCTTGTTACATGTAGATCAGAGTAAGACATTAGATTACTTGTAGTGATTTCTCTACTCTCTTACGGGTGGAAGCTTTAGCATTAGGGAAATATATGATGGAGATTAGTTTACATCGGACCAATTTGTTACAGATTGGTCAGATGCCCTAGGCTTTGGCCGAGGCTCACATTTAATGTGTGTTGTATTGTGTTTCCAACCTTTTGAGTCTTTGGGTCTTCCAAAGCTCAAAAAGTGCTCACTCATGAGGTTGGACATAAGATCTTTGGAAGAGCGGGACCAAGCAGTATAATGGTCTATCAAGCTATGGAAATGATCATTCTCAAGGTCATTCAACTCAAGGATTTGAGAGGCTTGGATCCTAGCATTGAAATCACCAAGAACAAGTAATGCACCTTTACTTTGAAACTCTAACGCATCCTTTGTCAAGGAGTGGAAAGGCTGCATGGTGATGAGAAATCCACTTGAATAGATTGGTGATGTCAATGGAGCAAAATAACAAACAGCAAGAAAGCAAGGTGTGGCAACTCCTCCAATCCTTAGCCATTGGTATTGTCCACTTGAATCTTGACCTATCAAAGAGACTGATTTTTCAAAGCCAAATCTGACATAAGTAGCAAGACCTACAAAGCCCCTTCCTTTGTGTTTCTTGCGCTTGTTCCAGGTTGGACCAACAAGAGTGAAACCTTCAATATCTTGAATGGTATTTCCTTTATGTTCCCATGTCTCCACAAGATTGATCAAATCATCATCATCCCACAAAGGCTTAGCGCTAGAGTACTTGGTATGTGTGAGGCCATGAACATTCCAAAACAACCTTCTAAGGGTCTGGAATTGTTATGCAGTAGTTGACAATTTCTTTTGAGTAATCACAACTCTATTATCTCTCAACAATGCAACAAAACTTGCTTGTTGATGCTCTTTCACTTTTGCTAATTCTCCCTTCTTTGCTTGCCATTGGAGAGATGTGAGATCCGGGTCCAACCAGATGCGCCGCCCCTTCAATATAGCCTTGTTTGTCATCACTGAATTCCTCTTAGTAGCATCCATTATACCCTTCGTGGAGTCTAACATCAAACTATTGCTCTTCTTGAGTCCTTGGATATCTAGGGTGATCTAATTCATAGATTCTTTCACAGTCAAGACATCTTCTCTTCCGGTTTCCAAATCTGCCATAAGAGTGTTCATGCATTGAGACATAGGGGCAAAAAAGCTCTTGAGTTCCTTGTAGAAGTCATTTGCTTTTCTATACATTTCAACAAGTTGTTGTTGTTTTGAAGCTATATTAGCAATATCTTGCATTATCTTGGAAGTTCCAATTCTGAAAAATCCAAAGTGCTACTATGAGAATATATTCTCTACTTCATTCAAGCTCTATGAGTTCTTTGAGAACTCTTGGAATTTGGATTTGCAAAATCTTAAAGAAATTACAGATTTCACATTCCCATGGTTTCTATTTCACAAAGTGAGACTAAATTCTATCTATATCCACCAATAGCTCTACAAATGCTTGTTCTAATGATCCAAAAATCTACTCATTTGGACTTGTATCAAAAGTTATAAACTTTTGAATTTGAACTTTCCTACATGAAAATTTTGAAATCCTACGGATTTTGAAAATTCACAACCTTGGCTACAGTACTTCAAAATCTACTTGTGAAGAGTCAATCAAAAGCTCTTGAGTACCTCTTTCAAATGAACCAAAAATGAACTCATTTGAGCAAATAGATATGGAGTTATAGTCTCTAGAGTTTTCTATTGTAAAGTTCTAAACCTCATTGAGTCATAGAATTCAAATGCTTATAACTTCAAGCACAAAGCTTCAAATTCTATGAAAACAATCTCAATAAATATCTCTTGACAAGATGTTTCTAATGAGACCAAATTACCTCATTTGAAGATGGGAATCTAAAGTTCCAGCCTCTGAAAGTTGCAGATTTGAGCACCACCAACCGCACACGAACATATTGATGAAATTTAAAATTTGTTCCATAGAACTCCAACTTCATCAAGAAGGTATTCAAAACAAACCACTTTCACAGGTGTTGCCAATGAGCCCAAGATTAGAACATTTGGACATGGGACTAAAAAGTTACAAAGTGTTGAAATTTGAACTCAAACCCTAAAATTTGCAAGAGATGGCAGAATTAGAATCTTCATAACTTTTTGTGTATATGTGATCTGCAAGCAGACTTGGTATAAATAGAAAGAGCTTCACAATGCGCTTCTAATGCCATAAAAATCACTCCATTTGGACACCATATGATCAAGATTCAAATTCTCAAATTTGGATCCTCTCTCGGAAATTTCAATTTCTCGTAACGTTTTGCCCAAAGCTTAGAATGATGCAATCTTGGTGGCTATGGAAAGCTCTTGGCAAGGCGCTTCGAACAAGACCAGAACAGTAGCATTTGGACATGTATGTAATGAGATATGTCTTGTAAAACGTTTGGGCTTTCTCTACTCTCTAACTTTTGAAGAGGGGGACATAGAATCTTTGGAAGAGCACTAGAATGACCAATGACATTGCTAAACTTATATTATATGTGATTTACATTGCATTTTATAGCCTTTTGACTCTGAAGGTCTTCTAGGATTTACTTTCATATTTTATTGTTTTGATGATTTATTATGGCTTTATACTTCTTTTTTCCTTAAGAAAATTAGATTGCAACTTAGATGAGAGGATCATATTTAGAAATTTAACTTTAAATTGAAATTGAATTAACACATAAATAAACATAAACCAGGTACCAATATTGTTCTATTAAGAATTTAAGAATCTATGTTGATGTATTGTGAAGAAGATTATCTTTTGACTAAGATATATATCTCACTTGGACATATAATTATTCAATATTGAACTAGCTCTCATAGACTTGCTATAGAAATGTGTACCGGAAGCATATAGATTACTCTATCTGGTGTGTACCGGAAGCCTATAGATTACTCTATCTGGTTTGCATTATATATTCCATGGTTAAGATTGTAGATTTGGGTTCTGGTTGTCGCACATGCCTTTATTAAGCGTCCACTGATATACGTAGCATCAGAGTATCGTGGTTAAAATATCTAGTTATTGTAACATTGTAAACCACAGTCATGGTGAAGCGATATGAATGTGATGGTAAACACATAGATTGTAAGCCCATTATAACCTATCGTTTGGACCATGTTCTCATGATCTTCCCACATTGATTTAAGTTGACTGTAATAGTGGATTTTTCTCGGCATGTGGTGTGGTATGACTGTTGGCATGTGTGTTGCAATGGAGTCTCCCACTAGACTTACGTGTTCCACGTTCTCGTCGACATAGAAGCACAGTACATACTCCCCATATCTGATTACTGGAGTTGAAGAACACTAATTTCACTTTTTGTTTTTAGACCGTAGACACTATATTGTGCGCATAATACATATGATGTGAAAAGGAATGCCTCGGAAGTAGCAGGCACAATGGCAACTGATTGCTATGGCAAGTCACTACGTCCGCTGGTGACATGATGAAGCATTAATTTCTATATTTTAATTTTCTACAGGTACTATTTTAAGATCGGTTAAGACAGTAAAAACCTTGAAGCCAATAATCTCTGTAATTTCTAGTGATTATTAGACAAAGGAGCTCGTTTTGTGTGACAATTCTCCACCCATCAACCAGGATTAGGAAGTCAATAAGGATCTGTTCCTAGCTCCAGCAAAGTAGGAAGCATGCCCGCATTGGCCTGGTGAGCTGAAACCCTACAGCGTATTACTTCCTAACCTCCAAATGTGTTTTAAGTTATTTAAATCGCTCACAAGTTGGAGATCTGCAGCTTGGACTTCTGGTCAAAATGGGCACCAAATCCATCAAGTACTCGAGACATGTTAACTTGCTATCATGATTTTCTCCGAAGTCCTACTTCAATTCCGAATCTTAAGATCCCTCATCCTCTAAGACTCACCCTTCTATCAAAATTATATTACAGTAACGTAACTTGACGACAGTGGCATTTGCTGTAACCAACACCTCTCAATCTTCTCAAAATGCTCCCCAGCCAAACTTCAGAGACAAGGCGAACCTCAATTTAGCTAACTTTTCGCTTCACCTTCCTCTTCGCAAAGATATTTGACGGCTTACTTTGTTTCGGCTCCTTTGTTTGATTGAACATCTCTTCGAAGAAACCAGATATTACACCCCTCTTTGGTATAACCCATCTTGCTACAGAATCCGCTGATAGAGATGGTCGATGGTAAGCCTTAGATAGTCCTTCCGCTTCGACAGCATAAGTCGGTTGATCCAACCCGAGCCATGACAGACGTGAAACATCCCCAAGTTGAATATTCAACACACTGCACCCATAAAATTCTTTCCATCAGTACTCATTGGACAAAATCCAGCCAGGAAGAATTTCTACCAAGACTGATCATCACTCCAAAAAGGACGCCTTCCATGGTTAGTACACATTCGTATCTTTCCCAAGCGTTCTCTGAGCATTTTATCCTAGGCAGCGCAATAAAGTCAAAACGCCAGTTTGACTCAATGAGGGAGGTCCACTGCGGATCAAAATATGATTGATACAAAATTATTTCCAAGCCCACTCAACTTTCTACCGTCAAAGCTGACAAGCTACAAATAGAGGTGGAAAATATAGCTTATTGACTCGTATTGGAAAGGAATGGTTTAAAGGCGACTGACGCACCGAATGACGGTAGAGCAGGCTATCACCAAACCGATGCTGTTCAAATTTTGTCCCATAACGCGATCCATTCCATTTAACAATTGATACCGAAGATTGCCAGACAAGCCCATCAATGCAGCATAACTAAGTGCACTCGTGGTGACGGAAGGAACTGGGATAGATGGCCTGTGCAGAAACATCACAGCGTAAGTGCAAGTTCAGGCAATATCAATAATTCTACCAGAAATACAAACTACTGAAACTCGACAACAAAATCGGAACGCGTAATAGAGAGGGATACTTACGGCTGATCTTTCGGTCGGGGCACTACTCTTTGCAAACCAGCTCCGACTGTCCCCATGGCAGCTCCTATTAAACTAAGCTCCGTGGCTTTGACAAAGAAAGCAGCAATACGTTTCTTCGTGTCGAATTCTCTTAGAGGATAACTCACGTCAAAAGCATGATTCGGAAGCTTTTGGAGAATATTCTGCCACTCAAATCTAAAAGTTTGTCCATACGAGCGACTCGGGGCTAGACACCAAACCATTGCTGCATTGCACGCAGACATAGTCAATACGTTGGCAGCAGCTAGATGCCACTCTTCCTGAAGTCTGCAAGAGAGAAAAAATCTATGAGTTAGCGAGTAAGACGGAAATTGACTCGGAAAAACGAGACAAACTGTAAGCCATTCCCATTTTACAGTACACACACCACCAAAAATACCTGTCTCCACGGTGATGAATCTCCCACCAAACACCCAAGCCAACAGTTGCACCTTGCTCCATGGCAATCTTGTAAGGGAAAGATGGATCTGCCAGCACTCTGCACAACGAACAAAAAACACTTCATATCACATTCCCCAGCTATCAAATTAAATATAATATGGGGCTACTTTATCCACCTCCGTATCGTCAGGATGTACAGAAAATAATACCTGGTACGTCTCTTAATGTCAATAACCACAATAACTGGTAGTGGGTCCAGAAAAGGACATCACCAAAAAGGGTTACCAAACAATTCTAAAACCCTGTGCAGTGATGAACAGGAACTTTTGCTTTAAGAGAACTTCCCGGGAACTAGAGTTGAACGTTGTTGTTAAACTCTCTCTAGCTGGCGATTATCATCTTACTTGACAAACAGTGCGCACATTATTTTGCGAGTAAGCAATGAACACCAAACATCGATAGAACGTCAATGACAGGTGCCAAGCGTAGGCAGTTTATAGCCTCAGTTGCAAGAATCTTAGCCTCATCCCAGTTACAAGAAAAGTACAGAAAACAGGGCATGGAGCAACAGGAGTAGTTGGGGCGTCCGATATGCAGCATTCCACGCTTTTGGAAGTACCTTCCGACAAAAGACCTCGATACATCTCCAGGGACAGCTCTTGAAATAGCCCTTGTCACAGTGGGTCTTGCATTGACAGATAAGTACCGGACAACTTGGGCAGTGCTGATCAAACCCTGAGAGTAGCAATTTACAACATTAACTCAAGAGGTAAACAATGTTCTCAAATCGCGCGGATGATGGAGGACCAGCAATTAAGGGACGCCATGAAGGGTGGAGAAAGGTAACCATTTCAACCGCTTGACGAATTCCAGCAGGCAGGCTGCTCATTGTCATTTTCCACTCTTCGAGAACAGCTTCCACGATTCTTCGGTCAAAAATCTGAAAGAATCATTTGAATAAGATCGGCTGCCTTGCGCATAATAGGAGGAGGGAGTTTCAGCCAAAGTATTGAAATTAGTTGGAACCAAGAGCATCAATTCATCCGCGCTCACCTCGGGCACAAGGACCCTTCTCCCGAAAAATCCACCATCGTCACCATCATCACCCCCATCGTCTTCTCCGAAATAATCATCGTCGTCACCATCATCATCTCCACCATCACCACCACCATGGCTATTTCTGTTTCCGATATCTCCTCCACCACCACCATCCTCTAGCTGCAGAAAGCATCGCTCAGGTCCGCTGAGTCCTTGATAGTCATGTAAAGCAAATGATAACCTCAAATTTTAAAGAGAACATGAATCCTCTATTACCTAGCTATATAAGGAGAACTTTATATAAATGACATCAATTCGCCAAACTAAGAGGACATAACCGCTCATTAAGCAAAACAAGTTCCGCACATGAGAATGCGGAACAAACTGGACGGAAGCACGCTTACCTGTGGTGATACTTTCGTTTGAGATTGACCGAGTTCTAGCTTAGACTTCTCCAAAGTTGCCCCTCCAAAAGCCCCGTATCCTTTTTTCATCACAACAAGGGCTGAACGGATGAAAGACTCCTTGCTCGGGACGCTTGCAACGCCTTCATCAGGGGCACTCGTGGTAGAAAAGCACCTCACACCTGCCAATTCCCCAAGCGGCAAAAGTCCACCCCTCGGAAATGAATTAGCCATTTGGCCAAACCCTGAGGATGCAGGCGAAAAACTTAGGCCCCGACCTGGCTGAAGACCCTTCGCACATCCGCTAAGAGATGTCAAAGATATGGACATGGCCGGGGTCCGCTTGCTGAAACCCTGGCTCGACATAGTATTTCCGGAAACCACAAACTCCTTAGAGCTGCTGCTGCTGGCCAGGGATGGGGCAGCCTGGTTTACGCACGAGAAGGAACTCATCGTGTGTGCCATGGCCATCCTCACAAGCGCTTAGAGATCCTTTTCCTTTCCCTAGAAACGCATTCTCCAAATCCCACGTCGAAGGCTTCACCTTCTAGTTCTCCTTCTTCTTCTTTTCTTCTTCCTCCTTCCCTTCCAAATTCCTTCCCAAACCCTCGTATTCCTTGTGCGACAGACCAGACAGAGCCTTTTCCTGTCCTCAATCTCCCTCAATCCTCAAACTTACGACCACGGTTTTGGTTCGAGAAACGCCTCGTCGATCCACCACTTCCTGCACACCTGTGCACGGCGGCGAAAGAAAAGAAACGTTCTTAAAAGCGCAGAGTTTATCCCCTTGCTTTCATTTACCACTCAACGTCAACCTCAACTCCTCTCTCCCCCTCTCATTCACTCTGGCTCAGTAAAATCGCTCCACTTCCGGAGAAGCCCCATTCACTAATAAAGCGGAAACAATCTCCGCTATTCCTCGCTCTCCAGGGTACCTACAGAATGCAGATGCATTCGTTTGCAAAAACAAGAAGATAAGCTTTCGTCTCCGGATCGGATTCTAATACACACCAAAATCTCTCCTCTCCTCATTGAGAGAGAAGGCCGACCGCGTAGAGAGAGAACACGAAGGATGGGAAGACCCCATCGAGCCGTACAAAGGATGAGACAAAATAGGTAAAATGGGTTAAGCCCCAATATTCACATTCAATCAATATATTATTATCCCCGGTGACATTCCCTTTCACTCTATGCCTTTTGACTCCTTTAGCCTCTTCTCCGTTCCTCTGTCCCCGACCTTTCTACTAATAACTTCGCTAATGTGCTGGGTCGGGGATGTTGATTGGGATGGAGTCGTGGAGTAAAACCAGCCAGTCTTGTTCTTTGGACTGGGCCATAACCACAAGTTTTAGTATACCGGCTCTTCCAACATCGTACGCCTGAGCCGCTACGTGCCAGTCGGTCTGCCCAGTGGATCCAGCCCTCCGTATGGCATGTACGTTCATCCATTCTACTAGTATTGTTACGGACTCCGTTCCTTCTAAGATCGATTAGGTCGCCTGTTGACCCATTGAACTTTTGTAGTTCTATGATGAGAAAGACGATCGCTTAGGAATAACGAAGGATGGGAAGACCCCATCAAGCCGTACAAGGAAGAGACAAAAAAAAGTAACATGGGGTAAGCCCCAATAGAGTCTATATGAGAAATCTGCCCTACCGCATTTAAGATATTCGAGCTATGCAAGTCTTACGGTCTACACACAATTGAAGTATCCGAAAAAACATCACCTAATGTGATTGCTCTCTTATGGATTGCACCAGCCACTGCACTCTGTAGAGCAATGGACACACGCTATCTAAAATATACTACAAATTATGAGAGTGAGAGTGGTACTCCCTTACGCCTAATATGATAAGCTCTCGCGCACTCATTGACAAATGTGTCAAATGTCGTGTCCATCGCTATAACTCCAAGGCTAGAGGAACAAAGAGGTGACATCGCTGCATGCCTCTATACTTGGAGACCTTGCGACATGTTGCTACTGCACTTGCCACCCATCCAAGGGGATGTGTAATCATTCCCTCTGAATCTGTATCCGTAACCACGACATTTGTTATTATCACCTGATCATCTCGGACCAACTATAAGTCTGCCTTGATATGTGTCACTTGCAAAGCATACTAACGTTCGCTCTTTCCAAGCCAAGTATCCACTCTCTCGTGCCATAGCAAGCATTATGTCCCTAATGACATCATGGGTAGTTATCCTCTGTCCTCTAAAAGGACACCGTGTCATGTGGACCGCTGCTGCATCTAGTGTAGAATCACACTCACAAGTGAGTAATGAAGATGCAGATGGGTGGACCAAACCTAGGCAAAACCTCATTGCTATAGAGAAAGTAGCTGGTGTGAGTCGGAATGCCCTAATGCACGGTCGAGCTAGGATCCAAAAGCTTGCACCCTTGCTAGAGCAAGAGCGAAGACGTGCTCTAGTAGCTTGAGGGATAACTGAGTCAATTAAGAGAGAATGTAGCATATGCTCATACTATTGCTCCATCAAGGAAGACTGTAAACCTCTAGTCCAATATGACAATACTGAAGCAAAAGGTGGAAAATCCTCTTGTGCTCGTGGAGATAAGACTATCTCTCATTTGCCGCAAGAACACTTGGTGAGAAAAGGATCCTCCCTCCACCTCTGTCACATACGTCTCCAAAACCTACCTATCAGCAACCACAAAACCAGAGGAAAGTACTGGTGCCGAGAGAGCACAACTACCCAAAAACGCTATAGGTGTCATCTCCTCCATAGAAAGCAAGCCAACCCCACCACATGAGATCAGTAGAGCCGTCTACCTAAGTGCCAAATCCACTATCATCCATCTATTGAGCATCAACAACATAGGACGTCTCAACATAATAATAGGTTTGCTTACTCATATCAAACGTTCAATTTATTCAGAGCTTGTTCAATTTGCAAAGGTATTGCGGTTATGATTATTTCTCACAAACTTACATAGAAATATAAAATTAATATCAACCAACAGATCCAAATAGTGAAAAAATATAATTTTAACAAAAGTTTTCAACCAAGAGTCTAGAATAGGTGTAAATAAATATCTATATATAAATCAATCTAAAATATCAATAAACCTAAAATACATATAGAAATATAAAGCACGGGTCCTACAATTAAATACACCACTTATGGACAAATCTAATGAAAAAGAAAAATAGAGTACTACTAGTCTTGAAACTAAATAAATCTCTCATGTAAGTGTAAGTGTTTAAAATAAACAATGAACTATGAAGCTCTAATGAGAGTGTCGTCTCTTGAATAAGCTTAGTAAATAACAAACAATCAATGAAATATAAAGCCCGGAAGACCCAAAGAGTCAAAAGGCTGGAAACACAATACAAAACACATGAAATGTGAGCCTAGGCCAAAGCCTAAGGCATCAGACCAATCTTTAAAAGATTGGTCCGATGTAAAATAATCTTCATCAAATATTTCCCTAATGCTAAAGCTTCAACCTGTAAGAGAGTAGCAAAATCACTACAAGTAATCTGATGTCTAACTCTGATCTGCATGTAACAAAGGCAATCAACAAACACATGGTGCTCATCCTCAACTTTGCTCATAGTAAATAATTTGCAAAGTCGCATGGAGTGCTCTATTTGTTGCCAACGTCCTTGTTCTACCTCTAGTCTATGAGAACTAGTTCTATATTGAGCAATAACATGTCAAGGTGTAGAAGAAATCTTAGCCAAGAGATAATCTTGCTCACAATACACCAACATAGAATTTATAAACTGCTGATAGAACACCATCTTGGTAATGGGTTGCTACCGTAAGCAAAGTAAGAATTGCTCCTTGATCACTTCTCATAGTGCAATGGGCTCCAATCTCCAATGTTGCTCACAAACATTCCACCTTGTGGCCCATGCAATCAGATTTGTATACCAACCAATAGATAGAGTGGCACAAAAAGCTTGGTAGGGAAGTCTCTCATGCTCTATGGACTTCACCTTAGTGGCATGTGTGAGAGCTAAGGTCAAAGCTTCAGCCTCAAGGGGCAAAAATCCTGTTTCAGCAAGCAACAATATATAAGGAGCTTGAGTCCTCACCCCAAGTTCATCACACAAAAACAATTTTTGAACTTTTCCACCTTTTCCCACCATGTCTTCTTAGTACCAAGACCCCCAATCTGAACACCATAAAGAACCACCAGCTACACAAGAGATTGGAACAACACCTTCTTCAACTCCCATGTGGTAAGATGAGCAAGTCTAAAGCGATTCATGAGTGAATTTGCCCTTGCCTAGGCTCACATTTCATGTGTTTTGTATTGTGTTTCCAGCCTTTTGACTCTTTGGGTCTTTCGGGCTTTATATTTCATTGTTCATTGTTCATTGTTGAATACAAAGCTCTTAACTCTACATTGATTCTCATCTTCACACAAGTTGACCAACTATAATCATGAGAAAACTCAAGGCCCAAGTACTTATAGGAAGAAATGTGCTCCAATTGCTGTCCATCAAAAAAAAGGTGTGACACCTTTAGAACACACCACAATCACCTTGGACTTGTCAAGGTTCACCTCCATCTTTGTTTGATTGCAAAAGCAAAGAAGAGAATCTAATAGCTTTTGTAAAGTTTGTGGATTGGTGGAGAGAAACACTACATCATCTGCATAAAGGAGTGAATGTATCATCAAAGAGCCAACCTGTACACCTATAGCTCCAACTTCCATGAGTAGTCTCTCTAGATCATCGATGAAGATTCCAAACAGAGTTGGAGATAAAGAACAGCCTTGAATCACACCCATTGTGCTAAGGACATCTTGAGAGCTCAAAGATGAGAGTCTCACAACCACTTTCTTATAGAGTCTAGAGATAGCACCAATCAGATCAGTTGAAACACCAACTTCAATGAGTCTCTCACTTAGAGATTTCCTAAGCACCTTATCAAAGGCCTTCCTGAAATCAATAAATGCAACATAGAGAGCTCTCCTAACACCTTTAGATTTCCACCACAAAACATGAAGTACCAATAGGTGATCCATAGTACTAAAGCCTGATCTTAAACCAACTTGGCACTTAGCTCAAACTTTGTACTTTTTGGCCCAAGTACTCAACCTAGATTCCAAAATTTGACCATACAACTTGGCAAAGATACTGCCAACTAGTATGGTATGGTAATTGGCAACAACATCTCTTTGGCAAGACTTGTGAATAAGAACTACCTTCTTCAAGCACCATCTATCAGGCAAGCCACACTTGATTGCCTCATTCAAATGAGAAGTGATTACTGAAATCAGTTGGCTACCGCCCCACTTCAAAAGTTCAACACATAGTCCATCAAGGTCTTCAGCCTTACCATTGGTCAACTTCTTCAATTGGTACTTGACATCAGCTTCAGAGATAGTGAGAGCAGATCCAAGGCAAGGTGCCATGCTTGGAGCACCAGGGAAAAAAGTACAGATCTTTCACATAGTCACAAAGCTTGTTGAGGTCCAACAACTCCTCCAATCCTCAACTATTAGTATTGTTCACTTGAGTCTTGGCTTATCAAAGAGACTGATTTTTCAAAGCCAAATCTGACATAAGTAGCAATACCTCCAAAGCCCCTTCCTTTGTGTTGTCTCCGCTTGTTCCAGGTTGAACCAACAAGAGTGAAACCTTCAATATCTTGAATAGTATTTCCTTCATGTTCCCATGTCTCCACAAGATTGATCAAATCAGCATCATCCCACAAAGGCTTAGCGCTGGAGTACTTGGTATGTGTATGGAGTACCCTACAGTTGACGAAAGGTTTTATGTACTTTGATTGTGCAGATGCCATTTTGATTCCTATGGATATACTCCTTGAGAGCACAATGTTGCATTTTAAAATTTTGGGAGTTGAAGAAGGTGTTGTTCAGATCTCTTGTGCAGCCGGTGGTTCTCTATGGTACTCAGATTTGGGGTCTAAGTACTAAGAAGACATGGTGGCAAAAGGTGGAGAAAATTAAGAAACCATTTTTGTGTGATGAACTTGGAGTGAGGACTCAAAATCCTTATGTATTGCTACTTGCTGAAACTAGGTTTTTGCCTCTTGAGGCAAAAGCTTTGTTCTTAGCTCTCACATATGCCAATAAATGAAATGAAATGAAATATAAAGCCCGAATGACCCAAAGAGTCAAAAGATTTGAAACACAATACAAAACACATGAAATGTGAGCCTAGGCCAAAGCCTAGGGCAGCTGACCAATCTTTAACAAATTGGTCCAATGTAAACTAACCTCGGTCATGTACTTCCCTAACGCTAAAGCTTCAACATGTAAGAGAGTAGAGAAATCACTACAAGTAATCTGATGTCTAACTATAATTTGCATGTAACAAGTGCAATCAACAAACACATGATGGTCATCCTCAACTTTGCTCATAATACACAATTTGGAAAGTCACATGGAGTGCTATATCTGCTGCCAACGTCCTTGTTCTACTTCTTGTCTATGAGAACTAGTTCTATTTTGAGCGATAACAGTAAGGTGAGGTCCATAGAGCTTGTAACTCACAGATTCTGATGCAACAATTTTCACTGGATTTTCACTTGTGAGCACACAGCAATAGCCTTCCCAATTCTCGCACAATAACAAGGACTACTCAAAACTGTCTCAGAATTGAAAAATTCAGATCTCCCTGAGTACTACGCCAAACTGGATAAGCTTTACCTTGAAAGAAAGCTCTCAGCATACTGCTTCTAATGAGACTCTAATCACTCCATTTGCTCAAGTGTTGGAAGAGATACAGTCAATCGAATTTATAGTCCAAACCCTAAAATCTGCCAAAGATGACAGAATTCTAATCCTTGTAACTCTCTGCACAGATGTAGGTTTTCAGTATGCTTGCTATTTATCGAAAGAGCTCTTCAAGGCGCATCCATTGCCACAGAAATCACTCTATTTGGACTCCAGATGGTGAAGAAACAAACTCTCAAGTATTGAATGTCTGTCAGAAAATTCAAGTACTCATAATTTTCGCCACAAAGCTCAAAATGGGGCAATCTTGGTGTCCATGGAAATCTCTTTGCAAGGCGCTTCAAACAAGATCAAAATCGCAAGGTTTGAATAAGCAAGTGCTGAGATATGACTATCTGAATTTTTGGGAAAATCTCCTCTCTCAAACTTTCAAAAATCCAAAGCTACTTTTGTGGAAGCTACTTTTGTGGAATAAGCTATTGAAGGAGCTAATGAATAAGCTACTTTTGTGGAAAGATCAATTTCATATCAATATGTTTAGATCAGAATGAGGATAAACAACACATTTTTCTTGTGAGTATTACACCGACTTGATGGTTTAGAATTACTGCCATCTCTTGAATTCTCTGATCTCTCGGAGATTTTAGGGTTTGAGCTCAAATTTCAACACCTTGTAACTTGTTGGTCCTATATCCAAATGTTGCAATCTTGGGCTCATTAGCAACACTTGTGAAAGTGTTTTCTTTTGAATACCTGCTGGCTGAAGTTGGAGTTTTGTGGAGCAAGTTTCGAAATTCAGCAATTTGTGATCTTGTGCGGTTGATGGTGCTCAAATCTGCAACTTTCAGAGGCTGGAACTTTGGACTCCCATCTTCAAATGAGGTGATCTTTAGTCTCATAAGAAGCATCTTGTCAAGAGCTATTGATTGAGATTGTTTTCATAGAATTTGAAGCTTTGTGCTTGAAGTTATAAGCATTTGAATTCTTTGACTCAATGAGGTTTAGAACTTTACAATAGAAAACTCTAGAGACTATAACTCCATATCTATTTGAAACAATGAAACAATGAAATATAAAGCCCGAAAGACCCAAAGAGTCAAAAGGCTGGAAACACAATACAAAACATATGAAATGTGAGCCTAGGCAAGGGCCTAGGGCATCAGACCAATCTGTAATAAATTGGTCCAATGTAAAGTAACTTCTGTCATGTACTTCCCTAATGCTAAAGCTTCAACCTGTAAGAGAGTTGAGAAGTCACTACAAGTAATCTGATGTCTAACTCTAATCTGCATGTAACAAGGGCAATCAACAAACACATGATGCTCATTCTCAACTTTTCTCATAAAACACAATTTGCAAAGTTGCATGGAGTGCTCTATCTGCTGCCAACGTCTTTGTTCTACTTCTAGTCTATGAGAACTAGTTCTATATTGAGCGATAACATGTCTCAATGAAGTAGAAATCCTAGCCAAGAGATAATCTTGCTCACAATACACCAACATAGGATTTACAAACTGGTGATAGAACACCATCTTGGTAATGGGTTGCTGCCATAAGCGAAGTAAGAACTGCTCCTTGATCACCTCTCAAAGTGCAATAGGCTCTAATCTCCAATGTCGCTCAGAAACATTCCACCTTGTGGCCCATGCAATCAGATCTGTATACCAACCAATAGATAGAGTGGCACAAAAAGCTTGGTAGGGATGTCTCTCATGCTCCATGGACCTCACCTTAGTGGCATATGTGAGAGCCCAAAACAAAGCTTCAGCCTCAAGCGGTATAAACCATGTTTCAGCAAGCAACAATACATATTGTGGACACATTAGAAGTGAAGATGAAGTCTTATGCTGAAGCTACTAAGGTGGCTCAAATCTCTTGCTTGCAAGAGCATGAGGTTGAGAAGGAGAACCAATTGGTCAGAATGAAGAACTTGAGAATTTCAGGTTTGCCAGAGACTGAGAAGGAAGACACCAAGGCCATAGTATGTGAGTTCATTGCTGATTCTTTGAGAGTCCATGATCCTTAGATTTTGCAAGCATATAGATTGGGACAACAAGGTGCACAACCAAGAAGCATTTTGGTGAGGTTTGGCTCAGAAACTCAAAGGAATACAGTGATGGATAGCAAGGCTATACTGAAGGGGCGGCGTATTTGGTTGGACCCTGATCTCACACCTCTCCAATGGCAAGCAAAGAAGGGAGAATTAGCAAAAGTGAAAGAGGCTCAACAAGCAGGTTTTGTTGCATTCTTGAGAGACAATAGAGCTGTGATCACCCAAAGGAAGTTGTCAACTACCGCATAGCAATTCCAGACCTTTAGAGTGTTGATTTGGAATGTTCATGGTCTCACACATACCAAGTACTCAAGCGCTAAACCTGTGTGGGATAATGCTGATCTGATCAATGAAACAATGAAACAATGAGATATAAAGCCTGAAAGACCCAAAGAGTCAAAAGGCTAGAAACACAATACAAAACACATGAAATGTGAGCCTAGGCAAGGGCCTAGGGCATCTGACCAATCTGTAACAAATTGGTCCGATGTAAACTAACCTCGGTCATGTACTTCCCTAACGCTAAAGCTTCAACTTGTAAGAGAGTTGAGAAATCACTACAAGTAATCTGATGTCTAACTCTAATCTGCATGTAACAAGGGCAAACAATCAACACATGATGCTCATCCTCAACTTTGCTCATAATACACAATTTGCAAAGTCGCATGGAGTGCTCTATCTGCTGCCAACGTCCTTGTTCTACTTCTAGTCTATGAGAACTAGTTCTATATTGAGCGATAACATGTCTAAGTGAAGTAGAAATCCTAGCCAAGAGATAATCTTGCTCACAATACACCAACATAGGATTTACAAACTGGTGATAGAACACCATCTTGGTACCGGGTTGCTGCCATAAGTGAAGTAAAAACTGCTCCTTGATCACTTCTCGTAGTGCAATAGGCTCCAACTTCCAATGTCGCTCACAAACATTCCACCTGGTGGCCCATGCAACCAGATCTGTATACCAACCGACAGATAGAGTGGCACAAAAAGCTTGGTAGGGAAGTCTCTCATGCTCCATGGACCTCACCTTAGTGGCATATGTGATAGCTAAAAACAAAGCTTCAGCCTCAAGAGGCAAAAACCCGGTTTCAGCAAGCAGCAATACATAAGGAGTTTGAGTCCTCACCCCAAGTTCATCACACAAAAACAATTTCTGAACTTTCTCCACCTTTTGCCACCATGTCTTCTTAGTACCTGGATCAATCTTGTGGAGACATGGGAACATGAAGGAAACACCATTCAAGACATTGAAGGTTGCATTCTTGTTGGTTCAACTTGGAACAAGCGGAGGCAACATAGAGGAAGGGGCTTTGGAGGTATTGCAACTTATGTCAGATTTGGCTTTGAAAAGTCAGTCTCTTTGATAGGTCAAGACTCAAGTGGACAATACCAATGGCTGAGGATTGGAGGAGTTGCTACACAATGAAACAATGAAACAATGAAATATAAAGCCTGAAAGACCCAAAGAGTCAAAAGGCTGGAAACACAATACAAAACACATGAAATGTGTTTTGTACCTTGCTTCCTTGCTGTTTGTTACTTTGCCCCATTTACATCACCAATCTATTCAAGCGGATCTCTCAACACCATGCAGCCTTTCCACTCCTTGACAAAAGATGTGTTGGAATTTCAAAGTAAAGGTGCAGTATTTATCCTTGGTGATTTCAATGCTAGGATCCAAACCTCTCAGATTCCTGAGTTTAGTGACCTTGAGAATGACCCTTTCCATAGCTTGATAGATCATTCTAGTGCTTGGTCCCGCTCTTCCAAAGATCTCATATCCAACTCCATGAGTGAGCACTTTTTGAGCTTTGGTACCAATTGTAGCTTGAAGATCTTGAATGGTCTTTCTCAATTTCCAGAAACTTGTAAGAGCACATGCTTTGCTTCTGGTGGATCCAGCACTGTAGATTATATGCTCATCTCACCCAGTGATATACACATTGTCTCAGATTTTGTTGTTTTAGATCCTCAACCTGAATCTGACCATGCACCTTTATCTTGTGTCATCCTTCTTTCTTGCCTCAATAGAACCACATTACCTATTGATCATGCCTTTAGAGGGAAACTCCGTCTTGATTTTCACAAGCAAGATTTGTACCAACAAGCTATCCATGAGAAATTGAGCTCTATGGAGTGGAGTTCTGATTTTCAACAACGAAATGATCAGTTGGTTGAACTTCTTCAATCTACATCAACAACTCTATTTCCACGAGGTTCTCACAGGAAGAGACTTGGTCTCCCTTGCAATAGGTGGTTTGATGCTGACTGTAAAATTGCAAGGATCAAAGCTATGGATAGGTCTCTTGATCAGATTGCACAAAATCAGGCTTTTGTCACTTATAGAAAGTTGGTGAAGTGCAAGAAGCGAGCGTTCTTGAGACTCAAGGGGGTTGAGTTGAGCAATGAATTGAGGAGCAATCCCAAGGCTTTTTGGTAGAAAGTAACCATCAGATCTCCATCTCCATCGCTGGACCTGAACGAGCTTTGTGAATATGTGAAGGATCTGTATTTTTTCCCTGATGCTCCAAGCATGGCACCTTGCCTTGGATCTGCTCTCACCATCTCTGAAGCTGATGTCCAATACCAATTGAAGAAGTTGGCCAATGGTAAGGCTGAAGACCTTGATGGACTATGTGTTGAACTACTTAAGTGGGGTGGTAGCCATCTGATTTCAGTACTCACTTCTCTCTTGAATGAGGCCATCAGGTGTGGTTGTCCTGATAGATGGTGCTTCAAGAAGGTTGTTCCTATTCACAAGTCTGGTCAGAGAGATATTGTCACCAATTACCGTACCATTCTAGTGGGTAGTATCTTTGCCAAGTTGTACGGTCAAATTTTGGAGACTAGGTTGAGTACTTGGGCTAAAAAGTACAGAATTCAAGTGCCAAGCGGGTTTCAGATCAGGCTTTAGTACCTTGGATCATCTATTGGTACTCCATGTTTTGTGGTGGAAATCTAAAGGTGTTGGGAGAGCTCTCTATGTTGCATTTATTGATTTCAAGAAGGCCTTTGATAAGGTGCTTAGGAAATCATTAAGTGAGAGACTCATGGAAGTTGGTGTTTCAGCCGATCTGATTGGTGCTATCTCTAGACTCTATGAGAAGGTGGTTGTGAAACTTTCATCTCTGAGCTCTCAAGATGTCCTTAGCACAATGGGTGTGATTCAAGGTTGCTCTTTATCCCCAACATTGTTTGGAATCTTCATCGATGATCTAGAGAGGGTGCTTATGGAAGCTGGAGCTATAGGTGTACAAGTTGGCTCTTTGATTATACATGCACTACTGTATGCGGATGATGTAGTGCTCCTCTCACCCAATCCACAAAGTTTACAGAAGTTGTTGGATTCTCTTCTCTTGTTTTGCAATCAAACAAAGATGGAGGTAAACCATCTTTGTTTGATTGCAAAACAAGAGAAGAGGATCCAACAACTTCAAAATCTGTAGGATTTCAAAATTTTCATGTAGGAAAAACTCAAATTCAAAAGTTTGTAACTTTTGATTTACAAGTCCAAAGGAGTTGATTTTTGGTGTAGAGCTATTGGTGTTCACAGAGTGTGAGTGAACCAGAGGATACACTCTCATAGTATCTGTTAGAACTTTTAGAATGGAAGCTTCCAAGATGATGCAAGACATTGTTGAGATAGCTTCAAAACAGCAACAGCTTGCTGAAATATATAGAAAAGCAAATGACTTCCACAAGGAGAGTCCATGATCCTCAGATTTTGCAAGCATATAGATTGGGACAACAAGGTGCACAACCAAGAAGCATTTTGGTGAGGTTTGGCTCGGAAACTCAAAGGAATGCAGTGATGGGGAACAAAGCTATACTATACTATACCCTTGCCTAGGCTCACATTTCATGTGTTTTGTATTGTGTTTCCAGCCTTTTGACTCTTTGGGTTTTTCGGGCTTTATATTTCTTTGTTCATTGTAAAGGGGCGCCGTATCTGGTTGGACCCTGATCTCACACCTCTCCAATGGCAAGCAAAGAAGGGAGAATTAGCAAAAGTGAAGGAGGCTCAACAAGCAGGTTTTGTTGCATTCTTGAGAGATAATAGAGCTGTGATTACTCAAAAGAAATTATTAGCTATTGCATAGCAACTCCAGACCTTTAGAGTACTGTTTTGGAATGTTCATGGTCTCACACATACCAAGTACTCCAGCGCTAAGCCTTTGTGGGATGATGCTGATCTGATCAATCTTGTGGAGACATGGGAACATGAAGGAAACACCATTCAAGACATTGAAGGATTCACTCTTGTTGGTTCAACCTGGAACAAGCAGAGACAACACAAAGGAAGGGGCTTTGGAGGTATTGCTACTTACGTCAGATTTGGCTTTGAGAAATCAGTCTCATTGATAGGTCAAGATTCAAGTGGACAATACCAATGGCTGAGGATTGGAGGAGTTGCCACACCTTGCTTCATTGGTGTTTGTTACTTTGCCCCGTTGACATCACCAATCTATTCAAGTGGACTTCTCAACACCATGCAGCCTTTCCATTCCTTGACGAAGGATGTGTTAGAGTTTCAAAGTAAAGGTGCAGTCCTTGTTCTTGGTGATTTCAATGCTAGGATCCAAGCCTCTCAGATCCCTGACTTGAGCGACCTTGAGAATGATCCTTTCCACAGCTTGATAGACCATTCTAGTGCTTGGTCCCGCTCTTCCAAAGATCCTATGTCCAATTCCATGAGTGAGTACTTTTTGAGCTTTGGTGCCAATTGTAGCTTGAAGATCTTGAATGGCTTTTCTCAATTTCCAAAAACTTGTTAAAGCACATGCTTTGCTTCAGGTGGATCAAGCACCATAGATTATATGCTCACTTCAGCTAATGATATCCATCTTGTCTCAGATTTTGCCATTTTAGATCCTCAACCAGAATCAGACCATGCACCTCTATCTTGTACCATCCTTTTTCCTTGCCTCAATAGAACCACATTACCTATAGACCATGCTTTTAGAGGCAAACTTTGTCTAGATTTTCACAAGAGAGACTTGTACCAACAAGCTATCCAAGAGAAATTGAGTTCTATGGAGTGGAGTTCTGATTTTGAACAACGTAGTGATCAATTGATTGAACTCAATTGATTGAACCTTGACAAGTCCAAGGTGATTGTGGTGGGTTCTAAAGGTGTCACACCTTTCTTTTTTGATGGACAGCAATTGGAGCAGGTTTCTTCTTATAAGTACTTGGGCCTTGAGTTTTCTCATGACTATAGTTGGTCCACTTGTGTGAAGATGAGAATCAATGCAGGCTTTAGAGCTTTGTATTCACTCATGAACCGCTCTAGACTTGCCCACCTTACCACATGGGAGTTGAAGAAGGTGTTGTTCAGATCTCTTGTGCAGCCGGTGGTTCTCTATGGTGCTCAGATTTGGGGTCCAGGTACTAAGAAGACATGGTGGCAAAAGGTGGAGAAAGTTCAGAAATTGTTTTTGTGTGATGAACTTGGAGTGAGGACTCAAACTCCTTATGTATTGCTGCTTACTGAAACCGGGTTTTTGCCACTTGAGGCTGAAGCTTTGTTTTTAGCTATCACATATGCCACTAAGGTGAGGTCCATGGAGCATGAGAGACTTCCCTACCAAGCTTTTTGTGCCACTCTATCTGTCGGTTGGTATACAAATCTGATTGCATGGGCCACAAGGTGGAATGTTTGTGAGCGACATTGGAGGTTGGAGCCTATTGCACTACGAGAAGTGATCAAGGAGCAGTTCTTACTTTGCTTATGGCAGCAGCCCGGTACCAAGATGGTGTTCTATCACCAGTTTGTAAATCCTATGTTGGTGTATTGTGAGCAAGATTATCTCTTGGCTAGGATTTCTACTTCACTTAGACATGTTATTGCTCAATATAGAACTAGTTCTCATAGACTAGAAGTAGAACAAGGACGTTGGCAGCAGATAGAGCACTCCATGCGACTTTGCAAATTGTGTACTATGAGCAAAGTTGAGGATGAGCATCATGTGTTGATTGATTGCCCTAGTTACATGCAGATTAGAGTTAGACATCAGATTACTTGTAGTGATTTCTCAACTCTCTTACAGGTTGAAGCTTTAGCGTTAGGGAAGTACATGACAGAGGAGTGGAGTTCTGATTTTCAACAACGTAGTGATCAATTGGTTGAACTTCTTCAATCTACATCAACTTTTTTGTTTCCAAGAGGCTCCCACAGAAAGAGACTTGGTCACCCTTGAAATAGGTGGTATGATGCTGATTGCAAAAAAGCAAGGATCAAAGCTATGGATAGGTCTCTTGATCAGATTGCACAAAATCAGACCTTTGTTTAATACAGAAAATTGGTGAAGTGCAAAAAGCAAGGGGGTTGAGTTGAGCATTGAACTGAGGAGCAATCCCAAGGCTTTTTAGAAGAAGGTAACCATCAGATCTCCATCTCCATAACAGATTGGTCAGATGCCCTAGGCCCTTGCCTAGGCTCACATTTCATGTGTTTTGTATTGTGTTTCTAGCCTTTTGACTCTTTGGGTCTATTGGGCTTTATATTTCATTGTTCATTGTTCATTGTTGAACTTCTGAAGTGGGGTGGTAGCCATCTGATTTCAGTACTCACTTCTCTCTTGAATGAGGCCATCAGGTGTGGCTTTCCTGATAGATGGTGCTTCAAGAAGGTAGTTCCTATTCACAAGTCTGGTCATAGAGATATTGTCACCAATTACCGTACCATTCTAGTGGGTAGTATCTTTGCCAAGTTGTACGGTCAAATTTTGGAGTCTAGGTTGAGTACTTGGGCTGAAAAACACATAATTTGAGTTAAGTGCCAAGCTGGTTTCAGATCAGGCTTTAGTACTTTGGATCATCTATTGGTACTCCATGTTTTGTGGTGGAAATCCAAAGGTGTTGGGAGAGCTCTCTATGTTGCATTTATTGATTTCAGGAAGGCCTTTGATAAGGTGCTTAGGAAATCTCTAAGTGAGAGACTCACTCAAGTTGGTATTTCAGCTGATCTAATTGGTGTTATCTCTAGACTCTATGAAAAGGTGGTTGTGAAACTTTCATCTTTGAGTTCTCAAGATGTCCTTAGCACAATGGGTGTGATTCAAGGCTGCTCTCTATCTCCAACTCTATTTGGAATCTTCATGGATGATCTGGAGAGATTACTTATGGAAACTAGAGCTACTGGTGTACAGGTTGGCTCTTTGATGATACATGCACTACTATATGCAGATGATGTAGTGCTTCTCTCCACCAATCCACAAAGTTTACAGAAGCTGTTGGATTCTCTTCTCTTGTTTTGCAATGAAACAAAGATGGAAGTGAATCTTGACAAGTCCAAGGTGATTGTGGTGGGTTCTAAAGGTGTCACACCTTTCTTTTTTGATGGACAGCAATTGGAGCAAGTTTCTTCTTACAAGTACTTGGGCCTTGAGTTTTCTCATGACTATAGTTGGTCTACTTGGGTGAAGATGAGAATCAATGCAGGCTTTAGAGCTTTGTATTCACTCATGAACCGCTCTAGACTTGCTAACCTTACCACATGGGAGTTGAAGAAGGTGCTGTTCAGATCTCTTGTGCAGCCGGTGGTTCTCTATGGTGCTCAGATTTGGGGTCCAGGTACTAAGAAGACATGGTGGCAAAAGGTGGAGAAAGTTCAGAAATTGTTTTTGTGTGATGAACTTGGAGTGAGGACTCAAACTCCTTATGTATTGCTGCTTGCTGAAACAGGGTTTTTGCCACTTGAGGCTGAAGCTTTGTTTTTAGCTATCACATATGCCACTAAGGTGAGGTCCATGGAGCATGAGCATTTTAGGGTTTGAGCTGCAATTTCAAATGATTGTACCTCTACGAATACTCAAGCAAATGAAGTGATTTGGATCTCATTCGGACCCTTATGCTGAAAGCTTTTTCTCAAGGTAAAGCTTGTCCAGTTTGGAGGACTACAGAGAGAGTTCTGGATTTTTCAATTCTGAGGAAGCTCTCGGTAATCTATGTGAATGTGCGAGAATTGGGAGAGGATTGCTCTACAGTAAAAAGTGCAAATCCAGTGAAAATTGCAGCATCAGAATCTGTGAGTTACAAGCTCTGTTTCAAGTCCAAATTCGTAGCACATGGAGGTCTGAGCAAGCAGTGGTGGCATTTCCCATTCTGTCACATTTCATGCATCTTGGTGTTTAGAGTTCCAACTTTGCAGGGCCAGTTCTCCTCACTCACAAACCCAATCCAGGTGATTCTTGTGTCATAAGAACCACATTGTCATAGGCTTTCTATTGACTCCATATTTGAAGAATTTGGATATCCAACGCTGATGATATGACCATTTGCTTCATTGCAATACTTCCAAGTACTTGGTGTTAAATTCTACACATGTGAAGTAGGATTGCTTGTACTTATAGGTCCAAATCAAGTGGTTTTTGTGGCAATAGAACAAGCACTATGCAAGGTTTCTTTTGAGCTTTGACGTGTTGCAATTGGAGATCAGACAAGGAAGTTGTGACAATTTGAGATCTGTGACTCTTTGTACATCACAACATTGTGAAGTGCAAATTCAGACCATTGTATCTTTGTACTCAATGATCCAAATGAAGTGATCTTTGTGTCATTAGAATCAACTCAGTCAAGCCTTTACATTGAAAAATTATTGACAGAGTTTAGAAGATAGATTTGGAGCTCTGGGTACCCCAATTTTTGCAGCCTTGGTAGCTTTGTGCACCACTGATTTGGAATGTAATAGCTTTACATTCACATGTCCATTTGAGGTGATTCTTATCTCATTAGAACCAACTTCTCCAGTTCCTTCTTTCAATACCTAGCTAGTAGTACTTAGTGATGTAAAATCACAGCTAAGCTACCTTGAAAATCTTGAAGTTTTGGTGTTGGAAGTAAAACTTCTAGATTTATTGTGAGTGATTAGTGATTGGCATAATGGAGGAGTCCAAGATGGTGAAAGACATTGCAGATATAGCCTTGAAGTAACAACAATTAGCTGAAATGTACAGGAAATCTAATGATTTCCACAAAGAGCTTAGAAGCTTCTTTGCACCTATGTCCCAGTGCATGAGTACTCTCATGACTGATATGGATGTTGTAAAGGTTGAGATCAGCACTATAAAAGAGTCATTGAACTTGGTCAACCAAGAGATTCAAGACCTAAAGAAGAGTACTATCTTGCTGTTAACATCAACCAAGGGGATGGTGGATGCTACTAAGAAGGTTGCATCTTTGGGAGTACAAGCCAACGACATTGCTACACAAAGCGGAGGGCTCCAACAGATTGTGGACACATTAGAAGTGAAGATGAAGTCTTATGCTAAAGCTACTAAGGTGGCTCAAATCTCTTACTTGCAAGAGCATGAGGTTGAGAAGGAGAACCAACTGGTGAAAATGAAAAACTTGAGGATTTCAGGTTTGCCAGAGATTGAGAAGAAAGATACCAAGGCCATAGTGTGTGAATTTATTGCTGATTCTCTGAGAGTCCATGATCCTCAAATTGTGCAAGCATATAGATTGGGACAGTAAGGTGCACAACCAAGAAGCATTTTGGTGAGGTTTGGCTCAGAAACTCAAAGGAATTTAGTGATGGCAAACAAGGCTATATTGAAGGGGCGGCGCATCTGGTTAGATCCTGATCTCACATCTCTCCAATGGCAAGCAAAGAAGGGAGAATTAGCAAAAGTGAAGGAGTCTCAACAAGCAGGTTTTGTTGCATTCTTGAGAGATAATAGAGCTGTGATTACTCAAAAGAAATTGTCAGCTGTTGCATAGCAATTCCAAACCCTTAGAGTGTTGTTTTGGAATGTACATGGGCTCACACAAACCAAGTACTCCAGCGCTAAGCCTTTGTGGGATGATGAAACAATGAAACAATGAAACAATGAAATATAAAGCCCGAAAGACCCAAAGAGTCAAAAGGCTGGAAACACAATGATGCTGCTCTGATCAATCTTGTGGAGACATGGGAACATGAAGGAAACACCATTCAAGACATTGAAGGTTTCACTCTTATTGGGTCAACTTGGAACAAGCGGAGGCAACACAAAGGAAGGGGCTTTGGAGGTATTGCTACTTACGTCAGATTTGGCTTTGAGAAATCAGTCTCTTTGAGTCTCTTTGATCAGCAGTTTGTAAATCCTATGTTGGTGAGAAGTGAGATTTTCGAAAGTTTGAGAGAGGAGATTTTCCCGAAAATTCAGATAGTCATATCTTAGCACTTGCTCATCCAAATCTTTTGATTTTGGTCTTTTTTGGATCGCCTTGCCAAGAGCTTTCTATGGACACCAAGATTGCTCCATTTTGAGCTTTGTGGCGAAAGTTATGAGTGCTTGAATTTTCTGACAGAGGTTCAATACTTAAGAGATCGTTTCTTCATCATCAGGAGTCCAAATGGAGTGATTTCTGTGTCAATGGATGTGCCTTGAAGAGCTCTTTCGATTGATAGCAAGCATGCTTAAAACCCAGATCTGTGCAGAGAGTTACAAGGATTCGAATTCTGTCATCTTTGGCAGATTTTAGGGTTTGGACTATAAATTCGATTGACTGTATCTCTGCCAACACTTGGGGAAATGGAGTGATTGGAGTCTCATTGGAACCTCTATACTGAGAGATTTCCTTCAAGGTAAAGCTTGTCCAGTTTGGATCAATACTAAGGGAGATCTGAATTTTTCAATTCTGAGACAATTTTGAGTAGTCCTTGTTATTGTGCGAGAATTGGGAAGGCTATTGCTCTATGGTCACAAGTGCAAATCCAGTGAAAATTACTGCATCATAATTTGTGAGTTACAAGCTCTGTTTCAAGGCCAAGCTCGCAGCACATGGAGGTCTGAGCAAGCAGTGGTGGTAATTTTCATTCTGTCACATCTCGTGCATCTTGGTGTTTGGAGTACCAACTTTGCAGTGCAAGTTCTCCTCACTTATAGATCCAATTCAGGTGATTCTTGTATCATAGGAACCACATGGTCATAAGCTTTCTATTGAGTTCATACTTGAAAGATTTGGATATCCAACACAGATGATATGACCATTTGTTTCACTGTAGCACTTGCAACTACTTGGTGTTAGAATCTGCACATGTGAAGGAGGATTTCTCTGTACTTATAGGTCCAAATCAAGTGGTTTTTGTGGCAATAGAACGAGCATTGTGCAAGGTTTCTATTGAGGTCTGATTTGTAGACATTGAAGGTCAGATAAGGAAGTTGTGACAGTTTGAAATCTGTGACTCTTTGGACATCATAACATTGTGAAGTGCAAATTCAAGCTATTGTATCTTTGTACTCAATGATCCAAATGAAGTGATCTTTGTGTATTAAGAATCAGCTCCCTCAGACCTTGAGACTGAAAATTGATTACTACAGGTGAGGTCACAAATTAGAAGCTCTAGGTACCTCAAATTTTTGCAGCCTTTGGTATCTCTGTGCACTGCCAATTTGAAAGAGAGTATCTTTGCACTCACATATTCAAATGAGATGATTCTTATCTCATTAGAATCAGTTTTTCAAGGTCTTTACTTCAACACCAGCCTAGTAGTGCTTACAATTGTAAAACAATAGTGCTACCTACTTGAAAATCCTAAATTTTTGGTGTTGGAAGTAAAACTTCCAGATTGACTGTGAGTGATAAGTGATTGTCACAATGGAGGATTCCAAGATGGTGAAAAACATTGCTGATATAGCCATGAAGCAACAACAATAAGCTGAAATTTATAAGAAAGCAAATGATTTCCACAAGGACCTTAGAAGCTTCATGGCACCTATGCACCAGTCCCAGTTTACATCTATCTATGCGTCAATTTGGAGTGGAGTTTCGAAAGTTTGAGAGGAGAGGAGTCCTGAAAGTTTGAGAAGCCATATCTCCCTACATACATGTCCAAACGTTGCGGTTTTGGTATCGTTCGAAGCGCCTTGCCAAGACCTTTCCATAGCCACCAAGATTGTGTCATTCTGAGCTTTGAGCGAAACGTTATGAGTGATTGAAATTTCTGACACAGGAGCTAGACTTGAGAGTTCGAATCTTCATCATATGGTGTCCAAATGGAGTGATTTTTGTGGCATTAGAAGCGCCTTTGGAAGCTCTTTCGATTGATACTACGCTGGCTTGCAGAGCACCTACACAAAGAAAGTTATGAAGATTCGAATTCTGCCATCTCTCGGAGATTTTAGGGTTTGAGCTCAATTTTCAATACCTTGTAACTTTTTGGTTCCATGTCCAAATCTTTCAATCTTGGACTCATTGGAAAGAGCTGTGAGAGTGCTTTCTTTTGAACTCCTGGTTGCTGAAGTTGGAGTTCTGTGGAAGAAGTTTTGAAATTCATCAATCTGTGTTTTTGTGCGGTTGGTGGTGCTCAAATCTGCAACTTTCAGAGGCTGGAACTTTGGACTCACATCTTCAAATGAGGTGATCTTGGACTCATTAGAAGCATCTTGTCAAGAGCTATTGATTGAAATTCATTTCATAGAATTTGAAGCTCTGTGCTTGCAGTTATCAGCATTTGAATTCTGTGATTCAATGAGGTTTAGAAGTTTCCATAGAGAACTCTAGAGGCCATAACTTCATGTCTATTGGCTCAAATGAGTTCATTTTTGATTCATTAGATAGAATTTCTCAAGAGCTTTTGATTGAGTCATCTATTGTAGATTTTAAAGTACTGTAGCCAAGGTTATGAATTTTCGAAATCTGTAGGATTTCAAAATTTTCATGTAGGAAAAACTCAAATTCAAAAGTTTGCAACTTTTGATTTACAAGTCCAAAGGAGTTGATTTTTGGTGTAGAGCTATTGGTGTTCACAGAGTGTGAGTGAACCAGAGGATACATTCTCATAGTATCTGTTAGAAATTTTAGAATGGAAGCTTCCAAGATGACGCAAGACATTGCTGAGATAGCTTCAAAACAGCAACAGCTTGCTGAAATGTATAGAAAAGCAAATGACTTCCACAAGGAACTCAAGAGCTTTTTTGCCCCCATGTCTCAATGCATGAACACTCTTATGGCAGATTTGCAAACCGTAAGAGTTGATGTCTTGACTGTGAAAGAATCTCTGAATTCGATCACCGTAGATATCCAAGAACTCAAGAAGAGTAGCAATTTGATGTTAGACTCCACCAAGGGTATGGTGGATGCTACTGAGAAGGTTGCTTCCTTGGGAGCACAAGCCACCAACATTGCTTCACAAAATGGAGGGCTGCAAGAGATGGTTGACACATTAGAGGTCAAGATGAAGTCATATGCTGAAGCTACGAAGGTGGCTCAAATCTCTTACTTGCAAGAGCATGAGGTTGAGAAGGAGAACCAATTGGTGAGAATGAAGAACTTGAGGATTTCAGGTTTGCCTGAGATTGAGAAGGAAGACACCAAGGCCATAGTGTGTGAGTTTATTGCTGATTCTTTGAGAGTCCATGATCCTCAAATTTTGCAAGCATATAGATTGGGACAACAAGGTGCACAACCAAGAAGCATTTTGGTGAGGTTTGGCTCAGAAACTCAAAGGAATGCAGTGATGGGGAACAAAGCTATACTAAAGGGGCGGCGTATCTGGTTGGACCCTGATCTCACACCTCTCCAATGGCAAGCAAAGAAGAGAGAATTAGCAAAAGTGAAGGAGGCTCAACAAGCAGGTTTTGTTGCATTCTTGAGAGATAATAGAGCTGTGATTACTCAAAAGAAATTGTCAGCTATTGCATAGCAATTCCAGACCTTTAGAGTACTGTTTTGGAATGTTCATGGGCTCACACATACCAAGTACTCCAACGCTAAGCCTTTGTGGGATGATGCTGATCTGATCAATCTTGTGGAGACATGGGAACATGAAGGAAACACCATTCAAGACATTGAAGGATTCACTCTTGTTGGTTCAACCTGGAACAAGCGGAGACAACACAAAGGAAGGGGCTTTGGAGGTATTGCTACTTACGTCAGATTTGGCTTTGAGAAATCAGTCTCTTTGATAGGTCAAGATTCAAGTGGACAATACCATTGGCTGAGGATTGGAGGAGTTGCCACACCTTGCTTCATTGCTGTTTGTTACTTTGCCCCGTTGACATCACCAATCTATTCAAGTGGACTTCTCAACACCATGCAGCCTTTCCATTCCTTGACGAAGGATGTGTTAGAGTTTCAAAGTAAAGGTGCAGTCCTTGTTCTTGGTGATTTCAATGCTAGGATCCAAGCCTCTCAGATCCCTGACTTGAGCGACCTTGAGAATGATCCTTTCCACAGCTTGATAGACCATTCCAGTGCTTGGTCACGCTCTTCCAAAGATCCTATGTCCAATTCCATGAGTGAGCACTTTTTGAGCTTTGGTGCCAATTGTAGCTTGAAGATCTTGAATGGCCTTTCTCAATTTCCAGAAACTTGTAAAAGCACATGCTTTGCCTCAGGTGGATCAAGCACCATAGATTATATGCTCACTTCAGCTAATGATATCCATCTTGTCTCAGATTTTGCTGTTTTAGATCCTCAACCAGAATCAGACCATGCACCTCTATCCTGTACCATCCTTTTTCCTTGCCTCAATAGAACCACATTACCTATAGACCATGCTTTTAGAGGCAAACTTCGTCTGGATTTTCACAAGAGAGACTTGTACCAACAAGCTATCCAAGAGAAATTGAGTTCTATGGAGTGGAGTTCTGATTTTCAACAACGTAGTGATCAATTGATTGAACTTCTTCAATCTACATCGACTTCTTTGTTTCCAAGAGGCTCCCACAGGAAGAGACTTGGTCTCCCTTGCAATAGATGGTATGATGCTGATTGCAAAATGGCAAGGATCAAAGCTATGGATAGATCTCTTGATCAGATTGCACAAAATCAAGCTTTTGTTTTATACAGAAAGTTGGTGAAGTGCAAAAAGCGGGCATTTCTAAGACTCAAAGGAGTTGAGTTGAGCACTGAATTGAGGAGCAATCCCAAGGCTTTCTGGAAGAAAGTAACCATCAGATCTCCATCTCCATCGCTGGACCTGAATGAGCTTTGTGACTATGTGAAGGATTTGTACTTTTTCCCAAATGCTCCAAGCATGGCACCTTGCCTTGGATCTGCTCTCACCATCTCTGAAGCTGATGTCAAGTACCAATTGAAGAAGTTGGCCAATGGTAAGGCTGAAGACCTTGATGGACTATGTGTTGAACTTCTGAAGTCGGGCGGTAGCCAACTGATTTCAATACTCACTTCTCATTTGAATGAGGCAATCAAGTGTGGCTTTCCGGATAGATGGTGCTTCAAGAAGGTAGTTCCTATTCACAAGTCTGGCCAAAGAGATGTTGTCACCAATTACCGTACCATACTTGTTGGTAGTGTCTTTGCCAAGTTGTATGGTCGAATTTTGGAGTCAAGGTTGAGCACTTGGGCTGAAAAGCACAAAATTCGAGCTAAGTGCCAAGCTGGTTTCAGATTAGGCTTTAGTACTTTGGATCACCTATTGGTACTTCATGTTTTGTGGTGCAAATCCAAGGGGGTTGGGAGAGCTCTCTATGTTGCCTTTATTGATTTCAGGAAGGCCTTTGATAAGGTGCTCAGGAAATCTCTAAGTGAGAGACTCATTGAAGTGGGTGTTTCAGCTGATCTGATTGGTGCTATCTCTAGACTCTATGAGAAAGTGATTGTGAAACTTTCATCTTTGAGCTCTCAAGATGTCCTTAGCACAATGGGTGTGATCCAAGGCTGCTCTCTGTCTCCAACTCTGTTCGGAATCTTCATCGATGATCTAGAGAGTCTACTCATGGAAGCTGGAGCTACAGGTGTACAGGTTGGCTCTTTGATGATACATGCACTCCTTTATGCAGATGATGTAGTGCTTCTCTCCACAAATCCACAGAGTTTACAGAAGCTGTTGGATTCTCTACTTTGCTTTTGCAATGAAACAAAGATGGAGGTGAACCTTGACAAGTCCAAGGTGATTGTGGTGGGCTCTAAAGGTGTCACACCTTTCTATTTTGATGGACAGCAATTGGAGCAGGTTTGTTCTTATAAGTACTTGGGCCTTGAGTTTTCTCATGACTATAGTTGGTCTACTTGTGTGAAGATGAGAATCAATGCAGGCTTTAGAGCTTTGTATTCACTCATGAACTGCAGTAAACTTGCTCACCTCACCACATGGGAGTTGAAGAAGGTGCTGTTCAGATCTCTTGTGCAGCCGGTGGTTCTCTATGGTGCTCAGATTTGGGGTCCAGGTACTAAGAAGACATGGTGGCAAAAGGTGGAGAAAGTTCAGAAATTGTTTTTGTGTGATGAACTTGGAGTGAGGACTCAAACTCCTTATGTATTCCTGCTTGCTGAAACAGGGTTTTTACCTCTTGAGGCTGAAGCTTTGTTTTTAGCTATCACATATGCCACTAAGGTGAGGTCCATGGAGCATGAGAGACTTCCCTACCAAGCTTTTTGTGCCACTCTATCTGTCGGTTGGTATACAGATCTGATTGCATGGGCCACAAGGTGGAATGTTTCTGAGCGACATTGGAGATTGGAGCCTATTGCACTTCGAGAGGTGATCAAGGAGCAGTTTTTACTTCGCTTATGGCAGCAACCCGGTACCAAGATGGTGTTCTATCAGCAGTTTGTAAATCCTATGTTGGTGTATTGTGAGCAAGATTATCTCTTGGCTAGGATTTCTACTTCATTGAGACATGTTATCGCTCAATATAGAACTAGTTCTCATAGACTAGAAGTAGAACAAGGACGTTGGCAGCAGATAGAGCACTCCATGCGACTTTGCAAATTGTGTATTATGAGCAAAGTTGAGGATGAGCATCATGTGTTTGTTGATTGCCCTTGTTACATGCAGATTAGAGTTAGACATCAGATTACTTGCAGTGACTTCTCAACTCTCTTACAGGTTGAAGCTTTAGCATTAGGGAAGTACATGACAGAAGTTACTTTACATCGGACCAATTTGTTACAAATTGGTCCGATGCCCTAGGCCCTTGCCTAGGCTCACATTTCATGTGTTTTGTATTGTGTTTCCAGCCTTTTGACTCTTTGGGTCTTTCGGGCTTTATATTTCATTGTTTCATTGTTTCATTGTTTCAACAAAGATGGAGGTGAACCTTGACAAGTCCAAGGTGATTGTGGTGGGCTCTAAAGGTGTCACACCTTTCTTTTTTGATGGACAGCAATTGGAGCAGGTTTCTTCTTATAAGTACTTGGGCCTTGAGTTTTCTCATGACTATAGTTGGTCTACTTGTGTGAAGATGAGAATCAATGCAGGCTTTAGAGCTTTGTATTCACTCATGAACTGCAGTAGACTTGCTCACCTCACCACATGGGAGTTGAAGAAGGTGCTGTTCAGATCTCTTGTGCAGCCGGTGGTTCTCTATGGTGCTCAGATTTGGGGTCCAGGTACTAAGAAGACATGGTGGCAAAAGGTGGAGAAAGTTCAGAAATTGTTTTTGTGTGATGAACTTGGGGTGAGGACTCAAACTCCTTATGTATTCTTGCTTGCTGAAACAGGATTTTTACCTCTTGAGGCTGAAGCTTTGTTTTTAGCTATCACATATGCCACTAAGGTGAGGTCCATGGAGCATGAGAGACTTCCCTACCAAGCTTTTTGTGCCACTCTATCTGTCGGTTGGTATACAGATCTGATTGCATGGGCCACAAGGTGGAATGTTTCTGAGCGACATTGGAGATTGGAGCCTATTGCACTTCGAGAGGTGATCAAGGAGCAGTTTTTACTTCGCTTATGGCAGCAACCCGGTACCAAGATGGTGTTCTATCAGCAGTTTGTAAATCCTATGTTGGTGTATTGTGAGCAAGATTATCTCTTGGCTAGGATTTCTACTTCATTGAGACATGTTATCGCTCAATATAGAACTAGTTCTCATAGACTAGAAGTAGAACAAGGACGTTGGCAGCAGATAGAGCACTCCATGCGACTTTGCAAATTGTGTATTATGAGCAAAGTTGAGGATGAGCATCATGTGTTTGTTGATTGCCCTTGTTACATGCAGATTAGAGTTAGACATCAGATTACTTGCAGTGACTTCTCAACTCTCTTACAGGTTGAAGCTTTAGCATTAGGGAAGTACATGACAGAAGTTACTTTACATCGGACCAATTTGTTACAAATTGGTCCGATGCCCTAGGCCCTTGCCTAGGCTCACATTTCATGTGTTTTGTATTGTGTTTCCAGCCTTTTGACTCTTTGGGTCTTTCGGGCTTTATATTTCATTGTTTCATTGTTTCATTGTTTCATGAGTACTCTCATGACTGATATGGAATTTGTAAAGGTTGAGATCAGTAGTGTCAAAGAGTCTTTGAACCTAGTCAACCAAGAGATTCAAGACCTCAAGAAGAGTTCTATCTCTTTGTTAACATCAACCAAGGGGATGGTTGATGCTACCGAGAAATTTGCTTCCTTGGGAGCACAAGCCAACGATATTGCTACACAAGGCGAAGGTCTCCAACAGATTGTGGACACACTAGAAGTGAAGATAAAGTCTTATGCTGAAGCAACTAAGGTGGCTCAAATCTCTTGCTTGCAAGAGCATGAGGTTGAGAAGGAGAACCAATTGGTCAGGATGAAGAACTTGAGAATTTCAGGTTTGCCAGAGACTGAGAAGGAAGACACCAGGGCCATAGTGTGTGAGTTTATTGCTGATTCTTTGAGAGTCCATGATCCTCAGATTTTGCAAGCATATAGATTGGGACAACAAGGTGCACAACCAAGAAGCATTTTGGTGAGGTTTGGCTCAGAAACTCAAAGGAATGCAGTGATGGATAACAAGGCTATACTGAAGGGGCGGCGTATTTGGTTGGACCCTGATCTCACACCTCTCCAATGGCAAGCAAAGAAAGGAGAATTAGCAAAAGTGAAGGAGGCTCAACAAGCAGGTTTTGTTGCATTCTTGAGAGACAATAGAGCTGTGATCACCCAAAGGAAGTTGTCAACTACCGCATAGCAATTCCAGACCCTTAGAGTGTTGTTTTGGAATGTTCATGGTCTCACACATACCAAGTACTCAAGTGCTAAACCTGTGTGGGATGATGCTGATCTGATCAATCTTGTGGAGACATGGGAACATGAAGGAAACACCATTCAAGACATTGAAGGTTTCATTCTTGTTGGTTCAACTTGGAACAATCGGAGGCAGCACAGAGGAAGGGGCTTTGGAGGTACTGCTACTTACGTCAGATTTGGTTTTAAAAAATCAGTCTCTTTGATAGGTCAAGACTCAAGTGGACAATACCAATGGCTGAGGATTGGAGGAGTTGCTACACCTTGCTTCCTTGCTGTTTGTTACTTTGCCCCATTGACATCACCAATCTATTCAAGCGGATCTCTCAACACCATGCAGCCTTTCCACTCCTTGACAAAGGATGTGTTGGAATTTCAAAGTAAAGGTGCAGTATTTATCCTTGGTGATTTCAATGCTAGGATCCAAACCTCTCAGATTCCTGAGTTTAGTGACCTTGAGAATGACCCTTTCCATAGCTTGATAGATCATTCTAGTGCTTGGTCCCGCTCTTCCAAAGATCTCATATCCAACTCCATGAGTGAGCACTTTTTGAGCTTTGGTACCAATTGTAGCTTGAAGATCTTGAATGGTCTTTCTCAATTTCCAGAAACTTGTAAGAGCACATGCTTTGCTTCTGGTGGATCCAGCACTGTAGATTATATGCTCACCTCACCCAGTGATATACACATTGTCTCAAATTTTGTTGTTTTAGATCCTCAACCTGAATCTGACCATGCACCTTTATCTTGTGTCATCCTTCTTTCTTGCCTCAATAGAACCATATTACCTATTGACCATGCCTTTAGAGGGAAACTCCGTCTTGATTTTCACAAGCGAGATTTGTATCAACAAGCTATCCATGAGAAATTGAGCTCTATGGAGTGGAGTTCTGATTTTCAACAACGAAGTGATCAGTTGGTTGAACTTCTTCAATCTACATCAACAACTCTATTTCCACGAGGTTCTCACAGGAAGAGACTTGGTCTCCCTTGCAATAGGTGGTTTGATGCTGACTGTAAAATGGCAAGGATCAAAGCTATGGATAGGTCTCTTGATCAGATTGCACAAAATCAAGCTTTTGTCTCTTATAGAAAGTTGGTGAAGTGCAAGAAGCGAGCGTTCTTGAGACTCAAGGGGGTTGAGTTGAGCGTTGAATTGAGGAGCAATCCCAAGGCTTTTTGGCAGAAGGTAACCATCAGATCTCCATCTCCATCGCTGGACGTGAATGAGCTTTGTGAATATGTGAAGGATCTGTACTTTTACCCAGATGCTCCAAGCATGGCACCTTGCCTTGGATCTGCTCTTACCATCTCTGAAGCTGATGTCCAGTACCAATTGAAGAAGTTGGCCAATGGTAAGGCCGAAGACCTTGATGGACTATGTGTTGAACTACTTAAGTGGGGTGGTAGCCATCTGATTTCAGTACTCACTTCTCTCTTGAATGAGGCCATCAGGTGTGGCTTTCCTGATAGATGGTGCTTCAAGAAGGTAGTTCCTATTCACAAGTCTGGTCAGAGAGATACTGTCACCAATTACCGTACCATTCTAGTGGGTAGTATCTTTGCCAAGTTGTACGGTCGAATTTTGGAGTCTAGGTTGAGTACTTGGGCTGAAAAGCACAAAATTCGAGCTAAGTGCCAAGCGGGTTTCAGATCAGGCTTTAGTACTTTGGATCATCTATTGGTACTCCATGTTTTTTGGTGGAAATCTAAAGGTGTAGGGAGAGCTCTCTATGTGCATTTATTGATTTTAGGAAGGCCTTTTGATAAGGTGCTTAGGAAATCTCTAAGTGAGAGACTCACTCAAGTTGGTGTTTCAGCTGATCTGATTGGTGCTATCTCTAGACTCTATGAGAAGGTGGTCGTGAAATTTTCATCTTTGATCTCTCAAGATATCCTTAGCACAATGGGTGTGATCCAAGGTTGCTCTCTATTTTCGAAGGTTTGATAGAGGAGATTTTTCCGAAAATTCAAAAACTCATATCTCAGCACTTGCTTATCCAAACCTTTCGATTTTGGTCTCGTTTGAAGCGCCTTGCCAAGAGCTTTCAATGGACACCAAGATGGCACGCTTCTGAGCCTTGTTGCGAAAGTTATGGGTACTTGAATTTTCTGACACAGGTTCAATATTTGAGAGTTCGTTTCTTCATCATCAGGAGTCCAAATTGAGTGATTATTGTGGCATTGGATGCGCCTTGAAGAGCTCTTTCGATTGATATAAAGCATGCTAAAAACACACATCTATGCAGAGAGTTACAAGGATTCGAATTCTGTCATCTTGCGCAGATTTTAGGGTTTAGACTATAAGTTCGAATGACTGTATCTATGCCACTACTTGGGCGAATGGAGTGATTGGACTCTCATTAGAAGCGCTATGCTGAGAGCTTTCTTTCAAGGTAAAGCTTGTCCAGTTTGGAGTAGTACTCAGAGAGAACTGGATTTTTCAATTCTGAGAAAGTTTTGAGTAGTCCTTGTTATTGTGCGAGAATTGGAAAGGCTATTGCTCTGTGGTCACAGGTGCAAATCCAGTGAAAGTTGCTGCATCAGAATCTATGATTTCCAACCTCTCTTTCAAGGCCAAGCTTGCAGCACATGGAGGTCTAAGCAAGCAGTGGTGGTAATTCTCATTCTGTCACATCTCGTGCATCTTGGTGTTTGGAGTACCAACTTTGCAGTGTCAGTTCTCCTCACTCACAGATCCAATGCAGGTGATTCTTGAGTCATAAGAACCACATGGTCATAGGCTTTCTATTAAGTCCATACTTGAAAGATTTGGATATCCAACGCAGATGATATGACCATTTGTTTCACTATAGCACTTGCAACTACTTGGTGTTAAAATCTGCACATGTGAAGTAGGATTGCTCTATACTTATAGGTCCAAATCAAGTGGTTTTTGTGTCAATAGAACAAGCATTGTGCAAGGTTTCTATAGAAATTTGATTTGTAGAAATTGAAGGTCAGATAAGGAAGTTGTGATGGTTTGAAATCTGTGACTGTTTGGACATCATAACATTATGAAGTGCAAATTCAACCTATTGTATCTTTGTACTCAATGATCCAAATGAAATGATCTTTGTGTCTTTAGAATCAGCTCCCTCAGACCTTGAGACTGAAAATTGATTGCTATAGGTGAGGTCACAAATTAGAAGCTCTAGGTCCCTCAAATTTCGCAGCCTTTGGTATCTGTGTGCACTGCAGATTTGAAAGATAGTATCTTTGCACTCACATATTCAAATGAGATGATTCTTATCTCATTAGAATCAGTTTTTCAAGGTCTTTACTTCAACACCAGCCTAGTAGTGCTAACAATTGTAAAACAGTAGTGCCACCTACTTGAAAATCCTAAAGTTTTGGTGTTGGAAGTAAAACTTCCAGATTGACCGTGAGTGATAAGTGATTGTCACAATGGAGGAGTCCAAGATGGTGAAAGACATTGCTGATATAGCCATGAAGCAACAACAATTAGCTGAAATGTATAGGAAAGCAAATGATTTCCACAAGGACCTTAGAAGCTTCATGGCACCTATGTCCCAATGCATGAGTACTCTCATGACTGATATGGAATTTGTAAAGGTTGAGATCACTAGTGTCAAAGAGTCTTTGAACCTAGTCAATCAAGAGATTCAAGACCTCAAGAAGAGTTCTATCTCTTTGTTAACATCAACCAAGGGGATGGTTGATGCTGCCGAGAAAGTTGCTTCCTTGGGAGCACAAGCCAACAATATTGCTACACAAGGCGGAGGGCTCCAACAGATTGTGGACACATTAGAAGTGAAGATGAAGTCTTATGCTGAAGCTACTAAGGTGGCTCAAATCTCTTGCTTGCAAGAGCATGAGGTTGAGAAGGAGAACCAATTGGTCAGAATGAAGAACTTGAGAATTTCAGGTTTGCCAGAGACTGAGAAGGAAGACACCAAGGCCATAGTATGTGAGTTTATTGCTGATTCTTTGAGAGTCCATGATCCTCAGATTTTGCAAGCATATAGATTGGGACAACAAGGTGCACAACCAAGAAGCATTTTGGTGAGGTTTGGCTCAGAAACTCAAAGGAATACAGTGATGGATAGCAAGGCTATACTGAAGGGGCGGCGTATTTGGTTGGACCCTGATCTCACACCTCTCCAATGGCAAGCAAAGAAAGGAGAATTAGCAAAAGTGAAGGAGGCTCAACAAGCAGGTTTTGTTGCATTCTTGAGAGACAATAGAGCTGTGATCACCCAAAGGAAGAGGTCAACTACCGCATAGCAATTCCAGACCCTTAGAGTGTTGTTTTGGAATGTTCATGGTCTCACACATACCAAGTACTCAAGCGCTAAACCTGTGTGGGAAGATGCTGATCTGATCAATCTTGTGGAGACATGGGAACATGAAGGAAACACCATTCAAGACATTGAAGGTTTCATTCTTGTTGGTTCAACTTGGAACAAGCGGAGGCAACACAGAGGAAGGGGCTTTGGAGGTATTGCAACTTACGTCAGATTTGGCTTTGAAAAGTCAGTCTCTTTGATAGGTCAAGACTCAAGTGGACAATACCAATGGCTGAGGATTGGAGGAGTTGCTACACCTTGCTTCCTTGCTGTTTGTTACTTTGCCCCATTGACATCACCAATCTATTCAAGCGGATCTCTCAACACCATGCAGCCTTTCCACTCCTTGACAAAGGATGTGTTGGAATTTCAAAGTAAAGGTGCAGTATTTATCCTTGGTGATTTCAATGCTAGGATCCAAACCTCTCAGATTCTTGAGTTTAGTGACCTTGAGAATGACCCTTTCCATAGCTTGATAGATCATTCTAGTGCTTGGTCCCGCTCTTCCAAAGACCTCATATCCAACTCCATGAGTGAGCACTTTTTGAGCTTTGGTACCAATTGTAGCTTGAAGATCTTGAATGGCCTTTCTCAATTGAGTTAGCAACCTTGGATCACACCCATTGTGCTAAGGATATCTTGAGAGCTCAAAGATGAAAGTTTCACGACCACCTTCTCATAGAGTCTAGAGATAGCACCAATCAGATCAGCTGAAACACCAACTTGAGTGAGTCTCTCACTTAGAGATTTCCTAAGCACCTTATCAAAGGCCTTCCTAAAATCAATAAATGCAACATAGAGAGCTCTCCCAACACCTTTAGATTTCCACCACAAAACATGGAGTACCAATAGATGATCCAAAGTACTAAAGCCTGATTTGAAACCCGCTTGGCACTTAGCTTGAATTTTGTGCTTTTCAGCCCAAGTACTCAACCTAGACTCCCAACACCTTTAGATTTCCACCACAAAACATGGAGTACCAATAGATGATCCAAAGTACTAAAGCCTGATTTGAAACCCGCTTGGCACTTAGTTTGAATTTTGTGCTTTTCAGCCCAAGTACTCAACCTAGACTCCAAAATTCGACCGTACAACTTGGCAAAGATACTACCCACTAGAATGGTACGGTAATTGGTGACAATATCTCTCTGACCAGACTTGTGAATAGGAACTACCTTCTTGAAGCACCATCTATCAGGAAAGCCACACCTGATGGCCTCATTCAAGAGAGAAGTGAGTACTGAAATCAGATGGCTACCACCCCACTTAAGTAGTTCAACAATGAAACAATGAAACAATGAAACAATGAAATATAAAGCCCGAAAGACCGAAACACCCGAAACACATAGTCCATCAAGGTCTTCGGCCTTACCATTGGCCAACTTCTTCAATTGGTACTGGACATCAGCTTCAGAGATGGTGAGAGCAGATCCAAGGCAAGGTGCCATGCTTGGAGCATCTGGGTAAAAGTACAGATCCTTCACATATTCACAAAACTCATTCACGTCCAGCGATGGAGATGGAGATCTGATGGTTACCTTCTGCCAAAAAGCCTTGGGATTGCTCCTCAATTCAACGCTCAACTCAACCCCCTTGAGTCTCAAGAACGCTCGCTTCTTGCACTTCACCAACTTTCTATAAGAGACAAAAGCTTGATTTTGTGCAATCTGATCAAGAGACCTATCCATAGCTTTGATCCTTGCCATTTTACAGTCAGCATCAAACCACCTATTGCAAGGGAGACCAAGTCTCTTCCTGTGAGAATCTCGTGGAAATAGAGTTGTTGATGTAGATTGAAGCAGTTCAACCAACTGATCACTTCGTTGTTGAAAATCAGAACTCCACTCCATAGAGCTCAATTTCTCATGGATAGCTTGTTGATACAAATCTCGCTTGTGAAAATCAAGACGGAGTTTCCCTCTAAAGGCATGGTCAATAGGTAATATGGTTCTATTGAGGCAAGAAAGAAGGATGACACAAGATAAAGGTGCATGGTCAGATTCAGGTTGAGGATCTAAAACAACAAAATCTGAGACAATGTGTATATCATTGGGTGAGGTGAGCATATAATCTACAGTGCTGGATCCACCAGAAGCAAAGCATGTGCTCTTACAAGTTTCTGGAAATTGAGAAATGCCATTCAAGATCTTCAAGCTACAATTGGTACCAAAGCTCAAAAAGTGCTCACTCATGGAATTGGATATGAGATCTTTGGAAGAGCGGGACCAAGCACTAGAATGATCTATCAAGCTATGGAAAGAGTCATTCTCAAGGTCACTAAACTCAGGAATCTGAGAGGTTTGGATCCTAGCATTGAAATCACCAAGGATAAATACTGCACCTTTACTTTGAAATTCCAACACATCCTTTGTCAAGGAGTGGAAAGGCTGCATGGTGTTGAGAGATCCGCTTGAATAGATTGGTGATGTCAATGGGGCAAAGTAACAAACAGCAAGGAAGCAAGGTGTAGCAACTCCTCCAATCCTCAGCCATTGGTATTGTCCACTTGAGTCTTGACCTATCAAAGAGACTGATTTTTCAAAACCAAATATGACGTAAGTAGCAATACCTCCAAAGCCCCTTCCTCTATGCTGCCTCCGATTGTTCCAAGTTGAACCAACAAGAATGAAACCTTCAATGTCTTGAATGGTGTTTCCTTCATGTTCCCATGTCTCCACAAGATTGATCAGATCAGCATCATCCCACACAGGTTTAGCACTTGAGTACTTGGTATGTGTGAGACCATGAACATTCCAAAACAACACTCTAAGGGTCTGGAATTGCTATGCGGTAGTTGACAACTTCCTTTGGGTGATCACAGCTCTATTGTCTCTCAAGAATGCAACAAAACCTGCTTGTTGAGCCTCCTTCACTTTTGCTAATTCTCCCTTCTTTGCTTGCCATTGGAGAGGTGTGAGATCAGGGTCCAACCAAATACGCCGCCCCTTCAGTATAGCCTTGTTATCCATCACTGCATTCCTTTGAGTTTTTGAGCCAAACCTCACCAAAATGCTTCTTGGTTGTGCACCTTGTTGTCCCAATCTATATGCTTGCAAAATCTGAGGATCATGGACTCTCAAAGAATCAGCAATAAACTCACACACTATGGCCTTGGTGTCTTCCTTCTCAGTCTCTGGCAAACCTGAAATTCTCAAGTTCTTCATCCTGACCAATTGGTTCTCCTTCTCAACCTCATGTTCTTGCAAGCAAGAGATTTGAGCCACCTTAGTAGCTTCAGCATAAGACTTCATCTTCACTTCTAGTGTGTCCACAATCTGTTGGAGACCTCCGCCTTGTGTAGCAATATCGTTGGCTTGTGCTCCCAAGGAAGCAACTTTCTCGGTAGCATCAACTATCCCCTTGGTTGATGTTAACAAAGAAATAAAACTCTTCTTGAGGTCTTGAATCTCTTGGTTGACTAGGTTCAAAGACTCTTTGACACTACTGATCTCAACCTTTACAAATTCCATATCAGTCATGAGAGTACTCATGCACTGGGACATAGGTGCCATGAAGCTTCTAAGGTCCTTGTGGAAATCATTTGCTTTCCTATACATTTCAGCTAATTGTTGTTGCTTCATGGCTATATCAGCAATGTTTTTCACCATCTTGGAATCCTCCATTGTGACAATCACTTATCACTCACAATCAATCTGGAAGTTTTACTTCCAACACCAAAAATTTAGGATTTTCAAGTAGGTAGCACTATTGTTTTACAATTTTAAGCACTAATAGGCTGATGTTGAAGTAAAGACCTTGAAAAGCTGATTCTAATGAGATAAGAATCATCTCATTTGAATATGTGAGTGCAAAGATACTCTCTTTCAAATTGGCAGTGCACAGAGATACCAAAGGCTACGAAAATTTGAGGTACTTAGAGCTTCTAATCTGTGACCTAACCTGTAGTAATCAATTTTCAGTCTCAAGGTCTGAGGGAGCTGATTCTTAATACACAAAGATCACTTCATTTGGATCATTGAGTACAAAGATACAATAGCTTGAATTTGCACTTCACAATGTTATGATGTCCAAAGAGTCACAGATTTCAAACTGTCACAACTTCCTTATCTGACCTTCAATGTCTACAAATCAGACCTCAATAGAAACCTTACACAATGCTCGTTCTATTGCCACAAAAACCACTTGATTTGGACCTATAAGTACAGAGAAATCCTCCTTCACATGTGCAGATTCTAACACCAAGTAGTTGCAAGTGCTACAGTGAAACAAATGGTCATATCATCTGCGTTGGATATCCAAATCTTTCAAGTATGAACTCAATAGAAAGCTTATGACCATGTGGTTCTTATGATACAAGAATCACCTGAATTGGATCTATGAGTGAGGAGAAATTGCACTGGAAGGAACTTGCACTTGCATTGGACATAGGATCTTTGGAAGAGCGTGACCAAGCACTGGAATGGTCTATCAAGCTGTGGAAAGGATCATTCTCAAGGTTGCTCAAGTCAGGGATCTGAGAGGCTTGGATCCTAGCATTGAAATCACCAAGAACAAGGACTGCACCTTTACTTTGAAACTCTAACACATCCTTCGTCAAGGAATGGAAAGGCTGCATGGTGTTGAGAAGTCCACTTGAATAGATTGGTGATGTCAACGGGGCAAAGTAACAAACAGCAATGAAGCAAGGTGTGGCAACTCCTCCAATCCTCAGCCATTGGTATTGTCCACTTGAGTCTTAGCCTATTAAAGAGATTGATTTTTCAAAACCAAATCTGACGTAAGTAGCGATACCTCCAAAGCCCCTTCCTCTGTGCTGCCTCCGCTTGTTCCAAGTTGAACTAACAAGAATGAAACCTTCAATGTTTTGAATGGTGTTTCCTTCATGTTCCCATGTCTCCACAAGATTGATCAGATCAGCATCATCCCACACAGGTTTAGCGCTTGAGTACTTGGTATGTGTGAGACCATGAACATTCCAAAACAACACTCTAAGGGTCTGGAATTGCTATGCGGTAGTTGACAACTTCCTTTGGGTGATCACAGCTCTATTGTCTCTCAAGAATGCAACAAAACCTGCTTGTTGAGCCTCTTTCACTTTTGCTAATTCTCCCTTCTTTGCTTGCCATTGGAGAGGTGTGAGATCAGGGTCCAACCAAATACGTCGCCCCTTCAGTATAGCCTTGTTATCCATCACTGCATTCCTTTGAGTTTTTGAGCCAAACCTCACCAAAATGCTTCTTGGTTGTGCATCTTGCTGTCCCAATCTATATGCTTGCACAATTTGAGGATCATGGACTCTCAGAGAATCAGCAATAAATTCACACACTATGGCCTTGGTATCTTCCTTCTCAATCTCTGGCAAACCTGAAATCCTCAAGTTTTTCATATTCACCAGTTGGTTCTCCTTTTCAACCTCATGTTCTTGCAAGTAAGAGATTTGAGCTACCTTAGTAGCTTTAGCATAAGACTTCATCTTCACTTCTAATGTGTCCACAATCTGTTGGAGCCCTCCGCTTTGTGTAGCAATGTCGTTGGCTTGTACTCCCAAAGATGCAACCTTCTCAGTAGCATCCACCATCCCCTTGGTTGATGTTAATAGCGAGATAGTACTCTTCTTTAGGTCTTGAATCTCTTGGTTGACCAAGTTCAATGACTCTTTTATAGTGCTGATCTCAACCTTTACAACATCCATATCAGTCATGAGAGTACTCATGCACTGGGACATAGGTGCAAAGAAGCTTCTAAGCTCTTTGTGGAAATCATTAGATTTCCTGTACATTTCAGCTAATTGTTGTTGCTTCAAGGCTATATCTGCAATGTCTTTCACCATCTTGGACTCCTCCATTATGCCAATCACTAATCACTCACAATAAATCTAGAAGTTTGTACATGACAGAGGTTAGTTTACATCGGACCACACCTTGCTTCATTGCTGTTTGTTACTTTGCCCCGTTGACATCACCAATCTATTCAAGTGGACTTCTCAACACCATGCAGCCTTTCCATTCCTTGACAAAGGATGTGTTAGAGTTTCAAAGTAAAGGTGCAGTCCTTGTTCTTGGTGATTTCAATGCTAGGATCCAAGCCTCTCAGATCCCTGACTTGAGCGACCTTGAGAATGATCCTTTCCACAGCTTGATAGACCATTCCAGTGCTTGGTCACGCTCTTCCAAAGATCCTATGTCCAATTCCATGAGTGAGCACTTTTTGAGCTTTGGTGCCAATTGTAGCTTGAAGATCTTGAATGGCCTTTCTCAATTTCCAAAAACTTGTAAAAGCACATGCTTTGCCTCAGGTGGATCAAGCACCATAGATTATATGCTCACTTCAGCTAATGATATCCATCTTGTCTCAGATTTTGCTGTTTTAGATCCTCAACCAGAATCAGACCATGCACCTCTATCCTGTACCATCCTTTTTCCTTGCCTCAATAGAACCACATTACCTATAGACCATGCTTTTAGAGGCAAACTTCGTCTAGATTTTCACAAGAGAGACTTGTACCAACAAGCTATCCAAGAGAAATTGAGTTCTATGGAGTGGAGTTCTGATTTTCAACAACGTAGTCATCAATTGATTGAACTTCTTCAATCTACATCTACCTCTTTGTTTCCAAGAGGGTCCCACAGGAAGAGACTAGGTCTCCCTTGCAATAGGTGGTATGATGCTGATTGCAAAATGGCAAGGATCAAAGCTATGGATAGGTCTCTTGATCAGATTGCACAAAATCAAGCCTTTGTTTCATACAGAAAGTTGGTGAAGTGCAAAAAGCGGGCATTTCTGAGACTCAAAGGAGTTGAGTTGAGCACTGAATTGAGGAGCAATCCCAAGGCTTTCTGGAAGAAAGTAACCATCAGATCTCCATCTCTATTGCTGGACCTGAATGAGCTTTGTGACTATGTGAAGGATTTGTACTATTTCCCAAATGCTCCAAGCATGGCACCTTGCCTTGGATCTGCTCTCACCATCTCCGAAGCTGATGTCAAGTACCAATTGAAGAAGTTGGCCAATGGTAAGGCTGAAAACCTTGATGGACTATGTGTTGAACTTCTGAAGTGGGGCAGTAGCCAGCTGATTTCAGTACTCACTTCTCATTTGAATGAGGCAATCAAGTGTGGCTTTCCGGATAGATGGTGCTTCAAGAAGGTAGTTCCTATTCACAAGTCTGGCCAGAGAGATGTTGTCACCAATTACCGTACCATACTTGTTGGTAGTGTCTTTGCCAAGTTGTATGGTCAAATTTTGGAGTCAAGGTTGAGCACTTGGGCTGAAAAGCACCAAATTTGAGCTAAGTGCCAAGCTGGTTTCAGATCAGGCTTTAGTACTTTGGACCACCTATTAGTACTTCATGTTTTGTGGTGGAAATCCAAGGGTGTTGGGAGAGCTCTCTATGTTGCCTTTATTGATTTCAGGAAGGCCTTTGATAAGGTGCTGAGGAAATCTCTAAGTGAGAGACTCATTGAAGTGGATGTTTCAACTGATCTGATTGGTGGTATCTCTAGACTCTATGAGAAAGTGATTGTGAAACTTTCATCTTTGAGCTCTCAAGATGTCCTTAGCACAATGGGTGTGATCCAAGGCTGCTCTCTGTCTCCAACTCTGTTCGGAATCTTCATCGATGATCTAGAGAGTCTACTCATGGAAGCTAAAGCTACAGCTGTACAGATTGGATCTTTGATGATACATGCACTATTGTATGCAGATGATGTAGTGCTTCTCTCCACAAATCCACAAAGTTTACAGAAGCTGTTGGATTCTCTACTTTGCTTTTGCAATCAAACAAAGATGGAAGTGAACCTTGACAAGTCCAAGGTGATTGTGGTGGGTTCTAAAGGTGTCACACCTTTCTTTTTTGATGGACAGCAATTGGAGCAGGTTTCTTCTTATAAATACTTGGGCCTTGAGTTTTCTCATGACTATAGTTGGTCCACTTGTGTGAAGATGAGAATCAATGCAGGCTTTAGAGCTTTGTATTCACTCATGAACCGCTCTAGACTTGCCCACCTTACCACATGGGAGTTGAAGAAGGTGCTGTTCAGATCTCTTGTGCAGCCGGTGGTTCTCTATGGTGCTCAGATTTGGGGTCCAGGTACTAAGAAGACATGGTGGCAAAAGGTGGAGAAAGTTCAAAAATTGTTTTTGTGTGATGAACTTGGGGTGAGGACTCAAAGTCCTTATGTATTGCTGTTTGCTGAAACCGGGTTTTTGCCACTTGAGGTTGAAGCTTTGTTTTTAGCTATCACATATGCCACTAAGGTGAGATCCATGGATCATGAGAGACTTCCCTACCAAGCTTTTTGTGCCACTCTATCTGTCGGTTGGTATACAGATCTGATTGCATGGGCCACAAGGTGGAATGTTTCAGAGCGACATTGGAGGTTGGAGCCTATTGCACTATGAGAAGTGATCAAGGAGCAATTCTTACTTCGCTTATGGCAGCAGCCCGGTACCAAGATGGTGTTCTATCAGCAATTTGTAAATCCTCTGTTGGTGTATTGTGAGCAAGATTATCTCTTGGCTAGGATTTCTACTTCATTGAGACATGTTATTGCTCAATATAGAACTAGTTCTCATAGACTAGAAGTAGAACAAGGACGTTGGCAGCAGATAGAGCACTCCATGCGACTTTGCAAATTATGTACTATGAGCAAAGTTGAGGATGAGCATCATGTGTTGATTGTTTGCCCTTGTTACATGCAGATTAGAGTTAGACATCAGATGACTTGTAGTGATTTCTCAACTCTCTTACAGGTTGAAGCTTTAGCGTTAGGGAAGTACATGACAGAGGTTAGTTTACATCGGACCACACCTTGCTTCATTGCTGTTTGTTACTTTGCCCCGTTGACATCACCAATCTATTCAAGTGGACTTCTCAACACCATGCAGCCTTTCCATTCCTTGACGAAGGATGTGTTAGAGTTTCAAAGTAAAGGTGCAGTCCTTGTTCTTGGTGATTTCAATGCTAGGATCCAAGCCTCTCAGATCCCTGACTTGAGCGACCTTGAGAATGATCCTTTCCACAGCTTGATAGACCATTCCAGTGCTTGGTCACGCTCTTCCAAAGATCCTATGTCCAATTCCATGAGTGAGCACTTTTTGAGCTTTGGTGCCAATTGTAGCTTGAAGATCTTGAATGGCCTTTCTCAATTTCCAAAAACTTGTAAAAGCACATGCTTTGCCTCAGGTGGATCAAGCACCATAGATTATATGCTCACTTCAGCTAATGATATCCATCTTGTCTCAGATTTTGCTGTTTTAGATCCTCAACCAGAATCAGACCATGCACCTCTATCCTGTACCATCCTTTTTCCTTGCCTCAATAGAACCACATTACCTATAGACCATGCTTTTAGAGGCAAACTTCGTCTAGATTTTCACAAGAGAGACTTGTACCAACAAGCTATCCAAGAGAAATTGAAACAATGAAACAATGAAACAATGAAATATAAAGCCCGAAAGACCCAAAGAGTCAAAAAACTGAAAACACAATACAAAACATATGAAATGTGAGCCTAGGCAAGGGCCTAGGGCATCGGACCAATCTGTAACAAATTGGTCCGATGTTAAGTAACTTCTTTCATGTACTTCCCTAACTTCTTTCATGTACTTTGGAGGTATTGCTACTTACGTCAGATTTGGCTTTGAGAAATTAGTCTTTTTGATAGGTCAAGATTCAAGTGGACAATACCAATGGCTGAGGATTGGAGGAGTTGCCACACCTTGTTTCATTGCTGTTTGTTACTTTGCCCCGTTGACATCACCAATCTATTCAAGTGGAGTTCTCAACACCATGCAACCTTTCCATTCCTTGACGAAGGATGTGTTAGAGTAACAACTTTCTGTATGAAACAAAGGCCTGATTTTGTGCAATCTGATCAAGAGACCTATCCATAGCTTTGATTCTTGCCATTTTGCAATCAGCATCATACCACCTATTGCAAGGGAGACCAAGTCTCTTCCTGTGGGAGCCTCTTGGAAAGAAAGTAGTTGATATAGATTGAAGAAGCTCAACCAACTGATCACTACGTTGTTGAAAATCAGAACTCCACTCCATAGAACTCAATTTCTCTTGGATAGCTTGTTGGTACAAGTCTCTCTTGTGAAAGTCTAGATGAAGTTTTCCTCTAAAGGCATGGTCAATAGGTAATGTGGTTCTATTGAGGCAAGGAAGAAGGATGGCACAAGATAGAGGTGTATGGTCTGATTCTGGTTGAGGATCTAAAACAATAAAATCTGAGACAAAGTGGATATCATTAGCTGAAGTGAGCATATAATCTATTGTGCTTGATCCACCAGAGGCAAAGCATGTGCTTTTACAAGTTTTTGGAAATTGAGAAAGGCCATTCAAGATCTTCATAGTGTGGGACCATATTTTCGAAGGTTTGATAGAGGAGATTTTCTCGAAAATTCAAAAACTCATATCTCAGCACTTGCTTATCCAAACCTTTCGATTTTGGTCTCGTTTGAAGCGCCTTGCCAAGAGCTTTCCATGGACACCAAGATGGCATGATTTTGAGCCTTGTTGCGAAAGTTATGGGTACTTGAATTTTCTGACACAAGTTCAATATTTGAGAGTTCGTTTCTTCATCATCAGGAGTCCAAATTGAGTGATTGTTGTGGCATTGGATGCGCCTTGAAGAGCTCTTTCGATTGATATAAAGCATGCTGAAAACACACATCTATGCAGAGAGTTACAAGGATTCGAATTCTGTCATCTTGCGCAGATTTTAGGGTTTAGACTAAAAATTCGAATGACTGTATCTCTGCCACTACTTGGGCAAATGGAGTGATTGGACTCTCATTAGAAGCACTATGCTGAGAGCTTTCTTTCAAGGTAAATCGTGTCCAGTTTGGAGTAGTACTCAGGGAGAACTGGATTTTTCAATTCTGAGAAAGTTTTGAGTAGTCCTTGTTATTGTGCGAGAATTGGAAAGGCTATTGCTCTGTGGTCACAGGTGCAAATCCAGTGAAAGTTGCTGCATCAGAATCTATGATTTCCAAACTCTCTTTCAAGGCCAAGCTTGCAGCACATGGAGGTCTAAGCAAGCAGTGGTGGTAATTCTCATTCTGTCACATCTCGTGCATCTTGGTGTTTGGAGTACCAACTTTGCAGTGTCAGTTCTCCTCACTCACAGATCCAATGCAGGTGATTCTTGAGTCATAAGAACCACATGGTCATAGGCTTTCTATTACGTCCATACTTGAAAGATTTGGATATCCAACGCAGATGATATGACCATTTGTTTCACTGTAGCACTTGCAACTACTTGGTGTTAAAATCTGCACATGTGAAGTAGGATTGCTCTATACTTATAGGTCCAAATCAAGTGGTTTTTGTGGCAATAGAACAAGCATTGTGCAAGGTTTCTATAGAAATTTGATTTGTAAAAATTGAAGGTCAGATAAGGAAGTTGTGATAGTTTGAAATCTGTGACTGTTTGGACATCATAACATTATGAAGTGCAAATTCAAGCTATTGTATCTTTGTACTCAATGATCCAAATGAAGTGATCTTTGTGTCTTTAGAATCAGCTCCCTCAGACCTTTACACTGAAAATTGATTGCATTAGGTTAGGTTACAAATTAGAAGCTCTAGGTCCCTCAAATTTCGCAGCCTTTGGTATCTGTGTGCACTGCAGATTTGAAAGATAGTATCTTTGCACTCACATATTCAAATGAGATGATTCTTATCTCATTAGAATCAGCTTTTCAAGGTCTTTACTTCAACATCAGCCTAGTAGTGCTTACAATTGTAAAACAGTAGTGCCACCTACTTGAAAATCCTAAAGTTTTGGTGTTGGAAGTAAAACTTCCAGATTGACCGTGAGTGATAAGTGATTGTCACAATGGAGGAGTCCAAGATGGTGAAAGACATTGCTGATATAGCCATGAAGCAACAACAATTAGCTGAAATGTATAGGAAAGCAAATGATTTCCACAAGGACCTTAGAAGCTTCATGGCACCTATGTCCCAATGCATGAGTACTCTCATGACTGATATGGAATTTGTAAAGGTTGAGATCACTAGTGTCAAAGAGTCTTTGAACCTAGTCAATCAAGAGATTCAAGACCTCAAGAAGAGTTCTATCTCTTTGTTAACATCAACCAAGGGGATGGTGGTGGGCTCTAAGTGCCAAGCTGGTTTCAGATTAGGCTTTAGTACTTTGGATCACCTATTGGTACTTCATGTTTTGTGGTGCAAATCCAAGGGGGTTGGGAGAGCTCTCTATGTTGCCTTTATTGATTTCAGGAAGGCCTTTGATAAGGTGCTCAGGAAATCTCTAAGTGAGAGACTCATTGAAGTGGGTGTTTCAGCTGATCTGATTGGTGCTATCTCTAGACTCTATGAGAAAGTGATTGTGAAACTTTCATCTTTGAGCTCTCAAGATGTCCTTAGCACAATGGGTGTGATCCAAGGCTGCTCTCTGTCTCCAACTCTGTTCGGAATCTTCATCGATGATCTAGAGAGTCTACTCATGGAAGCTGGAGCTACAGGTGTACAGGTTGGCTCTTTGATGATACATGCACTCCTTTATGCAGATGATGTAGTGCTTCTCTCCACAAATCCACAGAGTTTACAGAAGCTGTTGGATTCTCTACTTTGCTTTTGCAATGAAACAAAGATGGAGGTGAACCTTGACAAGTCCAAGGTGATTGTGGTGGGCTCTAAAGGTGTCACACCTTTCTATTTTGATGGACAGCAATTGGAGCAGGTTTGTTCTTATAAGTACTTGGGCCTTGAGTTTTCTCATGACTATAGTTGGTCTACTTGTGTGAAGATGAGAATCAATGCAGGCTTTAGAGCTTTGTATTCACTCATGAACCGCACTAGACTTGCTCACCTCACCACATGGGAGTTGAAGAAGGTGCTGTTCAGATCTCTTGTGCAGCCGGTGGTTCTCTATGGTGCTCAGATTTGGGGTCCAGGTACTAAGAAGACATGGTGGCAAAAGGTGGAGAAAGTTCAGAAATTGTTTTTGTGTGATGAACTTGGGGTGAGGACTCAAACTCCTTATGTATTCTTGCTTGCTGAAACAGGATTTTTACCTCTTGAGGCTGAAGCTTTGTTTTTAGCTATCACATATGCCACTAAGGTGAGGTCCATGGAGCATGAGAGACTTCCCTACCAAGCTTTTTGTGCCACTCTATCTGTCGGTTGGTATACAGATCTGATTGCATGGGCCACAAGGTGGAATGTTTCTGAGCGACATTGGAGATTGGAGCCTATTGCACTTCGAGAGGTGATCAAGGAGCAGTTTTTACTTCGCTTATGGCAGCAACCCGGTACCAAGATGGTGTTCTATCAGCAGTTTGTAAATCCTATGTTGGTGTATTGTGAGCAAGATTATCTCTTGGCTAGGATTTCTACTTCATTGAGACATGTTATCGCTCAATATAGAACTAGTTCTCATAGACTAGAAGTAGAACAAGGACGTTGGCAGCAGATAGAGCACTCCATGCGACTTTGCAAATTGTGTATTATGAGCAAAGTTGAGGATGAGCATCATGTGTTTGTTGATTGCCCTTGTTACATGCAGATTAGAGTTAGACATCAGATTACTTGCAGTGACTTCTCAACTCTCTTACAGGTTGAAGCTTTAGCATTAGGGAAGTACATGACAGAAGTTACTTTACATCGGACCAATTTGTTACAAATTGGTCCGATGCCCTAGGCCCTTGCCTAGGCTCACATTTCATGTGTTTTGTATTGTGTTTCTAGCCTTTTGACTCTTTGGGTCTTTCGGGCTTTATATTTCATTGTTTCATTGTTTCATTGTTTCATTGGTTGATGCTACCGAGAAAGTTGCTTCCTTGGGAGCACAAGCCAACAATATTGCTACACAAGGCGGAGGGCTCCAACAGATTGTGGACACATTAGAAGTGAAGATGAAGTCTTATGCTGAAGCTACTAAGGTGGCTCAAATCTCTTGCTTGCAAGAGCATGAGGTTGAGAAGGAGAACCAATTGGTCAGAATGAAGAACTTGAGAATTTCAGGTTTGCCAGAGACTGAGAAGGAAGACACCAAGGCCATAGTATGTGAGTTTATTGCTGATTCTTTGAGAGTCCATGATCCTCAGATTTTGCAAGCATATAGATTGGGACAACAAGGTGCACAACCAAGAAGCATTTTGGTGAGGTTTGGCTCAGAAACTCAAAGGAATACAGTGATGGATAGCAAGGCTATACTGAAGGGGCGGCGTATTTGGTTGGACCCTGATCTCACACCTCTCCAATGGCAAGCAAAGAAGGGAGAATTAGCAAAAGTGAAGGAGGCTCAACAAGCAGGTTTTGTTGCATTCTTGAGAGACAATAGAGCTGTGATCACCCAAAGGAAGAGGTCAACTACCGCATAGCAATTCCAGACCCTTAGAGTGTTGTTTTGGAATGTTCATGGTCTCACACATACCAAGTACTCAAGCGCTAAACCTGTGTGGGATAATGCTGATCTGATCAATCTTGTGGAGACATGGGAACATGAAGGAAACACCATTCAAGACATTGAAGGTTTCATTCTTGTTGGTTCAACTTGGAACAAGCGGAGGCAACACAGAGGAAGGGGCTTTGGAGGTATTGCAACTTACGTCAGATTTGGCTTTGAAAAGTCAGTCTCTTTGATAGGTCAAGACTCAAGTGGACAATACCAATGGCTGAGGATTGGAGGAGTTGCTACACCTTGCTTCCTTGCTGTTTGTTACTTTGCCCCATTGACATCACCAATCTATTCAAGCGGATCTCTCAACACCATGCAGCCTTTCCACTCCTTGACAAAGGATGTGTTGGAATTTCAAAGTAAAGGTGCAGTATTTATCCTTGGTGATTTCAATGCTAGGATCCAAACCTCTCAGATTCTTGAGTTTAGTGACCTTGAGAATGACCCTTTCCATAGCTTGATAGATCATTCTAGTGCTTGGTCCCGCTCTTCCAAAGACCTCATATCCAACTCCATGAGTGAGCACTTTTTGAGCTTTGGTACCAATTGTAGCTTGAAGATCTTGAATGGCCTTTCTCAATTTCCAGAAACTTGTAAGAGCACATGCTTTGCTTCAGGTGGATCCAGCACTATAGATTATATGCTCACCTCACCCAGTGATATACACATTGTCTCAGATTTTGTTGTTTTAGATCCTCAACCTGAATCTGACCATGCACCTTTATCTTGTGTCATCCTTCTTTCTTGCCTCAATAGAACCACATTACCTATTGATCATGCCTTTAGAGGGAAACTCCGTCTTGATTTTCACAAGCGAGATTTGTACCAACAAGCTATCCATGAGAAATTGAGCTCTATGGAGTGGAGTTCTGATTTTCAACAACGCAGTGACCAGTTGGTTGAACTTCTTCAATCTACATCAACAACTCTATTTCCACGAGGTTCTCACAGGAAGAGACTTGGTCTCCCTTGCAATAGGTGGTTTGATGCTAATTGTAAAATTGCAAGGATGAAAGCTATGGATAGGTCTCTTGATCAGATTGCACAAGATCAGGCTTTTGTCACTTATAGAAAGTTGGTGAAGTGCAAGAAGCGAGCGTTCTTGAGACTCAAGGGGGTTGAGTTGAGCAATGAATTGAGGAGCAATCCCAAGGCTTTTTGGCAGAAAGTAACCATCAGATCTCCATCTCCATCGTTGGACCCGAACGAGCTTTGTGAATATGTAAAGGATCTGTATTTTTTCCCTGATGCTCCAAGCATGGCACCTTGCCTTGGATCTGCTCTCACCATCTCTGAAGCTGATGTCCACTACAAATTGAAGAAGTTGGCCAATGGTAATTGATCACTACGTTGTTGAAAATCTGAACTCCACTCCATAGAACTCAATTTCTCTTGGATAGCTTGTTGGTACAAGTCTCTCTTGTGAAAATCTAGACGAAGTTTGCCTCTAAAAGCATGGTCTATAGGTAATGTGGTTCTATTGAGGCAAGGAAAAAGGATGGTACAGGATAGAGGTGCATGGTCTGATTCTGGTTGAGGATCTAAAACAGCAAAATCTGAGACAAGATGGATATCATTAGCTGAAGTGAGCATATAATCTATGGTGCTTGATCCACCTGAGGCAAAGCATGTGCTTTTACAAGTTTCTGGAAATTGAGAAAGGCCATTCAAGATCTTCAAGCTACAATTGGCACCAAAGCTCAAAAAGTGCTCACTCATGGAATTGGACATAGGATCTTTGGAAGAGCGTGACCAAGCACTGGAATGGTCTATCAAGCTGTGGAAAGGATCATTCTCAAGGTCACTCAAGTCAAAGATCTGAGAGGCTTGGATCCTAGCATTGAAATCACCAAGAACAAGGACTGCACCTTTACTTTGAAACTCTAACACATCCTTCGTCAAGGAATGGAAAGGCTGCATGGTGTTGAGAAGTCCACTTGAATAGATTGGTGATGTCAACGGGGCAAAGTAACAAACAGCAATGAAGCAAGGTGTGGCAACTCCTCCAATCCTCAGCCAATGGTATTGTCCACTTGAATCTTGACCTATCAAAGAGACTGATTTCTCAAAGCCAAATCTGACGTAAGTAGCAATACCTCCAAAGCCCCTTCCTTTGTGTTGTCTCCGCTTGTTCCAGGTTGAACCAACAAGAGTGAATCCTTCAATGTCTTGAATGGTGTTTCCTTCATGTTCCCATGTCTCCACAAGATTGATCAGATGAGCATCATCCCACAAAGGCTTAGCGCTGGAGTACTTGGTATGTGTGAGCCCATGAACATTCCAAAATAGTACTCTAAAGGTCTGGAATTGCTATGCAATAGCTGACAATTTCTTTTGAGTAATCACAGCTCTATTATCTCTCAAGAATGCAACAAAACCTGCTTGTTGAGCCTCCTTCACTTTTGCTAATTCTCCCTTCTTTGCTTGCCATTGGAGAGGTGTGAGATCAGGGTCCAACCAGATACGCCGCCCCTTTAGTATAGCTTTGTTCCCCATCACTGCATTCCTTTGAGTTTCTGAGCCAAACCTCACCAAAATGCTTCTTGGTTGTGCACCTTGTTGTCCCAATCTATATGCTTGCAAAATTTGAGGATCATGGACTCTCAAAGAATCAGCAATAAACTCACACACTATGGCCTTGGTGTTTTCCTTCTCAATCTCAGGCAAACCTGAAATCCTCAAGTTCTTCATTCTCACCAATTGGTTCTCCTTCTCAACCTCATGCTCTTGCAAGTAAGAGATTTGAGCCACCTTCGTAGCTTCAGCATATGACTTCATCTTGACCTCTAATGTGTCAACCATCTCTTGCAGCCCTCCATTTTGTGAAGCAATGTTGGTGGCTTGTGCTCCCAAGGAAGCAACCTTCTCAGTAGCATCCACCATACCCTTGGTGGAGTCTAACATCAAATTGCTACTCTTCTTGAGTTCTTGGATATCTACGGTGATCGAATTCAGAGATTCTTTCACAGTCAAGACATCAACTCTTACGGTTTGCAAATCTGCCATAAGAGTATTCATGCATTGAGACATGGGGGCAAAAAAGCTCTTGAGTTCCTTGTGGAAGTCATTTGCTTTTCTATACATTTCAGCAAGCTGTTGCTGTTTTGAAGCTATCTCAGCAATGTCTTGCATCATCTTGGAAGCTTCCATTCTAAAATTTCTAACAGATACTATGAGAATGTATCCTCTGGTTCACTCACACTCTGTGAACACCAATAGCTCTACACCAAAAATCAACTCCTTTGGACTTGTAAATCAAAAGTTGCAAACTTTTGAATTTGAGTTTTTCCTACATGAAAATTTTGAAATCCTACAGATTTCGAAAATTCATAACCTTGGCTACAGTACTTGAAAATCTACCATAGATGACTCAATCAAAAGCTCTTGAGAAATTCTATCCAATGAATCAAAAATGAACTCATTTGAGCCAATAGACATGAAGTTATGGCCTCTAGAGTTCTATATGGAAACTTCTAAACCTCATTGAATCACAGAATTCAAATGCTGATAACTGCAAGCACAGAGCTTCAAATTCTATGAAATGAATTTCAATCAATAGCTCTTGACAAGATGCTTCTAATGAGTCCAAGATCACCTCATTTGAAGATGTGAGTCCAAAGTTCCAGCCTCTGAAAGTTGCAAATTTGAGCACCACCAACCGCACAAGAACAAAGATTGATGAATTTCGAAACTTCTTCCACAGAACTCCAACTTCAGCAACCAGGAGTTCAAAAGAAAGCCCTCTCGAAGCTCTTTCCAATGAGTCCAAGATTGAAAGATTTGGACATGGAACCAAAAAGTTACAAGGTGTTGAAAATTGAGCTCAAACCCTAAAATCTCCGAGAGATGGCAGAATTCGAATCTTCATAACTTTCTTTGTGTATGTGCTCTGCAAGCCAGCGTAGTATCAATCGAAAGAGCTTCCAAAGGCGCCTCTAATGCCACAAAAATCACTCCATTTGGACACCATATGATGAAGATTCGAACTCTCAAGTCTAGCTCCTGTGTCAGAAATTCCAATCACTCATAACGTTTCGCATAAAGCTCAGAATGACACAATCTTGGTGGCTATGGAAAGGTCTTGGCAAGGCGCTTCGAACGAGACCAAAACCGCAACGTTTGGACATGTAGGTAGGGAGATATGGCTTCTCAAACTTTCGGGACTCCTCTCCTCTCAAACTTTCGAAACTCCACTACAAGTTGATCAACTGAAACACCAACTGAATGGTCTATCAAGCTGTGGAAAGGATCATTCTCAAGGTCACTCAAGTCAAGGATCTGAGAGGCTTGGATCCTAGCATTGAAATCACCAAGAACAAGGACTGCACCTTTACTTTGAAACTCTAACACATCCTTCGTCAAGGAATGGAAAGGTTGCATGGTGTTAAGAAGTCCACTTGAATAGATTGGTGATGTCAACGGGGCAAAGTAACAAACAGCAATGAAGCAAGGTGTGGCAACTCCTCCAATCCTCAGCCAATGGTATTGTCCACTTGAATCTTGACCTATCAAAGAGACTGATTTCTCAAAGCCAAATCTGACGTAAGTAGCAATACCTCCAAAGCCCCTTCCTTTGTGTTGTCTCCGCTTGTTCCAGGTTGAACCAACAAGAGTGAATCCTTCAATGTCTTGAATGGTGTTTCCTTCATGTTCCCATGTCTCCACAAGATTGATCAGATGAGCATCATCCCACAAAGGCTTAGCGCTGGAGTACTTGGTATGTGTGAGCCCATGAACATTCCAAAATAGTACTCTAAAGGTCTGGAATTGCTATGCAATAGCTGACAATTTCTTTTGAGTAATCACAGCTCTATTATCTCTCAAGAATGCAACAAAACCTGCTTGTTGAGCCTCCTTCACTTTTGCTAATTCTCCCTTCTTTGCTTGCCATTGGAGAGGTGTGAGATCAGGGTCCAACCAGATACGCCGCCCCTTTAGTATAGCTTTGTTCCCCATCACTGCATTCCTTTGAGTTTCTGAGCCAAACCTCACCAAAATGCTTCTTGGTTGTGCACCTTGTTGTCCCAATCTATATGCTTGCAAAATTTGAGGATCATGGACTCTCAAAGAATCAGCAATAAACTCACACACTATGGCCTTGGTGTTTTCCTTCTCAATCTCAGGCAAACCTGAAATCCTCAAGTTCTTCATTCTCACCAATTGGTTCTCCTTCTCAACCTCATGCTCTTGCAAGTAAGAGATTTGAGCCACCTTCGTAGCTTCAGCATATGACTTCATCTTGACCTCTAATGTGTCAACCATCTCTTGCAGCCCTCCATTTTGTGAAGCAATGTTGGTGGCTTGTGCTCCCAAGGAAGCAACCTTCTCAGTAGCATCCACCATACCCTTGGTGGAGTCTAACATCAAATTGCTACTCTTCTTGAGTTCTTGGATATCTACGGTGATCGAATTCAGAGATTCTTTCACAGTCAAGACATCAACTCTTACGGTTTGCAAATCTGCCATAAGAGTGTTCATGCATTGAGACATGGGGGCAAAAAAGCTCTTGAGTTCCTTGTGGAAGTCATTTGCTTTTCTATACATTTCAGCAAGCTATTGCTGTTTTGAAGCTATCTCAGCAATGTCTTGCATCATCTTGGAAGCTTCCATTCTAAAATTTCTAACAGATACTATGAGAATGTATCCTCTGGTTCACTACGTTGATGACTACGTTGTTGATGACTACGTTGTTGAATATCAGAACTCCACTCCATAGAACTCAATTTTTCTTGGATAGCTTGTTGGTACAAGTCTCTCTTGTGAAAATCTAGACGAAGTTTGCCTCTAAAAGCATGGTCTATAGGTAATGTGGTTCTATTGAGGCAAGGAAAAAGGATGGTACAGGATAGAGGTGCATGGTCTGATTCTGGTTGAGGATCTAAAACAGCAAAATTTGAGACAATATGGCTATCATTAGCTGAAGTGAGCATATAATCTATGGCGCTTGATCCACCTGAGGCAAAGCATGTGCTTTTACAAGTTTTTGGAAATTGAGAAAAGCTATTCAAGATCTTCAAGCTACAATTGGCACCAAAGCTCAAAAAGTACTGACTCATGGAATTGGACATAAAATCTTTGGAAGAGCGTGACCAAGCACTAGAATGGTCTATCAAGCTGTGGAAAGGATCATTCTCAAGGTTGCTCAAGTCAGGGATCTGAGAGGCTTGGATCCTAGCATTGAAATCACCAAGAACAAGGACTGCACCTTTACTTTGAAACTCTAACACATCCTTCGTCAAGGAATGGAAAGGTTGCATGGTGTTGAGAAGTCCACTTGAATAGATTGGTGATGTCAACGGGGCAAAGTAACAAACAGCAATGAAGCAAGGTGTGGCAACTCCTCCAATCCTCAGCCATTGGTATTGTCCACTTGAATCTTGACCTATCAAAAAGACTGATTTCTCAAAGCCAAATCTGACGTAAGTAGCAATACCTCCAAAGCCCCTTCCATTGTGTTGTCTCCGCTTGTTCCAAGTTGAACCAACAAGAGTGAATCCTTCAATGTCTTGAATGGTGTTTCCTTCATGTTCCCATTTCTCCACAAGATTGATTAGATCAGCATTATCCCACAAAGGCTTAGTGCTGGAGTACTTGGTATGTGTGAGCCCATGAACATTCCAAAACAGTACTCTAAAGGTCTGGAATTGCTATGCAGTAGCTGATAATTTCTTTTGAGTAATCACAGCTCTATTATCTCTCAAGAATGCAACAAAACCTGCTTGTTGAGTCTCCTTCACTTTTGCTAATTCTCCCTTCTTTGCTTGCCATTGGAGAGGTGTGAGATCAGGGTCCAACCAGATACGCCGCCCTTTTAGTATAGCTTTGTTCCCCATCACTGCATTCCTTTGAGTTTCTGAGCCAAACCTCACCAAAATGCTTCTTGGTTGTGCACCTTGTTGTCCCAATCTATATGCTTGCAAAATCTGAGGATCATGGACTCTCAAAGAATCAGCAATAAACTTACACACTATGGCCTTGGTGTTTTCCTTCTCAATCTCAGGCAAACCTAAAATCCTCAAGTTCTTCATTCTCACCAATTGGTTCTCCTTCTCAACCTCATGCTCTTGCAAGTAAGAGATTTGAGCCACCTTCGTAGCTTCAGCATATGACTTCATCTTGACCTCTAATGAAACAATGAAACAATGAAACAATGAAATATAAAGCCTGAAAGACCCAAAGAGTCAAAAGGCTAGAAACACAATACAAAACACATGAAATGTGAGCCTAGGCAAGGGCCTAGGGCATCTGACCAATCTGTAACAAATTGGTCCGATGTAAACAAACAACAACAACAACAACCTCGGTCATGTACTTCCCTAACGCTAAAGCTTCAACTTGTAAGAGAGTTGAGAAATCACTACAAGTAATCTGATGTCTAACTCTAATCTGCATGTAACAAGGGCAAACAATCAACACATGATGCTCATCCTCAACTTTGCTCATAATACACAATTTGCAAAGTCGCATGGAGTGCTCTATTTGCTGCCAACGTCCTTGTTCTACTTCTAGTCTATGAGAACTAGTTCTATATTGAGCGATAACATGTCTAAGTGAAGTAGAAATCCTAGCCAAGAGATAATCTTGCTCACAATACACCAACATAGGATTTACAAACTGCTGATAGAACACCATCTTGGTACCGGGTTGCTGCCATAAGTGAAGTAAAAACTGCTCCTTGATCACTTCTCGTAGTGCAATAGGCTCCAACTTCCAATGTCGCTCACAAACATTCCACCTGGTGGCCCATGCAACCAGATCTGTATACCAACCGACAGATAGAGTGGCACAAAAAGCTTGGTAGGGAAGTCTCTCATGCTCCATGGACCTCACCTTAGTGGCATATGTGATAGCTAAAAACAAAGCTTCAGCCTCAAGAGGCAAAAACCCGGTTTCAGCAAGCAGCAATACATAAGGAGTTTGAGTCCTCACCCCAAGTTCATCACACAAAAACAATTTCTGAACTTTCTCCACCTTTTGCCACCATGTCTTCTTAGTACCTGGACCCCAAATCTGAGCACCATAGAGAACCACCGGCTGCACAAGAGATCTGAACAGCACCTTCTTCAACTCCCATGTGGCAAGGTGAGCAAGTCTAGAGCGATTCATGAGTGAATACAAAGCTCTAAAGCCTGCATTGATTCTCATCTTCACACAAGTAGACCAACTATAGTCATGAGAAAACTCAAGGCCCAAGTACTTGTAAGAAGAAACCTGCTCCAATTGCTGTCCGTCAAAAGAGAAAGGTGTGACACCTTTAGAACCCACCACCATCACCTTGGACTTGTCAAGGTTCACCTCCATCTTTGTTTGATTGCAAAACAAGAGAAGAGAATCCAACAACTTCTGTAAACTTTGTGGATTGGATGAGAGGAGCACTACATCATCCGCATACAGTAGTGCATGTATCATCAAAGAGCCAACTTGTACACCTGTAGCTCCAGCTTCCATGAGCACCCTCTCTAGATCATCGATGAAGATTCCAAACAATGTTGGGGATAGAGAGCAACCTTGAATCACACCCATTGTGCTAAGGACATCTTGAGAGCTCAAAGATGAAAGTTTCACAACCACCTTCTCATAGAGTCTAGAGATAGCACCAATCAGATCGGCTGAAACACCAACTTCCATGAGTCTCTCACTTAATGATTTCCTAAGCACCTTATCAAAGGCCTTCCTGAAATCAATAAATGCAACATAGAGAGCTCTCCCAACACCTTTAGATTTCCACCACAAAACATGGAGTACCAATAGATGATCCAAAGTACTAAAGCCTGATCTGAAACCCGCTTGGCACTTAGCTCGAATTCTGTACTTTTCAGCCCAAGTACTCAACCTAGTCTCCAAAATTCGACCGTACAACTTGGCAAAGATACTACCCACTAGAATGGTACGGTAATTGGTGACAATATCTCTCTGACCAGACTTGTGAATAGGAACAACCTTCTTGAAGCACCATCTATCAGGAAAACCACACCTGATGGCCTCATTCAAGAGAGAAGTGAGTACTAAAATCAGATGGCTACCACCCCACTTAAGTAGTTCAACACATAGTCCATCAAGGTCTTCAGCCTTACCATTGGCCAACTTCTTCAATTGGTAGTGGACATCAGCTTCAGAGATGGTGAGAGCAGATCCAAGGCAAGGTGCCATGCTTGGAGCATCAGGGAAAAAATACAGATTCTTCACATATTCACAAAGCTCGTTCGGGTCTAGCGATGGAGATGGAGATCTGATGGTTACTTTCTGCCAAAAAGCCTTGGGATTGCTCCTCAATTCATTGCTCAACTCAACCCCCTTGAGTCTCAAGAACGCTCGCTTCTTGCACTTCACCAACTTTCTATAAGTGACAAAAGCCTGATTTTGTGCAATCTGATCAAGAGACCTATCCATAGCTTTCATCCTTGCAATTTTACAATCAGCATCAAACCACCTATTGCAAGGGAGACCAAGTCTCTTCCTGTGAGAACCTCGTGGAAATAGAGTTGTTGATGTAGATTGAAGAAGTTCAACCAACTGGTCACTGCGTTGTTGAAAATCAGAACTCCACTCCATAGAGCTCAATTTCTCATGGATAGCTTGTTGGTACAAATCTCGCTTGTGAAAATCAAGACGGAGTTTCCCTCTAAAGGCATGATCAATAGGTAATGTGGTTCTATTGAGGCAAGAAAGAAGGATGACACAAGATAAAGGTGCATGGTCAGATTCAGGTTGAGGATCTAAAACAACAAAATCTGAGACAATGTGTATATCACTGGGTGAGGTGAGCATATAATCTATAGTGCTGGATCCACCTGAAGCAAAGCATGTGCTCTTACAAGTTTCTGGAAATTGAGAAAGGCCATTCAAGATCTTCAAGCTACAATTGGTACCAAAGCTCAAAAAGTGCTCACTCATGGAGTTGGATATGAGGTCTTTGGAAGAGCGGGACCAAGCACTAGAATGATCTATCAAGCTATGGAAAGGGTCATTCTCACGGTCACTAAACTCAGGAATCTGAGAGGTTTGGATCCTAGCATTGAAATCACCAAGGATAAATACTGCACCTTTACTTTGAAATTCCAACACATCCTTTGTCAAGGAGTGGAAAGGCTGCATGGTGTTGAGAGATCCGCTTGAATAGATTGGTGATGTCAATGGGGCAAAGTAACAAACAGCAAGGAAGCAAGGTGTAGCAACTCCTCCAATGTGTCAACCATCTCTTGCAGCCCTCCATTTTGTGAAGCAATGTTGGTGGCTTGTGCTCCCAAGGAAACAACCTTCTCAGTAGCATCCACCATACCCTTGGTGGAGTCTAACATCAAATTGCTACTCTTCTTGAGTTCTTGGATATCTACGGTGATTGAATTCAGAGATTCTTTCACAGTCAAGACATCAGCTCTTACGGTTTTCAAATCTGCCATAAGAGTGTTCATGCATTGAGACATGGGGGCAAAAAAGCTCTTGAGTTCCTTGTGGAAGTCATTTGCTTTTCTATATATTTCAGCAAGCGGTTGCTGTTTTGAAGCTATCTCAGTAATGTCTTGCATCATCTTGGAAGCTTCCATTCTAAAAGTTCTAACAGATACTATGAGAATGTATCCTCTGATTCACTCACACTCTGTGAACACCAATAGCTCTACACCAAAAATCAACTCCTTTGGACTTGTAAATCAAAAGTTATAAACTTTTGAATTTGAGTTTTTCCTACATTAAAATTTTGAAATCCTACAGATTTCAAAAATTCATAACCTTGGCTACAGTACTTCAAAATCTACAAGTGATGACCCAATCAGAAGCTCTTGAAAAATTCTATCCAATGAACTGAAATGAACTCATTTGAGCCAATAGACATGAAGTTATGGCCTCTAGAGTTCTCTATGGTAAACTTCTAAACCTCATTGAATCACAGAATTCAAATGCTCATAACTTGAAGCACAAAGCTTCAAATTCTATGAAATAAATTTCAATCAATAGCTCTTGACAAGATGCTCATAATGAGTCCAAGATCATCTCATTTGAAGATGTGAGTCCAAAGTTCCAGCCTCTAAAAGTTGCAGATTTGAGCACCACCAACCGCACAAGAACAAAGATTGATGAATTTCGAAACTTCTGCACAGAACTCCAACTTCAGAAAGCAGGGATTCAAAAGAAAGCCCTGTCACAGCTGTTTCCAATGAGTCCAAGATTGAAAGATTTGGACATGGAACCAAAAAGTTACAAGGTGTTGAAAATTGAGCTCAAACCCTAAAATCTACGAGAGATGGCAGAATTCGAATCTTCATAACTTTCTTTGTGTATGTGCTCTGCAAGCTAGCCTAGTATCAATAGAAAGAGCTTCCAAAGGCGCTTCCAATGCCACAAAAATCGCTCTATTTAGACACCATATGATGAAGATTCAACTCTCAAGTCTAGCTCTTGTGTCAGAAATTTCAATCACTCATAACGTTTCGCACAAAGCGCAAAATGACACAATCTTGGTGGCTATGGAAAGGTCTTGGCAAGGCGCTTCGAACGAGACTAAAACCGCAACGTTTGGACATGTATGTAGGGAGATATGGCTTCTCAAACTTTCAAGACTCCTCTCCTCTCGAAACTTTCGAAACTCCACTCCACTCAACACATAGTCCATCGTCAATCGTCATAGCAATACAAGTGCAAATTCAGACCATTGTATCTTTGTACTCAATGATCCAAATGAAGTGATCTTTGTGTTATTAGAATCAGCTCAGTCAATCCTTTACATTGAAAAATTATTGACAGAGTTTAGAGGATAGATTTGGAGCTCTGGGTACCCCAATTTTTGCAGCCTTTGGTAACTTTGTGCACCACTGATTTGGAATGTAATAGCTTTACATTCACATGTCCATTTGAGGTGATTGTTATCTCATTAGAACCAACTTCTCCAGTTCATTCTTTCAATACCTAGCTAGTACTACTTAGTGATGTAAAATCACAGCTAAGCTACCTTGAAAATCTTGAAGTTTTGGTGTTGAAAGTAAAACTTCTAGATTTATTGTGAGTGATTAGTGATTAGCATAATGGAGGAGTCCAAGATGGTGAAAGACATTGCAGATATAGCCTTGAAGCAACAACAATTAGCTGAAATGTACAGGAAATCTAATGATTTCCACAAAGAGCTTAGAAGCTTCTTTGCACCTATGTCCCAGTGCATGAGTACTCTCATGACTGATATGGATGTTGTAAAGGTTGAGATCAGCACTATAAAAGAGTCATTGAACTTGGTCAACCAAGAGATTCAAGACCTAAAGAAGAGTACTATCTCGCTGTTAACATCTCGCGAGTTAACATGTTAACTCGCTGTTAACATTGCCCTTGTTACATGCAGATTAGAGTTAGACATCAGATTACTTGCAGTGACTTCTCAACTCTCTTACAAGTTGAAGCTTTAGCATTAGGGAAGTACATGACAGAAGTTACTTTACATCGGACCAATTTGTTACAAATTGGTCCGATGCCCTAGGCCCTTGCCTAGGCTCACATTTCATGTGTTTTGTATTGTGTTTCCAGCCTTTTGACTCTTTGGGTCTTTCGGGCTTTATATTTCATTGTTCATTGTTCATCAACCAAGGGGATGGTGGATGCTACTTAGAAGGTTGCATCTTTGGGAGTACAAGCCAACGACATTGCTACACAAAGCGGAGGGCTCCAACAGATTGTGGACACATTAGAAGTGAAGATGAAGTCTTATGCTAAAGCTACTAAGGTGGCTCAAATCTCTTACTTGCAAGAACATGAGATTGAAAAGGAGAACCAACTGGTGAAAATGAAAAACTTGAGGATTTCAGGTTTGCCAGAGATTGAGAAGGAAGATACCAAGGCCATAGTGTGTGAATTTATTGCTGATTCTCTGAGAGTCCATGATCCTCAAATTGTGCAAGCATATAGATTGGGACAGCAAGATGCACAACCAAGAAGCATTTTGGTGAAGTTTGGCTCAGAAACTCAAAGGAATGCAGTGATGGATAACAAGGCTATACTGAAGGGGCGACGTATTTGGTTGGACCCTGATCTCACACCTCTCCAATGGCAAGCAAAGAAGGGAGAATTAGCAAAAGTGAAAAAGGCTCAACAAGCAGGTTTTGTTGCATTCTTGAGAGACAATAGAGCTGTGATCACCCAAAGGAAGTTGTCAACTACCGCATAGCAATTCCAGACCTTTAGAGTGTTGTTTTGGAATGTTCATGGTCTCACACATACCAAGTACTCAAGCGCTAAACCTTTGTGGGATGATGCTGATCTGATCAATCTTGTGAAGACATGGGAACATGAAGGAAACACCATTCAAGACATTGAAGGTTTCATTCTTGTTAGTTCAACTTGGAACAATCGGAGGCAGCACAGAGGAAGGGGCTTTGGAGGTATCGCTACTTACGTCAGATTTGGTTTTGAAAAATCAATCTCTTTGATAGCCCAAGACTCAAGTGGACAATACCAATGGCTGAGGGTTGGAGGAGTTGCCACACCTTGCTTCATTGCTGTTTGTTACTTTGCCCCGTTGACATCACCAATCTATTCAAGTGGACTTCTCAACACCATGCAGCCTTTCCATTCCTTGACGAAGGATGTGTTAGAGTTTCAAAGTAAAGGTGCAGTCCTTGTTCTTGGTGATTTCAATGCTAGGATCCAAGCCTCTCAGATCCCTGACTTGAGCGACCTTGAGAATGATCCTTTCCACAGCTTGATAGACCATTCCAGTGCTTGGTCACGCTCTTCCAAAGATCCTATGTCCAATGCAAGTGCAAGTTCCTTCCAGTGCAATTTCTCCTCACTCATAGATCCAATTCAGGTGATTCTTGTATCATAAGAACCACATGGTCATAAGCTTTCTATTGAGTCCATACTTGAAAGATTTGGATATCCAACGCAGATGATATGACCATTTGTTTCACTGTAGCACTTGCAACTACTTGGTGTTAGAATCTGCACATGTGAAGGAGGATTTCTCTGTACTTATAGGTCCAAATCAAGTGGTTTTTGTGGCAATAGAACAAGCATTGTGTAAGGTTTCTATTGAGGTCTGATTTGTAGACATTGAACGTCAGATAAGGAAGTTGTGACAGTTTGAAATCTGTGACTCTTTGGACATCATAACATTGTGAAGTGCAAATTCAAGCTATTGTATCTTTGTACTCAATGATCCAAATGAAGTGATCTTTGTGTATTAAGAATCAGCTCCCTCAGACCTTGAGACTGAAAATTGATTACTACAGGTTAGGTCACAGATTAGAAGCTCTAAGTACCTCAAATTTTCGCAGCCTTTGGTATCTTTGTGCACTGCCAATTTGAAAGAGAGTATCTTTGCACTCACATATTCAAATGAGATGATTCTTATCTCATTAGAATCAGCTTTTCAAGGTCTTTACTTCAACATCAGCCTAGTAGTGCTTACAATTGTAAAACAATAGTGCTACCTACTTGAAAATCCTAAATTTTTGGTGTTGGAAGTAAAACTTCCAGATTGATTGTGAGTGATAAGTGATTGTCACAATGGAGGATTCCAAGATGGTGAAAGACATTGCTGATATAGCCATGAAGCAACAACAATTAGCTGAAATGTATAGGAAAGCAAATGATTTCCACAAGGACCTTAGAAGCTTCATGGCACCTATGTCCCAATGCATGAGTACTCTCATGACTGATATGGAATTTGTAAAGGTTGAGATCAGTAGTGTCAAAGAGTCTTTGAACCTAGTCAACCAAGAGATTCAAGACCTCAAGAAGAGTTCTATTTCTTTGTTAACATCAACCAAGGGGATAGTTGATGCTACCGAGAAAGTTGCTTCCTTGGGAGCACAAGCCAACGATATTGCTACACAAGGCGGAGGTCTCCAACAGATTGTGGACACACTAGAAGTGAAGATGAAGTCTTATGCTGAAGCTACTAAGGTGGCTCAAATCTCTTGCTTGCAAGAGCATGAGGTTGAGAAGGAGAACCAATTGGTCAGGATGAAGAACTTGAGAATTTCAGGTTTGCCAGAGACTGAGAAGGAAGACACCAAGGCCATAGTGTGTGAGTTTATTGCTGATTCTTTGAGAGTCCATGATCCTCAGATTTTGCAAGCATATAGATTGGGACAACAAGGTGCACAACCAAGAAGCATTTTGGTGAGGTTTGGCTCAGAAACTCAAAGGAATGCAGTGATGGATAACAAGGCTATACTGAAGGGGCGGCGTATTTGGTTGGACCCTGATCTCACACCTCTCCAATGGCAAGCAAAGAAGGGAGAATTAGCAAAAGTGAAGGAGGCTCAACAAGCAGGTTTTGTTGCATTCTTGAGAGACAATAGAGCTGTGATCACCCAAAGGAAGTTGTCAACTACCGCATAGCAATTCCAGACCCTTAGAGTGTTGTTTTGGAATGTTCATGGTCTCACAAATACCAAGTACTCAAGTGCTAAACCTGTGTGGGATGATGCTGATCTGATCAATCTTGTGGAGACATGGGAACATGAAGGAAACACCATTCAAGACATTGAAGGTTTCATTCTTGTTCGTTCAACTTGGAACAATCGGAGGCAGCACAGAGGAAGGGGCTTTGGAGGTATTGCTACTTACGTCAGATTTGGTTTTGAAAAATCAGTCTCTTTGATAGGTCAAGACTCAAGTGGACAATACCAATGGCTGAGGATTGGAGGAGTTGCTACACCTTGCTTCCTTGCTGTTTGTTACTTTGCCCCATTGACATCACCAATCTATTCAAGCGGATCTCTCAACACCATGCAGCCTTTCCACTCCTTGACAAAGGATGTGTTGGAATTTCAAAGTAAAGGTGCAGTATTTGAAACAATGAAACAATGAAATATAAAGCCCGAAAGACCCAAAGAGTCAAAAGGCTGGAAACACAATACAAAACACATGAAATGTGAGCCTAGGCAAGGGCCTAGGGCATCGGACCAATTTGTAACAAATTGGTCGGATGTAAAGTAACTTCTGTCATGTACTTCCCTAATGCTTAAGCTTCAACCTATAAGAGAGTTGAGAAGTCACTGCAAGTAATCTGATGTCTAACTCTAATCTGCATGTAACAAGGGCAATCAACAAACACATGATGCTCATCCTCAACTTTGCTCATAATACACAATTTGCAAAGTCGCATGGAGTGCTCTATCTGCTGCCAACGTCCTTGTTCTACTTCTAGTCTATGAGAACTAGTTCTATATTGAGCGATAACATGTCTCAATGAAGTAGAAATCCTAGCCAAGAGATAATCTTGTTCACAATACACCAACATAGGATTTACAAACTGCTGATAGAACACCATCTTGGTACCGGGTTGCTGCCATAAGCAAAGTAAAAATTGCTCCTTGATCACCTCTCGAAGTGCAATAGGCTCCAATCTCCAATGTCGCTCAGAAACATTCCACCTTGTGGCCCATGCAATCAGATCTGTATACCAACCGACAGATAGAGTGGCACAAAAAGCTTGGTAGGGAAGTCTCTCATGCTCCATGGACCTCACCTTAGTGGCATATGTGATAGCTAAAAACAAAGCTTCAGCCTCAAGAGGTAAAAATCCTGTTTCAGCAAGCAGGAATACATAAGGAGTTTGAGTCCTCACCCCAAGTTCATCACACAAAAACAATTTCTGAACTTTCTCCACCTTTTGCCACCATGTCTTCTTAGTACCTGGATTTATCCTTGGTGATTTCAATGCTAGGATCCAAACCTCTCAGATTCCTGAGTTTAGTGACCTTGAGAATGACCCTTTCCATAGCTTGATAGATCATTCTATTGCTTGGTCCCGCTCTTCCAAAGATGTCATATCCAACTCCATGAGTGAGCACTTTTTGAGCTTTGGTACCAATTGTAGCTTGAAGATCTTGAATGGCCTTTCTCAATTTCCAGAAACTTGTGATAGATCATTCTAGTGCTTGGTCCCGCTCTTCCAAAGATCTCATATCCAACTCCATGAGTGAGCACTTTTTTAGCTTTGCTACCAATTACAGGTTGAAGCTTTAGCGTTAGGGAAGTACATGATAGAAGTTAGTTTACATCGGACCAATTTGTTACAGATTGGTCTGATGCCCTAGGCCCTTGCTTAGGCTCACATTTCATATGTTTTGTATTGTGTTTCTAGCCTTTTGACTCTTTGGGTCTTTCGGGCTTTATATTTCATTGTTTAGTGTTCATTGTAGCTTGAAGATCTTGAATAGCCTTTCTCAATTTCCAGAAACTTGTAAGAGCACATGCTTTGCTTTTGGTGGATCCAGCACTGTAGATTATATGCTCACCTCACCCAGTGATATACACATTGTCTCAGATTTTGTTGTTTTAGATCCTCAACTTGAATCTGACCATGCACCTTTATCTTGTGTCATCCTTCTTTCTTGCCTCAATAGAATCACATTACCTATTGACCATGCCTTTAGAGGGAAACTCCGTCTTGATTTTCACAAGCGAGATTTGTACCAACAAGCTATCCATGAGAAATTGAGCTCTATGGAGTGGAGTTCTGATTTTCAACAACGTAGTGATCAGTTGGTTGAACTTCTTCAATCTACATCAACAACTCTATTTCCACGAGGTTCTCACAGGAAGAGACTTGGTCTCCCTTGCAATAGGTGGTTTGATGCTGACTATGCAAGGATCAAAGCTATTGCAAGGATATTAAAGGATATCAAAGCTATTAAATTGCAAGGATCAAAGCTATGGATAGGTCTCTTGATCAGATTGCACAAAATCAGGCTTTTGTCTCTTATAGAAAGTTGGTGAAGTGCAAGAAGCGAGTGTTCTTGAGACTCAAGGGGGTTGAGTTGAGCATTGAATTGAGGAGCAATCCCAAGGCTTTTTGGCAGAAGGTAACCATCAGATCTCCATCTCCATCGCTGGACCTGAACGAGCTTTGTGAATATGTGAAGGATCTGTATTTTTTCCCCGATGCTCCAAGCATGGCACCTTGCCTTGGATCTGCTCTCACCATCTCTGAAGCTGATGTCCAGTACCAATTGAAGAAGTTGGCCAATGGTAAGGCTGAAGACCTTGATGGACTATGTGTTGAACTACTTAAGTGGGGTGGTATCTATCAGGAAAACCACACTTGATGGTGAGATTTTCGAAAGTTTAAGAGAGGAGATTTTCCCGAAAATTCAGATAGTCATATCTCAGCACTTGCTCATCCAAATCTTTCGATTTTGGTCTCGTTTGGAGCGCTTTGCCAAGAGCTTTCTATAGACACCAAGACTGCACCATTCTGAGCTTTGTGGCGAACGTTATAAGTGCTTGAATTTTCTGAAAGAGGTTCAATACTTAAGAGATTGTTTCTTCATCATCAGTAGTCCAAATGGAGTGATATCTGTGTCAATGGATGCGCCTTGAAGAGCTCTTTCTATTGAGTGCAAGCATGCTAAAAACCCACATCTGTGCAGAGAGTGACAAGGATTCGAATTCTGTCATCTTTGGCAGATTTTAGGGTTTGGATTATAAATTCGATTGACTGTATCTCTGTCAACACTTGAACAAATGGAGTGATTAGAGTCTCATTGGAACCTCTATACTGAGAGCTTTCCTTCAACGTAAAGCTTGTCTAGTTTGGATCAATACTCAGGGAGATCTGAATTTTTCAATTCTGAGACAATTTTGAGTAGTCCTTGTTATTGTGCGAGAATTGGGAAGGCTATTGCTCTGTGGTCACAAGTGCAAATCCAGTGAAAATTACTGCATCAGAATCTGTGAGTTACAAGCTCTGTTTCAAGGCCAAGCTCGTAGCACATGGAGGTCTGAGCAAGCAATGGTGGTAATTCTCATTCTGTCACATCTCGTGCATCTTGGTGTTTGGAGTACCAAATTTGCAGTGCAAGTTCTCCTCAGTCATAGATCCAATTCAGGTGATTCTTGTATCATTAGAACCACATGGTCATAAGCTTTCTATTGAGTCCACACTTGAAAGATTTGGATATCCAACGCAGATGATATGACCATTTGTTTCACTGTAGCACTTGCAACTACTTGGTGTTAGAATCTGCACATGTGAAGGAGGATTTCTCTGTACTTATAGGTCCAAATCAAGTGGTTTTTGTGGCAATAGAACGAGCATTGTGCAAGGTTTCTATTGAGGTCTGATTTGTAGACATTGAACGTCAGATAAGGAAGTTGTGACAGTTTGAAATCTGTGACTCTTTGGACATCATAACATTGTGAAGTGCAAATTCAAGCTATTGTATCTTTGTACTCAATGATCCAAATGAAGTGATCTTTGTGTATTTAGAATCAGCTCTCTCAAACCTTGAGACTGAAAATTGATTACTACAGGTTAGGTCACAGATTAGAAGCTCTAGGTACCTCAAATTTTGCAGCCTTTGGTATCTCTGTGCACTGCCAATTTGAAAGAGAGTATCTTTGCACTCACATATTCAAATGAGATGATTCTTATCTCATTAGAATCAGCTTTTCAAGGTCTTTACCTCAACCCCAACCTAGTAGTGCTTAAAATTGTAAAAAAGTAGTGCTGCCTACTTGAAAATCCTAAATTTTTGGTGTTGGAAGTAAAACTTCCAGATTGACTGTGAGTGATAAGTGATTGTCACAATGGAGGATTCCAAGATGGTGAAAGACATTGCTGATATAGCCATGAAGCAACAACAATTAGCTGAAATGTATAGGAAAGCAAATGATTTCCACAAGGACCTTAGAAGCTTCATGGCACCTATGTCCCAGTGCATGAGTACTCTCATGATTGATATGGAATTTGTAAAGGTTGAGATCAATAGTGTCAAAGAGTCTTTGAACCTAGTCAACCAAGAGATTCAAGACCTCAAGAAGAGTTCTATTTCTTTGTTAACATCAACCAAGGGGATAGTTGATGCTACCGAGAAAGTTGCTTCCTTAGGAGCACAAGCCAACGATATTGCTACACAAGGCGGAGGGCTCCAACAGATTGTGGACACATTAGAAGTGAAGATGAAGTCTTATGCTGAAGCCACTAAGGTGTCTCAAATCTCTTGCTTGCAAGAGCATGAGGTTGAGAAGGAGAACCAATTGGTCAGGATGAAGAACTTGAGAATTTCAGGTTTGCTAGAGACTGAGAAGGAAGACACCAAGGCCATAGTGTGTGAGTTTATTGCTGATTCTTTGAGAGTCCATGATCCTCAGATTTTGCAAGTGACCTCTAGAGTTATCTATGGTAAACTTCTAAACCTCATTGACTCACAGAATTCAAATGCTTATAACAATGAACAATGAAATATAAAGCCCGAAAGACCCTAAGAGTCAAAAGGTTGGAAACACAATACAAAACACATGAAATGTGAGCCTAGGCAAGGGCCTAGGGCATCTGACCAATCTGTAACAAATTGGTCCGATGTAAACTAACCTCTGTCATGTACTTCCCTAACGCTAAAGCTTCAACCTGTAAGAGAGTTGAGAAATCACTACAAGTAATCTGATGTCTAACTCTAATCTGCATGTAACAAGGGCAATCAATCAACACATGATGCTCATCCTCAACTTTGCTCATAATACACAATTTGCAAAGTCGCATGGAGTACTCTATCTGCTGCCAACGTCCTTGTTCTACTTCTAGTCTATGAGAACTAGTTCTATATTGAGCAATAACATGTCTAAGTGAAGTAGAAATCCTAGCCAAGAGATAATCTTGCTCACAATACACCAACATAGGATTTACAAACTGCTGATAGAACACCATCTTGGTACCGGGCTGCTGCCATAAGCAAAGTAAGAACTGCTTCTTGATCACTTCTCGTAGTGCAATAGGCTCCAACTTCCAATGTCGCTCACAAACATTCCACCTTGTGGCCCATGCAATCAGATCTGTATACCAACCGACAGATAGAGTGGCACAAAAAGCTTGGTAGGGAAGTCTCTCATGCTCCATGGACCTCACCTTAGTGGCATATGTGATAGCTAAAAACAAAGCTTCAGCCTCAAGTGGCAAAAACCCTGTTTCAGCAAGCAGCAATACATAAGGAGTTTGAGTCCTCACCCCAAGTTCATCACACAAAAACAATTTTTGAACTTTCTCCACCTTTTGCCACCATGTCTTCTTAGTACCTGGACCCCAAATCTGAGCACCATTGAGAACCACCGGCTGCACAAGAGATCTGAACAACACCTTCTTCAACTCCCTTGTGGTAAGGTGGGCAAGTCTAGAGCGGTTCATGAGTGAATACAAAGCTCTAAAGCCTGCATTGATTCTCATCTTCACACAAGTGGACCAACTATAGTCATGAGAAAACTCAAGGCCCGAGTACTTATAAGAAGAAACCTGCTCCAATTGCTGTCCATCAAAAAAGAAAGGTGTGACACCTTTAGAACCCACCACAATGACCTTGGACTTGTCAAGGTTCACTTCCATCTTTGTTTGATTGCAAAAGCAAAGTAGAGAATCCAACAGCTTCTGTAAACTTTGTGGATTTGTGGAGAGAAGCACTACATCATCTGCATAAAGGAGTGCATGTATCATCAAAGAGCCAACCTGTACACCTGTAGCTCCAGCTTCCATGAGTAGACTCTCTAGATCATCGATGAAGATTCCGAACAGAGTTGGAGATAGAGAGCAGCCTTGGATCACACCCATTGTGCTAAGGACATCTTGAGAGCTCAAAGATGAAAGTTTCACAATCATTTTCTCATAGAGTCTAGAGATAGCACCAATCAGATCAGCTGAAACACCCACTTCAATGAGTCTCTCACTTAGAGATTTCCTCAGCACCTTATCAAAGGCCTTCTTGAAATCAATAAAGGCAACAGAGAGAGCTCTCCCAACACCCTTGGATTTGCACCACAAAACATGAAGTACTAATAGGTGGTCCAAAGTACTAAAGCCTGATCTGAAACCAGCTTGGCACTTAGCTCGAATTTTGTGCTTTTCAACCCAAGTGCTCAACCTTGACTCCAAAATTAGACCATACAACTTGGCAAAGACACTACCAACAAGTATGGTACGGTAATTGGTGACAACATCTCTCTGGCCAGACTTGTGAATAGGAACTACCTTCTTGAAGCACCATCTATCCGGAAAGCCACACTTGATTGCCTCATTCAAATGAGAAGTGAGTACTGAAATCAGCTGGCTACTGCCCCACTTCAAAAGTTCAACACATAGTCCATCAAGGTCTTCAGCCTTACCATTGGTCAACTTCTTCAATTGGTATTTGACATCAGCTTCAGAGATGGTGAGAGTAGATCCAAGGCAAGGTGCCATGCTTGGAGCATTTGGGAAAAAGTACAAATCCTTCACATAGTCACAAAGCTCATTCGAAAGGAGATTTTTGAGAAGTGAGATTTTTGAAAGTTTGAGAGAGGAGATTTTCCCAAAAATTCAGATAGTCATATCTCAGCACTTGCTCATCCAAATCTTTTGATTTTGGTCTTGTTTGGATTGCCAAGATTGCTGCATTCTGAGGTTTGTGGCGAAAGTTATGAGTGCTTGAATTTTCTGAAAGAGGTTCAATACTTAAGAGATCGTTTCTTCATCATTAGGAGTCCAAATGGAGTGATTTCTGTGTCAATGGATGCGCCTTGAAGAGCTCTTTCAATTGATAGCAAGCATGCTAAAAACCCACATCTGTGCAGAGAGTTACAAGGATTCGAATTCTGTCATCTTTGGCAGATTTTAGGGTTTGGATTATAAATTCGATTGACTGTATCTCTGCCAACACTTGGGCAAATGGAGTGATTGGAGTCTCATTGGAACCTCTATACTGAGAGCTTTCCTTCAAGGTAAAGCTTGTCCAGTTTGGATCAATACTTAGGGAGATCTGAATTTTTCAGTTTTGAGACAATTTTGAGTAGTCCTTGTTATTGTGCGAGAATTGGGAAGGCTATTGCTCTGTGGTCACAAGTGCAAATCCAGTGAAAATTACTGCATCAGAATCTGTGAGTTACAAGCTCTGTTTCAAGGCCAAGCTCGTAGCACATGGAGGTCTGAGCAAGCAATGGTGGTAATTCTCATTCTGTCACATCTCGTGCATCTTGGTGTTTGGAGTACCAACTTTGAAGTGCAAGTTCTCCTCAGTTATAGATCCAATTCAGGTGATTCTTGTATCATAAGAACCACATGGTCATAAGCTTTCTATTGAGTCCATACTTTAAAGATTTGGATATCCAACGTAGATGATATGACCATTTGTTTCACTGTAGCACTTGCAACTACTTGGTGTTAGAATCTGCACATGTGAAGGAGGATTTCTCTGTACTTATAGGTCCAAATCAAGTGGTTTTTGTGGCAATAGAACGAGCATTGTGCAAGGTTTCTATTGAGGTCTGATTTGTAGACATTGAACGTCAGATAAGGAAGTTGTGACAGTTTGAAATCTGTGACTCTTTGGACATCATAACATTGTGAAGTGCAAATTCAAGCTATTGTATCTTTGTACTCAATGATCCAAATGAAGTGATCTTTGTGTATTAAGAATCAGCTCCCTCAGACCTTGAGACTGAAAATTGATTACTACAGGTTAGGTCACAGATTAGAAGCTCTAAGTACCTCAAATTTTCGCAGCCTTTGGTATCTCTGTGCACTGCCAATTTGAAAGAGAGTATCTTTGCACTCACATATTCAAATGAGATGATTCTTATCTCATTAGAATCAGCTTTTCAAGGTCTTTACTTCAACACCAGCCTAGTAGTGCTTACAATTGTAAAACAATAGTGCTACCTACTTGAAAATCCTAAATTTCTGGTGTTGGAAGTAAAACTTCCAGATTGACTGTGAGTGATAAGTGATTGTCACAATGGAGGATTCCAAGATGGTGAGAGACATTGCTGATATAGCCATGAAGCAACAACAATTAGCTGAAATGTATAGGAAAGCAAATGATTTCCACAAGGACCTTAGAAGCTTCATGGCACCTATGTCCCAATGCATGAGTACTCTCATGACTGATATGGAATTTGTAAAGGTTGAGATCAGTAGTGTCAAAGAGTCTTTGAACCTAGTCAACCAAGAGATTCAAGACCTCAAGAAGAGTTCTATTTCTTTGTTAACATCAACCAAGGGGATGGTTGATGCTACCGAGAAAGTTGCTTCCTTGGGAGCACAAGCCAACGATATTGCTACTCAAGGCGGAGAGCTCCAACAGATTGTGGACACACTAGAAGTGAAGATGAAGTCTTATGCTGAAGCTACTAAGGTGGCTCAAATCTCTTGCTTGCAAGAGCATGAGGTTGAGAAGGAGAACCAATTGGTCAGGATGAAGAACTTGAGAATTTCAGGTTTGCCAGAGACTGAGAAGAAGACACCAAGGCCATAGTGTGTGAGTTTATTGCTGATTCTTTGAGAGTCCATGATCCTCAGATTTTGCAAGCATATAGATTGGGACAACAAGGTGCACAACCAAGAAGCATTTTGGTGAGGTTTGGCTCAGAAACTCAAAGGAATGCAGTGATGGATAACAAGGCTATACTGAAGGGGCGGCGTATTTGGTTGGACCCTGATCTCACACCTCTCCAATGGCAAGCAAAGAAGGGAGAATTAGCAAAATTGAAGGAGGCTCAACAAGCAGGTTTTGTTGCATTCTTGAGAGACAATAGAGCTGTGATCACCCAAAGGAAGTTGTCAACTACCGCATAGCAATTCCAGACCCTTAGAGTGTTGTTTTGGAATGTTCATGGTCTCACACATACCAAGTACTCAAGTGCTAAACCTGTGTGGGATGATGCTGATCTGATCAATCTTGTGGAGACATGGGAACATGAAGGAAACACCATTCAAGACATTGAAGGTTTCATTCTTGTTGGTTCAACTTGGAACAATCGGAGGCAGCACAGAGGAAGGGGCTTTGGAGGTATTGCTACTTACGTCAGATTTGGTTTTGAAAAATCAGTCTCTTTGATAGGTCAAGACTCAAGTGGACAATACCAATGGCTGAGGATTGGAGGAGTTGCTACACCTTGCTTCCTTGCTGTTTGTTACTTTGCCCCATTGACATCACCAATCTATTCAAGCGGATCTCTCAACACCATGCAGCCTTTCCACTCCTTGACAAAGGATGTGTTGGAATTTCAAAGTAAAGGTGCAGTATTTATCCTTGGTGATTTCAATGCTAGGATCCAAACCTCTCAGATTCTTGAGTTTAGTGACATTGAGAATGACCCTTTCCATAGCTTGATAGATCATTCTAGTGCTTGGTCCCGCTCTTCCAAAGATCTCATATCCAACTCCATGAGTGAGCACTTTTTGAGCTTTGGTACCAATTGTAGCTTGAAGATCTTGAATGGCCTTTCTCAATTTCCAGAAACTTGTAAGAGCACATGCTTTGCTTCTGGTGGATCCAGCACTGTAGATTATATGCTCACCTCACCCAGTGATATACACATTGTCTCAGATTTTGTTGTTTTAGATCCTCAACCTGAATTTGACCATGCACCTTTATCTTGTGTCATCCTTCTTTCTTGCCTCAATAGAACCATATTACCTATTGACCATGCCTTTAGAGGGAAACTCCGTCTTGATTTTCACAAGCGAGATTTGTATCAACAAGCTATCCATGAGAAATTGAGCTCTATGGAGTGGAGTTCTGATTTTCAACAACGCAGTGATCAGTTGGTTGAACTTCTTCAATCTACATCAACAACTCTATTTCCACGAGGTTCTCACAGGAAGAGACTTGGTCTCCCTTGCAATAGGTGGTTTGATGCTGACTGTAAAATGGCAAGGATCAAAGCTATGGATAGGTCTCTTGATCAGATTGCACAAAATCAAGCTTGTGTCTCTTATAGAAAGTTGGTGAAGTGCAAGAGTGGAGTGGTGGAGTGGAGTGGAGTTTCGAAAGTTTGAGAGGAGAGGAGTCTCGAAAGTTTGAGAAGCCATATCTCTCTACATACATGTCCAAACGTTGCGGTTTTGGTCTCGTTCGAAGCGCCTTGCCAAGACCTTTCCATAGCCACCAAGATTGTGTCATTTTGAGCTTTGTGCGAAACGTATGAGTGATTGAAATTTCTGACACAAGAGCTAGACTTGAGAGTTCGAGTCTTCATCATATGGTGTCCAAATGGAGTGATTTTTGTGGCATTAGAAGCGCCTTTGGAAGCTGTTTCGATTGATACTATGCTGGCTTGCAGAGCACATACACAAAGAAAGTTATGAAGATTCGAATTCTGCCATCTCTCGGAGATTTTAGGGTTTGAGCTCAATTTTCAACACCTTGTAACTTTTTGGTTCCATGTCCAAATCTTTCAATCTTGGACTCATTGGAAAGAGCTGTGAGAGTGCTTTCTTTTGAACTCCTGGTTGCTGAAGTTGGAGTTCTGTGGAAGAAGTTTCGAAATTCATCAATCTATGTTCTTGTGCGGTTGGTGGTGCTCAAATCTGCAACTTTCAGAGGCTGGAACTTTGGACTCACATCTTCAAATGAGGTGATCTTGGACTCATTAGAAGCATCTTGTCAAGAGCTATTGATTGAAATTCATTTCATAGAATTTGAAGCTTTGTGCTTGCAGTTATCAGCATTTGAATTCTGTGATTCAATGAGGTTTAGAAGTTTCCATAGAGAACTCTAGAGGCCATAACTTCATGTCTATTGGCTCAAATGACTTCATTTTTGATTCATTGGATAGAATTTCTCAAGAGCTTTTGATTGAGTCATCTATTGTAGATTTTAAAGTATTGTAGCCAAGGTTATGAATTTTCGAAATCTGTAGGATTTCAAAATTTTCATGTAAGAAAAACTCAAATTCAAAAGTTTATAACTTTTGATTTACAAGTCCAAAGGAGTTGATTTTTGGTGTAGAGCTATTGGTGTTCATAGAGTGTGAGTGAACCAGAGGATACATTCTCATAGTATCTGTTAGAAATTTTAGAATGGAAGCTTCCAAGATCATGCAAGACATTGCTGAGATAGCTTCAAAACAGCAACAGCTTGCTGAAATGTATAGAAAAGCAAATGACTTCCACAAGGAACTCAAGAGCTTTTTGGCCCCCATGTCTCAATGCATGAACACTCTTATGGCAGATTTGCAAACCGTAAGAGTTGATGTCTTGACTGTGAAAGAATCTCTGAATTCGATCACCGTAGATATCCAAGAACTCAAGAAGAGTAGCAATTTGATGTTAGACTCCACCAAGGGTATGGTGGATGCTACTGAGAAGGTTGCTTCCTTGGGAGCACAAGCCACCAACATTGCTTCACAAAATGGAGGGCTGCAAGAGATGGTTGACACATTAGAGGTCAAGATGAAGTCATATGCTGAAGCTACGAAGGTGGCTCAAATCTCTTACTTGCAAGAGCATGAGGTTGAGAAGGAGAACCAATTGGTGAGAAGAACTTGAGGATTTCAGGTTTGCCTGAGATTGAGAAGGAAGACACCAAGGCCATAGTGTGTGAGTTTATTGCTGATTCTTTGAGAATCCATGATCCTCAAATTTTGCAACCATATAGATTGGGACAACAAGGTGCACAACCAAGAAGCATTTTGGTGAGGTTTGGCTCAGAAACTCAAAGGAATGCAGTGATGGGGAACAAAGCTATACTAAAGGGGCGGCGTATCTGGTTGGACCCTGATCTCACACCTCTCCAATGGCAAGCAAAGAAGAGAGAATTAGCAAAAGTGAAGGAAGCTCAACAAGCAAGTTTTGTTGCATTCTTGAGAGATAATAGAGCTGTGATTATTCAAAAGAAATTGTCAGCTATTGCATAGCAATTCCAGACCTTTAGAGTACTGTTTTGGAATGTTCATGGGCTCACACATACCAAGTACTCCAGCGCTAAGCCTTTGTGGGATGATGCTGATCTGATCAATCTTGTGGAGACATGGGAACATGAAGGAAAGACCATTCAAGACATTGAAGGATTCACTCTTGTTGGTTCAACCTGGAACAAGCGGAGACAACACAAAGGAAGGGGCTTTGGAGGTATTGCTACTTACGTCAGATTTGGCTTTGAGAAATCAGTCTCTTTGATAGGTCAAGATTCAAGTCGACAATACCATTGGCTGAGGATTGGAGGAGTTGCCACACCTTGCTTCATTGCTGTTTGTTACTTTGCCCCGTTGACATCACCAATCTATTCAAGTGGACTTCTCAACACCATGCAGCCTTTCCATTCCTTGACGAAGGATGTGTTAGAGTTTCAAAGTAAAGGTGCAGTCCTTGTTCTTGGTGATTTCAATGCTAGGATCCAAGCCTCTCAGATCCCTGACTTGAGCGACCTTGAGAATGATCCTTTCCACAGCTTGATAGACCATTCCAGTGCTTGGTCACGCTCTTCCAAAGATCTTATGTCCAATTCCATGAGTGAGCACTTTTTGAGCTTTGGTGCCAATTGTAGCTTGAAGATCTTGAATGGCCTTTCTCAATTTCCAGAAACTTGTAAAAGCACATGCTTTGCATCAGGTGGATCAAGCACCATAGATTATATGCTCACTTCAGCTAATGATATCCATCTTGTCTCAGATTTTGTTATTTTAGATCCTCAACCAGAATCAGACCATGCACCTCTATCCTGTACCATCCTTTTTCCTTGCCTCAATAGAACCACATTACCTATAGACCATGCTTTTAGAGGCAAACTTCGTCTAGATTTTCACAAGAGAGACTTGTACCAACAAGCTATCCAAGAGAAATTGAGTTCTATGGAGTGGAGTTGAGATTTTCAACAACGTAGTGATCAATTGATTGAACTTCTTCAATCTACATCAACTTCTTTGTTTCCAAGAGGCTCCCACAGGAAGAGACTTGGTCTCCCTTGCAATAGATGGTATGATGCTGATTGCAAAATGGCAAGGATCAAAGCTATGGATAGATCTCTTGATCAGATTGCACAAAATCAAGCTTTTGTTTGATACAAAAAGTTGGTGAAGTGCAAAAAGCGGGCATTTCTAAGACTCAAAGGAGTTGAGTTGAGCACTGAATTGAGGAGCAATCCCAAGGCTTTCTGGAAGAAAGTAACCATCAGATCTCCATCTCCATCGCTGGACCTGAATGAGCTTTGTGACTATGTGAAGGATTTGTACTTTTTCCCAAATGCTCCAAGCATGGCACCTTGCCTTGGATCTGCTCTCACCATCTCTGAAGCTGATGTCAAGTACCAATTGAAGAAGTTGGCCAATGGTAAGGCTGAAGACCTTGATGGACTATGTGTTGAACTTCTGAAGTGGGGCGGTAGCCAACTGATTTCAATACTCACTTCTCATTTGAATGAGGCAATCAAGTGTGGCTTTCCGGATAGATGGTGCTTCAAGAAGGTAGTTCCTATTCACAAGTCTGGCCAAAGAGATATTGTCACCAATTACCGTACCATACTTGTTGGTAGTGTCTTTGCCAAGTTGTATGGTCGAATTTTGGAGTCAAGGTTGAGCACTTGGGCTGAAAAGCACAAAATTCGAGCTAAGTGCCAAGCTGGTTTCAGATTAGGCTTTAGTACTTTGGACCACCTATTGGTACTTCATGTTTTGTGGTGCAAATCCAAGGGGGTTGGGAGAGCTCTCTATGTTGCATTTATTGATTTCAGGAAGGCCTTTGATAAGGTGCTTAGGAAATCTCTAAGTGAGAGACTCACTCAAGTTGGTGTTTCAGCTGATCTGATTGGTGCTATCTCTAGACTCTATGAGAAAGTGATTGTGAAACTTTCATCTTTGAGCTCTCAAGATGTCCTTAGCACAATGGGTGTGATCCAAGGTTGCTCTCTATCTCCAACATTGTTTGGAATCTTCATCGATGATCTAGAGAGGGTGCTGATGGAAGCTGGAGCTACAGGTGTACAGGTTGGCTCCTTGATGATACATGCACTACTATATGCGGATGATGTAGTGCTCCTCTCTACCAATCCACAAAGTTTACAGAAGTTGTTGGATTCTCTTCTCTTGTTTTGCAATCAAACAAAGATGGAGGTGAACCTTGACAAGTCCAAGGTGATTGTGGTGGGTTCTAAAGGTGTCACACCTTTCTTTTTTGATGGACAGCAATTGGAGCAGGTTTCTTCTTACAAGTACTTGGGTCTTGAGTTTTCTCATGACTATAGTTGGTCCACTTGTGTGAAGATGAGAATCAATGCAGGCTTTAGAGCTTTGTATTCACTCATGAACCGCTCTAGACTTGCTCACCTTACCACATGGGAGTTGAAGAAGGTGTTGTTCAGATCTCTTGTGCAGCCGGTGGTTCTCTATGGTGCTCAGATTTGGGGTCCAGGTACTAAGAAGACATGGTGGCAAAAGGTGGAGAAAGTTCAGAAATTGTTTTTGTGTGATGAACTTGGAGTGAGGACTCAAACTCCTTATGTATTGTTGCTTGCTGAAACAGGGTTTTTACCGCTTGAGGCTGAAGCTTTGTTCTTGGCTCTCACATATGCCACTAAGGTGAGGTCCATGGAGCATGAGAGACTTCCCTACCAAGCTTTTTGTGCCACTCTATCTGTCGGTTGGTATACAGATCTGATTGCATGGGCCACAAGGTGGAATGTTTCTGAGCGACATTGGAGATTGGAGCCTATTGCACTTCGAGAGGTGATCAAAAGGCAGTTCTTACTTTGCTTATGGCGGCAACCCGGTACCAAGATGGTGTTCTATCAGCAGTTTGTAAATCCTATGTTGGTGTATTGTGAGCAAGATTATCTCTTGGCTAGGATTTCTACTTCATTGAGACATGTTATCGCTCAATATAGAACTAGTTCTCATAGACTAGAAGTAGAACAAGGACGTTGGCAGCAGATAGAGCACTCCATGCGACTTTGCAAATTGTGTATTATGAGCAAAGTTGAGGATGAGCATCATGTGTTTGTTGATTGAAACAATGAAACAATGAAATATAAAGCCCGAAAGACCCAAAGAGTCAAAAGGCTGGAAACACAATACAAAACACATGAAATGTGAGCCTAGGCAAGGGCCTAGGGCATCTGACCAATTTGTAACAAATTGGTCCGATGTAAAGTAACTTCTGTCATGTACTTCCCTAATGCTAAAGCTTCAACCTGTAAGAGAGTTGAGAAGTCACTGCATGTAATCTGATGTCTAACTCTAATCTGCATGTAACAAGGGCAATCAACAAACACATGATGCTCATCCTCAACTTTGCTCATAATACACAATTTGCAAAGTCGCATGGAGTGCTCTATCTGCTGCCAACGTCCTTGTTCTACTTCTAGTCTATGAGAACTAGTTCTATATTGAGCGATAACATGTCTCAATGAAGTAGAAATCCTAGCCAAGAGATAATCTTGCTCACAATACACCAACATAGGATTTACAAACTGCTGATAGAACACCATCTTGGTACCGGGTTGCTGCCATAAGCGAAGTAAAAACTGCTCCTTGATCACCTCTCGAAGTGCAATAGGCTCCAATCTCCAATGTCGCTCAGAAACATTCCACATTGTGGCCCATGCAATCAGATCTGTATACCAACCGACAGATAGAGTGGCACAAAAAGCTTGGTAGGGAAGTCTCTCATGCTCCATGGACCTCACCTTAGTGGCATATGTGATAGCTAAAAACAAAGCTTCAGCCTCAAGAGGTAAAAATCCTGTTTCAGCAAGCAGGAATACATAAGGAGTTTGAGTCCTCACCCCAAGTTCATCACACAAAAACAATTTCTGAACTTTCTCCACCTTTTGCCACCATGTCTTCTTAGTACCTGGACCCCAAATCTGAGCACCATAGAGAACCACCGGCTGCACAAGAGATCTGAACAGCACCTTCTTCAACTCCCATGTGGTGAGGTGAGCAAGTCTACTGCGGTTCATGAGTGAATACAAAGCTCTAAAGCCTGCATTGATTCTCATCTTCACACAAGTAGACCAACTATAGTCATGAGAAAACTCAAGGCCCAAGTACTTATAAGAAGAAACCTGCTCCAATTGCTGTCCATCAAAAAAGAAAGGTGTGACACCTTTAGAACCCACCACAATGACCTTGGACTTGTCAAGGTTCACCTCCATCTTTGTTTGATTGCAAAAGCAAAGTAGAGAATCCAACAACTTCTGTAAACTCTGTGGATTTGTGGAGAGAAGCACTACATCATCTGCATAAAGGAGTGCATGTATCATCAAAGAGCCAACCTGTACACCTGTAGCTCCAGCTTCCATGAGTAGACTCTCTAGATCATCGATGAAGATTCCGAACAGAGTTGGAGACAGAGAGCAGCCTTGGATCACACCCATTGTGCTAAGGACATCTTGAGAGCTCAAAGATGAAAGTTTCACAATCACTTTCTCATAGAGTCTAGAGATAGCACCAATCAGATCAGCTGAAACACCCACTTCAATGAGTCTCTCACTTAGAGATTTCCTGAGCACCTTATCAAAGGCCTTCCTGAAATCAATAAAGGCAACATAGAGAGCTCTCCCAACCCCCTTGGATTTGCACCACAAAACATGAAGTACCAATAGGTGATCCAAAGTACTAAAGCCTAATCTGAAACCAGCTTGGCACTTAGCTCGAATTTTGTGCTTTTCAGCCCAAGTGCTCAACCTTGACTCCAAAATTCGACCATACAACTTGGCAAAGACACTACCAACAAGTATGGTACGGTAATTGGTGACAACATCTCTCTGGCCAGACTTGTGAATAGGAACTACCTTCTTGAAGCACCATCTATCCGGAAAGCCACACTTGATTGCCTCATTCAAATGAGAAGTGAGTATTGAAATCAGTTGGCTACCGCCCCACTTCAGAAGTTCAACACATAGTCCATCAAGGTCTTCAGCCTTACCATTGGCCAACTTCTTCAATTGGTACTTGACATCAGCTTCAGAGATGGTGAGAGCAGATCCAAGGCAAGGTGCCATGCTTGGAGCATTTGGGAAAAAGTACAAATCCTTCACATAGTCACAAAGCTCATTCAGGTCCAGCGATGGAGATGGAGATCTGATGGTTACTTTCTTCCAGAAAGCCTTGGGATTGCTCTTCAGTTCAGTGCTCAACTCAACTCCTTTGAGTCTCAGAAATGCCCGCTTTTTGCACTTCACTAACTTTCTGTATGAAACAAAGGCTTGATTTTGTGCAATCTGACCAAGAGATCTATCCATAGCTTTGATCCTTGCCATTTTGCAATCAGCATCATACCATCTATTGCAAGGGAGACCAAGTCTCTTCCTGTGGGAGCCTCTTGGAAACAAAGAAGTTGATGTAGATTGAAGAAGTTCAATCAATTGATCACTACGTTGTTGAAAATCTGAACTCCACTCCATAGAACTCAATTTCTCTTGGATAGCTTGTTGGTACAAGTCTCTCTTGTGAAAATCTAGACGAAGTTTGCCTCTAAAAGCATGGTCTATAGGTAATGTGGTTCTATTGAGGCAAGGAAAAAGGATGGTACAGGATAGAGGTGCATGGTCTGATTCTGGTTGAGGATCTAAAACAGCAAAATCTGAGACAAGATGGATATCATTAGCTGAAGTGAGCATATAATCTATGGTGCTTGATCCACCTGAGGCAAAGCATGTGCTTTTACAAGTTTCTGGAAATTGAGAAAGGCCATTCAAGATCTTCAAGCTACAATTGGCACCAAAGCTCAAAAAGTGCTCACTCATGGAATTGGACATAGGATCTTTGGAAGAGCGTGACCAAGCACTGGAATGGTCTATCAAGCTGTGGAAAGGATCATTCTCAAGGTCACTCAAGTCAAAGATCTGAGAGGCTTGGATCCTAGCATTGAAATCACCAAGAACAAGGACTGCACCAAATCTGACGTAAGTAGCAATACCTCCAAAGCCCCTTCCTTTGTGTTGTCTCCGCTTGTTCCAGGTTGAACCAACAAGAGTGAATCCTTCAATGTCTTGAATGGTGTTTCCTTCATGTTCCCATGTCTCCACAAGATTGATCAGATGAGCATCATCCCACAAAGGCTTAGCGCTGGAGTACTTGGTATGTGTGAGCCCATGAACATTCCAAAACAGTACTCTAAAGGTCTGGAATTGCTATGCAATAGCTGACAATTTCTTTTGAGTAATCACAGCTCTATTATCTCTCAAGAATGCAACAAAACCTGCTTGTTGAGCCTCCTTCACTTTTGCTAATTCTCCCTTCTTTGCTTGCCATTGGAGAGGTGTGAGATCAGGGTCCAACCAGATACGCCGCCCCTTTAGTATAGCTTTGTTCCCCATCACTGCATTCCTTTGAGTTTCTGAGCCAAACCTCACCAAAATGCTTCTTGGTTGTGCACCTTGTTGTCCCAATCTATATGCTTGCAAAATTTGAGGATCATGGACTCTCAAAGAATCAGCAATAAACTCACACACTATGGCCTTGGTGTCTTCCTTCTCAATCTCAGGCAAACCTGAAATCCTCAAGTTCTTCATTCTCACCAATTGGTTCTCCTTCTCAACCTCATGCTCTTGCAAGTAAGAGATTTGAGCCACCTTCGTAGCTTCAGCATATGACTTCATCTTGACCTCTATTGTGTCAACCATCTCTTGCAGCCCTCCATTTTGTGAAGCAATGTTGGTGGCTTGTGCTCCCAAGGAAGCAACCTTCTCAATAGCATCCACCATACCCTTGGTGGAGTCTAACATCAAATTGCTACTCTTCTTGAGTTCTTGGATATCTACGGTGATCGAATTCAGAGATTCTTTCACAGTCAAGACATCAACTCTTACGGTTTGCAAATCTGCCATAAGAGTATTCATGCATTGAGACATGGGGGCAAAAAAGCTCTTGAGTTCCTTGTGGAAGTCATTTGCTTTTCTATACATTTCAGCAAGCTGTTGCTGTTTTGAAGCTATCTCAGCAATGTCTTGCATCATCTTGGAAGCTTCCATTCTAAAATTTCTAACAGATACTATGAGAATGTATCCTCTGGTTCACTCACACTCTGTGAACACCAATAGCTCTACACCAGATTGCCCTTGTTACATGCAGATTAGAGTTAGACATCAGATTACTTGTAGTGACTTCTCAACTCTCTTACAGGTTGAAGCTTTAGCATTAGGGAAGTACATGACAGAAGTTACTCTACATCGGACCAATTTGTTACAAATTGGTCCGATGCCCTAGGCCCTTGCCTAGGCTCACATTTCATGTGTTTTGTATTGTGTTTCTAGCCTTTTGACTCTTTGGGTCTTTCAGGCTTTATATTTCATTGTTTCATTGTTTCATTGTTTCAAGAAGCGAGCGTTCTTGAGACTCAAGGGGGTTGAGTTGAGCGTTGAATTGAGGAGTAATCCCAAGGCTTTTTGGCAGAAGCTAACCATCAGATCTCCATCTCCATCGCTGGACGTGAATGAGCTTTGTGAATATGTGAAGGATCTGTACTTTTACCCAGATGCTCCAAGCATGGCACCTTGCCTTGGATCTGCTCTCACCATCTCTGAAGCTGATTGCCCTTGTTACATGCAGATTAGAGTTAGACATCAGATTACTTGTAGTGACTTCTCAACTCTCTTACAGGTTGAAGCTTTAGCATTAGGGAAGTACATGAAAGAAGTTACTTTACATCGGACCAATTTGTTACAGATTGGTCCAATGCCCTAGGCCCTTGCCTAGGCTCACATTTCATATGTTTTGTATTGTGTTTCCAGCCTTTTGACTCTTTGGGTCTTTCGGGCTTTATATTTCATTGTTTCATTCAGGTCCAGCGATAGAGATGGAGATCTGATGGTTACCTTCTTCCAGAAAGCCTTGGGATTGCTCCTCAATTCAGTGCTCAACTCAACTCCTTTAAGTCTTAGAAATGCCCGCTTTTTGCACTTCACCAACTTTCTGTATGAAACAAAGGCTTGATTTTGTGCAATCTGACCAAGAGATCTATCCATAGCTTTGATCCTTGCCATTTTGCAATCAGCATCATACCACCTATTGCAAGGGAGACCAAGTCTCTTCCTGTGGGAGCCTCTTGGAAACAAAGAAGTTGATGTAGATTGAAGAAGTTCAATCAATTGATCACTACGTTGTTGAAAATCAGAACTCCACTCCATAGAACTCAATTTCTCTTGGATAGCTTGTTGGTACAAGTCTCTCTTGTGAAAATCTAGACAAAGTGCAAAGCATGTGCTTTTACAAGTTTCTGGAAATTGAGAAAGGCCATTCAAGATCTTCAAGCTACAATTGGCACCAAAGCTCAAAAAGTACTCACTCATGGAATTGGACATAGGATCTTTGGAAGAGCGTGACCAAGCACTAGAATGGTCTGTCAAGCTGTGGAAAGGATCATTCTCAAGGTCGCTCAAGTCAGGGATCTGAGAGGCTTGGATCCTAGCATTGAAATCACCAAGAACAAGGACTTCACCTTTACTTTGAAACTCTAACACATCCTTCGTCAAGGAATGGAAAGGCTGCATGGTGTTGAGAACTTCACTTGAATAGATTGGTGATGTCAACAGCAATGAAGCAAGGTGTGGCAACTCCTCCAATCCTCAGCCATTGATATTGTCCACTTGAATCTTGACCTATCAAAGAGATTGATTTCTCAAAGCCAAATCTGACGTAAGTAGCAATACCTCCAAAGCCCCTTCCTTTGTGTTGTCTCCGCTTGTTCCAGGTTGAACCAACAAGAGTGAATCCCTCAATGTCTTGAATGGTGTTTCCTTCATGTTCCCATGTCTCCACAAGATTGATTAGATCAGCATCATCCCACAAAGGCTTAGCGCTGGAGTACTTGGTATGTGTGAGCCCATGAACATTCCAAAACAGTACTCTAAAGGTCTGGAATTGCTATGCAATAGCTAATAATTTCTTTTGAGTAATCACAGCTCTATTATCTCTCAAGAATGCAACAAAACCTGCTTGTTGAGCCTCCTTCACTTTTGCTAATTCTCCCTTCTTTGCTTGCCATTGGAGAGGTGTGAGATCAGGGTCCAACCAGATACGCCGCCCCTTTAGTATAGCTTTGTTCCCCATCACTTCATTCCTTTGAGTTTCTGAGCCAAACCTCACCAAAATGCTTCTTGGTTGTACACCTTGTTGTCCCAATCTATATGCTTGCAAAATCTGAGGATCATGGACTCTCAAAGAATCAGCAATAAACTCACACACTATGGCCTTGGTGTCTTCCTTCTCAATCTCTGGCAAACCTGAAATCCTCAAGTTCTTCATTCTCACCAATTGGTTCTCCTTCTCAACCTCATGCTCTTGCAAGTAAGAGATTTGAGCCACTTTCGTAGCTTCAGCATATGACTTCATCTTGACCTCTAATGTGTCAACCATCTCTTGCAGCCCTCCATTTTGTGAAGCAATGTTGGTGGCTTGTGCTCCCAAGGAAGCAACCTTCTCAGTAGCATCTACTATACCCTTTGTGGAGTCTAACATCAAATTGCTACTCTTCTTGAGTTCTTGGATATCTACGGTGATTGAATTCAGAGATTCTTTCACAGTCAAGACATCAGCTCTTACGGTTTGCAAAGCTGCCATAAGAGTGTTCATGCATTGAGACATGGGGGCCAAAAAGCTCTTGAGTTCCTTGTGGAAGTCATTTGCTTTTCTATACATTTCAGCAAGCTGTTGCTATTTTGAAGCTATCTCAGCAATGTCTTGCATCATCTTGGAAGCTTCCATTCTAAAAGTTCTAACAGATACTATGAGAGTGTATCCTCTGGTTCACTCACACTCTGTGAACACCAATAGCTCTACACCAAAAATCAACTCCTTTGGACTTGTAAATCAAAAGTTACAAACTTTTGAATTTGAGCTTTTACTACATGAAAATTTTGAAATCCTACCGATTTCAAAAATTCATAACCTTGTCTACAGTACTTTAAATATTATAATAGATGATTCAATCAAAAGCTCTTGAGAAATTCTATCCAATGAATCTAAAATAAACTCATTTGAGCCAATAGACATGAAGTTATGGCCTCTAGAGTTCTCTATGGTAAACTTCTAAACCTCATTGAATCACAGAATTCAAATGCTCATAACTTCAAGCACAAAGCTTCAAATTCTATGAAATGAATTTCAATCAATAGCTCTTGACAAGATGCTTCTAATGAGTCCAAGATCACCTCATTTGAAGATGTGAGTCCAAAGTTCCAGCCTCTGAAAGTTGCAGATTTGAGCACCACCAACCGCACAGGAACACAGATTGATGAATTTCGAAACTTCTTCCACAGAACTCAAACTTCAGCAACTAGGAAATCAAAAGAAAGCGCTCTCACAGCTGTTTCCAATGAGTCCAAGATTGAAAGATTTGGACATGGAACCAAAAAGTTACAAGGTGTTGAAAATTGAACTCAAACCTTAAAATCTCCGAGAGATGGCAGAATTCGAATCTTCATAACTTTCTTTTTGTATGTGCTCTTCAAGCCAGCCTAGTATGAATCGAAAGAGCTTCCAAAGGCGCTTCCAATGCCACAAAAATCACTCCATTTGGACACCAAATGATGAAGATTCGAACTCTCAAGTCTAGCTCCTGTATCAGAAATTTCAATCACTCCTAACGTTTGGCACAAAGCTCAGAATGACACAATCTTGGTGGCTATGGAAAGGTCTTGGCAAGGCGCTTCGAACGAGACAAAAAGTGCAACGTTTGGACATGTATGTAGGGAGATATGGCTTCTCAAACTTTTGGGACTCCTTTCCTCTCAAACTTTCGAAACTTCACTCGCAACTTTCGTACTTCCCTAATGCTTTATAACTTCAAGCACAAAGCTTCAAATTCTATAAAATGAATTTCAATCAATAGCTTTTGACAAGATGTTTCTAATGAGTCCAAGATCACCTCATTTGAAGATGTAAGTCCAAAGTTCCAGCCTCTGAAAGTTGTAGATTTGGCACCACCAACCGCACAAGAACACAGATTGATGAATTTCGAAACTTCTTCCACAGAACTCCAGCTTCAGCAAGGAGGTATTCAAAAGAAAGCCCTTTCACAGCTCTTTCCAATTAGTCCAAGGTTGAAAGATTTGGACATGGAACCAAAAAGTTACAAGGTGTTGAAAATTGAGCTCAAACCCTAAAATCTCCGAGAGATGGCAGAATTTGTATCTTCATAACTTTCTTTGTGTATGTGCTTTGCAAGCGCGCTTGGTATTAATCGAAAGAGCTTCCAAAGGCGCTTCCAATGTTACAAAAGTCGCTCCATTTGGACCCCATATGCTGAAGATTCGAAGTCTCAAGTCTAACTCTTGTGTCAGAAATTTCAATCACTCATAATGTTTTGCACAAAGCTTAGAATGATACAATCTTGATGGCTATGGAAAGGTCTTTGCCAGGCGCTTCGAATGAAACCAAAACCGCAACGTTTGGACATGTATGTAGGGAGATATGGCTTCTCAAACTTTTGGGACTCCTCTCCTCTCAAACTTTCGAACTTTCCTCTCAAACTACAATTGTTCAAGTTGGACATAGGATCTTTGGAAGAGCGTGACCAAGCTGTAGAATGGTTTACCAAGTTGTGGAAAGGATCATTCTCAAGGTCACTCAAGTCAGGGATCTGAGAGGCTTGGATCCTAGCATTGAAATCACCAAGAACAAGTACTGCACGTTTACTTTGAAACTCTAGAACATCTTTTGTCAATGAGTGGAAAGGTTGCATGGTGTTGAGAACTCCACTTGAATAGATTGGTGATGTCAATGGCGCAAAGTAACAAACAACAATGAAGCAAGGTGTGGCAACTCCTCCAATCTTCAGCCATTGGTATTGTCCACTTGAATCTTGACCTATCAAAGAGACTGATTTCTCAAAGCCGAATCTGACGTAAGTAGCAATACCTCCAAAGCCCCTTCCTTTTGTTGTCTCCGCTTGTTCCAGGTTGAACCAACAAGAGTGAAATTGCTATGCAGTAGCTGGCAATTTTTTTTGAGTAATCACAGCTCTATTATCTCTTAAGAATGCAACAAAACCTGCTTGTTGAAACAATGAAACAATGAAATATAAAGCCCGAAAGACCCAAAGAGTCAAAAGGCTGGAAACACAATACAAAACACATGAAATGTGAGCCTAGGCAAGGGCCTAGGGCATCGGACCAATTTGTAACAAATTGGTCCGATGTAAAGTAACTTCTGTCATGTACTTCCCTAATGCTAAAGCTTCAACCTGTAAGAGAGCCTCCTTCACTTTTGCTAATTTTCCCTTCATTGCTTGCCATTGGAGAGGTGTGAGATCAGGGTCCAACCAGATACGCCGCTCCTTTAGTATAGCTTTGTTCCCCATCACTGCATTCCTTTGAGTTTCTGAGCCAAACCTGACCAGAATGCTTCTTGGTTGTGTGCCTTGTTGTCCCAATATATATGCTTGCAAAATTTGAGGATCATGGACTCTCAAAGAATCAGCAATAAACTCACACACTATGACCTTGGTGTCTTCCTTCTCAATCTCTGGCAAACCTGAAATCCTCAAGTTCTTCATTCTGACCAATTGGTTCTCCTTCTCAATCTCATGCTCTTGCAAGTAAGAGATTTGAGCCACCTTTGTAGCTTCAGCATATGACTTCATCTTGACCTCTAATGTGTCAACCATCTCTTGCAGCCCTCTATTTTGTGAAGCAATGTTGGTGGCTTGTGCTCCCAAGGAAGCAACCTTCTCAGTAGCATCTACTATACCCTTTGTGGAGTCTAACATCAAATTGCTACTCTTCTTGAGTTTTTGGATATTTACGGTGATTGAATTCAGAGATTCTTTCACAATCAAGACATCAACTCTTACGGTTTGCAAATCTGTCATAAGAGTGTTCATGCATTGAGACATGGGGGCAAAAAAGCTCTTGAGTTCCTTGTGGAAGTCATTTGCTTTTCTATACATTTCAGCAAGCTATTGCTGTTTTGAAGCTATCTTAGCAATGTCTTGCATCATCTTGGAAGTTTCCATTCTAAAAGCTCTAAACAGATACTATGAGAGTGTATCCTTTGGTTCACTCAGGCTCTGTGAATAGAAATAGCTCTACAATTACTTTTTCTCATGAACCAAAAATCTACTCCTTTGGACTTGTAAATCAAAAGTTATAAACTTTTGAATTTGAATTTTTTCTACATGAAAATTTTGAAATCCTACAGATTTCAAAAACTCATAACCTTTGCTACAGTACTTCAAAATGTACAAGTGATGACTCAATCAAAAGCTCTTGAGGAATTGTATCCAATAACCCAAAAATGAACTCATTTGAGCCAATATACATGGAGTTATGGCATCTAGAGTTATCTATGGTAAACTTCTAAACCTCATTGAGTCACAGAATTCAAATGCTCATAAATTCTATGAAAATTCTATGAAAATAATCGCAATCAATAGCTTTTAACAAGATGCTTCTAATGAGACCAAGATCATCTCATTTGAAGATGTGAGTCCAAAGTTCCAGCCTCTAAAAGTTGCAGATTTGAGCACCATCAAGCGCACAAGTACCCAGATTGATGAAATTCGAAACTTCTTCCACATAACTCCAACTTCAGCAAGGAGGTATTCAAAAGAAATCCCTTTCACAGGTGTTTCCAATGAGGCCAAGATTGAAAGATTTAGACATGGAACCAAAAAGTTACAAGGTGTGGAAAATTGAGCTCAAACCTTAAAATCTTCGAGAGATGGCAGAATTCGAATCTTCATAACTTCCTTTGTGTATGTTCTCTGCACGCGTGGCTAGTATTAATCGAAAGAGCTTTTGAAAGCGCTTCTGATGCCACAAAAATCACTCCATTTGGACAGCATATGATGAAGATTCAACCTCTCAAGTCCGGCTCCTATGACAGAAATTTCAATCACTCATAACGTTTCGCACAAAACAAATAAAATGTTAGCCTAGGATCAAGCCTAGGGCATCTGACCAATCTGTAACAAATTGGTCCAATGTAAATTAACCTCTTTCATGTACTTCCCTAACGCTAAAGCTTCAACCTGTAAGAGAGTTGAGAAATCACTACAAGTAATCAACAAAGATAGAGGTGAACCTTGACAAGTCCAAGGTGATTGTGGTGGGTTCTAAAGGTGTCACACCTTTCTTTCTTGATGGATAGCAATTGGAACAAGTTTCTTCTTATAAGTACTTGGGCCTTGAGTTTTCTCATGACTATAGTTGGTCTACTTGTGTGAAAATGAAACAATGAAACAATGAAATATAAAGCCCGAAAGACCCAAAGAGTCAAAAGGCTGGAAACACAATACAAAACACATAAAATGTGAGCCTAGGCAAGGGCCTAGGGCATCTGACCAATCTGTAACAAATTGGTCCAATGTAAACTAACCTTGGTCATGCATTTCCCTAACGCTAAAGCTTCAACTTGTAATGAGAATCAATGCAGGCTTTAGACATTTGTATTCACTCATGAATCGCTCTAGACTTGCTCATCTTACAATGAAACAATGAAACAATGAAATATAAAGCACAAAAGACCCAAAGGGCCTAGGGGATCTGACCAATCTGTAACAAATTGGTCCGATGTAAACTAATCTTGGTCATGTACTTCCCTAACGCTAAAGCTTCAACCTGTAAGAGAGTTGAGAAATCACTACAAGTTATCTCATGTCTAACTCTAATCTGCATGTAACAAGGGCAAACAATCAACACATGATGCTCATCCTCAACTTTGCTCATAATACGCAATTTGAAAAGTCGCATGGAGTGCTCTATCTGCTGCGAACGTCCTTGTTCTACTTCTAGTCTATGAGAACTAGTTCTATATTGAGCGATACCATGTCTAAGTGAAGTAGAAATCCTAGCCAAGAGATAATCTTGCTCACAATACACCAACATAGGATTTACAAACTGCTGATAGAACACCATCTTGGTACCGGGCTGCTGCCATAAGCAAAGTAAGAGCTACTCCTTGATCACTTCTCGTAGTGCAATGGGCTCCAACCTCCAATGTTCCTCACAAACATTCCACCTTGTGGCCCATGCAACCAGGTTTGTGTACCAACCGACAGAAAGACTTGCACAAAAAGCTTGGTAGGGAAGTCTCTCATGCTCCATGGACCTCACCTTAGTGGCATATGTGATAGCTAAAAACAAAGCTTCAGCCTCAAGAGGCATAAACCCTGTTTCAGCAAGCATCAATACATAAGGAGTTTGAGTCTTCACCCCAAGTTCATCACACAAAAACAATTTCTGAACTTTCTCCATCTTTTGCCACCATGTCTTCTTAGTACCTGGACCCCAAATCTGAGCACCATAGAGAACCACCGGCTGCACAAGAGATCTGAACATCACCTTCTTCAACTCCTATGTGGTAAGATGAGCAAGTCTAGAGCGGTTCATGAATGAATACAAAGCTCTAAAGCCTGCATTGATTCTCATCTTCACACAAGTAGACCAACTATAGTCATGAGAAAACTCAAGGCCCAAGTACTTGTAAGAAGAAACCTGTTCCAATTGCTGTCCATCAAAAAAGAAAGGTGTGACACCTTTAGAACCGATTACAATCACCGTGGACTTGTCAAGGTTCACCTACATCTTTGTTTCATTGCAAAACAAGAGAAGAGAATCCAACAACTTCTGTAATTTTTGTGGATTGGTAAAGAGGAGCACTCCATCATCCACATATAGTAGTGCATATATCATCAAAGAGCCAACCTGTACACCTGTAGCTCCAGCTTCCATAAGCACCCTCTCTAGATCATCGATGAAGATTCCAAACAATGTTGGGGATAAAGAGCAACCTTGAATCACACCCATTGTGCTAAGGACATCTTGAGAGCTCAAAGATGAAAGTTTCACAACCACCTTCTCATAGAGTCTAGAGATAACACCAATCAGATCAGCTGAAACACCAACTTCCATGAGTCTCTCACTTAATGATTTCCTAAGCACCTTATCAAAGGCCTTCTTGAAATCAATAAATGCAACAAAGAGAGCTCTCCCAACACCTTTAGATTTCCACCACAAAACATGGAGTACCAATAGATGATCCAAAGTACTAAAGCCTGATCTGAAACCCGCTTGGCACTTAGCTCAAATTCTATACTTTTCAGCCCAAGTACTCAACCTAGCCTCCAAAATTTGACTGTACAACTTGGCAAAGATATTACCCACTAGAATGGTACGGTAATTGGTGACAATATCTCTCTGACCAGACTTGTGAATAGTAACTACCTTCTTGAAGCACCATCTATCAGGAAAGCCACACCTGATGGCCTCATTCAAGAGAGAAGTGAGTATTGAAATCAGATGGCTACCACCCCACTTAAGTAGTTCAACACATAGTCCATCAAGGTCTTCAGCCTTACCATTGGCCAGCTTCTTCAATTGGTACTGGACATCAACTTCAGAGATGGTGGCTTCGCTTATGGCAGCAGCCCGGTACCAAGATGGTGTTCTATCAGCAGTTTGTAAATCCTATGTTGGTGTATTGTGAGCAAGATTATCTTTTGGCTAGGATTTCTACTTCACTTAGACATGTTATTGCTTAATATAGAACTAGTTCTCATAGACTAGAAGTAGAACAAGGGCGTTTAATGATAATAGATAGAGCATTCCATGCAACTTTGCAAATTGTGTACTATGAGTAAAGTTGAGGATGAGCACCATGTGTTTATTGTTTGCTCTTGTTACATGCAGATTGGAGTTAGACATGAGATAACTTGTAGTGATTTCTCAACTCTCTTACAAGTTGAAGCTTTGGCATTAAGGAAGTATATGATAGAGATTAGTTTACATTGGACCAATTTGTTACATATTGGTTAGATGCTCTAGGCTTTGGCCTAGGCTCACATTTCATGTGTTCTGTATTGTGTTTCCAGCCTTTTGACTCTTTGGGTCTTCTAAGCTTTATATTTCATTGTTTTATTATTTCAAAAGATTGATCAGATCAGCATTGTCTGACAAAAGCTTAGCGCTGGAGTACTTGGTATGTGTGAGCCCATGAACATTCCAAAACAACACTCTAAGGGTCTTGAATTGCTATGCAATAGCTGATAATTTCTTTTGAGTAATCACAACTCTGTTATCTCTCAAGAATGCAACAAAACCTGCTTGTTGAGCCTCCTTCACTTTTACTAACTCTCCCTTCTTTGCTTGCCATTGGAGAGGTGTGAGATCCAACCAGATACGCTGCCCCTTCAGTATAGCCTTGTTATCCATTACTGCATTCCTTTGAGTTTTTGAGCCAAACCTCACCAAAATGCTTCTTGGTTGTGCACCTTGTTGTCCTAATCTATATGCTTGCAAAATCTGAGGATCATGGACTCTCAAAGAATCAGCAATAAACTCACACACTATGGCCTTGGTGTTTTCCTTCTCACTCTTTGGCAAACCTTAAATCCTCAAGTTCTTCATTTTGACCAATTGGTTCTTCTTCTCATGCTCTTGCAAGTAAGAGATTTGAGTAACAAACAAAGTAAAGTAACAAACAACAATGAAGTAAGGTGTGGCAACTCCTCCAATCCTCAGCCATTGGTATTGTCCACTTGAATCTTGACCTATCAAAGAGACTGAGAACCAACAAGTCAGATTGAAGAACTTGAGGATTTCTGGTTTGCCAGAGACTGAGAAGGAAGACACCAAGGCCATAGTGTGTGAGTTTCTTACTGATTCTTTGAGAGTCCATGATCCTCAGATTTTGCAAGCATATAGATTGGGACAACAAGGTGCACAACCAAGAAGCATTTTGGTGAGGTTTGGCTCAGAAACTCAGAGGAATTCAGTGATGGCAAACAAGGCTATACTGAAGGGGCGGCGTCTCTGGTTGGATCCTGATCTCACATCTCTCCAATGGCAAGCAAAGAAGGGAGAATTAACAAAGGTGAAGGAGGCTCAACAAGCAGGTTTTGTTGCATTCTTGAGAGACAATAGAGTTGTGATCACCCAAAGGAAATTGTCAATGAACAATGAACAATGAAATATAAAGCCCGAAAGACCCAAAGAGTCAAAAGGCTGGAAACATAATACAAAACACACGAAATGTGAGCCTAGGCAAGGGCCTAGGGCATCTGACCAATCTATAACAAATTGGTCCGATGTAAACTAACCTCTGTCATGTACTTCCCTAACGCTAAAACTTCAACCTGTAAGAGAGTTGAGAAATCACTACATTCGGGGGTCTTTCGGGCTTTATATTTCATTGTTCATTGTCATTGTTCATTGTACAAGTAATCTGATGTCTAACTCTAATCTGCATGTAACAAGGGCAAACAATCAACACATGATGCTCATCCTCAACTTTGCTCATAGTACACAATGAAACAATGAAACAATGACACAATGAAACACAATTTGCAAAAACAATGAAACAATGAAACAATGAAACACAATTTGCAAAGTCTCATGGAGTGCTCTATCTGCTGCCAACGTCCTTGTTCTACTTCTAGTCTATGAGAACTAGTTCTATATTGAGCAATAACATGTCTAAGTGAAGTAGAAATCCTAGCCAATAGATAATCTTGCTCACAATACACCAACATAGGATTTACAAACTGCTGATAGAACACCATCTTGGTACCGGGCTGTTGCCATAAGCAAAGTAAGAACTGCTCCTTGATCACTTCTCGTAGTGCAATAGGCTCCAACCTCTAATGTCGCTCACAAACATTCCACATTGTGGCCCATGCAACCAGATCTGTATACCAACCGACAGATAGAGTGGCACAAAAAGCTTGGTAGGGAAGTCTCTCATGCTCCATGGACCTCACCTTAGTGGCATATGTGATAGCTAAAAACAAAGCTTCAGCCTCAAGAGGTAAAAACCCGGTTTCAGCAAGCATCAATACATAGGGAGTTTGAGTCCTCACCCCAAGTTCATCACACAAAAACAATTTCTGAACTTTCTCCACCTTTTGCCACCATGTCTTCTTAGTACCTGGACCCCAAATTTGAGCACCATAGAGAACCACCGGCTGCACAAGAGATCTGAACAACACCTTCTTCAACTCCCATGTGGTGAGGTGGGCAAGTCTAGAGCGGTTCATGAGTGAATACAAAGCTCTAAAGCCTGCATTGATTCTCATCTTCACACAAGTGGACCAACTATAGTCATGAGAAAACTCAAGGCCCAAGTACTTGTAAGAAGAAACCTGTTCCAATTGCTGTCCATAAAAAAAGAAAGGTGTGACACCTTTAGAACCCACCACAATGACCTTGGACTTGTCAAGGTTCACCTCCATCTTTGTTTGATTGCAAAAGCAAAGTAGAGAATCCAACAGCTTCTGAAAACTCTGTGGATTTGTGGAGAGAAGCACTACATCATGTGCATAAAGGAGTGCATGTATCATCAAAGAGCCAACCTGTACACCTGTAGCTCCAGCTTCCATGAACAATGAACAATGAACCTGAAACTCCTTATGAACCTGTAGCTCCAGCTCCACCTGTAGCTCCAGCTTCCATGAACAATGAACATGAAACTCCTTATGTATTCCTGCTTGCTGAAACAGGATTTTTACCTCTTGAGCACCTTATCAAAGGCCTTCCTGATTGTGGAGTGGAGTGGAGTGGAGTTTCGAAAGTTTGAGAGGAGAGGAGTCCCGAAAGTTTGAGAAGCTATATCTCCCTACATACATGTTCAAACGTTGCGGTTTTGGTCTCGTTTGAAGCGCCTTGCCAAGACCTTTCCATAGCCACCAAGATTGTGTCATTCTGAGCTTTGAGCGAAACGTTATGAGTGATTGAAATTTCTGACACAGGAGCTAGACTTGAGAGTTCGAATCTTCATCATATGGTGTCCAAATGGAGTGATTTTTGTGGCATTAGAAGCGCCTTTGGAAGCTCTTTTGATTGATACTACGCTGGCTTGCAGAGCACATACACAAAGAAAGTTATAAAGATTCGAATTCTGCCATCTCTCGTAGATTTTAGGGTTTGAGCTCAATTTTCAACACCTTGTAACTTTTTGGTTCCATGTCCAAATCTTTCAATCTTGGACTCATTGGAAAGAGCTGTGAGAGGGCTTTCTTTTGAACTCCTGGTTGCTGAAGTTGGAGTTCTGTGAAAGAAGTTTCAAAATTCATCAATCTGTGTTCTTGTGCGGTTGGTGGTACTCAAATCTGCAACTTTCAGAGGCTGGAACTTTGGACTCACATCTTCAAATGAGGTGATCTTGGACGCATTAGAAGCATCTTGTCAAGAGCTATTGATTGAAATTCATTTCATAGAATTTGAAGCTTTGTGCTTGCAGTTATGAGCATTTGAATTCTGTGATTCAATGAGGTTTAGAAGTTTCCATCGAGAACTCTAGAGGCCATAACTTCATGTCTATTGGCTCAAATGACTTCATTTTTGATTCATTGGATAGAATTTCTCAAGAGCTTTTGATTGAGTCATCTATTGTAGATTTTAAAGTACTGTAGCCAAGGTTATGAATTTTCGAAATCTGTAGGATTTCAAAATTTTCATGTAAGAAAAACTCAAATTCAAAAGTTTATAACTTTTGATTTACAAGTCCAAAGGAGTTGATTTTTGGTGTAGAGCTATTGGTGTTCATAGAGTGTGAGTGAACCAGAGGATACATTCTCATAGTATCTGTTAGAAATTTTAGAATGGAAGCTTCCAAGATCATGCAAGACATTGCTGAGATAGCTTCAAAACAGCAACAGCTTGCTGAAATGTATAGAAAAGCAAATGACTTCCACAAGGAACTCAAGAGCTATTTTGCCCCCATGTCTCAATGCATGAACACTCTTATGGCAGATTTGCAAACCGTAAGAGTTGATGTCTTGACTGTGAAAGAATCTCTGAATTTGATCACCGTAGATATCCAAGAACTCAAGAAGAGTAGCAATTTGATGTTAGACTCCACCAAGGGTATGGTGGATGCTACTGAGAAGGTTGCTTCCTTGGGAGCACAAGCCACCAACATTGCTTCACAAAATGGAGGGCTGCAAGAGATGGTTGACACATTAGAGGTCAAGATGAAGTCATATGCTGAAGCTACGAAGGTGGCTCAAATCTCTTACTTGCAAGAGCATGAGGTTGAGAAGGAGAACCAATTGGTGAGAATGAAGAACTTGAGGATTTCAGGTTTGCTTGAGATTGAGAAGGAAAACACCAAGGCCATAGTGTGTGAGTTTATTGCTGATTCTTTGAGAGTCCATGATCCTCAGATTTTGCAAGCCTATAGATTGGGACAACAAGGTGCACAACCAAGAAGCATTTTGGTGAGGTTTGGCTCAGAAACTCAAAGGAATGCAATGATGGGGAACAAAGCTATACTAAAGGGGCGGCGTATCTGGTTGGACCCTGATCTCACACCTCTCCAATGGCAAGCAAAGAAGGGAGAATTAGCAAAAGTGAAGGAGGCTCAACAAGCAGGTTTTGTTGCATTCTTGAGAGATAATAGAGCTGTGATTACTCAAAAGAAATTGTCAGCTATTGCATAGCAATTCCAGACCTTTAGAGTACTGTTTTTGAATGTTCATGGGCTCACACATACCAAGTACTCCAGCGCTAAGCCTTTGTGGGATGATGCTCATCTGATCAATCTTGTGGAGACATGGGAACATGAAGGAAACACCATTCAAGACATTGAAGGATTCACTCTTGTTGGTTCAACCTGGAACAAGCGGAGACAACACAAAGGAAGGGGCTTTGGAGGTATTGCTACTTACGTCAGATTTGGCTTTGAGAAATCAATCTCTTTGATAGGTCAAGATTCAAGTGGACAATACCATTGGCTGAGGATTGGAGGAGTTGCCACACCTTGCTTCATTGCTGTTTGTTACTTTGCCCCGTTGACATCACCAATCTATTCAAGTGGACTTCTCAACACCATGCAGCCTTTCCATTCCTTGACGAAGGATGTGTTAGAGTTTCAAAGTAAAGGTGCAGTCCTTGTTCTTGGTGATTTCAATGCTAGGATCCAAGCCTCTCAGATCCCTGACTTGAGCGACCTTGAGAATGATCCTTTCCACAGCTTGATAGACCATTCCAGTGCTTGGTCACGCTCTTCCAAAGATCCTATGTCCAATTCCATGAGTGAGCACTTTTTGAGCTTTGGTGCCAATTGTAGCTTGAAGATCTTGAATGGCCTTTCTCAATTTCCAGAAACTTGTAAAAGCACATGCTTTGCATCAGGTGGATCAAGCACCATAGATTATATGCTCACTTCAGCTAATGATATCCATCTTGTCTCAGATTTTGCTGTTTTAGATCCTCAACCAGAATCAGACCATGCACCTCTATCTTGTACCATCCTTTTTCCTTGCCTCAATAGAACCACATTACCTATAGACCATGCTTTTAGAGGCAAACTTCGTCTAGATTTTCACAAGAGAGACTTGTACCAACAAGCTATCCAAGAGAAATTGAGTTCTATGGAGTGGAGTTCTGATTTTCAACAACGTAGTGATCAATTGATTGAACTTCTTCAATCTACATCAACTTCTTTGTTTCCAAGAGGCTCCCACAGGAAGAGACTTGGTCTCCCTTGCAATAGATGGTATGATGCTGATTGCAAAATGGCAAGGATCAAAGCTATGGATAGATCTCTTGATCAGATTGCACAAAATCAAGCTTTTGTTTGATACAAAAAGTTGGTGAAGTGCAAAAAGCGGGCATTTCTAAGACTCAAAGGAGTTGAGTTGAGCACTGAATTGAGTAGCAATCCCAAGGCTTTCTGGAAGAAAGTAACCATCAGATCTCCATCTCCATCGCTGGACCTGAATGAGCTTTGTGACTATGTGAAGGATTTGTACTTTTTCCCAAATGCTCCAAGCATGGCACCTTGCCTTGGATCTGCTCTCACCATCTCTGAAGCTGATGTCAAGTACCAATTGAAGAAGTTGGCCAATGGTAAGGCTGAAGACCTTGATGGACTATGTGTTGAACTTCTGAAGTGGGGCGGTAGCCAACTGATTTCAATACTCACTTCTCATTTGAATGAGGCAATCAAGTGTGGCTTTTCGGATAGATGGTGCTTCAAGAAGGTAGTTCCTATTCACAAGTCTGGCCAAAGAGATGTTGTCACCAATTACCGTACCATACTTGTTGGTAGTGTCTTTGCCAAGTTGTATGGTCGAATTTTGGAGTCAAGGTTGAGCACTTGGGCTGAAAAGCACAAAATTCCAGCTAAGTGCCAAGCTGGTTTCAGATAGGCTTTAGTACTTTGGACCACCTATTGGTACTTCATGTTTTGTGGTGCAAATCCAAGGGGGGTGGGAGAGCTCTCTATGTTGCCTTTATTGATTTCAGGAAGGCCTTTGATAAGGTCCTCAGGAAATCTCTAAGTGAGAGACTCATTGAAGTGGGTGTTTCAGCTGATCTGATTGGTGCTATCTCTAGACTCTATGAGAAAGTGATTGTGAAACTTTCATCTTTGAGCTCTCAAGATGTCCTTAGCACAATGGGTGTGATCCAATGCTGCTCTCTGTCTCCAACTCTGTTCGGAATCTTCATCGATGATCTAGAGAGTCTACTCATGGAAGCTAGAGCTACAGGTGTACAGGTTGGCTCTTTGATGATACATGCACTCCTTTATGCAGATGATGTAGTGCTTCTCTCCACAAATCCACAGAGTTTACAGAAGCTGTTGGATTCCCTACTTTGCTTTTGCAATCAAACAAAGATGGAGTTGAACCTTGACAAGTCCAAGGTCATTGTGGTGGGTTCTAAAGGTGTCACACCTTTCTTTTTTGATGGACAGCAATTGGAGCAGGTTTCTTCTTATAAGTACTTGGGCCTTGAGTTTTCTCATGACTATAGTTGGTCTACTTGTGTGAAGATGAGAATCAATGCAGGCTTTAGAGCTTTGTATTCACTCATGAACCGCAGTAGACTTGCTCACCTCACCACATGGGAGTTGAAGAAGGTGCTGTTTAGATCTCTTGTGCAACCGGTGGTTCTCTATGGTGCTCAGATTTGGGGTCCAGGTACTAAGAAGACATGGTGGCAAAAGGTGGAGAAAGTTCAGAAATTGCTTTTGTGTGATGAACTTGGGGTGAGGACTCAAACTCCTTATGTATTCCTGCTTGCTGAAACAGGATTTTTACCTCTTGAGGCTGAAGCTTTGTTTTTAGCTATCACATATGCCACTAAGGTGAGGTCCATGGAGCATGAGAGACTTCCCTACCAAGCTTTTTGTGCCACTCTATCTGTCGGTTGGTATACAGATCTGATTGCATGGGCCACAAGGTGGAATGTTTTTGAGCGACATTGGAGATTGGAGCCTATTGCACTTCGAGAAGTGATCAAGGAGCAGTTCTTACTTCGCTTATGGCAGCAACCCGGTACCAAGATGGTGTTCTATCAGCAGTTTGTAAATCCTATGTTGGTGTATTGTGAGCAAGATTATCTCTTGGCTAGGATTTCTACTTCATTGAGACATGTTATCGCTCAATATAGAACTAGTTCTCATAGACTAGAAGTAGAACAAGGACGTTGGCAGCAGATAGAGCACTCCATGCGACTTTGCAAATTGTGTATTATGAGCAAAGTTGAGGATGAGCGTCATGTGTTTGTTGATTGCCCTTGTTACATGCAGATTAGAGTTAGACATCAGATTACTTGCAGTGACTTCTCAACTCTCTTACAGGTTGAAGCTTTAGCATTAGGGAAGTACATGACAGAAGTTACTTTACATCGGACCAATTTGTTATAGATTGGTCCGATGCCCTAGGCCCTTGCCTAGGCTCACATTTCATGTGTTTTGTATTGTGTTTCCAGCCTTTTGACTCTTTGGGTCTTTCGGGCTTTATATTTCATTGTTTCATTGAGGCTGAAGCTTTGTTTTTAGCTATCACATATGCCACTAAGGTGAGGTCCATGGAGCATGAGAGACTTCCCTACCAAGCTTTTTGTGCCACTCTATCTGTTGGTTGGTATACAGATCTGATTGCATGGGCCACAAGGTGGAATGTTTCTGAGCGACATTGGAGATTGGAGCCTATTGCACTTCGAGAGGTGATCAAGGAGCAGTTTTTACTTCGCTTATGGCAGCAACCCGGTACCAAGATGGTGTTCTATCAGCAGTTTGTAAATCCTATGTTGGTGTATTGTGAGCAAGATTATCTCTTGGCTAGGATTTCTACTTCATTGAGACATGTTATCGCTCAATATAGAACTAGTTCTCATAGACTAGAAGTAGAACAAGGACGTTGGCAACAGATAGAGCACTCTATGCGACTTTGCAAATTGTGTATTATGAGCAAAGTTGAGGATGAGCATCATGTGTTTGTTGATTGCCCTTGTTACATGCAGATTAGAGTTAGACATCAGATTACTTGCAGTGACTTCTCAACTCTCTTACAGGTTGAAGCTTTAGCATTAGGGAAGTACATGACAGAAGTTACTTTACATCGGACCAATTTGTTATAGATTGGTCCGATGCCCTAGGCCCTTGCCTAGGCTCACATTTCATGTGTTTTGTATTGTGTTTCCAGCCTTTTGACTCTTTGGGTCTTTCGGGCTTTATATTTCATTGTTTCATTGTTTCAATGAACAATGAACAATGAAATCTGACAGAGGTTCAATACTTAAGAGATCTTTTCTTCATCATCATGAGTCCAAATGGAGTGATTTCTATGTCAATGGATGCGCCTTGAAGAGCTCTTTCAATTGATAGCAAGCATGCTAAAAACCCACATCTGTGCAGAGAGTTACAAGGATTCGAATTCTGTCATCTTTGGCAGATTTTAGGGTTTGGACTATAAATTCGATTGACTGTATCTCTGCCAACACTTGGGCAAATGGAGTGATTGGAGTCTCATTGGAAGCTCTATACTGAGATCTTTCCTTCAAGGTAAAGCTTGTCCAGTTTGGATCAATACTCAGGGAGATCTGAATTTTTCAATTCTGAGACAATTTTGAGTAGTCCTTGTTATTGTGCGAGAATTGGGAAGGCTATTGCTCTGTGGGCACAAGTGCAAATCCAGTGAAAATTACTGCATCAGAATCTGTGGGTTACAAGCTCTGTTTCAAGGCCAAGCTCGCAGCACATGGAGGTCTGAGCAAGCAGTGGTGGTAATTTTCATTCTGTCACATCTCGTGCATCTTGGTGTTTGGAGTACCAACTTTGCAGTGCAAGTTCTCCTCAGTCATAGATCCAATTCAGGTGATTCTTGTATCATTAGAACCACATGGTCATAAGCTTTCTATTGAGTCCATACTTGAAATATTTGGATATCCAACGCAGATGATATGACCATTTGTTTCACTATAGCACTTGCAACTACTTGGTGTTAAAATCTGCACATGTGAAGGAGGATTTCTCTGTACTTATAGGTCCAAATCAAGTGGTTTTTTGTGGCAATAGAACGAGCATTGTGCAAGGTTTCTATTGAGGTCTGATTTGTAGACATTGAAGGTCAGATAAGGAAGTTGTGACAATTTGAAATCTGTGACTCTTTGGACATCATAACATTGTGAAATGCAAATTCAAGCTATTGTATCTTTGTACTCAATGATCCAAATGAAGTGATCTTTGTGTATTTAGAATTAGCTCTCTCAGACCTTGAGACTGAAAATTGATTACTACAGGTTAGGTCACAGATTAGAAGCTCTAGGTACCTCAAATTTTGCAGCCTTTGGTATCTCTGTGCACTGCCGATGTGAAAGAGAGTATCTTTGCACTCACATATTCAAATGAGATGATTCTTATCTCATTAGAATCAGCTTTTCAAGGTCTTTACTTCAACACCAGCCTAGTAGTGCTTACAATTGTAAAACAATAGTGCTACCTACTTGAAAATCCTAAATTTTTGGTGTTGGAAGTAAAACTTCCAGATTGACTGTGAGTGATAAGTGGTTGTCACAATGGAGGATTCCAAGATGGTGAAAGACATTGCTGATATAGCCATGAAGCAACAACAATTAGCTGAAATTTATAGGAAAGCAAATGATTTCCACAAGGACCTTAGAAGCTTCATGGCACCTATGTCCCAGTGCATGAGTACTCTCATGACTGATATGGAATTTGTAAAGGTTGAGATCAGTAGTGTCAAAGAGTCTTTGAACCTAGTCAACCAAGAGATTCAAGACCTCAAGAAGAGTTCTATTTCTTTGTTAACATCAACCAAGGGGATGGTTGATGCTACCGAGAAAGTTGCTTCCTTGGGATCACAAGCCAACGATATTGCTACACAAGGCGGAGGGCTCCAACAGATTGTGGACACACTAGAAGTGAAGATGAAGTCTTATGCTGAAGCTACTAAGGTGGCTCAAATCTCTTGCTTGCAAGAGCATGAGGTTGAGAAGGAGAACCAATTGGTCAGGATGAAGAACTTGAGAATTTCAGGTTTGCCAGAGACTGAGAAGGAAGACACCAAGGCCATAGTGTGTGAGTTTATTGCTGATTCTTTGAGAGTCCATGATCGTCAGATTTTGCAAGCACATAGATTGGGACACCAAGGTGCACAACCAAGAAGCATTTTGGTGAGGTTTGGCTCAGGAACTCAAAGGAATGCAGTGATGGATAACAAGGCTATACTAAAGGGGCGGCGTATTTGGTTGGACCCTGATCTCACACCTCTCCAATGGCAAGCAAAGAAGTGAGAATTAGCAAAAGTGAAGGAGGCTCAACAAGCAGGTTTTGTTGCATTCTTGAGAGACAATAGAGCTGTGATCACCCAAAGGAAGTTGTCAACTACCGCATAGCAATTCTAGACCCTTAGAGTGTTGTTTTGGAATGTTCATGGTCTCACACATACCAAGTATTCAAGCGCTAAACTTGTGTGGGATGATGCTGATCTGATCAATCTTGTGGAGACATGGGAACATGAAGGAAACACCATTCAAGACATTGAAGGTTTCATTCTTGTTGGTTCAACTTGGAACAATCGGAGGCAGCACAGAGGAAGGGGCTTTGGAGGTATTGCTACTTACGTCAGATTTGGTTTTGAAAAATCAGTCTCTTTGATAGGTCAAGACTCAAGTGGACAATACCAATGGCTGAGGATTGGAGGAGTTGCTACACCTTGCTTCCTTGCTGTTTGTTACTTTGCCCCATTGACATCACCAATCTATTCAAGCGGATCTCTCAACACCATGCAGCCTTTCCACTCCTTGACAAAGGATGTGTTGGAATTTCAAAGTAAAGGTGCAGTATTTATCCTTGGTGATTTCAATGCTAGGATCCAAACCTCTCAGATTCCTGAGTTTAGTGACCTTGAGAATGACCCTTTCCATAGCTTGATAGATCATTCTAGTGCTTGGTCCCGCTCTTCCAAAGATCTCATATCCAACTCCATGAGTGAGCACTTTTTGAGCTTTGGTACCAATTGTAGCTTGAAGATCTTGAATGGCCTTTTCCAATTTCCAGAAACTTGTAAGAGCACATGCTTTGCTTCTGGTGGATCCAGCACTGTAGATTATATGCTCACCTCACCCAGTGATATACACATTGTCTCAGATTTTGTTGTTTTAGATCCTCAACCTGAATCTGACCATGCACCTTTATCTTGTGTCATCCTTCTTTCTTGCCTCAATAGAACCACATTACCTATTAACCATGCCTTTAGAGGGAAACTCCGTCTTGATTTTCACAAGCAAGATTTGTATCAACAAGCTATCCATGAGAAATTGAGCTCTATGGAGTGGAGTTCTGATTTTCAACAACGTAGTGATCAGTTGGTTGAACTTCTTCAATCTACATCAACAACTCTATTTCCACGAGGTTCTCACAGGAAGAGACTTGGTCTCCCTTGCAATAGGTGGTTTGATGCTGACTGTAAAATGGCAAGGATCAAAGCTATGGATAGGTCTCTTGATCAGATTGCACAAAATCAAGCTTTTGTCTCTTATAGAAAGTTGGTGAAGTGCAAGAAGCGAGCGTTCTTGAGACTCAAGGGGGTTGAGTTGAGCGTTGAATTGAGGAGCAATCCCAAGGCTTTTTGGCAGAAGGTAACCATCAGATCTCCATCTCCATTGCTGGACGTGAATGAGCTTTGTGAATATGTGAAGGATTTGTACTTTTTCCCTGATGCTCCAAGCATGGCACCTTGCCTTGGATCTGCTCTCACCATCTCTGAAGTTGATGTCTAGTACCAATTGAAGAAGTTGGCCAATGGTAAGGCCGAAGACCTTGATGGACTATGTGTTGAACTACTTATTAGAAACAATGAAACAATGAAATATAAAGCCCGAAAGACCCAAAGAGTCAAAAGGCTGGAAACACAATACAAAACACATGAAATGTGAGCCTAGGCAAGGGCCTAGGGCATCGGACCAATTTGTAACAAATTGGTCCGATGTAAAGTAACTTCTGTCATGTACTTCCCTAATGCTAAAGCTTCAACCTGTAAGAGAGTTGAGAAGTCACCGCAAGTAATCTGATGTCTAACTCTAATCTGCATGTAACAAGGGCAATCAACAAACACATGATGCTCATCCTCAACTTTGCTCATAATACACAATTTGCAAAGTCGCATGGAGTGCTCTATCTGCTGCCAACGTCCTTGTTCTACTTCTAGTCTATGAGAACTAGTTCTATATTGAGCGATAACATGTCTCAATGAAGTAGAAATCCTAGTCAAGAGATAATCTTGCTCACAATACACCAACATAGGATTTACAAACTGGTGATAGAACACCATCTTGGTACCGGGTTGCTGCCATAAGCGAAGTAAGAACTGCTCCTTGATCACTTCTCGAAGTGCAATAGGCTCCAATCTCCAATGTCGCTCAGAAACATTCCACCTTGTGGCCCATGCAATCAGATCTGTATACCAACCGACAGATAGAGTGGCACAAAAAGCTTGGTAGGGAAGTCTCTCATGCTCCATGGACCTCACCTTAGTGGCATATGTGATAGCTAAAAACAAAGCTTTAGCCTCAAGAGGTAAAAATCCTGTTTCAGCAAGCAGGAATACATAAGGAGTTTGAGTCTTCAGATGGCTACCACCCCACATAAGGAATACTTATGTGGGGTGGTAGCCATCTGATTTCAGTACTCACTTCTCTCTTGAATGAGGCCATCAGGTGTGGCTTTCCTGATAGATGGTGCTTCAAGAAGGTAGTTCCTATTCACAAGTCTGGTCAAAGAGATATTGTCACCAATTACCGTACCATTCTAGTGGGTAATATCTTTGCCAAGTTGTACGGTCGAATTTTGGAGTCTAGGTTGAGTACTTGGGCTGAAAGGCACAGAATTTGAGCTAAGTGCCAAGCGGGTTTCAGATCAGGCTTTAGTACTTTGGATCATCTATTGATACTCCATGTTTTGTGGTGGAAATCTAAAGGTGTTGGGAGAGCTCTCTATGTTTCATTTATTGATTTCAGGAAGGCCTTTGATAAGGTGCTTAGGAAATCTCTAAGTGAGAGACTCACTCAAGTTGGTGTTTCAGCTGATCTGATTGGTGCTATCTCTAGACTCTATGAAAAGGTGGTTGTGAAACTTTCATCTTTGAGCTCTCAAGATATCCTTAGCACAATGGGTGTGATCCAAGGTTGCTCTCTATCTCCAACATTGTTTGGAATCTTCATCGATGATCTAGAGAGGGTGCTGATGGAAGCTGGAGCTACAGGTGTACAGGTTGGCTCTTTGATGATACATGCACTACTATATGCGGATGATGTAGTGCTCCTCTCTACCAATCCACAAAGTTTACAGAAGTTGTTGGATTCTCTTCTCTTGTTTTGCAATCAAACAAAGATGGAGGTGAACCTTGACAAGTCCAAGGTGATTGTGGTGGGTTCTAAAGGAGTCACACCTTTCTTTTTTGATGGACAGCAATTGGAACAGGTTTCTTCTAACAAGTACTTGGGTCTTGAGTTTTCTCATGACTATAGTTGGTCTACTTGTGTGAAGATGAGAATCAATGCAGGCTTTAGAGCTTTGTATTCACTCATGAACCGCTCTAGACTTGCTCACCTTACCACATGGGAGTTGAAGAAGGTGTTGTTCAGATCTCTTGTGCAGCCGGTGGTTCTCTATGGTGCTCAGATTTGGGGTCCAGGTACTAAGAAGACATGGTGGCAAAAGGTGGAGAAAGTTCAGAAATTGTTTTTGTGTGATGAACTTGGAGTGAGGACTCAAACTCCTTATGTATTGTTGCTTGCTGAAACAGGGTTTTTACTGCTTGAGGCTGAAGCTTTGTTCTTGGCTCTCACATATGCCACTAAGGTGAGGTCCATGGAGCATGAGAGACTTCCCTACCAAGCTTTCTGTGCCACTCTATCTATTGGTTGGTATACAGATCTGATTTCATGGGCCACAAGGTGGAATGTTTTTGAGCGACATTGGAGATTGGAGCCTATTGCACTTTGAGAGGTGATCAAGGAGCAGTTCTTACTTTGCTTATGGCAGCAACCCGGTACCAAGATGGTGTTCTATCAGCAGTTTGTTAATCCTATGTTGGTGTATACAGATCTGATTGCATGGGCCACAAGGTGGAATGTTTTTGAGCGACATTGGAGATTGGAGCCTATTGCACTTCGAGAGGTGATCAAGGAGCAGTTCTTACTTCGCTTATGGCAGTACCCGGTACCAAGATGGTGTTCTATCAGCAGTTTGTTAATCCTATGTTGGTTAATCCTATGTTCGAGCTTTATATTTCATTGTTCATTGTTCATTGTATTGTGAGCAAGATTATCTCTTGGCTAGGATTTCTACTTCATTGAGACATGTGATCGCTCAATATAGAACTAGTTCTCATAGACTAGAAGTAGAACAAGGACGTTGGCAGCAGATAGAGCACTCCATTCGACTTTGCAAATTGTGTATTATGAGCAAAGTTGAGGATGAGCGTCATGTGTTTGTTGATTGCCCTTGTTACATGCAGATTAGAGTTAGACATCAGATTACTTGTAGTGACTTCTCAACTCTCTTACAGGTTGAAGCTTTAGCATTAGGGAAGTACATGACAGAAGTTACTTTACATCGGACCAATTTGTTACAGATTGGTCCGATGCCCTAGGCCCTTGCCTAGGCTCACATTTCATGTGTTTTGTATTGTGTTTCCAGCCTTTTGACTCTTTGGGTCTTTTGGGCTTTATATTTCATTGTTTCATTGTTTCATAAAGCCCGAAAGACCCAAAGAGTCATGAGTAGACTCTCTAGATCATCGATGAAGATTCCGAACAGAGTTGGAGATAGAGAGCAGCCTTGGATCACTTTCTCATAGAGTCTAGAGATAGCACCAATCAGATCAGTTGAAACACCCACTTCAATGAGTCTCTCACTTAGAGATTTCCTCAGCACCTTATCAAAGGCCTTCCTGAAATCAATAAAGGCAACATAGAGAGCTCTCCCAACACCCTTGGATTTCCACCACAAAACATGAGTACCAATAGGTGGTCCAAAGTACTAAAGCCTAATCTGAAACCAGCTTGGCACTTAGCTCGAATTTTGTGCTTTTCAGCCCAAGTGCTCAACCTTGACTCCAAAATTCGACCATACAACTTGGCAAAGACAAGTATGGTACGGTAATTGGTGACAACATCTCTCTGGCCAGACTTGTGAATAGGAACTACCTTCTTGAAGCACCATCTATCCGGAAAGCCACACTTGATTGCCTCATTCAAATGAGAAGTGAGTACTGAAATCGTACAAGTACCGTACCTACAAGTATGGTATGGTAATTGGTGACAACATCTCTCTGGCCAGACTTGTGAATAGGAACTTCCTTCTTGAAGCACCATCTATCCGGAAAGCCACACTTGATTGCCTCATTCAAATGAGAAGTGAGTACTGAAATCAGTTGGCTACCGCCCCACTTCAGAAGTTCAACACATAGTCCATCAAGGTCTTCAACCTTACCATTGGCCAACTTCTTCAATTGGTGCTTGACATCAGCTTCAGAGATGGTGAGAGCAGATCCAAGGCAAAGAGCTTCCCAAGGCGCTTCTAATGTCACAAAAATCACTCCATTTGGACACCATATGATTCAAACTCTCAAATCTGGATCCTTTGTCAAAAAATTCAATCACTCATAACGTTTTGCACAAATTTTAAAATGATGCAATCTTGGTGGCTATGGAAAGCCCTTAGCAAGGCGCTTCGAACGAGACCAGAGTTGCAACGTTTGGACATGTAGGTAGTGAGATATGGCTTCTTAAACTTTTAGGACTCCTCTCCTCTCAAACTATCGAAACTTGCCTCTTCAGAAGTTGGCCAATGATAAGGCTGAAGACCTTGAAAGGAAGTTGGTAACAGGTAAAGTAGTCCATGCAATTTTGCAAATTGTATACTATGAGCAAAGTTGAGGATGAGCATCATGTGTTTGTTGATTGCCCTTGTTACATGCAGATTAGAGTTAGACATCAAATTACTTGTAGTGATTTCTCAACTCTCTTACAGGTTGAATCTTTAGCATTAAAGAAGTATATGATGGAGATTAGTTTACATTGGATCAATTTGTTACAGATTGGTCAGATGCTTTAGGCTCTTGCCTAGGCTCACATTTTATGTTTTTTGTATTGTGTTTCAACCTTTTGACTCTTTGGGTCTTTCGGGCTATATATTTCATTGTACATGCTCTTTAATGATACATGCACTCCTTGATGCAGATGATGTAGTGCTCCTCTCTAGCAAGCCATAGAGTTGACAAAAGTTGTTGGATTCTCTTCTCTTGTTTTGCAATCAAACGAAGATGGAGGTGAACCATGACAAATCCAAGATGATTGTGGTGGGTTCTAAATGTGCCACACCTTTCTTTTTTGATGGACATCAATTAGAGCAAGTTTCTTCTTATAAGTACTTGGGTCTTGAGTTTTCTCATGACTGTAGTTGGTCTACTTGTGTGAAGATGAGAATCAATGTAGGGTTTAGAGCTTTTTATTCACTCATGAATTGCTCTAGATTTGCTCATCTTACCACATGGGAGTTGAAGAAGGTGCTGTTCAGATCTTTTGTGCAACCGGTGATTCTCTATGGTGCTCAGATTTGGGGTCGAGATACTAAGAAGACATGGTGGCAAAAGATGGAGAAAGTTCAGAAATTGTTTTTGTGTGATAAATTTGGAGTGAGGACTCAAACTCTTTATGTATTGTTGCTTGCTGAAACATGCTTCTTACCTCTTGAGGCTGGAGCTTTGTTTTTAGCTCTCACATATGCTACTAAGGTGAGGTCCATGAAGCATGAGAGACCTCCCTATCAAGCTTTCTGTGCCACTCTATTTGTTGATTGGTATTCAGATCTGATGGCATGGGTCACAAGGTGGAATGTTTTAGAACGATATTGGAGATTGGAGTCTATTGCACTTAGAGAGGTGATCAAAGTGGATTTCTTAATATATTATGGCAAGTATCGGGTATCAAGATGGTGTTCTATAAGCAATTTGTAAATCCTATGTTGGTGTATTGTGAACAAGATTATCTCTTGGTTAGGATCTCCACTTCACTTAGACATGTTATTGCTCAGCATAGAACTAACTCTCATAGACTAGAAGTAGAACAAGGATGTTGGCAGTAGATAGAGCACTCCATGTGATTTTGCAAACTGTGTACTATGAGCAAAGTTGAGGATGAGCACCATGTGTTTGTTGAGTGTCCTTGTTACCAGCAAATCAGAGATAGACATCAAATTAGTTACAAAGATTTCTCAACTCTCTTATAGATTGAGGCTTTAGCATTAGGGAAGTATATGATCGAGATAAGTTACATCGGACCCATTTGTTATAGATTGGTCAGATATCATAGGCTCACATTTCATGTATTTTTGTATTGTGTTTTCAACCTTTTGACTCTTTGTGTCTTCCGAGCTTTATATTCCATATCAAAGATAGACATTAGAATAGTTGTAATGATTTCTCAACTCTTTTACAAATTGAGATTTTAACGTTAAGGAAATATATGACCCAGATTAGTTTACATCAAGCCAATTTGTTACACCAATTTGTTACAAATTGGTCAGATGCCATAACCTCTCACTTAGGCTCACATTTCATATATTTTGTATCATGTTTCCGAACTTTTGACTTTTTGTATCTTTCGAACTTTATATTTCATTGTTTCATCTCATTGACAAAGAAGGACAAATCAAATTATAGAGTAGAATGAAATTATAGAGTACTGTATTCTTTGATCAACTATTAGAAAGCTGCTCATATGAGTTTTTAAGATTTGCCCAAGGTTTTATTTGATTCCTTAATATAATCTTCAATCATTCATTTATCGTATCCATGTGTGGGGCTTGAAACGAAAAAAGACTTGAAACGTGTTGAGGAATTGGGAAAGGTGCTCCAGTGTGATGAGCTTCGGGTAAGGACTCAAACTCTTTATGCTATAATGTTCGCTAAAATAGGGTTTTCCTATTGAAATCGAGACACTCTTCAATATCGATTACAACTCTAGTTACAATCCATTAACACCAACAGATTTTCACATTAAATCTACTAAGTCTAGAGGCTGAGCCTAGACGGGACACTCTGAAAAACATTGGAAATCTTCTACCATTTCCCTCAGTGAGTTGAGACAAAAACTGATTTGAGATTGCGGAACTCTTTGATGGAACAAAGGACTCAGATGACTTATTACCATTAGCATGTGACCTCCATGCTTGTTAATTATAAGCTGTATATTAGTGCTAAGATATCTCCCTTAAGATAGTATCATTCATAGCCTATATTATTTCTCATTGACTTGGCATAGAGGAGACTCATTGGGCAATTCCAAGTCTAAAGGATAAGACCTTGACAGTGAACTAGATAATATCAAGAGTGCCTTCTGATCACCACTTAATCTTTGACAACCCACTTCCACAAACACAAACACTTGCATCTAGACAAATTAGGAAGGGTCGCCAATACAGTGAATTTCAAGTTCAATGAAACTTCAAATTAAACGTCCGAATTTCCATAGGTCCAAGTTCAACAGTAAGCTTCTCTGCATCAAAAACCTTCCCTCGAAGTGCTTGTTTACAGGCACTTTCTCCGTCCACCCTCCAGTGGCGTTTCCTCACCATTGATCTAGCTTGATTCGCTGAGAGGTTCAGTTCAGTAGCTTCTACAATCTACGATAAAATTTGTATTAGAGAAAAGGGTTAAGACGCGAGAAGATGTTATCATTCTACCAAAGACTTAGAAGTGGGCTTGAACTGGCAATAATAATCAACATACAAAGAACAATATGCCAACATAAGTTAGTCTCCACTTGGACTCAGATTCATGGGCCTTGCAACATACCTTACGACGATTGAAGAGATCCTTCAGGTTGACATATGCCATCTTTGAAAAGTCGGCATGCTCATTTGCCTGAACTTCAGCCAACATATCACTCGCTAAGAGAGGGACATGTTCGATACGACTTACTGTAAAACTTTGACAGAAAGAAAGTAGCACTAAATTCTATCTAATTAACAGAGTGTAGAATTCCTTTCTTTCATTTTTTTCTTTACCTGGTATAGATGAGCTAGTCGCAATAGCACAAGTCCATTGCCGAGTTCCTGTATTTTCAGGATTATCAGCCTCTAATTCGAACTCTGTAGGCCAATCAGATGGAATGCTAATCCAGCGCCTACCACCTCTGTTACTCGTAAAAGTCAAGCCCGGGCGACCCAAGAGAAAATAATGAAAGCACACGTCGCTCCTGATAGTAATCAGTCAAAGCTAAATGGAACTATAACCAGACTAGTCGGAGAATCATGATACTATTAGCCTCTTGTGGTAGTGGAGAATTGCATTTGATACATGGTAGGGAGGTTGTGTTACTGGAACCTGAAGAGTAATGAGTGCAACGTTTGGTGGCAAATTGTAGTTCGGAGCTACAGCTGAGAAGCTAGGAATAGTTCCGCACTGCAAAAGGTTTACCACTGCGGATCAGTGAAGAAGCTTACAGCATTGATGCATAGAATTCTAGTTAAGTAAACAGAATCTGCGTCGGGTCATAGTGAAAGTCGATCAGTAACATGGTCCACAAGAAGATCACGGCCACAGAATCTGATGACTAAAAATTGCGACAGAATTTCAGTCTAAACGTGTAGCTTGCCACTGGCTGAAGAGTGCGACAGTCCAAGGCTCATAAAATATAAACTTCATCAAGAGTTGATGACTACACATGACTCTTGATAATACTAAAACAATAACGTCCCCACAAAAGAAGGTTGTCATGCATCACCAATGATTCATTGCGGTTGAAAATTCTGCTCAGCAGACCTGTTTGCTGAAGGCCAAGTAAAATGGAGCTAGAATCCGCTGCCCGTAACTACGTCGCCATACTGCTGCGTCGTCCTTAGACTTAAGTGATACATAATATCTTCCTTGAACCTGCATAGATAAGAGCGAGTATAATGATTGCAGCAAGTAACCAGGTAAGGATTGCACACCCACTAGCTCAAGGTGCTAAACATTAAAAAATTAAAATTGCTATCACAGTTTTTACCGTCAGCCCTTCACAATGATCGTCACTTAGGCAAACAGTTTCTTTCAGAGCCTCACCAACCCCTCTGGCGTCATCAGACATCAAGCTCCTGCAACGAGAGTGCATTCCATCAGATCGTATAGCCAACCTTTCATTGAATGCAAACTGAAACTTAAATGTTCACAATCGATTGCATCCAGTAGTTGTAACAAGTACTTGATCTAAACAACCTCCCAGTGTACAGATGAGTCATTTGATGAACCTGTGAAGCATGATCTCCACCTCGCCATCATGGATACTGGAACCTCCTACAGCGCGATCCACCAGCAATGAAAATTCTACATTCTTGTCTTTGTCAGCGATGTACAGTCCCAGGTTGATCTGTATCAGCCAACATTTTTAATTAGAACTAAAGTTAGTAACGAAAGGACACCTCCGTCTGAATACATTTAAAAATTGTTATTATCCAACTCAAGATTCATTTTATAGAGAGACTCGATTAATTTTACACATGTACAACCACGCAAAGTAGCCCGTGACAATTGCCGGTACTCCTCGTCTCAAGCTTCTGCTTTGCTCATGAGGTACACTCGCGTGCTTCCTGAACTTGTCGCATCCTAATATGTGCAACTTTAAATGTGCTTAACAGGTGCATATTCCTTTCTAGTTTCCGGATAAAATACGTCAATGACGAAAGGAGTTCAAATTTCCGCGTCGGGCACAGACCGAAGTCGCATGACATTCTGACCCTACAATAACGTTGGGAATAACTGCATTTTCAATGATAAGACAGTCTGAAACTTTAATAAGGCTGGCAGAATCACGAGACTACTTGAGACTATATGAGACAGTCAAGTTTATATCTGGATAGAAGCTGATTCCTCGGCCCACTTTGAATTGGAGTGCTGACCGGAAAATGTGGGACTATTATAAAAAATAGCCTATTGTAGTTCCTTCAACCAGATACCGCAGGAACGTTACCGGGTAGTAATTGCCAGCCACTGGCTGGGCGACCTGCAGTGGCCAGTCATCTCGATGATTTCTTGTCTGCAAGCGCCAATTCAGCCGCAAATTAGGCATATACTTCTGCAGAAAGCTTAGTACTCTAGATATGAACCCGAGAGGAAAAAAATTAGACTACCAGCAATCATGGTGGTGTGATTGGATGTATAATCTCTAACTCAAACACCAATTTACAGAAACACTAATTTCTATGAATCCCATGATAGTGACTGGTTTTGATACCCTTTTGATAAAGTCGCGACCGTTAGAGTCGGTATAAAATGTCTTCTTGCTTGCTAAACCCGTCGAGAATCTAGAAATTAGTTCCTTTCCTACGCCATCGTCGGGTATGGGACCAATCTGTTTCAGAAACATGATAACTGTTGGAGACGTGCACCTTAAACCCCGACATTAATCCAATTCACTAATTATCGCTACGACTTTGCATGGCCTACAACTTATAAATCAACTGAGTTTTGATCTTTAACAGAGAACCGAGAGGGTACAAAATCGAAACATTTTTGGGTAACCAACTTCTCTACACCAACTTATAGACAGGAAATACTAATATCCCTACATGTTAGCCCTCCTGCAAAACAAAACGAGAATTGTTATCGGAATTGGTATACCGTGTTTAGCTCAAAAGAAAGCTCGACCTGGGAAACTAACTAGCTTCATAGATCGGTAGCTGTACTTTTTGGCATTCCAATCCTTTGATGTTTGATCTACTTATTTCAATTGTTGAAAATGATCTAAAGCTTTCATTTAAGCTTTCATGATCACTGGTGGAAGTGTAACTAGCCTCAACAGTCAACAGACCACAGAACACATTGCGAAGACGCTGCCTGGACAATTAACTCGGTAGAGGTAGATTTAATATTGCACATGAAATGAGGCCTACCGTGAATTCGACTTCTGCGTGATCTTCCCCCTTGAAAAGTCTGAAGACCTGAGAGTCGGACCAGAAGCAAACACCCATGTAAAGCAAAACAGTTGCAAAAGTGCTCTAAACTAGGAAATCAGTCAAGAACATGGCAGATCTAGAATGAGAAGCAGTGACTTGCAGATTGGAACCTTCAATTGCCCCTTCAAAGTCAATGTATAAAACGCCTGTACAATCCTACCTGATTTACCCAGGGAGAAACCACCTGATGAACTTCCTCAACCAGCTGACCACGAAAAACAGTCGTGTTGATCTGAGTCAAAAGAGCCAAATGTCATGTTGTCTACATGACATAACGAAAGGATTAAGATCAAGGGGACAAAATTTCTTAAGTTTAACGGGGCCGCATCAACAAACGTGAAGCAGTAGTCAGAACTCTTGCAGCTCTTCGCAGTAACTGACAGCGCCATATGCTTCAAACCTTCTTGGTCATTACTGTTCGCTTTGTTTGATGAGATATTCTAGATCTTCTGATTGTTGATGAATGCAACAATTGATGTATACATGTAAAAATCAGATATCTGCATATGTTGTTTATATGACTAGGCATTTAAATTGGCTTCACATGCTTGACAATAATTATAGAATCTTTTTGAAAAAGAAGAGTGCCTTCGGGAACGCGGACACAGGTGGTGCATGGCTGTCGTCAGCTCGTGCCGTAAGGTGTTGGGTTAAGTCCCGCAACGAAATATACACCTCTTCGAAATCAATGGTAAATAACTAGCCCGGAGGATCCAAAGTTCAAAAGGCTCAAAACACTACACAATATAGCTAGAGTTTAAAATTCTCTTAGAGAACAGAGAGATACCTATGCTGGTTAAATCAAGCAGAACCAAACATCAAAGGATGCCATTTTGGATTCCTGTGTTGTTTACCTCCGTAAAGCTGGATAAATTGCGTGCAACATCATCTGCTGGTCGGAAGATATATGCTCCAGAAGCCTACTAAACCAAAGAGCATAGATATCAGAGCTCAACCCAACTACTACCTCATAACAAGTTTTAAATTTACAGACACACATCTTGAAAGAGCAGATACTTTTATACAAGCTTAGTGCGTACCTTGAATGGCACATGAGCGTTATCCAGCCCCTAGACAATGCTTCTGTTCGATTAACTTGAATTTTTAGCAAAATTGAGCAAATTAGTTATTAAAATGACGATAAAGAGCGGATAAATTTTACCTGACCGTCTTCTCCAAGATCGCCAGTATAATAGAGATTTGCTTGACTCACAGGGAGGTTTATCTGAAATTGTCGAGTTGAACATGGTTAGCAAATGGCTTAGTGTGACCCTTTACACACCAAAGCGGCACACTTTGTCAAATATTGTGCAGATTTTTCTTTGTAGCTGCACATTTATTGCCACTCAAAGTTCAGCTAGGGTTTTTGACCGGTGAAATTGGCTGACCTGTCTCAAGATGATGGTGCTCATACCTCTAGAGAGCAACACTGCTGTACACTACGTACTTAATGCATATCTGAAAGAGACTGGAGATCCTTCACTTACTTTATTGTTCACTCCAACCATTTGAAATAGCTGTCCAGTATCCGAGGAGAAGTATAGTTCTAAGGTCCCATTCAAGCCTCCAATCTTTAGTGCATCAGCGTTCTTGCTGAAGTTCAAGACTTCAATGCTGGATAGTTGAGCAATTCCTATCGAAAGAATCCCTTCGAGCGGGTCAGATTATCCAACCGAGAAACATATGGGGTAATAGTTGATTCTCAAGCGTGATTGACTTCAGCTGCAAACTACAATAGTCCAGAACTTACAATTTACTGAATCATCACTTACTTACCAGACTTAGATTGCTCGATAACGAACGAGGCGAATCCAAGTGGAGGTACGGATGCCTTAAATACTATCCAATAAAGAGGTCCGTTAGGTGGCTCAACGTCAAGTTCTACTTGAACATAGAAGTTCCTGATTCGTTTCGACACATCACTAACTGGTACGATTTGAGATTCAACATGCTTGCCCTCTGAGTCCATTACAGTCACCTTATCATTACCAACCTGGTTAAAACAGAAGTAAAATACCATAGTTAAAACACACAGACTATGCGATCCTTCTTGTTTTCTTCACTATCATTTGTGTGCTTTTGTTTTCAAAAGTGTGAAGTGCGCTGTACCCGCAGCGCTTCGTGCGTGCTTAGACTGAGGAAAAAGAAGTCCTTTAGACGATTACTAAAAGTATTTTACATCAATGGCTAGAAAACACTGCACAGGCGTTCTTTGAACAAGGACTCTTACAAGCACACGGATGTACTCATCGCGTTCCCAAGCGAGGGAGTTGTAAGCAACCACCACCTACAGCCATTTGAAAGAAGACCCTGGAGTCAGTTTTTATTTGATCTAGATTGTAAGCAGATATTGTTGATTCTATCTGATCCGCGCAGGTCATGGCCGATGCAACTTACCAGCCTGGTGTCATTGAGAGGGCCTTCAGAAGCGGGGCAGTAAGTGATGTTCAGGTTTCCACACTGTAAACGTCGAGTGAAGTAAGGATCAGTTTTAGAGAAGATTGCCAAATGTCTGCATCATGATTTGGTGGACGACATCCTTTGAAGATCGTGCGACTCGCAGGTCATGCACAACTCACATATTGCCATATGCATATTGATTAGCTATAGATTCAGTGTCCGACAGTTGGAGAACCTGCAACAATGTTGGTGGAGCTACATAAAATTCTTGAAGATCTTTCACTATGATACCTGCTCAAATTTCACGGTTGTGTTCCCACATCCAGATCCTGCCAGATCACTTAAGTGGGATAATGCTGAGTTGGCTACAGATTCTGCCTGCATATTGATACAAAAGACTCCCAATGACTGTCAGTTCCCAAAACATCGGATCTTGCTCAAACGCTCAACCCTTCCATGAGAAGTCTAGCTTTTATGCAGGCAAATGAAAATATGGGTCATAGCATGTGGGTAACAGCAGTGGAACAAGTTTGTCGGAAGTCACAAAACCTCTGATGCTCCTTCAAACAGCATTTTCGTGTAATCATCTGCCACAGCTTGCTTCTCCGTGCCACTGACTCCATCATGATGTTGCACGGTTGCCATCGCCTCTTCTAACGCATTACTAGTCGACCCATTTGAGGATCTGCCGACAAAAAATTCTAGTTGTCTTGCAGCCTGGATGGAAAACGATATGTTAGACATGAAGACTCGATCTCTCACTCGAGAACACCGGAGCTTGGAACTGAAGAAGGTAATGAATTTCGAGATCTCATGCTCATGATGCGGGATGAAGCTTTTGGAATTCAGATACCAAATAACTTCTTTAAAACCTTAAAAGATAGCTCACTTGAAGGTATCCACTTAGTCGCCTGACATAGCCTTTCAACGCAGGTCTACTGGTAAAGTAGCCAGTCCAGTAACTTAGAGGAGAATCTGCGTAGCTGCAAGCGAGGATATCAAGGATGATCATGGGCATTGCTCTCCCGCATCTCCATGTGTTCACGATAATTGAAAAGACACCGCATACGTAAACAGGAGAAAGTCAAAGCTGGTTACAACTCCCGACGTCCAAAAACATGTGAGAACTTCAGATCCTACACCTGATTTTGCAGAACGCTGATGGTCTTGGGACTTACGGGAAAAAATCACCCGTCTTCAAAGGCCAAGTCTCGTTCGCCGCTTGCTTAGCATCAACGTAAATTGACGGATTTGAGTATAAAACATTAATTCGACCATCCTGCATCATAGAGATGGCACAACTCTACCACCCGCATTAGATTGACACCTGCATCCCTCACAAAATTTATGGTCTCTTTTCTCGAGGTACATTTTCAGCGATGGGTCTTAATTACTGGAAGGAATCATCTCTAGTTAGGTTTTCAACAGTATACTCCAAGTTTGTTCCAGAATTGTTAAGTACTATTCAGTGATGCTAAGACACAGGCATACCACGGGCAGCATTCAAGAGGAGCCAAAATATGTTCCTACACTCCTAGGTTTAATGTAGAGCGAACAATGCAGAGGGATATGCGTTGTACGCACCAAGTTGACGTAATGTACGAGTTTGTCCATGTTAGTGAACCAAGTGCGAGCATTTTGATATGTGAAATCATCTCCCATAGTCCACATGATGTGATTTGTACGAGTTAATAAAGCCTGAAGGTAGATCAGATATACATTATATTTAAATAGTAAGTCCTCACATCCCACTATAAATGATCTATCCCACTATCTGCCGACAGATCTGCTTGAGCAAAGGCTATTAATAAGGATTAGGATTACTGTAATTACACGGATAATTCAACACATGCTCTCAAGAAAGTCAAATTGCAGAGAATTTGGACAAGCTGGATCAAAGCTTAAGGTGAGATAGCCAGGAGGCAGAACGCGCAGAGTCCAAAAGGTTATAGTTGTACCTGCTCCTGCGCGGCTTGTATAAGATCTTCAACACGGTCTTCAACATTATATTCTCCGAAATCTGGATCATCCTTCTCGTCATTCCAAAATGTGGAAGTTTAGTCGTGACATGAAAATCAATGAATCCAGTGGTATTTGATGTAACAAGCCGGAAGATTAGATATCCGACATTAAAAGACTTTGCTTAGAGGGATACAAGCAGTAAAACCTGAACAGGAGTGTAATCAGGACTCCATGGCTCGAACTCAAACGAGGTTGGAGGATTGTAATGCCTTGGGAACACCCCAAATAGAATCTTCAAACAGGAATTAACTTTGAGTGAGTAACCTAACCGTGTAGACGGATGGATAAGATTACGCTGATTTATTTCATGCCACTAGAGTGCGAAATTTGTTTTAAGTCCTACATAAAATTACTAGTAGCTTTCAAAACGTTAACGATCTTCAATGAGCTGTGATCAAGCAGTCATTATCATCATAAAGCCTGCGTAATTTAGACAATGGTAAATAAGACCACTCTTGCCTTGGGGCAGATACACAGTTAATCGAAATGCATGTAAGCAAGATACATCTTAATTTCTATGCTACGCCTCTCGTGGTATAAGAAGGATATTTAGTGTGTACTTTTTAGCCAACTAATCAAGTCTTTCTGATCAGCAAGACCTGCATAATACCTCAGCACTTGATCCTAAAGTTTCTGACCCACGCCAGACCATCTCGAGAGACTTCTCCGCACGGCGTTTTGCCCTCTCCTGATAGTCTATCCTCGCAGTGAAAAGGCTCTCAAATCCAACCTACACAAAGGTCCGACTTGATGTGAAGCGTCAGTTACAACTGAGACTAAGATCAACATTGTTCATATTGATCAACATTGCCTTGTTTTTGACTGGTCAATGACGAGACGGATGATTCACAGCGGTAAAACAGGCTGTGGATCATAAACGGGTCGTGCTCGACGAAATGGTGTTGTTAAATTTGCCAATCTACATGCAATCTAGCAAGATTGAAAGACGTTCTTTTTATTACATAGTTTCATCCAAGCCAATAGGAGAGTCCCACCTCAGCTCCAAGAAGGTATCCTTGGACGGCAGAATGTCCAAAGGGGTCAATTTGCCAACCATGTCGAGGGACAACTCCAAGTTGTCGTAACAGAAAACGGTGTCCATACGTTGTCTGATCAATCATATCCACGTAATGCGTAGTCGCTTCATCATGCATACACCATCCACCATTGCTGAGGAGTTTTGGAAACAATAAGCTGCAGTTAGCTTCTCATTTTCCACTATCACCATCTCGTGATTCTGGTGTTACAAGAAGCCTGATACAGAGAGAATCTGGCGTACCAATCAAATTCTTTAAGATATACTTGAACAAAGCCATCGATTTTTAGCTTACACAAATTCAAGTTGACCAGATGTGACGAGGCTCTTTACACTGGCTTTCTTGTCACCCGTTTGAGCTTTCCACCAGCGCGCGAAGAATCCCTGCAACATAGAGCAACCTATAAACTTCCATCCCGCAGAACATCCTATCGGAGTTCCCCTACATATAGAAATAGCTAGACTTTTGAGGATGGGACTGGAAGCAACTTAATTGCATCTTTTAGTAATTTTTCTTCAAGCTGATAAGCAATCTATAAATTATAAGCTTTGATCTAGTCCACAAGTTTGAAATTTGTTTTCGTTGATTGTGGAGGTCTTAAGACAACTACCACGCTCTGTCTTCTTTGAAGTACCAGTTCTCTTTTGGTCTTTCTTGCACGGGAAGTAGGGACCTTCCTTACTCAAACTTCCACAATCTTACGGCGGAGGTGACACGTCTCCACGGAAAAGTGAGTGCTTTCCGAACCTGGAAAGCCACGCTATCGGGAAACGGAGCTGTTGAAAGGAGCACAGATGTTGCATATCCTGGCTCCTCAATTCTAAAAGTTCATAGAGAATGATATACGTGCTGGTGCAGGTAAAACTGTACATCTAACCGTTCAGGGACGGCTAAATAGTGCAAACTTAGTAACTATCATTCTGACTTGGACGGACAGCGGTGAAGTATGTCCGTAATGCTAGGGAACACAGGTACCCCTAACGTAACATGCATCAAATTCACGACCACAGCGACGACGGAGTCGTAGCTACAAATCGGACTCCCTGAAACTTCAAAGTAGTCACTCATGAGAAACTAGTGAGGCGATTATAGCCACCGTCCACCCTGTAATTGATATTGTCATCACAGTGGAGACCGAAGCATTGAGGACCGATCTGGGTCGACGCAAACCCTGCCACGCTTGCCTCTAGGCCTGTAGGTATCTCATTCCACCATGTCTATACAAAATTGGTAATGTCATACGTATGCAAATTGTGTGCATTGTCCTCGGATTAACACAGAAAAGTGCCCAAAATGACGCAGATACTTAAGGGCCTCTACCAAGAAGCAAATCAGTTCGCGTGGGACACGATGTGGCAGTTCTGCCGAACCACGCCTGATCTATGAACGACGTCATTCAAAGAAGATCAAGGATTTTCCTTCACTCGCCTCCTCCGGATGTCAGATGAACTGTGTGAACCTGATGTGCTCATCAGATATGAGAATGAAATGCTTGACGCTATAAGAACCACTTATTGCGACATTGACACGAAAGAAGAAGAGGTCGATCAGAAAGACGACAGTCCTGTTCCGCAGCAAATCGTAACAAAGCACCAAATCGGGAATGGAATAACAAGACCGTAATATAGCCAAATTTACGTCAGCACACACCATGAACACAGTGGATGAGACTAAACTAAATATGAAGTGGGTGAAGCAATCTGGTTTGAAAGCATGAGAGTGTCACCATTCAGTTTGGAAAAACTTTGGCTCTGGGTGCTTCGACCTTCCTACCCTATATGGATTACCAATCCATGCCCGGTCTGTCTACAATGGCAATCATGCTGGATCCAACATGATTGACACCATAGCGACTCAGTATGATTGCAGATTAACTGACATACACCAGAGAATATTGCTAATTAGTGCAGAATCACAAGCTCGGGTTCGGTCGTTCTACTCCGCCTCATCCACACGAACATAGGTCAAAATTCCTTCGATATTAGCTTTTAGCTGAAAAAGTAGCCGGTGTTCTATAGAATTGACGAATCTCAGTACTTTGCAGCAGTTATCCTGCTTAAATCAGTGGCGAAGAGTCTTAAATCTCCGGAAAATGCTTACTTGCGTGAGATGCATTTACAACCAAACACCATTTTTATTTGAGAAGAACCTTTTACTGGAAGCAACCACGTACCGTCTCAACTTGAATATATTTCCGGTCAGGATTTTCCTCCAGCTCTTGAATCACAGTGGTTATGATGTCTTCCACCGAAGCTTGCTGCACATTTACAATACGATTACTTTTTCTAGAATTTGAGGTTCAAGAGGTGGACGAAATGAACCGTTTCAGATATTTTCACAACCTCAATCTCTTCGATTCTTTCAAGAGTCAATTATTACACGTAGAAAGGTGGAGAGCCTTGATGGATCGTGTGTACCTGTCAATTTCAAGCCTACTTTGCCAAGAGCATTACATGTTACCACATACGTAATGTAACGGTCACAAGTTAGATTGTGTAGTATTGCCTGAATATCGCTGCGAAGGCCTACATAGTACTGGTCGACTGTTTTCAACCATCCGAGGTCATCGTGGCTGTGTGCCACAAAGTGCACGTTGAGCTTCTCTGGCACCGGCTTCGCTGTTGTGTTGTAATCCAGAGCTACCACAGCTTGCAGTACTAGAACCACAACCAGGCCTGCCAATGGAACAGTGGTGGCTCGATCTAAGAGTCCCTCCATGATTGTTGTCACTGGACTTTCTCCTGACCAGTTAAGCCCAGAAAGCTTACTTGGTCGGGTTTTCTGGGTTCAGCTTTCTGCTGTTGCATGAGCTTGTTGGATACAGAGTAAAAAACGTTAGCTACGAATATGATTTTAGTGTGAGGAGACTCAAACTGCACTATCTTGGCTATCCGTTCCAGATCTCTTTGTCCGATTCCTGGTGACAGTTACACTCGAACTTCGCCAACATAAAATTAACAATATTTGGCTGACACGTTTGGTGACAACGTTCACAAAAAATGTTTACAAAAGCCGAGGGTCGGCGGATACAGAAGCATTGCCCTCCAGGTGATGAGAGGCGCTATTCCCAACCGTTTGAATACTTTCGCCGACAAAGATAGGTACATCGATCTCTGACGCGTTGGGAAAACGGGGGCATGATGAATGGATCATCTAACTTTTTATCTAGAACCGAATAAGGAGGCCCTACTACATATTCAGCTGATGACTAAGTAGAGCTCTTGTGCTAGCGTTAACAGTATTTCCTCTGAACGAATCGATTTCGTCGTCTAGTCCAACCTCCAGACTAGGATCATTCACATGTGGTGCCCTTGACCACGAACAAGTCAAACATTAGGAAAAGACAAAATCACATTCCTGACAAACCATCTCATGTTCAGACGGCAGACGGCGCTAAAACGATCTACCCGAGGGCGATCTGGTCGACTTGTACAAAGCACATTGGAAGTATGGAAAAAGATCCAAACTGGGGACAAAAAATTCTTAGCAGTGACTGCTAACACTCATCTAGGGCATTTCTAGTTCCTCCTGCCACCACCAGACTAATAATAGGAGGATATGTTTCTTTCACTTGACATGTGGCGCTTCGAACGGCACTCCTGGTGAAATCCGTTAGACTTCGCCAGGTAGCGGCGTTTGATCTCTATGTATGCACAAAGACATAGAGATCAATGGAATCTTTTGTCATGCAAGTTATCACATGGTTTGTTCTTTGTCTGGTTTTACTAGTTTGATATTGGTGTAGAAAATGTGTAATAGGATAATACCATACCGAGCACTTTACTTCATTACAGTAAGCATATAGGGTAGCTCACCGTGACCGCGGACACTTTATTTATTAAATCTATAAGGTAGATCGATTCATTGATGTGGTCTGTTAGACGGGCCATTCTTAGAAGAAATTGAAACTCACCATCTAGTGCTCTACCTGAATTGATATAAAGGCATTGGGTTTAAGTTATTTTGAAGGAACAGGAGACTAGCTAGGCTTAGTGTTTATCACCACGTGCGCTTTATACTTGTTTATTACGAGGAAAGGTATAAATCTTAGTGTTAGAATACATCTCGATTACTTGAATGTATCACTGCGCAACGTAGAAATAATTCTCATAGGGTTCGGGTATATCTCAATCATTGAAAGTATTGTTGCAGAACATATCAGTACTTCGCATTGGCATCGATAGAGGTAAATTTTTTAGAGAAGTATTTGAAGGAGTGCGAGATTATGCACCTTATCTTATAAACAAGATGGGGATCAGCACAAATTTGTTTACAGATTGCACTCTCGATCTCAAAATCAGACTTTTATCATAAGTTCTCTAGCTTTTAGGGATGAAACGTAACATTTTGGGAAATACAAGAAAACAAAGTGTTGTGTTGTAATAGTCTTCCGCAGTACCAATTTGCTTTCCCGGATATTTCCTATTTCACATGCTTGTGATCTGTGATGTGTTTATGTGCAGTTTGTCCTTTGAACTTTAAGTTAATTCATTCATTTTATTCGATGGAACATTCTAAGTCTAGTGTATACGAAGACAATTCATGCAAGTTACTTGGAATGAATCAAGTATTAAGATGGCGTTTTACCATCAACATGTGAACATGATGTGTGTGTGTGTGTGTGTGCGCGCGCGCGCGTGCGTTCCTGGGCTCTCAATTCTTGACTTCTACTGCGTTATTGCATCTTTATGCTTCACAGATTTGATACCTCTTTACCAATACAATCATGTATTTCAACAAGTAATTTGATAAAGCTCTACATTTCTTCCGTGGAATGCAAGAAACAAGTTTACGTGAAGCTTACATCCCCATAGCCATTACTGTTCTCAGCAATAAGAAAATGGAAATAACAAGGAAAAAATTAATATCAAGTCCAGAATATCCAAAGAGTCAAAAGTTATAATACAGAAAATAAGTCATGAACCTCAAGCCTAGCATAAATGTTGGAGTTAACATGGATGCATTGAGCATTAGTCCCATAACTAAGAACATCTCTCATTAAAGGCATGGTAAGAGAGTTCACATGTATAGTAAGCTATATGTAAACATGTAAATTGACCAAAAACATTTCAAGTCTTCGGGACTAGGGACTAGAGAGTCAAAAGGCATAACACACCGAACAACTCACAAAACAAGGACCTACAAAAAGCCTAGAAATCCGAACAAACATGTTGAAAACTAGTCATTTAATTAAGAACATAAGTCATAGGTCATTCAAAGTGATTCATCTATAATAAGCTACATAAAATAAGGAATAAACATCAAGCCCATAAGATCTAAATATTAAAGAGATAGAATAAAAAATTTCATATTTCTAGTCAAAATTGCATCATTCTGGTGGGAAATTTCCATGAAGCTTATGGTAGACATTATTGTGAAATTCTCAAGCCCTCTAAAGTGAAAGGGATGTCTTATATCCAATTAAAGGTTTTGAGTTTCCTTGCTATATCTCCTTGTGTTTTTCTTTCCATTAGGACAGAAATTTTTTGGAAAGATTGGAAGTGGTTAGAACAAACTACCGTGCAAATTTTGGCAAAGGTTGAAGTCAAAAGAGGCAATAATATACACATTTTGTCTTGTAACTTGGTGGTTGTACTTCCTTGGTCTTTAATAGTTCTAATGTAAATCCATGTGGTATGCTTAAGACTAACATAGACAATGTATTGTTGATATTTTCAGCTCTTTAGAGTGAAGTGGAGCACTTACACCTAATTAGGGACTTTGCGCTCCCTTTGGTCTAGACTAGCTATTGTTTAAATTTCAATTAAGGATGACTGCACTAGAGGCTATAATGTATGCATATAAAATGAGTCAAGAGGTTGGTAGTTGTATATCTTGGATCTTCTATCACTCTAGTGTAAAATTATATGGAGTACTCTATGTAAGGAATTATATTGCACTTTGAAGATTTCAAGTCATTTGGAGTGAAGAGGAGTGCTTACAAATAATTAGGGATTCTAAGGTCCTTTTGCTATCTCCTTGGGTGCTTTTTTTTAATTGGGGCTAAATTGCATGGAAATGTTTAAACTGGTTTGGACAAGTTATATGAGCATTTTGATTGAGTGTAACTTAATTAATAACTGGAATATAAGCATCTACTCAAAGGTTGTGTTTTTGTTTTCTTGGTGTCCTATCATTCTTGTGTGAAATTTGAAGGAGTGCTTTAGACATTGCAATTTTCAATGGATTTTTCAGTCCATCTGGAGTGAATAATGCAAGAACTTACACCCAATTAGAGATTTTAAGTTCTCTTTGTACATATCTCTATAATTCTATTAATTGGAGCAATAATTTTCTAAAGGTGCTGCAAAGGGTCTCAAGAAGCCATTGTGTAGATTTCTTTTGGAGATGACCTCACCAAAGGCTTGAGTACATATATATGGGATGAGAGATTGGTAGTTGTATCTCCTTGATGTCTTATCCATCTAAAGCAACTTCTCTATAGTACTTTAAGCTCCAATTTACATTGTAGTGTGTCATTTTCAAGCCATTCAAAGTGAACTTGAAGTACTTACATCAAATTAGGTTCCCTTTGCATATCTTTCTTGGATTTGGTATGGAGCTCAAAATTCTTGTGTGGGTTGAGCATGGTATGGACAAGTTATTGTGCAAATATGATTGATAATAACTTCATAAGAGGTTGGAATATGCACATATAGTCTAAAAGGTGATGTTTATATTTCCTTGGTTTTTTATAATTCTAGTATAAAATTTGGAGGAGTGATTTAGGCTAAGTTAGAATTGTGGCATTTTCAACCTATTAGAATAAATGGGAGCAAATATACTCAATAAGTATATTGAGCTCCCTCTACTAAGGTTTAATCAGTTGGGGCTAAAATCTCAATGAAATAACAAATCTAAAGCTTGGAAGCTCAAAAGAGTCAAAAGGTTGAAAACACAATATAAATCACATACAATATAAGCCAAGGAAAAATTATAAGATGCTTGACCAATCTATAATACACTGATCCAACATAAACTAATCTCCATCATAAAATTTCCTAAAGCTAAATCCTCGATCTGTAAGAGAATTGAGAAGTCTAGCACTAATTTGATGTCTAAATCTGATTTCCTCATAACAAAGATACTTAACTTGTACTTGATAGATAATTCTAGTGCTTGGTCCTACACTTCCTTAGATCCTATATCCTATATGGTGAGAACTTTTTGAGCTTTGGTACCACATATAGCTTGAAGATCTTGAATGGTCTCTCTCAATTTTCTAATACTTGCAGGAGCACATGCTTTGCATTGGGAGGACACCATAGATTACATTTTGACCTCACCTAGTGATATACACCTTCTGATTTTTTGTTTCTGATTTTGTTGTTTAAGATCCTCAACCCGAATCTGATTATGCACTTCTATCTTTTATCCTTCTTCCTCCATGCCCCATTAGAACCAAATCACCTATTGAGCATACCTCTAGAGAGAAACTCCATCTACTTTTTGACAAGAGAGATGTACCAACAAGCTATCCAAGACAACTTGAGCACTATAGAGTGCAGCTTTGATGTTGACTAGTCAAATGATCAGTTCATTTGACTTCTTCAATCTACCTCAACTACTTTGTTTCCAAGAGGATCTCATAAGATAGACTTGGTCTTCCTTGCAAAAAGTGGTATAATGAAGAATCCAAAATTATACAGACTAAACTATTAATAAGTCTCTTGATCAAATAGCATAGAAACTTGTTTTTCTTCCCCATAGGAAATTAGTATCATGTCACCTGTACATGCAACTAATCTAAGGGTAGAGCTCACCACCATGTCACCAATCCATGTATCTAATCCAACGATGGAGCTTCCTTTGAGGGAATCCTCTTTGCTATATAATAAGACAAGGTGCTCCTTTGGGGCATTAGAGTATTGAGTGTGAAGCTTTTGTGTTTTTTTTGTGTTTCTCTTAAGGTCTAATATCCTCAAAAGATTACACAAAGGTGTTGTTGTGACATTTGTCGACATTTGACAATACCATTTGCCATACTTTCTCCACTATGTTAAAGTCGTGCATGCCCACAACTATTAGATGAGTGGTGCATGCAACAAATAGCTTTACCCATAATCATGGGTAGATGCAGACTTTTATGGCAAGAGGCCACAACACCAATAGAATATTCTATCCTATGAGAGCTAGATGTGGGAGACCCTCTTTCAATGTTGGGAGTCTCCCACATCCAACTCTCATATGGCTTCCAAACTTGTGCACATGTGACTCCCAACATGATGCTCAAAGCATACACTTTTAACAATATCTAGTAGGGGAAGAGCATACCAAGGTCCATGATGTGGTCTATGATACCATGACTCAAATCTTACAAGCTACACGGGCCCATGTTCAAATTGAGTGGTGATTGGATCTACAAGGACCACCAATCCATCAAGTGCAAGCAGATATTGTTACTTTTCAAGAATGTAGTCGGATCTTGCATGATGTGGTGGTGGCAAACGGCTTACAAGCAAAGACATTGGCATGGGTAGGTGTACAAGTAGGAGCATCAACAACCATTGCATCTAAGGACAAGGAGGATTAGTATCCCTCCGGATCTCCTCAAATACCTTTGTCTCCTCTTGCAATTGAAATTTTTAGGCACTTACATAACCACTTCAATAGTCTCCTTCGAGATGCGGCAAAGGTTCTTTGCAAAGGAGAGGAGCACGGGTTTTATCCCCAACCATGCTCATATCATACTACCATCAATGTGTATTAGTCACTCTATAATGCACTTAGGCTTTGGGTCTTCATTGGTGTGCTGCTTCAAGAGGCATACCCATCACGAGTAGGGTCTTCCCTCCCCACTTACTAAATATACCTTTGGAGGATCTCTACCACACAATTCAAGAATAAGATGGAGTTGGCTACTTTTTTCTTAGCTTTGTTTGTGTTGGTTTGTTTTTAGTTCTCCTCCTTGCGTGCTTCCAACCTTTCTTTTAGGCCTCTTTCTTGGTTTCTTGGGGCTTTTGGGTTTCACATCCTTTTTCTTCCATGTGCACTTTTTTGTGCTTTGTACTCCTTTCCCCTCTCCTTTGGAATACTATATTTATACATAAATTCATTAGGTATTAGGTACCATGTTGACAAGTTCTACTTATCAGCACATCCACTAGCTAATTTGGGGTTTTTGATTCAAATTCACTTCAGAATATTGTTAAATTGTTCATAAATACCACTTACTATGTATTGACTTTGCCATACTTTGTGGTTAATAATCTAGCTTTTACCAATAATATAACAACAAAAGCTCAATGGGTGCATGGATGATTAATAAAGCACTTCACACTTGCCCATTTATTACTGATGAGGGATTAATAATGGTCCTTGACTTCAAAAGCTATACAAGCAATTATAAAACCTGCCTCTGAACAAAAATATTTGCCCTCTAGTCATGAGGTTCCATCAAAGCCAATCTCCTTGTAGTGCACAAATCAAGATAAGAACCAATACAAGAGTGTAAAATAGGTAATTAAAGGAGACATTAGAGGATGCTTTTATAATATCAACCACCACAAACCAGCATTGTACCTTGATGCCAACCTTCAAGATCCATAGCTTTTACAACTTTACTAGAAACTAGTTAAGGGGCACAATATGGACTTAAAAGAGCCCAAAATTGGAGGAGGAAGTATGGGGAGTATTATTCCTTATGCTGCCCAACATATAGCACACTCCCTAGACCAATTTTGTGAAGAATTGAAGATAGTTCCAAAGACAAAGCAAGTGTTGCTATGAGACAAATACACCCAACTCAACTTTGCTATATATGTTCTTATGAGATGCAAGAATGCACCAATGCAGGTGTCATGAAGTATATGTCATCCAAGTGTATCATAATAGTAAGGCTGCCCAAAGCAAACCATTATGGAGGCTTATAGGTATGGAAACATGTTCTGCCAATTGAAGAAGGTGAAGCGGGTACTCATCTCTCTTGCCATTATTGTTGCAAATAAGAAGCAAAAGCACAACATTGATGCAAATTATGATCTTCCTAAGTCACTTAGTGAAATCATCATCAATTGGAAGTTTTGGCACAGTGTTAACATATGCATCAATTGTTTGACCCTATATGCAAATTCCTTGGTAAACTCAAATCAAACATACTACAATGTCAATAGCCTATACTTACTTCATTTATATTCATGTGCATCTAGCAACGGTGTTGTCTGGGGCTGATCTAGATCATACAATCAAAAGTTTGAACTATCAATGGAACTGCATCTATTTGCTTGTACATACATTGGCATTCTAATGTGCATTTACTTGTACATACAATTGGCATTCTATCATTGTCTACACATCAATGTGGTCGCAACTATCAAAAAAGAGGCTATTGAGCTTAGCAAGGTGATCTGAAGATGCAATGCTGATGGGCCATTCAACTCATCACATGGCATCATGACAAGGACTCAACATCTGCCCACTGGTCTGAGTTCATGATATTTTGCACGAATGAGGCAAGATTTAAGGAGATAGTCTAGGACTTGATTGATTACCACCCTCGCTTGATGTGGAGCTAGGTTTTGACTCAATATGCAACTTTAGCTGCTTTCCTTATCAAGATCAATACTGGCACTACATCATTTATTGGAGTTGAATTGTGAGCCGGCATGTCTCTCACTCAAGATGAACCCTTGATGGCTATTATGGTAGCGCACCATGGACTAAGAAGGCAAGGAACCCCAACTCCATCATACTACTCCAAGGCTAACACTCCAAGACTCAAGATATTGCTCACTAGAGAACTCAATGAGAGAGAGATAGTTGCAAATGAAAGGATGATGAGTACTTCCTCACTCCTTGTTTATATACTTGTGAAATAATTATGTACCAAAGTTATTAATTACCAAAGTTACTAATTACCGTAGTAACTCAAGTTACTAGGCTAAAAGTCAAGTAAAGTCAAAAAGTAGAAAGGAATATCCATTCACATGGGCATATTCCACTAGCATGTGATCTTATCTTGACCCAACCACTAAGTCAAGAATTCCTTCACATGGGCTATACTTGGACTATAGAAGAATCCAAAATAAAAAGGCTTGCGGGCCCAAGAGTTCTCAACTCTTTCCTCAAAGCAAAACACCTAGGAATAATACCAAGTCAACACACTAGAATCCAAAATAGTAGTGCTCATCTTTTCCACTTCCTCTAAAGTAAGGTCCTCTCTATCTTAGCTATGACTAACTTTAGCTAATCATGACTAATGTAAAACCATCCTTTATCTCTCTATATATAATATCTCTCAAGTACTTGTAATATCAAGTTAAATGTCACAATACCACACACATGTACAAATGTGTGTTACATTTACCCCCGGACTAAGTTTTCACTTTGTCCTCAAAGTGAAGGTCTCTTTACCTTCTATGATATATCTTCAACTTATCATGGTTAATCCTATCAAAGTGTCTTCTTCCCAACTCCTTGAGATCATAGGTGTAATTGCTCCACACCTTCTCCACTATGAAAGGTCCAAAGTACTTAGGCAAAAACTTCTTTTGCACTCTCTTCAATCAAATGGAATCAAACAACATTACCCAATCACCTTCTTTGAAAGGCTCCACCTTCTTCTTGCCTTGCCTCTTGTCATAGCTCTCCTTTTGTTTCCTTTGGGTTTGCTCCACTTGAACCATAGCAACTGTTGTTGCCTCTTCCAACTCCATGAGTTGTTCCTTCCTTGACTTCTCTGCATCACCTCCTTGTGCTTTCTTCAATCTCATATGAATGTTTTGGAAGGTAGGATGATCAAAGTGAATAGGTAAGGTAGACTCAATACCATATACCAATTGAAATGGAGAATACCCGGTGGAAGTCTTCATGGTTGTCTTATACTCCCACAAAACTGCATGAATCTTCTTGTCCCAATGATGTTTAGCCCCCTCCATTTCTGCATCTTTGGCCAACATCATGCATAAGGTCTGATTGGTTCTCTCTGCCAAGCCATTGGAATTTGGCTTATAGGATGTAGTTACTCTATGTGTGATAAAGAAATATCGTAGCATGACTATAGTAATGCTTCTTGTAAACTATTCTCCTCTATCAAAAACTAACTCCAAAGGGCATCCAAACCTAGTGATAATGCATTCATAAAGAAATCTCCCAACTTCATCTTCATTCTTGTCCCTCAATGGTCTAGCCTCAACCCACTTGGTAAGGTAATCAGTAACTACCACAATGTACCAATTGTTCCTTGTGGTTCTATTGAGAGGACCTACAAAATCAATTCCCCACTTCTCAAAAGGTCCTAGCAATGGAATTGATCTGAGTGGTGGAGTGGATGTAGAATTTCTAATAAAAGCTTGACAAACATGACAAGTTTTGCAATAATCAAGACAATCCTTGACAATCCCTCTCTAATGGTAACCTGTATCTAGAATCTTGAAAGCAGTCACCTTTCCTGCAAAATGTCCTCCATACACTAAACCTTCATGAAACTCCTTTATAAGTAGGATATACTCTTCCTTACCCACTACTCTTCAAAGTAGACCATCTGCTCCTTGGTGAAAAAGAATATCCTCCACCATTGTCTAAGGTCTAGATCTTGCTGCAAGGGCCTTCCTCTCCCTAGCATGCATCCCTTTTGGATAGCATAGCATACCTCTTGTCACAAAATCCAAAATCTCCTTGTACTCCATTGGAACCTCTTGAGTAACTGAGATTGTCATGAGCTCCTCATCCGGGAAGGAATCATCCACTGGCTCATCTCCATCATGATCATAGGCTCTAGATAACAAATCAACATTTGCATGTTTCTTTCTTGGCCTATCCTCAATGGTGTAGTCATACTCAGACAAGAGTATCATCCACCTTGCTAGTCTCCCTTCAACATTAGGCTTATGGAAGATGTACTTCAAAGCCTTGTGATCCGTGACAATGGTGGCTTTCCCTCCAATCAAGTAGTGTCTATTTAGACACTTCTTGAGATTACAGATCACTGCCAACCCTTCTCTCTCCATGAAAGAGTAGTTCTTTTCTACTAAAACCATCTACCTACTAGCGTAAGCTATTGGATGATCATGCCCATCTTGGTCTAATTGACTAAGAGTGCATCCTATAGCTACATAAGAAGCATCAGTGTAGAGGATGAAAGGCTTACTCCAATCAGGTTTAGCAAGAATTGGAGCTAGAACAAGGGATTGCTTGAGCTCCTCAAAAGCTTTGAGAGCCTCCTTATCCTCCAAAATCACCATGTAATCTACACCCTTCTTCATGAAGATGGTCAATGCATAAGCCTTGTTGGAAAATGAGAAGATGAACCTCCTATAGTACCCAACCATCCCCAAGAATTGGTGTAACTTTGTCAAGCTTGAAGGGAATGGAAGGTCTGAGATTTTCCTCACCTTCTCAGGATCAACTGTTATTCCATCCTTGGAGATGATGTGCCCCAAAATTAGACCTTCTTCACATCCAAAAATGCACTTCTTTGGGTTGAGTGATGCATTTGCCTCATCCAAGCATTGCAAGACCTCGATTAGGTGCTCAAAGTGCTCCTCCTTGCTCCCATAGACACAAAATTCATCAATGAAGTCTCTCACAAATTTCCAAATGAAAGGTCTTGTTCATGAACTATTGGAATGTGGCTGGAGCATTGCAAAGCCCAAAAGGCATGACCTTGAAAGCATAAGTTCCCCAAGGTGTGATGAATGTGGTGAGTTGTTGATGCTTTGGTACAATCTTGATTTGGTTATATCCACTATAACCATCTCCAAACCTATACCTCTCATGACCTGCAACCTCCTCTAAGATCTCATCAATAATGGTAATGGGTAGTAGTCTTTCTTGGTAACATCATTGAGCTTCTTGTAATCCACACATACTCGAAGCTTGCCATTCTTTTTCTTTACAATCACAATTGGAGACACCCATTCTGAATTCTCTACCTCAAAGATAAATCTAGCCTCCTTAAGCTTATCAATCTCCTCCTTCACAACCAAAGATATTAATGGGCTAATCCAATGTTGTTTTTGGCGGATTGGTCTTGTATGTGACTCCACCTCTATCTTGTGTTCCTCCAAGGTGACTTCCTTCAAATCCTTGTAATTGAAAGCAAACACATGGATGAACTTGTAGAAAATCTCCTCAAATCTCACCTTCTCCTCCTTGGTAACATTTGAACCATACTTGAGGGTAGATAACAGACTCTCTACCTCCTCAAGTGTCAATGGTAATTTATCTGGGTCCTTCAAAACCTCAAGCTCAGATGCAAAATCCATAGCACACAAAGGATACACATCTGAATCAGATTTAGATTCATTCTCCTTTGTGGAAGTCTTTTCTTCCATGCTTGTGTCCACACCTGAAGCTCCTTCTTCAGAATCTGATTCTCAATAATCAGAAGATGGTGTATTTGAATGAGAAGTGTTGGTGGTGTTAGTCACATGAACTATGAATCTATGGTTTGATGGCCCAATCCTCAAGTACCCTTTGTGCCATCTATTAGTTGTGCGTGTTGCTCTCAACCATGGTCTCCCAAGAAGTAAGTCATAGCTTGAATCCTTTAAGGCTTGGAAAGTTATGAGATTTTGAACTCCCATAACTAAAACTACCACTTTATCCATCACCCCTATTGGTTGAACTTGTTGCTTGTTTGCTATGCTCACCACAAATGTTGAAGGTCTTGGGGGTAGCATACCCAACTTCTTCATCAACCTTTCTGACATGGCATTTACTGTTGATCCTACATCAACCAATGCATCCTTGATGTTGTGACCATTCACTCTCACATCAATCTTGGAAGCATATTCACAAGCCTCCCATGGTGTTGGCTTGGCATCCACCACCCCCATTGATACTGAAGCTTTTGCCTTCTTCTTCCTCTTGCTCCTTGTAGAACTCAAACCACCTCTAAGCTTTTTTCTCAAGGTAGGTTTCAAAGCAATCAATTGGCCCACTATGATGTTAACCTTGTAGCTACCAACATCCTCCAACACATTGTAGTTCCACTGTTGCTTTGAAATCAAGAAATCCTCCATCCCCAACTTCTTCCTTGGAGTCTTTGTTGTTGATGGTGTTGAGGTGCGAGTGCTCCTAGCAGACATAGGAGTATCCTTGCTTGGAGTAAATCATTGAGAAGAGTGAACATCCTTTGCAAAACGAGCTTTCTTCTTCTCTTGTGCCAAAAGCTCCAAATTAAGACCCTTGGAGTTTGAGCACTCTCCCTTCTCATACTTTCTCTCAATCACATCTATGGATGCTATCTCCTTACCTTTGTTTGGATTAGGAGCCACTTGGGTTTTACTACCTCCCTCTTTCTCTCTATTGGCTCCCTCATAACCCCTTCCTCCATGGTAAGTGGAATTTGGGCAATTCCTTTGGATATGGTCTCTTCCTCCACAACCAAAACAATTTTTATCATTGAAATTGTTGGCTGGTTGGCCTCCTCTATATGGATAGTTTCTATAACTCTTGGGCCCTTTCCCTACATTCTGATCCACCTCTCTCTTCTCCCATAGTTGCACCACATTGATTTTGAGATCTGCAAGTTGTTCTATGATGATTTGAAGTGGATTCTTTGGTAGAGTTTCAAGACCTGGAGCAACTACTACTTGTGGTGCAACCCTTGCTACCAAAGTATCAGAACTTCCACTATACTTATAGCCTTGAGGAGGATGTACAACCTCCTTCACCACCAAATCATTCTCATCCTATAATACCAAGAGTTAGCCATATGATCTAGATGTGAAATTTGGTTTGGTAACATCTGGAATGATGTTATGCATGATGGTCAAAATAGATCAGATAGAAGTATCACCAAAAGGGTAATTCTACTAATAGGGCTGAAAACCAAAATATAAAATTTGAAAACCTTAGAACCAATAGCTAGACATATGATTTGAAGGTGAGAATTGGGTTGGTAACATCTGGAAGGATGTTACACAGGATGGACTGAATAGATGACAAAGAGATATCACCAAAAGGGGACTTCTACTATGAACAACAATGAATAATGAAATATAAAGCCCGAAAGACCCAAAGAGTCAAAAGGCTGGAAACAAAACACATGAAATGTGAGCCTAGGCAAGGGCCTAGGGCATCTGACCAATCTGTAACAAATTGGTCTGATGTAAACTAACCTCTGTCATGTACTTCTCTAATGCTAAAGCTTCAACCTGTAAGAGAGTTGAGAAATCACTACAAGTAATCTGATGTCTAACTCTAATCTGCATGTAACAAGGGCAAACAATCAACACATGATGCTCATCCTCAACTTTGCTCATAGTACACAATTTGCAAAGTCGCATGGAGTGCTCTATCTGCTGCCAATGTCCTTGTTCTACTTCTAGTCTATGAGAACTAGTTCTATATTGAGCAATAACATGTCTAAGTGAAGTAGAAATCCTAGCCAAGAGATAATCTTGCTCACAATACACCAACATAGGATTTACAAACTGCTGATAGAACACCATCTTGGTACCGGGCTGCTGCCATAAGCAAAGTAAGAACTGCTCCTTGATCACTTCTCGTAGTGCAATAGGCTCCAACCTCCAATGTCGCTCACAAACATTCCACCTTGTGGCCCATGCAATCAGATCTGTATACGAACCGACAGATAGAGTGGCACAAAAAGCTTGGTAGGGAAGTCTCTCATGCTCCATGGACCTCACCTTAGTGGCATATGTGATAGCTTAAAACAAAGCTTCAGCCTCAAGTGGCAAAAACCCGGTTTCAGCAAGCAGCAATACATAAGGAGTTTGAGTCCTCACCCCAAGTTCATCACACAAAAACAATTTCTGAACTTTCTCCACCTTTTTCCACCATGTCTTCTTAGTACCTGGACCCCAAATCTGAGCACCATAGAGAACCACCGGCTGCACAAGAGATCTGAACAACACCTTCTTCAACTCCCATGTGGTAAGGTGGGCAAGTCTAGAGCGTTTCATGAGTGAATACAAAGCTCTAAAGCCTGCATTGATTCTCATCTTCACACAAGTGGACCAACTATAGTCATGAGAAAACTCAAGGCCCAAGTACTTATAAGAAGAAACCTGCTCCAATTGTTTTCCATCAAAAAAGAAAGGTGTGACACCTTTAGAACCTACCACAATCACCTTGGACTTGTCAAGGTTCACTTCCATCTTTGTTTGATTGCAAAAGCAAAGTAGAGAATCCAACAGCTTCTGTAAACTTTGTGGATTTGTGGAGAGAAGCACTACATCATCTGCATAAAGGAGTGCATGTATCATCAAAGAGCCAACCTGTACACTTGTAGCTCCAGCTTCCATGAGTAGACTCTCTAGATCATCGATGAAGATTCCGAACAGAGTTGGAGATAGAGAGCAGCCTTGGATCACACCCATTGTGCTAAGGACATCTTGAGAGCTCAAAGATGAAAGTTTCACAATCACTTCCTCATAGAGTCTTGAGATAGCACCAATCAGATCAGCTGAAACACCCACTTCAATGAGTCTCTCACTTAGAGATTTCCTCAGCACCTTTTCAAAGGCCTTCCTGAAATCAATAAAGGCAACATAGAGAGCTCTCCCAACACCCTTGGATTTCCACCACAAAACATGAAGTACTAATAGGTGGTCCAAAGTACTAAAGCCTGATCTGAAACCAGCTTGGCACTTAGCTCGAATTTTGTGCTTTTCAGCCCAAGTGCTCAACCTTGACTCCAAAATTCGACCATACAACTTGGCAAAGACACTACCAACAAGTATGGTACGGTAATTGGTGACAATATCTCTCTGGCCAGACTTGTGAATAGGAACTACCTTCTTGAAGCACCATCTATCCGGAAAGCCACACTTGATTGCCTCATTCAAATGAGAAGTGAGTACTGAAATCAGTTGGCTACTGCCCCACTTCAGAAGTTCAACACATAGTCCATCAAGGTCTTCAGCCTTACCATTGGCCAACTTCTTCAATTGGTATTTGACATCAGCTTCAGAGATGGTGAGAGCAGATCCAAGGCAAGGTGCCATGCTTGGAGCATTTGGGAAAAAGTACAAATCCTTCACATAGTCACAAAGCTCATTCAGGTCCAGCGATGGAGATGGAGATCTGATGGTTACCTTCTTCCAGAAAGCCTTGGGATTGCTCCTCAATTCAGTGCTCAACTCAACTCCTTTGAGTCTTAGAAATGCCCACTTTTTGCACTTCACTAACTTTCTGTATGAAACAAAGGCTTGATTTTGTGCAATCTGACCAAGAGATCTATCCATAGCTTTGATCCTTGCCATTTTTCAATCAGCATCATACCACCTATTGCAAGGGAGACCAAGTCTCTTCCTGTGGGAGCCTCTTGGAAACAAAGAAGTTGATGTAGATTGAAGAAGTTCAATCAATTGATCACTACGTTGTTGAAAATCAGAACTCCACTCCATAGAACTCAATTTCTCTTGGATAGCTTGTTGGTACAAGTCTCTCTTGTGAAAATCTAGACGAAGTTTGCCTCTAAAAGCATGGTCTATAGGTAATGTGGTTCTATTGAGGCAAGGAAAAAGGATGGTACAAGATAGAGGTGCATGGTCTGATTCTGGTTGAGGATCTAAAATAGCAAAATCTGAGACAAGATGGATATCATTAGCTGAAGTGAGCATATAATCTATGGTGCTTGATCCACCTAAAGCAAAGCATGTGCTTTTACAAGTTTTTGGAAATTGAGAAAGGCCATTCAAGATCTTCAAGCTACAATTGGCACCAAAGCTCAAAAAGTACTCACTCATGGAATTGGACATAGGATCTTTGGAAGAGCGTGACCAAGCACTAGAATGGTCTATCAAGCTGTGGAAAGGATCATTCTCAAGGTCGCTCAAGTCAGGGATCTGAGAGGCTTGGATCCTAGCATTGAAATCACCAAGAACAAGGACTGCACCTTTACTTTGAAACTCTAACACATCCTTCGTCAAGGAATGGAAAGGTTGCATGGTGTTGAGAACTCCACTTGAATAGATTGGTGATGTCAACGGGGCAAAGTAAAAAACAGCAATGAAGCAAGGTGTGGCAACTCCTCCAATCCTCAGCCATTGGTATTGTCCACTTGAATCTTGACCTATCAAAGAGACTGATTTCTCAAAGCCAAATCTGACGTAAGTAGCAATACCTCCAAAGCCCCTTCCTTTGTGTTGTCTCCGCTTGTTCCAGGTTGAGCCAACAAGAGTGAATCCTTCAATGTCTTGAATGGTGTTTCCTTCATGTTCCCATGTCTCCACAAGATTGATTAGATCAGCATCATCCCACAAAGGCTTAGCGCTGGAGTACTTGGTATGTGTGAGCCCATGAACATTCCAAAACAATACTCTAAAGGTCTGGAATTGCTATGCAATAGCTGATAATTTCTTTTGAGTAATCACAGCTCTATTATCTCTCAAGAATGCAACAAAACCTGCTTGTTGAGCCTCCTTCACTTTTGCTAATTCTCCCTTCTTTGCTTGCCATTGGAGAGGTGTGAGATCAGGGTCCAACCAGATACGCCGCCCCTTTAGTATAGCTTTGTTCCCCATCACTGCATTCCTTTGAGTTTCTAAGCCAAACCTCACTAAAATGCTTCTTGGTTGTGCACCTTGTTGTCCCAATCTATATGCTTACAAAATCTGAGGATAATGGACTCTCAAAGAATCAGCAATAAACTCACACACTATGGCCTTGGTGTCTTCCTTCTCAATCTCAGGCAAACCTGAAATCCTCAAGTTCTTCATTCTCACCAATTGGTTCTCCTTCTCAACCTCATGCTCTTGCAAGTAAGAGATTTGAGCCACTTTTGTAGCTTCAGCATATGACTTCATCTTGACCTCTAATGTGTCAACCATCTCTTGCAGCCCTCCATTTTGTGAAGCAATGTTGGTGGCTTGTGCTCCCAAGGAAGCAACCTTCTCAGTAGCATCCACCATACCCTTGGTGGAGTCTAACATCAAATTGCTACTCTTCTTGAGTTCTTGGATATCTACGGTGATTGAATTCAGAGATTCTTTCACAATCAAGACATCAGCTCTTACGGTTTGCAAATCTGCCATAAGAGTGTTCATGCATTGAGATATGGGGGCAAAAAAGCTCTTGAGTTCCTTGTGGAAGTCATTTGCTTTTCTATACATTTCAGCAAGCTGTTGCTGTTTTGAAGCTATCTCAGCAATGTCTTGCATCATCTTGGAAGCTTCCATTCTAAAAGTTCTAAAAGATACTATGAGAGTGTATCCTATGGTTCACTCACACTCTGTGAACACCAATAGCTCTACACCAAAAATCAACTCCTTTGGACTTGTAAATCAAAAGTTACAAACTTTTGAATTTGAGTTTTTCCTCCATGAAAATTTTGAAATCCTACAGATTTTGAAAATTCATAACCTTGCCTACAGTACTTTAAAACCTACATTAGATGACTCAATCAAAAGCTCTTGAGAAATTCTATCCAATGAATCAAAAATGAACTCATTTGAGCCAATAGACATGAAGTTATGGCCTCTAGAGTTCTCTATGGTAAACTTCTAAACCTCATTGAATCACAGAATTCAAATGCTCATAACTTCAAGCACAAAGCTTCAAATTCTATGAAATGAATTTCAATCAATAGCTCTTGACAAGATGCTTCTAATGAGTCCAAGATCACCTCATTTGAAGATGTGAGTCCAAAGTTCCAGCCTCTGAAAGTTGCAGATTTGAGCACCACCAACCGCACAAGAACACAGATTGATGATTTCGAAACTTCTTCCACAGAACTCCAACTTCAGCAACTAGGAATTCAAAAGAAAGCACTCTCACAACTGTTTCCAATGAGTCCAAGATTGAAAGATTTGGACATGGAACCAAAAAGTTACAAGGTGTTGAAAATTGAGCTCAAACCCTAAAATCTTCGAGAGATGGCAGAATTCGAATCTTCATAACTTTCTTTGTGTATGTGCTATGCAAGCCAGTCTAGTATCAATCGAAAGACCTTCCAAAGGCGCTTCCAATGCCACAAAAATTACTCCATTTGGACACCATATGATGAAGATTCGAACTCTCAAGTCTAGCTCCTGTATCAGAAATTTCAATCACTCATAACGTTTCGCACAAAGCTCAGAATGACACAATCTTGATGGCTATGGAAAGGTCTTGGCAAGGTGCTTCGAACGAAACCAAAACCGCAACGTTTGGACATGTATGTAGGGAGATATGGCTTCTCAAACTTTTGGGACTCCTCTCCTCTCAAACTTTCGAAACTCCACTCCACTCCACTCCACTCCACTCCAATAGAGTTGGAAGCAAAATATGTCTGAAATCTTTGAAGGCAATTTTGGAGGCCTAAACGAATGAATTAGACCTCAAAAATGTGCACATTCTCCCTGCATCCCACCCCCAAATAGAGGAAAGGGTGGAGCTTGCTGACATGTCACCTATCTATGTACCTAATCCTATGGTGGAACTTCATTGGAGGAGATCCGCTTTGCCTATATAATAAAGAGAAGGTGCTCCTTTGGGGCATCATAGTTTGAGTGTGAAAGTGTGTGTTTCTCTTCAAGTCTCCTATCCTTAGAGTATTACACATCCCCTTCCAAACTCTCTTCCATACGAATTGTGATCTTGATAACTTTAACCTTGGAAGAATGTTTCTCATATCTCACCATGCTTCTAATTTGTGGTCTCAACCCTCCCACAAAATTCTTGGTAAGCATGGCTCCTATGCCAATCATAGTAGTCTCCACATCATCCCCACCCTTCCTCAACACTATGCAAAATCTGGACTCTAACTTTTCCACTCTTTCCACATAGACCCTCGCTTTCTCTCCGTCTCTTTGCTTAAGAAAGGTAACCTCACTGATCAATCTTTCATAACTTTCATCAGGAAGAAAGTTCTCAATGAGTGCTGAAATCAAAGTCTCCCAAGACTCTTCTTTCCTATCTCTCCTCTCTCACTCTTTTGGTATTCTGACTCATACCATGTAAGTGATGCATCCTCAAAGAAATATGGTAATACTAAGGCCCACTCATTCTTCCTCCTCTCATTGTTTCCAATGCAAGCTCTCTTGAATTCTCTCACAAAGGCCTCCACATCTTCTCCATCCTTGCCAAAGAAAACTGGAAGTTTCTCCATCTTAACCCTTCACTATCTTTCTTTTCTCTCAATTTTTTTTCTTCTTTTTCTCTTTTCTTTCTCTCACTCTATAACTAATAGAGTATATACATGACTAACACCATTTGATAATAATTCACCCTAGGGAACACAAAAGGTTCAGGTTGCTCCGAGATTTCTATAGCAACATCCAATCCTAGAGTGCATATTAATCAAACTCTCATGGATAGTTTATCCATAAGTTGAAAGATTATCTCCATCACTAATCTTGAGAACTAACTGATGAAGGTGGTAGTATTTTTATAGTTGTACTAAGACTCTCTCCAAGATCCTTCACCAAAGTCTCCAAAAGTGATTTTACTCCACTACACTCATGTCCTTTTGGAAGTCCTTCAACTCCACAAACCTCACACAACTCCTTGGTCTTAGATCTTCTCCCTCCCAATCTTGGTGAAGACGGTCCAACATGCAAACCCAAGTCAAGTAAGGCTCTCCTTTCCCTCAATCTCTTGCTTTCAAAGGTCAATGGACATGAACTTGCCTTATGTCTCCTCTCTCTCCACATAGAAAGCACTTAGACTCACTCTTTCCTCCAAGTGGTGTAGGTTTTTGGATCCTCTCAGCACTCTCTTCAAATTCTATTGTAAACTCTCTTTTCCTCAAATCCACCCCTACAATCACCTCAAACCCTTGGGAAACCTTGCACCGTCTCAATTTCCACTTTTGATTACTCTCCATATTCCCAAGATGAATCTAAACACTCAACATGCTTTTTGTTGCTCTCAAACTCCTCATGCATGAGATCTTCACTCTGCAGAATTGATACTTCCTCACAATATCACTCAAATCTCCCAACCAATATGTGACAGTCCTTTGAAATTATGCACATTTGATCAAGACTTCAGTGTGTCTCTCCTTGTAAAATTTCAAATCTTTTCATCAAGCCATTGGCCTAGACACCTTTCTATTCAGCACACATATTTCGCATTTGGTCTGAAAACCACCCCACTCACTTCAAAAACTCATAACTCCCTGGTAAAGAATGATCCTCCTCTAATTTTTGTGTCGGTAGGTAGAATATAACATACTAAATTTTCTTGGAAAAATTCATAGAAATCCACTGAAAATTTAAGAAATGGTAGACTCTGTACAATTTTCCAGAGAGCATGCAGTTGCGGGAGCAATTTACCCTATCAACTTTCAAAAATTCTAGCCTAATGCGCATAATAGCTCTCACAATAATTCAAAGTGTGCTAACTGAATTACAATCCAAGCTATCATGTGTAGAAATTTCAAGTTTAGATCTCAAACTTGAGATTTTGCCCAAAATCACCATAATCTCCAAAATCTGCAATCCACCTCACACGATCTCTCCAAATCCTCTCATGTGTACAAGATGTACAAAATCACTTCAAAGACATCATAATGAACAACATTGTATACACATGGATCTTGGTCCTCACCCCTTGTTTATATGCTTGTGAAATAGTTACGTACCAAAGTTACTAATTACCCGCAATAACTCAAGTTACTAGACTAAAAGTCAAGTAAAGTCAAAAAGTAGAAAGGAATATCCATTCACATGGGCATATTCCACTAGCATGTGATCTTATCTTGACCCAACCATGAAGTCAAGGATTCCTTCACATGGGCTATCCTTGGACTATAGAAGAATCCAAAACAAAAAGGCTTGCGGGCCCAAGAGTTCTCAACTCTTTCCTCAGAGCCAAACACCTAGGAATAATACCAAGTCAACACACTAGAATCCAAAATAGTGGTGCTCATCTTTTCCACTTCCTCTAAAGTAAGGTCCTCTTGATCTTAGCTATGACTAACTTTACCTAATCATGACTAATGTAGAACCATCCTTTATCTCTATATAGATAATATCTCTCAAGTACTTGTAATATCAAACTAAATATCACAATACCACACACATGCACAAATGGGTGTTACAGAACGGCATCACAAGGTTGGCAAGCGTGTTCACACTCAATGTCGCAATCGTGTCGGTGGAGGCAAAGTCAACTACCAATTAGAAATTATACACAACATTGCCATTATGGATCATCAGTTGTCCATGAAGTGACATTGGTTTGAGCAGTCTCAAATCTCATTTTTATGCTTGAGGGATTGTGTTTTCAAGAATTGCAAGGATGAGCTTTTGGTCATGACAATTGAGCTCCAAGAAGAGATTGTAGTGCTTGGAGTTGAACCAATCAATGTGGATGCTGATGTCATTAGCCTTCTACTCAGTATAGGAGAAGTTGAGGAGCATGAAGCTCTCCAACTAAATCTCATGATCAACTCCAGCGTTGCTGAAGACATTTCAGATAGAATTCATTTTGCCCTTGATGAAATGTGACACTCTCCCTACACTTAAAAAAACGTTTTGTAAAAAATTGTGCTATTTGAAAATGCATTTTAAAGGTTTTAAAACCGGAAACAAACAACCGTTTCAATACTTATAGGGCAGGTTCAAAGATTTTAAAAAGACAGGTCCAACAGCTGGCCCTCCTTCTCATCAACCCTTACTCGACTAACTTCTTTCCATTCAGGGTTTATTAACCTCTTGCCTGAACGGTCGTGGTGTGCTTGCTTTCACCTTTTCTTTTGAGTCGCAAAATTTGTATTTTTTGGGGTGCTTGGCCAGAGAGGGGGCCTCCACTCAGCGCGGCTTTGCTTATAGAATATATATCTCAGCTAAACTCAAGTCTTACTCATGTTTCCTTAGATATTAAAGCTAAGTATGTAAATGAAATACAGTTGATTATCTACCCAAAAAGAGATAAAAACCCCACAGGCCTATAACGGAAATAAATATCGTTAATCGGAGCAACATAACAAAGGATAATGATAAACAAATCCACTTTGAATTTTACTTATTTGCTGGGCCATTTTCCGAATTGTGTACTAAATTCCATGAGGACCCAAGATATCAATAGCACCTTTATCTAAAGCTCTAATGAGACTTCATATCCAAAGCGCAAAAACGATCTAGCTAAAAAGTCGTTAAAAACTTTATCATAAAACCAGCGCTTATTGGAAAAGCAATATAATCGATTACAAAAGTACTAGTTTGCAAAGCGGAAAACGTCGCTTGACAAAGTTGTGCAATCGACTTTAAAAGAACTGGTGGAACCGCACTTTGAGTCGCTTTTTAGAGACTTGGCAGAAACAATAGGGAAGAACTCCAGGCTCATAGAAGAGAGAAAAATCATGGTTGAACAATACAATAGGAGGACGCGTCAAATTATTTATTGGATATATCTCTATATTTCTTTCTTCCTTATTTTCTAGATATCTAGTGTCCCAAACAGTTGAAAGAATTAAACTGAGAATATCAGCATATGACATGCCGCGTATAAATACTATCCTCCTCTGGTTTTGCAATAAAAGAAAAAAAGAGTATCTTGTTCAATACGTCCACCTACGGGAAACACATTTGGATTTCGTCTCGGTAGGTGTATTATTCATCTTTTTTCATTAAAAGGACATTCATGTATTTCTTCTGGATCGACTTAGCCAATCAAGACATCAAGGCCATCTTTTTTCATTAAAAGGACATTCATTCATGTATTTCTTCTGGATCGACTTAGCCAATCAAGACATCAAGGCCTTGTCCGAATTATAAACACAGCATGGATTACGTAGTATAACTTGCGTTCAAGAACACATATAATTGGAGAATGATGTATATTTATCCAAAGTAAAGAGCGATGTCTTTTTATTGTTTCATTAATTCAAAATATTTCTGAATAAACGTGTAACATGTATTGCACATTCACTTTATATATATACCTTTGTACTTTACTCTACGATGTTGGCTCCGTGTTCATTACTCTACATCTTAAATGCATGCGTCGATGGATTTAGGAAACACTCAAGAGTTAGTTCCATTATTATAATTTATTTTCTTATGTTATAGTTTCATATCCTGAATAATCCAACGATATATCCATTAACATTGCAATATAGCATATGACACTACATAACAAATTTATCTAAAGTCTATGATTTTTCCACCCTTCATATATTTAAACTTTCAATCTATTGTTGAGCATGTCTTAATATCATTGCTCCGTAATTAAAATTATGTACTTTGGAAAAATATAATTTTCATTTCTGTCTGATTTCTTTATTTTTACTTTATTTCTTTAATTTTTATATGTTTAGATGTGGAATATAAATTTTTTAGAATATAACTATAACATCAAGGATTAAGATTAAAGAAAATTTACCTACAGTTTGAAATAGAATCTTTAAATTATTCCACTATCTAAAGGTTTGGATTACAAATTGATTATTGAGCATGCTTTGGAACTAGAGTTTACTATTTTTTAATTTTTCTTCATAAAATAAATGTCTAAGAAATAAACAAATATTTTTTACTTCTCTACAACTTTTATACTATTTTTTATCATTTTTTAAAATGTAGAATTTAAGGAGCTTATGAAATGCCACCACTAGCAGCACTAGAAAAAGATACAACATGAAAATTTACCCGTAATCTATAAGTGTAATATTATACATCATTCCACTATATATTTTTATTTCTCCATAAATTTCTTACAGTATTACTTCTTGCTTTATTAAATGTAGAAGTTAAGGAAAGTATGATTGCCATCACAAATGATGAAACGGATATAGCATGAAACTTACACAAAATCTGTTTGTCAACTATCTTAAATTGTTCCACCATCTATTGATTTGGATTCCATATTGTTACTAGTTAAGCGTTGATTTGATTGTGCTAGATTTGATCATGTAATCATACATGGATACTTAACAAAAATATTATTATTATTATAACACAAATTTTATATATTTAGATTCCAATCATGCATTTACTTAGTTTTGCCTTTACCATCTCATTTTATTTTGATGAATTAATAAACAAGACTTTTGTATCTTTAGAGGTCACTAAACATGAAAACCAAAACACAATCTCAAAGTAAACCCATTACTTTGAATCTGTAAGTATTAATTCTAAATCCATCAATGCAGCAATTTAGCAAGTTGAACCATATGAACGTAATACTTGATGGCTTATTCTTAATTCATGGTGGCATTTTCCTATTACTAGGGGCCTAATCTTACTCACCTTGTATATATATATAAAAAGTAACCTAAAGGAGAATGGAGTACAAAGCACAAACAAGTGTGAAAGGAATAAAAGCGCAAGTCCCAAGTGGCCAAGAAAGACCAAAAGAAGCAAGGCCCAAAGGAAAAAAACTGTGTTAAGAACCCATGCCTTAAAGACCAAGGAGAGAGTATCATACTCCTAACAATGTGATAGAGATCTTCCAATGGTACATCTGGTAAGTAGGGAAGGAGGACCCTAGTCATGTTGGGTGTACATATTGCAACTACCCGCCAATGAAACCCAAAGCTTGAGCATATTGCAATGTGATTGATACGCAATGTCTATAATAGACCATGAGCATGGCTGGAGAGATAACCAATGTTTCCCTTATCAACAAAGAATCCCGTGATGCATCCTTAACCATCAAATGGTGATGTAGGTAGCTAAGAATCTCAATTGCTAGAGGGCCAAAGGTATCTAAGGATAGCCCTAGTGTGTAGTGGTCCCCAGTATATTTCAAGAACAAGAGAACTCCCAAGAGAAACACAAGAGATAAAACACAAAGCTTCAATACTCAATACTCTGATGCCTCAAAGGAGCACCTTGTCTTTATTATTGTAATCTTCTGAAGATAAGAGACCTTAAGAGAAACAAAAGAGAAACACAAGCTTCACACTCAATACTCCAATGCCCCAAAGGACCACCTTGACTTTATTATATAGCAAAGAGGATTCCCTCAAAGGAAGCTTCACCCTTGGATCAGATATATGGTTAGGTGACTTGGCAAGGAGCTCTACCCTTAGATTAGTTGTGTACATGGATGAAATGTCTTTGGTTAGTCAAACAAGCTTTGACCAAAGAGAATCTTTAGAGAATCTTCTTGTATGAATCTCAAATTACATGGGTGAGGTATCATTGGAAAGCTCTCAATGAGACAAATAGAGAGAGGTCAACCTTTCTTTCCTTAGGGTGAATCTGCACATTTTTAGGCCTCTAATATTGCCTCTGAAGTTTTCAAACTATTTTTGGCTCTTGCACTATTAGTAGAAGCATTCTCTTGGTGATACCTCTCTTTGATCTACTCAGTCTATTATCTATAACATCCTTCTAGATGTTACCAATCTAATTTTCACATCTACATAATATATGTAGCTATTGGTATTATATTTTTAGGTTATTTTTGGCTCTTGCTCTATTAGTAGAAGTGCTCTTTTAGTAATACCTCTATCTTATCTACCTATCCCATCTATCTAAAATTCTTCCAAACATTACCAAGTCTATTTTCACCTCTAGATAATATATTTAGCTATTGGTATCACAATAATATAACAAAGATTATCCCTTGAAAGAAAATCCATCCTTGGATCAGATACATGGATTGGTGATATGTTAGTAAGCTCCACCCTTAGATTAGATGCATGGATGGGTGACATGGCAATCCTTGTCCTATCTAGTTGGTCAAACAAGTTTGACCAAAGGGAATATTTAGAGAATCTTCTTGTAGGAAACCCAAAATTGCATGGATGAGGTACCATTAGAAATCTCTCAACAAGAAAAATAGTGGGAGGGAAAAGGATAGCATCTCCTTCCAAAGGAAGCAAGACATCTTTCCATTTCTGAGGTCCAATTCATCCATTTAGGACCCCAAAATTGGCTTTGAAGTTTTAAGTGTTTTTGGCTCTTGCCCTATTAGTAGAAGTACTCTTTTGGTGACACTTCTACCTAATTTACATAGTCTATCATGTAAAAAAATTTCTAGATGTTACCAAACCAATTTTCACCTCTAGATAATAAATTTCGCTATTGGTATTACATCTTCCTTGCTCTTAGAGGCAATAGTCGCTACTACTCTTGCTTGAATGCTTGCCCATGCCAATGACTTTGGTTTTCCATGACCATGTCATGCAAAGTGAGATCACCATCCATGAAAGTAATAATATCTGCTTGCACCCAATGGATAGGTAGTCCCGATAGATCCAACCATCACTCAATTTGGATCTAGGTCGTGTAGCTTGTAAGATTTGAGTTTTTGTATCACAAACTATATCATGGACTCTAGTGTGCTTCCTACCTACTGCACATTGTAAGAAGTGTATCCCCTACATGTCATATATGGATCCCCAAGCACACTAGTCTAGAAGCCCTACGAGTGCTTGTTGTAGAAGACCCAACCTCAAACATAATGTTGTGGTAAACTCCTCAAAAGTAAATCAAAAGCTATCAACCAAGGGTTAACCCTTGAGCCATGCTCTAGGGTTTGTCCTCCCATAAGAGAGGAACCTAGATAAATCATGTAGAGGCGCATCCATGAGGATGCTAGTAAGAGTGTGAGTGTGCATACACTCACTTAGTTTTGCCTAAATCTTCCTAGAGTCTAAGGATACAAAGTCAATAAACTCGGGGAGTGTTGTGCATGTCAGGCTTGGCAATAAGTTGAAATCCAAGAAAAGAATTGACACGAAGTTACAATTTCTTGAATCCATTATCTTGATAGGTCCCAAAAAAAAGGATGCACTTTTTGTAAGAACATGTTTGCTAAACAAGGGACCACTAGGATCTATGCTCCAGTATATGTTATTGTTGTTGTTATGGCCTCTTGCTAGATGAGTCTTATGAACCGGCATATCTCTCACCCAAGATGAACCTTTGAGGACTATTATGGTAGCACACCATGGACTAAGAAGGCAAGAAACCCCAACTACATCGTACTCCTCCAGGGCTAACACTCCAAGACTCAAACCATTGCTCACCAAAGAACTCAATGAAAGAGAGATAGTTGAAAATGAAAGAATGATTAGCACCTCCTCACCCCAAGTTTATATACTTGTGAAATAGTTACACATTGAACTAATTAATTGCTAGAGTAACTCATGTTACTAGGCTAAAAGTCAAATAAAATCAAAAGTCTAAAGAAATATTTATACTCATAGGAATATTCTCCTAAGCATATAGATTTATCTTGACCTAACCACTAAGTCAAAGATTCCTTCACATGGGCTATCCTTGGACTATAGAGAAATCCAAAGCAAAAAGGTTTGTAGGTCAAATAGTTCTCAACTCTTTCCTCAAAGCCAAATACCTAAGAATAATACCAAGTCAATACACTAGAATCCAAAATAGTGATATTCATCTTTTGCACTTCCTCTAAAGTAAGGTCCTCTCTATTTTAATTATGAATAATTTTAGCTAATCATGACTAATGTAGAAGTATCCGTTATCTTTATATAAATAATATATCTCAACTACTTTTAATATCATACTATATATCACAATAGCACATCCATGCACAAATGTGTATTATAGTCCACATTTGCATGGTCTTTGAAGCCATTGCTTGTGCTCAAAGACTAGCAATGGCACTTGGAAGAGGTGAGGTGTAGTCTTAGCTCAACAATATCAAGCTAAACACAACACCTTGGTGGACTAATTCTTATGGAATTGGGCAACATTTGGTTTCAAGACCAAGGCGCACGACTGCTCTAAGGAGAACAAGGATGGGTCAAGGAAAGGAGAGATGTGGTACCATGAGGAGAAAGGACTCAAGCAAAAGACATTGTTATTACAATAGAGACTGAGTTGGGTACATAGCCATCAATTATTATGCACATTTTTCTAGAATCCCTTGGCCTACATATAGGCAATTTTTCAACAAGATGGAGAGACAAATTGAAAAAAAGGATGCAAATATCATATAAAAAAAAGATCACTAGTAAATATACCTCATGGCCTTATTGGCTCGATGGAGAAGCAAAAAATCAAGGGAAGGGAGAGGACAAGTGCACAAAGATTGAGGAAGATAAACTCACTATTGATTGTTGCAAATAGAGTCCTAAAAATGCAATCAGGTGAAAGCATTGATAACACTAGAGCAAAAAAATAATTTTTGTCTCACTCTATTGCAATAAGGTTGGAGATGGATCTAAAGAAGGATGAGAATGAATAAGAAGAATAACCTAAGAGGCATATAGAGAGGATTGAGTCATTACCTAAAAAGGTCGTACTCTTTGTAGGAGAGTATCAAACAGCAATTGAGTGGCAAGTGATACAATTAGCTCATTATGATGTAATCTTAGGTATGAATATCATGGATGGAGCACTACAAACTCACAGTAAATTGGAGTGAGAATTCACAAATGGAAGACCATTTGAGTTTCAAAAAGATCACACAAACAAGAATTACCTCTATATGTCATAGAGACAATAGCTATTTACAAGACAGTTAGATGTTTCATGAGTCTAATAAGAGAAGTCCAAAGTGTACAACTTGATGGATGAATTCCTGAGAAATTGAAAGATGTGAGTCTCAAGATGTCTTCTTGGATGACCTACACTCTAGATTACCACTAAAGAAGAAGAGTATATCATAAAATCAAGATAATTCTTTGGAAGACACCTCCTTCTAAGGCCCCATATCATTTATCACTTCATGAGTTGGAGGAGTATATGGCTCAAATCAAGGATATTCTGCAAAAGGGTTTATCCAACCAATCATATTACCATATGGAGCTCCTATCTTATTTGTGAAAAAGAACGGTACAATGCGCATGTGCATTGACTACCGAGGCCTAAAATCAACAAATAGTGAAAAGCAAATACTCCTTACACAATGAAAAGAAAATACTCTTTACACCGCATAGATGACCTATTTGATCGACGTAGTGAGGAAAAGCACTTCACTAAACTTGATCTATGGAGCGGTTATAACCAAATCCAGATTGTGGAGGATGATGTACACAAAATTGCCTTTTGAACAAGGTATGGTCACGTTAAGTACTTGGTGATGCCATTTGGCCTCTCCAATGCACCAGCCACTTTAATGAGTTTGATGAATGATATATTTTGTACATAATTGGATAAATCTATCATCATTTTCCTAAATGACATCCTAGTCTATAGTAGGAAAATCATGGAACACAAGCACTATTTGCAAGAAGTCCTCCAGATTCTATGACAGAATCAATTGTATGCCAAAATCTCAAATTGCAAGTTTGGCAAGTTTGAAATAGACCCCTTGGGGCATAGAATAATTGCAGAAGGTATCCAAGTATTAATAGATAAAATAAAGGTCATTCAAAAATGGAGTGCTCTAGAATATCAAACTCAACTCAAGAGTTTCTTGGGATTGATTGGGTTCTATCGTCAATTTTTCAAGGACTTCTCCAAGGTTGCACAACCTCTCATGGCACTACTTGGCAAGGAGAAGAAGTGGATGAAGGGAACCACACAAGACTTGACCTTTCAAGTATTGAAAGATGCTACAATGAAATGGTATGACCCAAAATGTCCAATCAAGCTTTCTATGAATGCATCAAACATAGTAATGGAAGCAGTCCTACAACAAGCATGGCATGAAGGATGGCACCTAATTGCATATTTCTCTCAAAAGTTTTTATTGGAAAAATACAACTATCACACCACCAAACAAGAAGAGTTGGCTATTGTCTTTGTAACCAATCATTGGAAGCACTATCTTGGCAAGAAAGCATTTGTTACAGACACAAACCTCTAGTCTACCTCAAGACACAAAAAGATCTATCTTGTTGATAGGTTCAATGGATAGAGTGGAGACAACCTCTCAACATGAAAATCACATATGTGTAAGGCAAGTAGCAACTTGTAGATACATTCAACCAAATGCCTATGGCAAAAAATTTGGTAGTAGAAGTCAAGATGAACTCTAAATTTTGGCCAAGGATTCTTGTTGTTACTAAAACTAACCCATAATTGTAGGAGCTCAATCATCCAAAGGCATCACTAGTACGGATAGAATTTTTTATGGCAAGTTATGGATCCCAAATGCCATGGACATAAGAACCACCATCCTAGCAAAATGTCATGATTCCACCATTGTAGGGTCACAAATTAGAGTAGACAAGACCTTGGACGCAATCAAATGCCATTACTATTAGCCCCATATTAGCAACAATGTAATGGAGTACATTTCAAGCTACCTACTTTGTCAAAAAAATGAAGCTTCTAATCAAGCTCAAGCATGACTCCTTCAACCCCTCCCTACTCCTACATAAGATTGAGAACAAGTAAGCATGGATCTAGTTTGTGAATTGCCCAAGACCATCTCAAGGTTTGACTCCTTCATAGTCCTTTTTTACCAACTTATCAAAATGATTCATGTGCATCCTACCACCAAGGATGTGACTATTCCATAATTAGCTCAATTGTACATATATGCAATCTTTTCTCACCATGGCCTGTCTCAAGTGCTCATCATTGATAGAGGCACTCAATTCACTAGTTTGTTTTGGAGAACACTCTTTGGTTTCTTTAAAACAAACTTGGCCATGTCCACTACTTACCATCCCTACATTGATAGAAAAACAAAGTGGCTAATTGTACTACTTAAAACATGCTCCAAGGTTTCACCTTAGATTAGCAAGAGAGGTAAGACATCTTACTTCTACGGGTAGAATTTCCTTACAACAATTTAGTGAATGCATCCACACAAGTCACACTATTCTTCCTCATGTATGAAGAGCATCCTTTCCGACCTTGAGCTTGATGAAGATCTGCCCAATAGATACCAAGGTAGATTTTGTCAATACTTTTGTTTCCAAAATCCAACACGGAGTGGAGAATGCCAAGCACAGGTTGCAGATCACCCAAAAACAATAGAAAAAATATACATATATACATTGCTAACACATGAAGTTCAATGTTGTGGATCAAGTCTAGTTGTCAATAACCAACCTCATGTTAGTTGGCACTCATAAGCTCAGATCCCATTTTATTAGGCCTTTTCCCATCTTTCATCAAATCGGCATAGTGACCTATCACCTTGAGCTACCCCACCACACATAAAGATCCATCCAATATTCCATGTTTCCTTACTATGTATATATGTACCCCCACCACCCCACTTTTCTTCTATATAAGAAATTTGACCTTGTATAACACTCATTGATGATACAAAGGAATATGAAGGCAAACACATTTGTGGTACTCACCATCCACGTGTGGAATATCTTGTATATTGGAAATGGACCCATTGTATGAGGCAACATGGAACAAAGTAGCCAACTTGAACAATGCACCGGTGTTAGTGAAATCTTTTGAGCAATAGCTTTGCAATGAGGACGTTGCATCTTAAAAGGGAGAGGCTAGTAATATCAATAGCTAGACATATTATTTAAAGGTGAAAATTAGCTTACTAACATTTTGAAGGATGTTATATATGATGGATAAGTAGATCAAATAGAGATGTCACCAAAAGAGCACTTCTACTAATAGGGCAAGAGCCAAAAATAACCTAAAACTACAGAGCCAATTTTGGAGGCCTAAAAAAATGAATTAGGCCTCAAAAATGTGTATAGTTTTCCCCCATAGAAGAAAAAGGTTAGCCTTCCCTCTTTGCCCTCCCCCCCCCCCCCCCCAAAAATAATTGTTTGTCTCATCAAGAGCTTTCCAACGGTACCTCACCCATGCTATTTTGAGATTCTTATAAGAAAATTCCCTCTAGTCACACATTGTTTGAACCACCAGATAGGATAAGAACAAACATGCCACTCATGCATGCACCTAATCTAAGGGTGGAGCTTGCTGATATGTCACCAATCCATGTATCTGATCCAAGGATGGAGCTTCCCTTGAGGGAATCCTTTTTCTATATAATAGAGACAAGGTGCTTGTTTGGAGTATTGAGTGAAGCTTTGTGTTTTTTCTCTTGTTTTTCTCTTGTAAATTCTCATATCTTTAGAATATTATAGGAAGTCAAAGGGAGTAAGGACCATGTATGGACTCCAAGCCTTGCATTTATGAGTTTGGACTCATAAACCCAAGGCCTCTAAGCTACGTGTGAAAGCAAACACCACTCGTTTTAGATCCTCCAAATGGCTCCCCATATGAGTGTCATCCAAAAGAGATAAAGAAGACAAGATAGGAAATATGTTGCCACATGTTGTGAAGCCATATGATCTACTATGGCAAAGAGAGGTCCCCCTAGAGCATATCCTTGTTGTATGCACTCAACAGATGTTAACTATGTGAACTCTCCATTAGCAGTATGGGGCTGTAAAATAGAGTCATCTTTATACCATAAAAAGTCTAAACAAACAAGATCAAGGAGTGGATTTGATTACTAATTGAGCAAAGAGTTCAAAACAATGTTAGATAAGAGATGGTATTGGAGGCATTGGAGACATCAACTTGGACCAACACTCAATATGGATGGATGTCCAAGGATGCTCGAATGCACATAATAACCGTCTCACATCTCCTTGGAGTAGCCACAACAAATTAATGAAGAGACAATAAGGACAAAAAGTATTATCTCAACTGTAAACAAATATTTTGAGACACCAAATGCAGAAACACATCCCAAATGCCAATAGGGTGAACATCTGAGGTCTCTTTTATAAGAGCTAGGAGACAAGATGCACCAAAAAGATAAGCACCTCCAAGAAGCACATGACCTAAGGCAATACATTCACAAAAAGCAAAGAGAAGAGGAAAACCTAAGTCTTGTGTAGCTGAGGAGAGGCAATCCCCAAGGTGCTCAAACACAAGGCCGGATGGCCCACAGCTGAAGATGCAAAGAGTGGAGTAGAGTATGGGCAAAGTAGGACTCAATAAGTTGTAACTCTTCATCTAGTTGGAATTAATGGAAGAACAAAGGCAGGTCTTCATTGGCAAGTGGATGCAAGGTTTTTAGGCATATAGAGTATCAAAGGAGAAGGAGGTTGGCTACAAAGGTGGGAGCACTTGGGTTGCATGTTGATACTCACCTACTTGACATCAAGGAGCAACAAAGGCATTGATGCTCTAACGGTAGAGTATAGGGATGTGAAGACTTTGCAATCCACTTGGCCATGGCTTCGGCATTAATGGTGTACTCTTCTTGGAAGGCCACCCAATCTCCTCCCAAAAACCTCTCCATCTTTTAGATGCAGTCTCACGGTGGCTTGAAGTACCTCCATGGGCTAGGAGAAGTAATGTGCATTGTGGAAAAAGGACCAATAAAGTCCAAGTAGAGATATCTCTTCCATGGTCATTGACCAAAATAACACATAATAGGAGGGAGAGTGTGGAGCCAACAAGGGGGGTAATGGCATGGGACTCTGAGTGTACATCCAAGAGTGAGGCAAACTTGGCAAAAAGCATAGATAGGGTCCAAAGAATGTAACCAAGTGTACAAGTCTGGGGGAGCCTAGGAGATACTATACTACCCGAGTGTGGAGGGGGTATGGAGCAGAAAGGATAGTGGTGGACTCAGCCCGCATGCACAATTAGTAAGATCTTACTCTATGTAGACCCATGGACAATCCAGAAAAAATTGTGTAGGATGTTGATAGGGTGGGATATATGGATGTGTTGATGGCCCAAGTGGAGGAGAGGGATCCGGAGGAGGTGGCAGGGTGAGAGGAGTGGGAGAATGAATTGGAATGGCTAGGAGGAAGAGTTGAGGTGGAGCGTCCATGACACACAAGGTGAACACATGGGGAGGCATCTTCCATAGGGGTATCCCCTAGTAGGGCCTATTGTGGTAGAGGAAGTGGTAGAGGAAAAGTAAGTGACTTGGAATGTACTCCATCTAGATAGACTTGAGAAAATGTGGGTGTATGCTGAAAAGTCAACTGAAGAGTCTACTCCATGCTTGCATATACGGGTATGGGGTGCCAGCTAAGGAGAGGCACCTATGGTAATCCCTCTATGACCCCTGCCAAAGAATGAAAAAGAGGCATAAGGGAGAAACATACTCATACGAGTAAAAAGAGAATGCCATTGAAAGAAAAATAAAACAAAACCTAGTAAACAAATACTATAGGTACAATCATACAAATACTGTAGGTACTTCAGGTGTGGCTTTCCTGATAGATGGTGCTTCAAGAAGGTTGTTCCTATTCACAAGTCTGGTCAGAGAGATATTCTCACAATTACCGTACCATTCTAGTGGGTAGTATCTTTGCCAAGTTGTACGGTCAAATTTTGGAGTCTAGGTTGAGTACTTGGGCTAAAAACTACAGAATTTGAGCTAAGTGCCAAGCCAGTTTCAGATCAGGCTTTAGTACTTTGGATCATCTATTGGTACTCCATGTTTTGTGGTGGAAATCTAAAGGTATTGGGAGAGCTCTCTATGTTGCATTAATTGATTTCAGGAAGGCCTTTGATAAGGTGCTCAGGAAATCACTAAGTGACAGACTCATGGAAGTTGGTGTTTTAGTTGATACGATTGGTGCTATCTCTAGACTCTATGAGAAGGTGGTTTTGAAACTTTCATCTTTGAGCTCTCAAGATGTCCTTAGCACAATGGGTGTGATTCAAGGTTGCTCTTTATCCCTAGCATTGTTTGGAATCTTCATTGATGATCTAAAGAGGGTGCTTATGGAAGCTGGAGCTACAGGTGTATAGGTTTGCTCTTTGATGATACATGCACTACTATATGCGGATGATGTAGTGCTCCTCTCTACCAATCCACAAAGTTTACAAAAGTAGTTGGATTCTCTTCTCTTGTTTTGCAATGAAACAAAGATGGAGGTGAACCTTGACAAGTCCGAGGTGATTGTGGTGGGTTCCAAAGGTGTCACATCTTTCTTTTTCGATGGACAACATTTGGAGCAAGTTTCTTCTTATAAGTACTTAGGCCTTGAGTTTTCTCATGACTATAGTTGGTCTACTTGTGTAAAGATAAGAATCAATGCAGGCTTTAGAGCTTTGTATTCACTGATGAATTGCTCTAGACTTGCTCATCTTACCACATGGGAGTTGAAGAAGGTGTTGTTCAGATCTCTTGTGCAACCGGTGGTTCTCTATGGTGCTCAGATTTGGGGTCCATGTACTAAGAAGACATGGTGGCAAAAGGTGGAGAAAGTTCAGAAACTATTTTTGTGTGATGAACTTGGAATGAGGACTCAAACTCCTTATGTATTGCTGCTTGCTCAAACATGTTTTTAACCCCTTGAGGCTGAAGCTTTGTTCTTGGTTCTCACATATGCCACTAAGGTGAGGTCCATGGAGCATGAGAGACTTCCCTACCAAGCTTTTTGTGTCACTCTATCTATTGGTTGGTATACAGATCTGATTGCATAGGCCACAAGGTAGAATGTTTCTGAGTGACATTGGAGATTGGAGCCTATTGCACTTCGAGAGGTGATCAAGGAGCAGTTCTTACTTCGCTTATGGCAACAACCCGGTACCAAGATGGTGTTCTATCAGCAATTTGTAAATCCTATGTTGGTGTATTGTGAGCAAGATTATCTCTTGGCTTGGATTTCTACTTCACTTAGACATGTTATTGCTCAATATAGAACTAGTTCTCATAGACTAGAAGTAGAACAAGGACGTTGGCGGCAGATAGAGCACTCCATGCGACTTTGCAAATTGTGTACTATGAACAAAGTTGAGGATGAGCACCATGTGTTTGTTGATTACCCTTGTTACATGCAAATCAGAGTTAAACATCAGATTACTTGTAGTGATTTCTCAACTCTTTTACAGGTTGAAACTTTAGCATTAGGGAAGTATATGATAGAGATTAGTTTACATCGGACCAATTTGTTACAGATTGGTCAGATGCTATAGGCTTTGGACTAGGCTCACATTTCATGTGTTTTGTATTGTATTTCTAGCCTTTTGAATCTTTGTATCTTCTGGGCTTTATATTTCATTGTTCATCACAAAGGAAAAACAGAAAAGAACAAATAAATACAGAGAAAAAATAGAAAAAAGAAATTAAGACCTAGTCAACAAATCCAGGAGGTCCAATCACAAAAGGGAAAAACAAGAAAAGAACAAACAAATACTGAAAAAAGAAACGAAAAAGGCAGCCGCGTATAGAACATTAAAGATGGGAAGACCCATCAAGGGAGAGAGACCATAAAGGTAAAATGGGCTCGACCCCAATAGAGTCTATATGAGAAATCTGATCTTCCCTGAGCTCCCAAATACGGAGAAAAGAATCGGGAAAAAGTGACCATATAGGAATGATGGAAGACCCCATCAAGCGGTACAAGGGAGAGAAAAAAAGGTAACATGGGGCTAAGCCCCAAAAGATAAGAAACTACAGTGAGGAGAAAAGATAGGAAACGACCGTGAGGAGAAGTGAGAGAAGCATAACTGGGACTCAAAATGGCCCGTTTGCCTCCTCCAATACCGAATCTACATCCAACTTCAACTAGCAAACTTCTCCACCTAGCCAGCAACATGCTGCTCCCTGTCCCCAAAACCCGCCGTGATAGGAGCTTCAGCACTCGATGTCCCCGAGTTATGCACTTGGAAATGTAGCCTTCATACACCTACCCGACCATGTCCCACTACAATTATGATCCCGCAAGCCTGATCTGATGGCGCTTTTACATAACAGCAATAGTATTCCCCTCCCACTACTCACGCTCGGTGCCCCCTTGCTGGAACTTGCACTTCTGAACTAAATTACACACGCGCGAGCTAGTTAACTCTTGCGCCATGTTCACGTTGGTGTTGTAATGTGACCCTAAATGCTCACGGGCCCCATGGTTTGTCACTTGGGGTTAAATCAACTCCCGGGCCATAGAGGTTCCTCCCAATTCTCACGATTGAGTAAATTTGCAAGGCGGATTATGTGCTGTTGGGCCAGGATTTCCTTTTCCAAATTTCTAACACGGACAAAGTACTCGCTCTCAATTTTCACGCTCCTGACTCGCACGCTTACCCTGAGTCTCTCGCTTTAATGCTTAAACTGTATATTAATTTAAGCTCTACACTAATCACTGCATTAACGCACTCACTTCGAGCAGTTCAGACTCATTGCCTTTCCTGTTAATTTCCGCAGCACACCTCACGTTCATCTTTCATCCCCCACAGCCGTCCATGCGGGAATACAAAAGAGGTATTTCTCTGGCTTGTATTATAGCTTAAGCCTCTGCGACCGGCAATTGATCCGCTTGTAAGCAACTGCTGAACTGGTCCATTCACATGCCTCAGCCTCGTCCTTGTCTGCCTTCATAGCTCAGCACAGTTCTCCAGCTGAAATACGACCGCATCTCATACCTAATCTACTACCCTATCGCCTTTCATCGCTGTAAAAGAACACCAATTTGATCAAGCATCGGAAAGGAAAATTCTCAAATATCATGTATACAATTAAATATACACCTCTGCAATGAATTAATTGTTAAATTTAGAGTAGAGTATCCGTTGATCTCTTTTACCAGTATGAGAATGTACAGCCTTTGTGTGAATGGCTGGATACTTATAGCGTTTCATACATGGTTTTGCTCCAAATCTTTGTAAAGAGTTGCAAGCTCTCATCTTGCTCTCAATATTGCAAAGCTTGACTCCTTTATGAAGGACTAGTACACTTTCCGTGGAAGATGCTGCGATACCCCTTTACTAACGATGCATTTTCCCTGCTTTCAGCAAAACGTGAATAATCTGGGAAATGCATCTTCATTCGGTCGGCTCCTTCAGCTTATTCCATGTAAATTTTATACCATCACGCTAATGCCAAAAGAAACCCGATGTCTTCCCTAAGGCCGGTTCGGAGCATTAACTGAAGTACGAAAGTGTGTTAATAACAATCATGCCTAGAACTTTAAAGGTGGTAAGTAACTCTAATTTTCATATAATGTTGCTCAATGACGTTGCTCATGATGAAGGTTGTTTAAAGACGACTACAAATTGAGAAAAAATTAACCTTTTCTCAAGCATCAAAATCACTCAGACTCTCAAAAGAAAAAGTTTGGAACTCTTTCGCTTAAGTACCTTTCTTGAGAGCTAGTATAGTAAGATTCCAATCCTTAACGTGGAGAATTCGGAGTTGTGATCGTTGTAGTTTATAAACCATCCAGGAACTCCATGTGAAACTATTAGGTCCCGTATTCTAACACATTTATTTATTCCATCTGCAATTCGATCAATTGACCGATTGTACCTTTCCGGACCGGGTGTTTTTCATAGGTCGTAACTCGGCAGAACACTTTTCCCACTTCTCGCAAATCAAAGTTTACAACTATCTAGAAGATAATGTATAACGGTTCTCATTTCAAGTGCCAAGTCGCGTGCTTGTCCTGGGATGCCTTCCTCTGATTTCAATCGCAATGTTGAAATATGAGTGACAGGCAAAGCTGTGGCATATTTTGATCCTCGCTGAGGTTATTCTCTGGGAAATGTGTTGATGACCAATATCTATAAGTTTCCCAAATTCTCCTTGTTTCGACGGAACTGTCGGGACTCTGCTCCAATCAAACCGCGTGAGCTAGGTCGAACGCTCTGGGGGAACTTCGGTGATGTCAAAATTGATCGTGCTCCTTTCCCTTCTGAATTATAGGCAGACGTAACTGCTGCATTTTCTCCAAGTGGAATTCGCCTTACAATAAAGGAGCCTTGTTCGCTACTCACAGAGGTCTCTCTCAAGTGTGTGGTGTTGAAAGGACTCGCACAATGCTGTGCTAATCCTGAGCTCGAGGACAGGGACGATGCAGATTGTGCAGTCAGCTGCTCCTGCAAAAACTCAGGGAAGCGGTCAGAAAATGCAAGTTGGGCATTTACTTAATGTATTTAATATTACCCTAAAGTTTACAGAAAGGAGGTTGCTGTCTTCTTGCCTCTACGCCAAGGATATACCTGCAGCTTGTCTTGTCGACCTGACTTGAAGATAGAAGTCGTTGCTTTGCCAACAGCACCTGCCCTCACTACGAGTTTATTCAGCTGTTGTGCTGATTGGAGCTCAGCCTTCGAAGCAGCCAGCTTCTTCTCCAGTCGCATATTTTGTGCGTAGAGACCTTCCAGAGTGGTCTGCGTTGAGACAAAAATCAGCAAGGTCGCATTTTGCACAAGAATACTTCATACAGGACATCAACATGTAGGAGAATTGAATGTCAAAAACACGATGATTTCCGACCTGAAGCGTAGTAAGAGAGAGTTCTTTTGCTCTTAAGAGATCGAGGAACTCCTGAAGAAATGCAGCGCATTAGTGACGAAATTAAAGCCACAACTTCATGCCTTCGCAAATTCCGGAACGTAGAATTACACGTATTATGCGCCCTACCTGCTTGCCTCCACCATAAGATGGCGAGAGAATTCATGCTACAGAGAGAAAGAGTAGCGTCTAATAGATTAAATAAACCACCCAATGTGTGCTACTGGAAAGCGGAGATTATAAAGTATGAAAATTAAAACTCGGTAACTATATCTCAAGTTAAAACTCCTTCAGTGTCTACCCTAAACCTCGACATATGTAGGCCACCCACAAAATGGAACTAGTTTAAGGAGCAGCACTGGACTTCCACCTTTGATTTATCCTCTTCCTTTTGAAGACGACTCTGCAACATGCGGTTCTGCTCAGCCAACTCTAGAACTCTGTTTTTATGCTCGGTCTCTTCTGCTGGGGTCATTACTTTCGTTTGCAGGTATTTAATCTCTTCCTGGAACTTCTCACACTGACCTCTGCTGACAGGAGATTCTTCCTGTTAGTACCGTGAAGCTCCCCGAAGAATCATATCAGCAGATACTGCTTATGATGCACAACGTTGTGCTACAGAGAAAGATCCAGTGAGAAAGAGCGGTCTTGGTTTACCTCATGTTCTCGAACTCTACTTCAAGCTCTATCATTTCCAGCTTCTTGCTGGCCAACTCTACTTCCAGTCTCTCAGCTTCATCATTTTGGCTCTTGATATGCTTCTCAAACTGCTGAAGACTTACTAAGTTCCAAGCATCGCCTCGCATGAAACCCGCTTTTTGTAGGAGACTTTTAAATTCTGTCAGTTCCCAGTCAGACTCTTCTAAACGACCTTCAAATACCTCCAGTCTGTCTTTCGTGGCATCAAGAGCAACTTGCAACTTCATGTTCGAGGTAAGCATACAACAGTTCTCCTGCCAGTCAAGAAGGCAATCAGTAAGACCAGTCAAGCTTATTACCTTGATGTCGAATGAAGGCACCCGAAATGAAAATCGCGAACGTATTTTTCGTCACTATTTATGTTCTTATAAAAGATAATTTCCTCAGCTCTGCTCTCAAATTGCGAGCCTCAAACATATTCAGGTGCTAATACAAACCGCAGGATATTAAAAGAAGAAAGCCCTTAGGAACTAGTTCAAGATGTATCTAAGTGGAAGTAGAATACTGAGTGTATGAATATGGAACCCGTTCGCTAGATCCCGGATCTATGCTCATGTTCAAAAGACTGGACAATACATGACATATTGACAAGACATGGGAATTCGATCCTTGTAGCTGTGATTCACACACAAGTAGTGCATGAGAGCAGGAGCCGTTCTACTGGGTCATAATAGAAATAGGATAAAGACATGAACCCTAAAGGTAAGCTTTGGTAAATGACGCGAAAGATATATTTCAGCTGAGATTACCCTAATCTCTGCCAAGATGTTGAAGTGAGACAACTAGTGCCATTGCAAACAAATGAAAGGGCAAGTGTTAGGTTGGACCAAGCAACTCACTTCCAACAAACTTCTCTCCATTTCATCGGCGGTTGAAAGCTTCATCTTGCACAGCTGAAGCTCATTCCTTAGTTTTTCAACCTGAGAGCTACCTGAGATCCTGCAGGTAGTATCACGCGTTTGTCAGAGATGTTGGCCACTCTAATCTTTGAAGTGTGTCATTTTTAAGCTGTGGCTTTGGCCTCGTGTCCATCCTTCTCAATCCAGCCTTGCCGAAGCCCAATATTGCTATAAACCAAGATTTGGCGGAGAAAGCCAAAATCAGGATGATGTCTATACGGAGTTTAAACCTGAAGTCTTGTTCACGTTTGATAGTTAGCTCCATTTCCTTTTCAAGTTGTCTGCAACGGTCCTTGTATGAACCAGCATCAACCTCAAGTAGTTGAACCTATCGTAACAAGATAACAAGGTAGGATAGGAAATTAGGTCGAATGATAATCTATCGATTTCGTTGTTATCACGAATGGCATTGTGGATATTGATAAATATTCGCATGAGTTAAGCTTCAGAAATTGTGCAGTCGGGTGCGAAAACCATCTTTCTGCATTTTACCTGCTTGTGACGATCTAAAGACAGAACCGAGTTTGCTTCCAATGCGTGCTGCAGTCTATCCTGGAGAACCCTGTTGGTATCCATGAGTTCTTCTTGTAAATTTTTAACCTATGGAGACATCACCGCAGGATCGATTAATCAAAGAGCTCTTGTCTCTTCATGTCACTCTAGTGTGGTATAATACGACACAGTACAAGGAGCACGAGACTAGATTCGGACGAGGTAACAGATTTGCAGGCCGTCTTGGCAAGAACTTGTAATGAACAAACCGAACCAGATGCCTTCCTAAAATATCTTACCTTCTGCAACTCCTCTGCAAGAGGCACTATTTCAAAATTGAGTGCATTGCACTTTTCCCTGTTCTCTTGTGCTTGAGCTGTCAGATCGGCCTTTTCCTTCTGGAAGTTGATGTGCGCATCGATAAGTTCCTGGTGGAACAGCCCAAGACACAACTTAGTAAACTCTGCACAAGGTGCTGTTAGGGTTCTTTTGGAAGTACAGAGCGAAATGTTAAGACTGGAGACCTGTACTATCTCGTCTTTTTCTCGAGCAAGCTCTGAGGCAGAAACTTCAGCAGCTTTGATGTGATTCTCGCTGGTAGTTAGCTTAATTCTCTGCAATGTACGATATCACAAACCACCTGAATTAAAGCCCGAACTAAAACAGTCGGTGATCTTCCAGAAAACTCGACCGTGATTTTCGTGGGACCTAGCCAATTAAGTAAATATTTCACACTCGCATGGAAAAAGAATGTTTGAAAGGACATCATCGATCCTAGACCTGCATCGAAAAACTTTGAGGGGTTTGCTTAAAGGAACGGACCAGATCCTGAATTTCATCTCTTAGACTGATTAACTCGAAGGCCTTATTTCTGCACTCCTCTTTGGCTACTGTCAAATCGTTTTTCAGTGTCTCCGCTTTTATCGACGCTGCATTAATCTTGTCGTTCAAGGCGGAGATCTGCTTTTCAGCTTCGGTCATCTGTTCTTTTGAATAGCTTTCAGCTTCGGCCATAGCGAATTCCACCTTCGAGTAAGACTCCTGTGAAACCGACATGAAGGAATGAAACTAAAAATAAATATGCATGCTTGGGTTCGACATATCGAGGTATGGATTGCAAACCGCGTCACGCGAAATCAGTTTCACAATCACACAACAGACTGAACAAAATACATTGGAGGAAGTGAACTAACTATCCCGGTGCTAATAGTATTGACACGGATCTTTAGTTTCAGACGAGATCCAGCACAGGGATCTCTGGTATTAGAACACTTTTAAAGAAATGTGATGGAGAAACGTGATGAAGAGACGTGATGGAGACACTACCCCGTTTGCGTTCACAAACTTCAGTAAGCAACATAGATACCTTTACAACAAGTAGCTCATATGTAAGCCTTTCAACTTCTTCAGTTTTCATCTGAAGAGCATTTTCAACAGAATAAAGCTGATTCTTAGTCTTGTTCAAGCCCAGGGCTACAGATTGACGTCTCTGATCGACCACAGAATCACGTCTGCTGATGTCTCGTTGCATGAAAGTGCTTTGCCTCAACTGTTTCAACTCCCGCTCCATGTTTGCTTTCCCTGTCTGCAAAGGCAAAGATGTTTGAGTGTTATTCATGTAATTATCGTTGACTCACGCTCTTTTGAGGTAACCCAACCAGAAAAATGTGTTCGACATCAGTCCGCGTGGTGCACGCCATTGAAGCATTATCTACAACAGAAAACTTCTCAAATTGCCTCTTGGGTACATATCACCTCTAGTTTACTCTTGTCCTGCAGACTGGACTTCAATTTGGCCTCAGTGTCTTTTGCTTTGACCTTGAGCTTTTCAAGATCTCTATGCAGACTGTCCCTCTCCTTCACTAGCCCAGCAGGAGCTGTCTTGACAGCCAAAAGTTCCTTGCGCAAAGCACTTATTTCAGAACGGAACTGGCATGACTCAGAGTGGTAGCGCTGTTGCCAAATCTGCAAAGCGGTGCCAAGTATTGAGATTATACATGAGTGGCGTTTCAGAACTGTATTGAATCTTCTCCAATCTACACGGGGGATATAATATTCACATGCAAGAGCAGGTAGAAAGCGGGACCTCCAGCTCCTTCAATGCCTCGCTTGCAGCTGCTCTGAATTCTCGCAACTGCCCGTCATTTTCCTGGAAACTTCCACGAAACGCGTCCTACATAGTGGACCATAGAATAGATTGCGAGAGCTTATCAGAAGAGAGCAGTAGGTTTTAATCATCCGATAAGACTTCTATATGCTACAGAGACCAGAAATGGATGTCGAGACGAGACCTTCTCATCTTGTAACTCGGAGAGACGTTTAAAGAGCACCTCGTGTTCCTGCTTCTGCGCTCTGATAACTGCTTGGCTCTCTTCCTCCAGCACCTGAATATGTGATTTGAGATTCATAACCTCTTCCAGAAGAGCAGCTTCTCTCCCCAACAATCTCTCTGTCTCGTTCGAGGTATACTTCAGATCATTCTGGAGACTGCGTAGAGAGTCCTTCAGTTCTATCTTATCTTGCAGCAATTTGTCCACTTCAGTGAGCAAGCGGCTGAACTTCTCATCATCTTCACCGTAGACCCTACCAAAACTAGACTGCTCCGGATCTAATTCACAGAGAACTGCTCCAGGCTCTGCAATTCGATATTTCAAACCATCTTGGATTTCGTCAACACCAATTTTCTGGGAACTCTTCCCATCCACCACAGCCTGCGAAGACATCTTGAGAAGATTCGCTTCGTCTATGAAAGCACTCTCTTTCTCCACAAGAGTAACTTCTTTACTATGTGTTGTTGTCAATGTGTGTTTCAACCTCAAGTTTTTCATTTTCAGCATGCGCAAAGATTTTTTGAGCTGCTTTATTTCATCTTGAAGAAGAACCTCTCTCTCAGATAAGTATTGACTTTGAGATCTGAGAGGTGCATTCTTGAGATTTGGGTATTCTTCTTCCAGCAATGCGTTACTTGCCTTAATATCACAGGCTACGTTTGCAGAAAATGCTCCGCCCTGCATAAGTCCCTCCTTTGCTGAATATTCGATTTCCCCTGATGAAAAGTGTACTACTGACATATTTTGTTCCAGTAACTGAAGTGATGCCTTGAGCTTCTCGGCCTCAACCAGAAGACATGCTTCACTTTGTAACAATCGTTCATTCTCTGTAGTGACTGACTCGATTTTTCGCTCCAAGCCATTGGCAGCTTCATGAAGACTCTTGCAGTTTTCAACGATTCTGTCGAACTCTTGCTCAAGAAGGCAAAGTTTGTCGTCGGAGTCTGAACTGTGGATGGAAACTTCATGTGATGTAGGCACATGCATATCCTTCGACTGCCCCAAGAGATATCGAGCATTCAGCACCTTCGTCATCATTCTCGTGACCTCTTCCTCTCGCTTATCAAGCTTTTGACTGGCTTCCTCGACTGCATTCGCCCAGGAGTCCCTCTCCCCCTCGAGAATATGTAAAGCAGCCATGACATCTTTAAGCTTCTTTTTGAGATACGCTTCTCGGGTCGAAGAACTTTGGCTTTCGTTAACCGCTAGGTTTAGTTGACTTCCGCAGCACTCCAGAGATTGATTCCTGCTCCTCGACTCCTGCTGCTCAAGTACTCCCTTGTCTAGAATCTTATGCATTTCATCTACTACTGGAGTTTTCTTTCTAAAACTTGACTCCAAATCCAGTTGAGGCTTTCCGAACTCTGCTCCTGCAGCAGATTCATAGCCTTCACTGAAGGGGTCTTCTTGGAAATATCCAGCGCTCAAATTACTAAAAGATGCATCACAGTCTCTTTCAATAGAGAGTATCTTATGGTCCACAGCTTGCTCTTGTTTACGACCAAATAAACTTAAGCCCTTTACTGCCAAAGAGCGTTCATCCGTTTTCACCTGTAGTTTTGCTTCACTTTCTGGAGTAGTCCTTGAGGCATTGCTTTCAATTTCAAACACGTGTACAGATGATACCATAGGACCATCGTCATGAATAGGCATCTGTAATGATGGCTTCTCTGCTCCATGAATGACAAACTCATTCTGCAGAGCTTCAATCGATTCATGTACGCTTATGTTCTCTTTTTTCATTTTATGATCTTCCAGGTCGCTGAGGGTCGGGGTCACTTGAGGGGGAAATGAATCAAAGCGCTTTATCTCACAGTCACCAGAGCTGTACGCCGTTTGCTGCTTTGGGATCTGTGTACCCTCTCCCTCGTCAGTAACTTCCACATTTTGACCAGGAATAGTTTCAATTTCACGACGGCTTGCTTCCTCTTCCCCGACGATAGAAAGGGTACCAACGTCAAAGAAATCGTCAATCCCACTTCTCTCAAGAATTTGTGTCCCCGTGAAGCGATCAACGCAGGTTTTCTCCTGACAGTATGCTTTGGCGGCAAGTAAGCTCAAGTATCTAGTGCCAGCAAGGCATTCCTGTGCACCAAGCAATAGGTCTGAGCTTAATGAGCAAGGTAAAGTCAAAATTACTTTTGCCCTCTCTTTCAACGGCCGTCTAGCATAACACAAAATCTCAATCGTCCCATCATTTAGTACGTTAATTACTAAATGCTTTTCTTTATTTGCATCTCACATTGAAACCAATACCAAAGGCATAGAGAATAACTCATGAGGTCAGTATACCTGCGAAGCCTTCACACTGCTTCGAATGGCTTGCAAACTGTCCTGGATGAAGAACTGCAGGACGTTGGGTGAAAGTAGGATGCTGTCTACTTCCAACTTAAGGTCGTTAAACGCAGCAACCAACTGTAGATAGGACTGTTCATCGTCACGTTTAACCTTCTGCTGAAATTCCAAGAATAGAATTTAGACCAATCAGGCGGTCAAGTCTTGCAAAATGCATCTCCTTATGTTGAGTCAATTACATTAACTTACTCTTGAGTTGTAGTACTATCAGCTATTTTCGTTGTATGCATGGTTTTATTCTACAAGTAAGACAGGACTCCTCATGAATAATTTTCCATCAACATAAGGACTAAACAGGGAAGTATCAACAGGAAATCATTACACCTGAAGCTCTTGGACCTGCTTCAGATAATTATCCACCTGATAATTCAGATCTCTTGACTCTTCCTTCGCTTTGTTCAACTCTTCACACACCTGAAATAGTAAAAATCGATATAGGTGTCAATAAGCTGGACATCTGACTGAAATCTACGTATGAATCTCGCTCCACAGAAGCCACGCTCTGCTTATATCTTAGCTCGCCAATTAGACGTTGCGCCTGGGCACTTCAATACTCTTACCAGCAAGCCAAGAGAGACGAAGATTTATTTTCAAAGTCATGATTCCAGCTGGGATGACGGAAAGAAAATGTCAATACTTGGATACATCATTATCAGCTGGATGTGAAATTTTAATGCATTACCTACACGAAATCTCTTGATGTGATGTACAAGTTATTTATATCCACTTTGTTAATTTAGTTAATCTCTAGTTTAGAGACTTCTCTTGTTTTTAAATTTTTGTTAGAATGCTCTAGAAATCTTATTAAATATCTTCTACTTAGCGTAAAGAGGGACGCAGCCAGAATTGGGGTTAAGCAAAACAACCCCTTACGGTTTGCTGAAGTGTATATAAGAGTATTTTCTGCTCCTGTTTCAATTAGTCTTTCAACAATGGTGATTCACAACATTTCTTCCTTGCATTTCGTGAAGTCCTGAGTTGCCTAACATCATCTCAAGATTGTCTTTTGATATCTTAATATTAGAGGCTACTAGTGCTGCGTGAGAGAAACTACTTGATACTTGTGAGTTGTGATACAAAGAGAGAGGTCTAGTATTGCAGAAATGATATCTGATACATCAGAGATAAGAGGGAGTGATAAAGATTCAACTTCAAAGAGTAGGAAGCATGGTTCTTATCAGGTTATGGACCCACAATCACCACTGGGGTTGATAGGAGAACTCAGAGAGACAGAGAACATGGAAAGACTAACTACAAAGCTTGGGTTTTGGATGTCAAGACTATCTTAGACAGTTATGATTGTCTAGAGTTTGCATTAGAAGCTCATGATGTAGATGAACTAGAGGCCAACAAGGAGGAGAGAGTCAAACACTCTACTACTAGGAGGTTTCTGGTGAGGACTATCGAAGTGCCAGCTAGAGACCTAGTAGATACTTATGTTTGGAGTTGGGAGATTGGGGAAAAAATCAAGAACTATTACACTGTTGAGAAGCAGGAGAGCTCCTATCAAGTCTGGTCTGCAGTAAAGAACTTGAGATTGGATGAATGTGAAGATTTCACCTGTTATCTGTCAAAACTGCAAAAACACTTCAAGTGTATCAAGGAGGATGGGGTTATACTCACAGAGAAGTATGAGATCAATCATCTCTTAGATAGTCTTCCTTCAAGCTATGACTCTGTCCTAGAAGCTCTGCAAGTTTTGCCTGTTGAAACTATCACATGGGATTATGTGATACACAAATTGCTGGTGTTTAACAGACAGAGGAAAGACAAAGGGCTGAAGCTATATGAGCAGGGAGATGCTGCTCTGTTCAGTGCTTCTTCTCAGTCAAGAAGAGTGCCAGATAGAAGAGTGAGCAAACCAGAGTGAGTAAATCTGGTAAAGGAGTTAGCACTGTTGATGACAAGACTCCTTATTACTGTCATGGGAAAGGTCATATAGCACCCATATGTCCCAAGAGAGGAGAAAGGAGAGAACTATTTGGAAAATGTACTGTATGTTCCAAATTACACCAAGAACTTGATATCAGTACATAGTCTCATGGAGCATGGTGGGGATGTTCTGTTTGAAAGCAACAGAGATCAATGTACTTTGAAGAAAGGAGAGCTCGTCCTGCCAAAGGGAAGCTGTTCAAGTTGATGGAAGCTGATGGTTCTGATTAGGCATTGGAAGCAGAAAACAGAAATGATATCCATCTCAGGCATTTGAGGTTAGGGCACTTGTCAGTGCAAAACCTCTATGATTTAGAGAAAGTAGTGGATGGGTTGAAACTAGATCCCAAAGGAAAAATCGAGTTATGCATTGGGTGTGCAAAACCTATATGCTTTAGAGAAGGTAATGGATGGGTTGAAACTAGATCCCAAAGGAAAACTCGAGTTATGGATTGGGTGTGCAGAAGGTAAGGCACACAAGGCTCCTATTCCCAAGAAATCTTCATCTAGAGCTTTTGGTGTTCTAGATGTCATACATTTTGATGTATGGGGATACATGACGTAGAAGTCATTGAGTGGAGCAGCCTACTATATTTCTTTTGTGGATGATTACAGTAGAAAAAGCTTTATATATCTCATGAAAAGCAAGGATGAAGTGCTGCGAAAATTCCAGAAGTTTGTAGCCATAGCTGAGTTGCAGACTGGGAGGAAAGTCAAGAGATTGAGAACAGATGGAGGCAGAGAGTACACGAATGAGGAATTCCTCTCTTTTCTGTCAGAAAAAGGAATCCTCCTTGACTGTACAGCCAGAGACAGTCCTGCACAGAATGGAGTCGCAGAAAGGTTGAATAGGACACTGGTGGACAAAGCATTGGCAATCCTCCTTGACTGTACTGCCAGAGACAGTCCTGCACAGAATGGAGTCTCAGAAAGGTTGAATAGGACACTGGTGGACAAAGCATTGGCAATGCTCCAACATGCCAAGCTGGAGAAAAAGTTTTGGGGTGCTACAATTAGCACTGCAAATTTTCTTAGAAATATCAGTGGTACCACAGCATTGCAAGGAAGAACTCATGAAGAATGCTGGAGTGGTAAGACACCTAATCTTTCAACTTTGAAAGTCTTTGGATGTCCTGCCTATGTTCATATCCCCAAGGAGCAGAGGAGGAAGTTCACAAAGAAGGCTGAGAGATTGCTTTTTGTAGGATATGAAGAGGGACTGAAAGGATATCTTCTGTACAATACTAAGTCTGGACAGATCATCACAAGTAGAGATGTACTCTTTGGTGAATTGAGGACTTCGAGTGAGAACAGTGATGAGTTGCAGAAGCAAGCTGATCAGTTTGATCAGCCTGATCAATTTGATCAGCCTGATCAATCTATCTTCCCAAGCTCCAGAGTCAGTTTTTCAGATCAATCATCAGTACAGCAATCTCTACCTGAAGCTGATGGTTCACCAAAGGAGAGTCTGAAGGTGTACAAGAGAAGGCCTAAACAGACAGTGATTTCTGATTCTAATACTACAGAAGATGACTCCCTGAAGCAGACTGCAGATGCAGAATCTCTAAGTGAGACTCCAGAGATGTCAAGAGACGGCATGAATCTTCTGGGCACAAAGCCAAGATTACACAGAGATAGAAAACCTATTGACAGACTTGGTTTTCTATCAGAAGAGATGTTAGATGAATCTTACATCTGTCATGAAAATTGTGATCGAGACACTTTACAGCAACCTATGCTCAGACCAGATTCGAGTTAGTGGTTGTTGGCTATAGCAGAAGAGAAGAAGGCTCTTCAGACTAATGGTACATGGGTACTAGCTGATTTACCACCAGGTAGGGAAGCAATTGGCTGCAAATGGGTTTTTCAGGGTCAAACGGGGAGCTGAGAATGAGATCCTGAAGTACAAAGCAAGACTTGTTGCAAAGGGCTTCAATCAGAAAGCATCAATAGATTATTCAGAAACTTTTGCACCAGTTGCCAGGTATGGATCTATTCACATGCTTCTAGCTCTTGCAGCAGAGAGAGATTGGGAAGTGGAGCAGTTAGAAGTGAAAACAGCCTGGCTCGATGGAGATTTGAGAGAGACTATTTACATGGATGTTCCAGATGGATATACTGAAGTCAAAGGAAAAGTATGCTTGCTTAAGAAGGCTTTATATGGCCTTAAGCAAGCTCCTAGAGCCTGGTATGAGAAATTGGACACATACTTGAGAGAGCAGGATTTCAAACGAGCAGATTCTGACATGAGTGTGTATACTAGAGATGATGTATACATAGCTGTATATGTAGATGATCTGTTACTGTTGGGGAACAGTGAATCTATCAAAGGAGTGATAGATTTCTTGCGCTTTGTTTTTGAGATGACTATCCTTGGTCCTGTAAAACTCGTTTTGGGATTCAAAGTGAGCAGAGACAAAGAAGCAGGATGGATCCGGATCAACCAACCACAATATGTGAGATCCATACTAGCTAAGTATCAGATGGCAGAGGCGAATCCTGTCTCTACACCTCTTGATCTGGGGTGGAAGCAGAGCAGAATCATAGATGGGGAGGTGAATCTCTATGACAAAGTGTTGTATCAGAGTGCTCTTGGTTCTCTAATGTTTATCATGGTCCTTACAAGACCAGATATATGCTATGCAGTGGGAGCACTAAGTAGATATACTAGCAACCCTGCACCAGTACATTGGAAAAGTATAAAGAGAGTATTCAGGTACTTAAAGGGTACTCAAGATGTTCTTGGAGTACAAAAGGCAAGGTAACATACTTGCTTCTACTCTTGATGCATATACAGATGCTAGTTGGGGAGATGACACAGATAACAGCAGATCAACTAGTGGATATGTAATTATGCTTAATGGTGGAGCAATCAGTTGGCGTAGTAAACAGCAAACATCTGTTGCCCTGTCTACTACTGAGGCAGAATTTATGGCTGCCTCAAATGCTACTCACGAAGTCATCTGGAACAGGAGACTTCTTAAGGAACTGGGTTTTAAGCAGGAAAATCCTACTACATTGTACTGTGACAATACATGAAGTATAGCACTCAGCAAAAATCCTGTACATCACCCAAGGACTAAGCACATTGAGTTTAGAAGAAGATTTGTAGAGGAGAAAGAAAAGGAGAATGTTGTGAAGTTAGTTTGTTGTCCTACACAAGAGATGACAGCAGATGTGTTTACAAAAGCATTATCTAAAGATAAACACATAAAATGTGTAGTAGAAATGAGAATAGTCCTAAACTCTCATTGAGTGTGAGTGTTGGTTTAGTTAATCTCTAGTTTAGAAATTTCTTTTGTTTTTAAAGTTTTGTTAAAATTCTCTAGAAGCTTTACTAAATATTTTTTACTTAGGGTAAAGAGGGGCGCAGCCCTAATTGGGGTTAAGCAAAACAACCCCCTAGAGTTGTCTGAAGTGTATATAAGAGTGTTTTCTGTTCATATTTCAATTAGTTCTTCAACAAGGGTGATTCCTAACACCTCTTCCTTGCATTTCGTGAAGTCCTGAGTTGCATAACATCATCTCAGGATTGTCTTTTGATATCTCAGTATTAGAGGCTACTAGTGCTGCGTGAGAGAACCTACTTGATGCTTGTGAGTTGTGATACAAAGAGAGAGGTCTAGTATTGCAGAAGTGATGTCTGATACATCATAGATAAGAGGGAGTAATAAACCTTCCACTTCAAAGAGTAGGAAGCATGGATCTGATCACACTTAAATATATATTCAGTTGAATTTTACATACCTCCGCCAACTCCTGCTTCAAGGCATTATTCTGCTCTCTGGCTTGATCTAGGACGTTGTCCAGTTCCCGTTGCATGTAAAGCTTTTCAACTTCCAAGTTTCGAACCTGATATTGCAATGAAGTTAGGGGCAAATCCAAGAAGATTCCTGACTCGAATTCCCTCAGCTTAGACCATTTCTCTGGGAATAAGTAATATGGTTGGAAAGCAATTCATGCTTTCAGACCAACAGTAAGACCTTTGTATAGGATGTGAATCCAAGAAACGGATTGGAAAAGCACCACCTGAATTTGCAACTGCTTGAAAGCTGCCACACTCTCACTTTCTTTCCACCCGTCTAGACTTTTTCCTCTCTTGTCATTCTCGAGAGACTTTCGCTGTTTGGTGTCAGATTTCTTCCCTCCACTCTTGTTACGCAATAATGAGGCATGAGCCAATTCTCTCCTCAGCTGATCAATCTCAGAGTCCTTCTCTTTCATCTAGAAGGTGAAACAACCATTGGTCAGGAGAGTGATGTATGTCAATTTCCCCATTGAGTTAACACACTATGTGGTCCTGGTTCTAAACCATCAAAAGCTGTTTAGATGCTGAGCTTGCTTGGTAAAGCCATAAAGAAATTCGCAGTATTTTCTCAATTGGGTGTGATGAATATGGACTCGTTAGTAGACAGGTAAACATACTTTAGATCCTTACTTTTATTGCATGTTCACACTGGAGAGAGTCGAATTGCGCTTGAAGATCAGATATTTGTTGCTCAACCTGCAGTTAATGGGGGCAGCAAAGATCTCAGAATGTACAGGATAATTCAGAATGAATGGTCCCTGTGTATCGGACAGAGTCACAGCTCGTCAGAAGCAAGGAATTGAGAGTTTTACTCTAGTGAGATGAAGATGGAAGAGAATCGTGCGAAATACTTGGAAAGCGGTTGTTTGTAGGAACTAGTTCAGTCGCAAGGTGCGATGACATAAACGAACATCCAATCTTGCATAGTATTAAGGCCTTAATGAAGTCTTGTACGCCAATTTCGGTCATCACGATTACCTCATTTCCAGTTATCCACCCCATGGATGATCTTCTTCTCCTTTCCACCACAAAGGACTGTACCCCAGGTTCTGGGAAAGAGAAATCAGCACTGATACTTAATCCTCCCTCCAAACTTTCATCAAACGCGAAGTTTGTTCCCTTGCATAAGGGTATCTTGAGACCATCTTCTTCTTCCATCAGTGTTCCAAAGGGTGGCGGTAGTCCAAACGAACGTTTGTTGTTGATAGGAAGTGAAAAGTCGCCGAAAGAAGGCACTAACAGGTCTCTCTGATGGGATTTCTTGCTTTCAACCTGCTGCACATTAAAAAATTGGCCACAAGGCGTCAAACCAACAGTAACCGGTAAAATTTCTGAATCATCTCAGGAAGGTCTGAGAATAACCTACCTCCTCCATAGCAGGTTCCGGAAGAGGCCTAGCACACCAAGTTTCTCGCCTATTTCCCTGCAGATGACAGTGCACATTCAATTCTCTGTTACTAACCACCAGCTGCAGGCAAATATGATTTTTATACAATGCGGTTCCTGTGTTTATTATTTCTATTGCCTGTCTACCATTATGACTTCACTAGTCTACCTTTCCGCAAACCTCTGAGGTCAAATGGGCATTTGAAGTCTAAAGTTAGTTACGGAGTGCTGACTCTTAAGCTAAAACTTTAAAAGACCCGATTTCTTCTAGTGGAACCCGATTCTAGACCAAGTCTCGGAACATTTCCATGAAGCGGGTATAGTATCCCCTAAAGGGATAGTATATGCGCCACTTAAAATGTACGAAGTTATCGACTACTTTTGTTAGTCATGTGCACAGTACTGCATGATACCCAGGATGACCTTTTTGTTCCGCTTTTCAAAGTCTCGATCGTCCACTGCTGAGTTGATGACCATCGTGCTCAGATTTTCAATCTTCTGTTGGGACTCCAGTAGCTCCATGGCCATTCTTTCCTTCTCTAGCTCTGTCTGTAAAGACGACTCTTCAGAATAGGTGTAAGAAGAGTTGGGTACAAACGAATAGAATCAGCCTTGGCGTCTACGAATGTAAAGGGCCAAACCGATATCTACATACTTGGACAATAGCAGACGATGAGTAACAAGTTCTAGTCATTGTTTGTCAACCTTCCACAATCAACTAGCTCTAACTACTAGAGAAAGGTAAGGAACATCGTCATGAAGTTTAAGGCACCAGGTTTGGTCAAATCAAGACAGCAACTGATGCCAAATGAATTGTTTATCTCACTGGCTTTTGAAAGACCTGAATACAAGGCAATCGGTGGCATACCTTAAGCAGCTCATTCCGGAGATTCAAGATCTCCCCTTCCCAATGGTCTGATGGAGATTCCTGTCCCACCATCCCACCATCCCACCAAGCACGCATTGAATCATGTATAATCTCGTCATTGAAGCAGTGCAGTCGTCAAGTTCAAGGCAGGTTGCAAAGTCGAAAAGATTGCCCTTACTTGAAGCTTTCTTCGTAATTCTTCAATTTCCTTCTTTTGACGCTTCAGCAATGCAGCTTCTGTCATTATCTGGAATGATCATGAACAACTCAGCCAACTGCATTCCAAACCATGGACACACATAACAAACATTGGCGGGAGTATCTCATCAGTGTGTGATGGGTTAAACCATACCTCGTTCACTTGAGCGCAATTTGTTACACGATTTGCTCTGCTTGCAAATTGGAGCGTACCCCTGGTTTCGTCTACATGAACCTATCAAGGAGTGAACACGTTAAAACTCTGGAGAACATTTAGTAAGTAAAGGGATATTAAACACATTCTTCATGAAGTGTACAAGAACGAAGGAAAAAAGCTGTCGGCCTCCCTCGCACTTAAGGTCTTTGTAAGGAATGTACTAGGAAGAGTTGCCCCTACCCAGGCAGGAGTAACGTTACAGACAATCAAAGTTCTGGCATTTCCTCCCAAAGCTGGCTGCAGAATTCTGGTCAATTTGCTATCACGGTAGGGAACGTGACCCCTACAATTTCAAAGAGACAGCGGTGTGATCAGGCTAGCACTAAAGAAATCTGATAACGACAAACAGCGAGTTGCTAAGATGGTCGGTCTTCACAGAGAGGAATTTTGTACTCACCCTTGTTTCTCAATCCCTTCACTTAGTTTGTTAATGACATTTCCAAGAGTCATCAAACTCTTGTTGATGTGCGTTCCTTCTTTTAACCGAGTACCTTCCGCTCCAGTTTTATTGACTCTTTCTGAGCCGGCCAAGTCGACCAAATTCTGCAGCGGACACAAGTTAACAATAGAAGTTCAAGCATCCGATGGTGGTAATAGAAAGGGAAAAATAGAAACAGTCGATCAAAGACTGATATCAGCTCCATGTATCTCTTAAATCTCCACGTCTGTGACCTATGTCACACAAAGATTGACAAATTTCTCATAGTTTATGTGTTGTTTGGCTTTTTGCCTTGGCTCAGCCGCTTTCTCCCGGCTGTCAGGTTGTGCCTTGGACGTTTATTGCCTCCTTATTCAGTAAAGGTTTTGGGCACGGTTCCTTTTGCTAAAAACAATGACGTATTCCCTCCTAATCCAGTGCTGACGAATATACCAGATGTGACACGCGAACAGGATCACTTTTCTGCGGGAGAGCCCGGTCCGACGGATCATCCTCACTTCGATCCCTACTCTCAATGACCTGCAGCATAATAACCAGAGGCTTGTAAGTTCTATGTAAAGTCCTAAGTACATTTTCGTCTAGTTAACTTTGCAACTCCATTTCCTATTGCATTAGAGCTTAGCGTATAATCACCTAAATGAGAGGATTACAATTCAACAGTACTTGAGAAGACATGTCGGTAATAGCTTTAGCTTCACCCCCTTGGCTTGAACATAAAACCAAAAAGAATTCAATGAATTCTACTATGGAAAAGGGAACCCCGTGATGAAATCCTTCAGAGAATGTAAACGATGCAAGCAAAAGAAAATGGAGCGAACTTTCACTACCATTCTGAATATCGTATGGGACCTGCTGCTGTGCACGTTCATATTTGTCTCCCCGGTATGACGATGTGCTGCACGGCCATAACACAAGACACACATTCAGGCTTCACCTAGAAAAGCATTATTTAGGGGAGGGGACGTCGAGGAAACTGTACATATTATCAAGGTATAAGTCACGAAATGACCTAGACATCTCTTCCCTATCTTTTGGATCCTATCCAAGCTCAACAATTTACCTTCTCCAACCTCCATAAGTTGAAGGACCTGCTCGGGACCATCAACAATCTCCTCTAGAAGACCAGCAACATATATCCCACGCTGCATACATAGACAGAGGTTTGCACTCTTCGCTGTTACAGTAGTCCACAATGCTGAGATGATTGCACCTCGTAATCATGTTTATTCATATGGCAAAAGGACAATTTTGTCTAAAGTTGAGCTAGCAACTGCTTCAAAAGAAGTTTCAAATATCCAGAATGAAGCTTCGGGTTCGCAGGAAGTACATAGCAAGGTTACTTAGACACTAAAGGTTCAAAATAAACTCTCCACTTCAACATAAGACAGAATTAAATGGTACAAAAATATGAATGGTCAAAAAGCTCCGATTTAGCACCTCGATACTTTCGTGCACTTGAAGTTTGCTGTTCTCAGGAGCCAGAAGATCTTTGATCTCTTCGTTGTAAATCTCCATGTAGGAAACCCTGAGTAAGAACTCTCTGTTACTTTCCTGTAGGGCAAAAAATAGGGAACTCGTTAGTTCCTCGTGACATTTGTACCTTCAGGAAAGCCAGTTGAACACTGCATTTTCGATTTGATAAACTGTCCCGACTGGATTTGTAAGCACGGAAGCCTACACCTGATCCTTCATGGATAAATTTTCAGCGGCCAAACATTGTGTGTGCTGGTCACAGCACCGGCATGAAAATAATTATAAATATTACAAACACATACTCACTGTGTACCTCTTCAAATCGTCGTATATTTCGGAAAACGTCTTGAATTGCGAGTGGAATGATACCTGGTTCATTTGGTGAACCACGCATTGTGTAGGTTTTCCCGCTGCTAGTCTGCCCATACGCAAAAATGGTGCCTACCAGCGTTCTCTCATAATGTTCGTTAGTCCAAAGGCGAAGATTTCCATCACTAGATCGTCTGCTCATCTATTTTTCAGCTGTGATCAAAGTTCTACACGACATACAAGTAAGACATACCGACGAATTAGGGAGTACGCACTATGGACTTCACAACTGACAGAGAAAGAGTTTTCATGTCAACTCACCATTGATTCCTTGCACCGTGGAGGATATTATTCTCTTTGTAAGAGCATCGTATATGTCAGCTGTTTTGGAGTCTGTGCCAAATACCCTATCTGTGAAACAAACTGAGTGTTATTCAGGTGCAGAACGTTTCGAAGACTGCAGTCACTACCCGTTCTAACACGTACGCGTGCAGTTTGACTTTGTTAGCACTCTAAGCAATTACACCTGCATCGGATCAATGACTACCTTATCAGAAGAGCTACACACAGAGTAGCTGGGACATCGTCAAAATAATTCAGAACTCTTGCAAATAGGTCAGGGACCGACTTGAGGTTAATCTCGTGAAAGTCAAGGAGCTTATACCGAAGGAGAATGTCTGACTTGATGTGCTTGCTCCGCTGTTTAGAGTGATAGTGTTAGATGTTAACTTCCACGGCGTCCCTTTGGCTAGCTCTTGTTTGTTGAGTGGTCTCACACGAATTGAAACCAGTATGTTCTCCATGTTTCACACTGACTGGACAATGTTGCTACTTCCGTTGGTAGACAAGTTTACAACTCTGCATCTTTAACCTCGACGAAAGTAGTAGAGTGAAGGTACAGTGTCCGATCACCGCAGCGGAAGGGTCAGATTAAGATTTCCGGAACTGGAGAACCGTGAAACTGCGGTCCCCTCACCGAGCAGCACCTTTATTGTGCCTACGCATCTTTATTGAGAATGCAGAATCTTGCTTGCTGCAATTAGCCTGGCATGCACCATGACCTGTTGCCAGACGCGCATATTCACTTGGTGTTAAACTAGTCAATAAGTAATGGCAATGATTGCCAACGGCGCCATGTACTGATAACCTCTGAGTATCAGCCACACGCAAATATGCAAATCCAGGAATTGAAGGCTGTCTTACAATCAATCGCTACTTCAATAGTCGTCTTTATATCGAAAATTCTATAAATTTGTAAAGGGCTCATCTTTCACCGAGGAGTATCACATAGCTCGGTGTCCAGCTGAAATGCTGCATCAAACTCCATTCCTATAAATCGGGGAGTGCACATAATGTGGTGTGCCTTTCATGTATCCTCCACGCACGACTTCAGCAGACTTTCTTCCTTCCGTATTGTCAGAGGAATTCCGACCATCTCTTTTCCAGATCATCCAACTCGTCTAAGGTATTCTCCATCTCAAGGTATTGGAATCGAAGAGGTCGAGCCCGATTGCGGACAAAGAATGACGAATTTACAATATGTAAGGAAGAAATCACTTCCATGTACATCAATTGTATCTGGATCACGATTTGCGCCGTCTGCTCCTACTATCATCAACTGCTCGCTGTCCTCTAGGGAGTCTCAGCATACTCCGAAAGCAACGTACGGCGTGCGTGAAAGATCAGGTTCGAACACTATGTCCCCGGCTTGACTACTACATGTCCACGAAGGCTCAAACCGGGGTGGGAGAACGAAGAAAGGCGACGGGACTTCAAATTTTCAAAACACCTCCACCATTTTACAGGCGCGAAGTTCCGCATATCGCACGGCGCACTATCTTCACAACGGTACTGTACTACAGGGGAATTCCCGGTACAAATCAGCACTGTTTGTAGCAAACGTTCAGACTTGACAGTACTGTAATGCGGTCTTTCACTTCATGACCGGCTTAACCGGTTGACACTAGGGGGTTTCGCTTTCAAAAGTTCTATTTCAAAAGTTTGTCTCTTAGGCGATTCACATGGCTCTTTTGGGCTCCGGCGGCCCACTAAAAAACAAAGTCCGGCAATTACAATTTTGACGGGAGCTCATGTGCACGTCAGGTCTGCCTGACGCTCAAAGCCTCAGCCGGAGCTTATCCGTCAGGCAGCTCTAGCTCCGTTTGAACTTTTTCGAACCGGGAATTTTTAGATTAATGGGTCGGGTGAAATAACGTGCAATAAAATTATCAGAATTCCCTTTCTGTGACAGGTTTGCCCGAGAATGAACCTATCGACTTCCCGTCTTCGCTACATCGAGTCTTTAATCTTTCCAAGTAAATACATTTTCGAGTTTCATTTTTGACCTTAGAGACTGGATGCAGATGTAATATGTTTTATTTTTTTCATTTTTGGACCGTTCTTCAATGTTGGTCATGTGTGACTTAAAAATGAAAGCATTTTTATTAATATTCTTTTTTGAGATAGGAAAAGAAATAGTTTGTCAACGAAAACCAATTCTAGTACTCGGGTGTAATATCTTCTTTTATTCATAAATTTTTTCTCCCCTTACTAATGTGATTAATTCCATAAGATTTTCTGTTTGAAATTCCATTAATCATAAAAATATGAAATCATAAAAATTTATCTATATATAGGAAAACAAAAAGCTAAATTTGATGATCACTCCTTTGTTGAAAGAGAATGTGAAAATTTTCTTATTGATTTATAAACCCCGAACTCTTTACTTTACGAGAACTGGTTACTTATTAACGCCCGTCAATAATCCAAAGTGACCCGACATCACAAGTATACATATGAGGTTGACGTACGTCCAAATTAACTACCGGACCTATGCACTCTCATGGACACATGATTATACTCTTTCAAAACTGACGTACATCATTGAGCCATGTCCAGTGGCCTTCTCTCTTGTAAAGCTCGATGGAGTCTTTCCATCCTTCATTTTTCCGGCGAGGTCACCTGTTTCTTCTACTTTGAAAAAAAGGAAAAAAAAAGGAAAAAAAGGCGAGCGCATAGTAAAAACGAAGGATGAAAAGATCCCGTCAAGCCCGTACAAGCGAGAGACAAAAGAATAACATGTGGCTAAGCCCCAATAGAACTGAAGAATGAATGAATGAATGAAGTTCATCGAGCGGGGGAGCCGCGGGAGAGTGTGGAGTCGGTAGAGGACAGAGAGAAGTGAGACAATTTTGATAATTTCTGAGTGCTCTCTAGCATGTAGTATTTGAGTGGATAGTCGATTTTCTTTGTTTTTCAATTTTGGTTCCATTGGTATCTAGATTGAAGATTATGGAGAATGGAGTAGAAAGTTACAAAGATTTTTAGCTTTTTTAGGGTTGAGAGTGATCATTATACATTGAAAGTGATGGGTTGTAAATTTTAATTTCTAATCTCTTTGCTTTCATGATTAAGTTCCATGTGAATTTAATTTGAAAATTTTGAAAATGGAAATTGAAAGTCATGAGAGTTTATAGATTTTAGGGTTTGGAGAGATTGTTTTCTTATGTGAGTTGTGATGTGAGGGGTTGTGGTTTTGCAGATATGGAGAGATATGGAGAGGAGTATCATGTGTTACTATCATTATTCTTATGCTAGCCATGGCTACACCTTCCCATGTGGGATCGCCTAGAGCGGGTCGGGATACACCATGCTTGGTGTGTCACCAACGCTTTACCTTGCAAGGGGTAAAGACCCATGTTGGAAGGATGCACAAGAACTATGATTGGACCACTTGGTATGCCCACGTGAGGCGAACGACCACATCGACAATAGTGACACTCGGGATTACGCACGCTTCTTTTATACCTTTGTTGATCGTTCTAGGGATACCGATCGAGTTATGATAGTGGTAAGCTTCTCAAGCGGGTTGCATTTTGGGGTTATTTGAGACTAGTTTTCCATGTCCACGTCTATTCCATAGGCTACTCCGCATACTCCATGATGAGGCTAGATAGGCTTTTTGCCTACGATTGGATTGTTTGGCATGTGATCCCTTGGACGAGTTAGCATGTTTCCTATTCCTCCTACTCCCTCGATGGTGTCTTCATTATGCTAGAGGTGGACGCGCGGGGCATAGAGAGGTGGCGGCTAGATTTCGTCGATTCCGAGCGGGGGATTGGGCAGCGCTTCAGGAGGAGTCTATTAGGGCTACACAATTTAGGAGACATGCATCGCCACAGGATACCATAGATTCCACTCGATTACAACAATGTAGGACATTGGGTCAGGCGGGAGAGTTTAGTAGAGCAGCACGAGCGTTACACCCTTTGTCTATAGCGAGTCCTACTGATGAGACCATCTCTTCCCTACGCTCATTGCATCCTATAGCAGTAGAGGGACTACCACTAGAGGTTTTAGATTATCAGCCTGAGTAGCCTTTATGTCTTGATAGGTCGCTATTTGCACAAGCATTGTGCACTACCCCTCGCTTTTCCTCAAGAGGCTTGTCAGGGATGGTTTATGAGCACCTTAGAGATTACTTCCAGGCAGATGATCCTTCTAGTGGTTTTACCAAGTTGTTTCAGGTGGCTGCAGTAGTAGCGAGAGGAGACATTTGTATGTCTATTAGTCGGGTCTTAGGTGCTAGTTAACTTCTCGCGATTGAGAAGGACACGTGATGCATTAGACCGATTGTTATTGGAGAGATCTTTTTGCGTTTAATCACCCGTACCATTGTCCTTCAGCATCGTTCTCACTTTTGACAGCACCTTAGTCCACATCAGTTTGGAGTAGCTACACTCGGAGGATGTGAGGCTGTATCTCTAGGCATTAGAGCACTCCTAGATATCTATCCGGAGTAGGTTGTCCTATAGGTGGATGTTGAGAACGCTTTTAATAGCGTCTCACGTGCATCCATCTTTAGAGAGCTTAGGGAGGCTGGTGGATCCTTGGCGAGTCTCATTCCTTTTGTGCGGTCTTTTTATGGCTCTCTTGCTTCCCTTTACTCTCAGCAAGGTGGTTCATAGGAGAAAGTGACCGTCTTGGAGTCAGCTGTTGGTACACGATAGGAAGATCCTTTGGGGGGGCCCTTATTTGCCATGGCTCACTTTAGAGCTCTCCTATCTACTACTTTGGCCATCCCAGGTTGTGTATTTCTCTCCTTGGCAGATGATACACACATCATAGGCCTTGTAGATTAGATTAGGCAGGCCTTTGACTACTTGACTACCAAGCTACATCTAGTAGGATTGAGAGTCAAGGTGTCAAAGTGTAGGGCAGGTCCTCTTTAGGTATCCCTCCCCACCTTGAGCTTCCAAAGAGGTGTATCACATCCACAGATGGACTTTGTGTTCTTGGAGTGCCAGTAGGATCGGAGGATTTTGTCACACGCTTCTTGGACGCTGCACTTACAGAGGATGTTCTCCATGTGGATGACCTTCCATTACTAGGAGATCCGCAGGTGGCATTTGGTATACTCTCTTCCAGTATTGCTTGTCGACCATCCTACCTCATCCGTATAGTTCCCCCCTCACCGTCCTTCCTATTACGTCTGAGAGCATTTGATACGAGGATTATGGGAGTCTTTGGTGATATTATTGGACCAGGGACTTTTGAGTGTGTGACATGGGATGTGGCACGTAGACAAACGGCTCTACCAATCTCATGTGGTGGGGTTGGCTTGCTTTTTATGGAGGAGATGGTATCTATAGTGTTTTTGGGTAGTTGTGCTCTCTTGGCACCCCTACTTGCCTCTCGTTTTGTGGTTGTTGGAGACTTATGTGACAGAGGTGGAGGGAGGATCCTTTTCTCTCCAAGTGTTATTGCAGCAAACGAAAGATAGTCTATCTCCATGAGCACGAGAGGGTTTTCCATCGTTTGCTTCACTATCGTCAGATTGGACTAGAGGTCTATAGTCTTCCTTGACGGAGCAACAGTGTGAGCATACGCTACATTTTCTCTTAGTTGACTCGTCCATTCCTCGGGCTACTGGAGCACGTATACGCTCTTGCTCCGGCAAGGGTGCATGCTCGTGGATCCTAGCTCGACCATGCATTAGGGCTTTCCGACTCGCACCAGCTACTTTCTCTACAGCGATGAGGTTTTGCCTAGGTTTGGTCCACCCATCTACATCTTCACTACTCACTTGTGAGTGTGGTTCTACACTAGATGGAGCGGCGGTCCACATGACACGATGTCCTTTTGGAGGACATAGGATAGCTAAACATGATACCATTAGAGACATAGTGTTTGCTATGGCGCGAGAGAGTGGATACTTAGCTTGGAGGGAGTGTTCGTATGCATTGCAGACGACACGGGTCATGGCAGATTTATACTTGGTCCGAGATGATCAAGTGACAGTAGCGGATGTCGTGGTCACAGACCCTACGCATGATACAATTTCGGAAGGAGTGATTACCCATCCCCCTGGATGGACGGCGAGTGCAGCAGCAGGTCGCAAGGTCTCCAAGTATAAGGGCATGCAGCAAGGTCACCTCTTTGTTCCTCTAGCCTTGGAGTTATATGGAGCGATGGACACGGCATTTTACATATTTGTCAGGGAGTGCGCGAGAGCTTATCATGTTAGGCGTCAGGGGGTACCACTCTCACTCTCATACTTTGTAGCTTACTTTAGACAGCGTGTGTACATTGCTCTATAGAGTGCAGTGGTTGGTGCAATCCATAGGAGAGCAATCACATTAGGTAATGTTTCTTCGGATGCTCCAATTGTGTGTAGACCATACGACTTGCATAGCTCGGATATCTTAGGTGCGGTAGGGCAGATTTCTCATACAGACTCTATTGGGGTTTAGCCCCATGTTACCTTTTTTGTCTCTCCCTTGTAAGGCTTGATGGGGTCTTCCCATCCTTCATTTTCCCTACGCGGTCGCCTTTTTCTCGATAGAACCCCAAAGTTCTACTCGAACTTCCCTTTCTTAGACGCCAATAAACACTTGATACACCCCGTAAGAAAACCGTCCGGACCATTTACAAATAGGAGGAAATTTCTTTACGAGGCCCCGCATAAAAAGGTACGGGACATGTACCACAACCGTAAGTGCATCTGCACCGAGCCACAAATCTCCCAAAATAATGCCAAAATATGACCCCGGCCAAATATTTTCTGTGCTCGCAATATTTCTCCCAAACCAGAATGCAACAACTTGATATTACTTGAAAATCGGCACTGTGAGTAGGCCATTTGCACCATGCCTGTAATTTACTATTTTTTATCTCCCACCGCGGACCCAGCTTCGCCAAATATTTTGCTGGGCTCGGCAAATCAAGTCTTGCGATGGCAAAATTGTAGAATATGTCCGAGCGATACCAGGCCCGGCAGAATATGTGGTGGTCTATTTCACTGGTGGAAAATATGCGCACCAAAACTTTTGCAGGCAAGTCCGATCCGTCGGCGGTATGTTGGAGTTGTTCGCTTTTAGATTCTAAACTATCTTCCTCGACTTCCTGAAGTAACTACATGAAGGTCTCCTCGTCATCGTCCATTTCCATCATGAGCCCATCGATCAGATAATCGTCCATTGCAGTTGCAATGCCAACTTTCAAATAATATCAAGGTGCAGTCTGATTTGCCGGGCGGGATATCAAGTTGGCCGTGAGAGAAATATAGCGAGCACAGAAAATATTTGGCCGGGAGCCATATTTAGGCGTTATTTTGGAGGATTTTCCGTGGTTCAATGCGGTGGTTGTGGGACATGTCCCACTACCATGTCCCGTACATTTTTCTACGAGACACAATAAAGAAATCCCCTCCTTTTTGTGAACGGTCCCTAAAGTTTTCTTATGGGTAGCAAGTATTTATTGACGTTTAAGAAAGGAGAGTTCTAGTTGAACATGAGGCTATGGGCTATCAAAGTGGTTATTCCTAGTGATTTTAATTAGAGTAAATTTCCTGATATTATAAATCTACCGTGAACAATTTAATATTTCCTACTATTATAAATCTACCTAAACATTTCAATATTTACAAAAATAATATTTGTATTTATTGATCTTTGAAATTGGTTCAAAGTGTTGGGCCAGGAGAGTGCAAACCTTGTCCATCTCCAAGTTTCCATTGGTTCTAGATTGCTTCTTCTTGTTGGTCCTTGTGACAAATTGATGGGTAAACAATCACTACAAACTTGAGTGTATTGCATCTAATTATGTGCGTAACTATTACATTTACGATCTTTAACCTTCCACATTTTTCAGCTTTGGCACTTTATTAGTGTGAATAACATAATAACCCCTTGCATAGGCATTATAAATAATGACGGGATGAGGTGGATAATCATGTCTTGATCTAAATATCTTATAGAAAACAAGCTCTCAAGGGTTACGTATCACTGGCCACTAATGTATAATTTTGCTGATATTTATGCATGATTTTCTATGGTTTTGTGTAATTCATTGCTAGGCCGTAGAATGTGAATGCTACGGCCTAGCATGCTAGGCCGTAGCATTCACATTCTGGACTCCATGTGCATAATATTATAATTTTACCTTCACTAATTGGAACTAATTCTTTATTCTTTTCTCAATTTGGATGCAATTTTTGGCAACTAGTTCTCCACTCTTTCCCTCCTCAGCTTTGCTACCCTCTATTGTTCTTCCTTGTTTGCCTTCTTGGCAGCTTCTATTGCTTTTATAGACTTTGCATGAGTTTTTTCAGCTCTGCGTGGCAGAGTAGTACCTTCCAGGTACACGACCTGCAGTCATGAGCTTTTCTACATAGAAAGATTGCAAGTTTATTATCTCTACTATAAGATAAAGTAGAGAAGAGAATTAAAGCATAGCAATACTTGAAGTAATGTCTGCAAGTTCCTACTATCCAAAGGTTGGGTTTTAGATGAGGCTTTCAGTATATATACCTTGGAGAGTTACATGATGACAATTGGTACAAATTGGGTTCTTTGATATGCATATTTGGTGCACTTTGATTCTAGATTAAAGAAAACACTTAAAGACATCAAATAGACCTCAATTTCATACTCATCACTATCCGCATAACACTTTGGTTGAGTTGTTTTCTTTGGATACTCTATACAAAATTAAGAGCATGAATCAATCAACTTCTCTAAAGTTCACAAACTACTTTGTGCCATCCTATATAGCATAATAGCAAACCAATTTTATCTTCAAAATTTTCAGTGGACTAACAATTGACCTTTCAAATGCTATGTAAAATAGATATGGAAAAACTAGATCATAGCATGCACACAAGGAATTGTGTAATGATTAGGGATGCTTTGAAAGAAAAGGCTACTCAATGCTTGGTAATATAGGTGATTGGTTTTAAGTGAACAAGCTACCAAATGGTAGGATTCTTGTAGAACCACAAAAACATGCAAAGCTTACACTCTCCTAACCCCATAGTCCAAACTAGTATCAAGGCTTGGATAAATACCATGGCTTATTTTATTGAATTGTTTAAAGTAGTGTTATAACATCAATACCTATTGAGTGTATTTTTTATATTTCCCTTTCTAATTAAGACTCTTGAATATAGATCTTTACACATGTACAATGTGTCACTTAGTCACAAGGGCAAAATCTTATTGAAAATTATAATTCATGGAATTGAAATGGTGACTCAACTATCAACAAGAAGCAAACTGTGGGGGTATAGTGTCAAACCTTGTAATTGAAAGAGAAATTCCAACTCTAGCAATTTAGTGCAAATTGTGATTTATTAATGTGCCTAGTGCAACACTTTGTAAGTTAAGATTGAACACCCATGCCACCTTGAAGAAATGTATGGTACTTTTAATTTTAGAATAATAACATATAATAACATTGAATAATTAAACCTACTATTATGCATCCTTTGTGATATCATCCTCTATAGTATTTAGAGGAAGATGCCTTGCTCTAATATGCTATAATGTATCCTCAAGACATCTAATAGTGGATCTATGGATCCACACATGGAAGGGATGTAGAAAGGAGTGTTATAGGTGCATCTAGGGCACTCTAGATCATCCTCAAGGCATTGCAAGGCATCAACTATCAACTATACACATTGCGAGGCATCAACTAGGGACTATATACCCACATATCTTCCCACTCCTTGTCTATCAAGGAGGACCATTGGTAATCCTTGCTTATCTTACATACGGGTCAGCTTACAAAACAAAGGGACATCTTGAACTCTACTCATCCTCCAAGAATGAAACAAACATATGGTTATTATCTTTACATCTATTTAATGTAGCTACCAAAAGGTTGTAACAAGAAATGTGTGATGATCAATATATATAACATAGTGCATACTAACAAGTGTAGAAAGGACTATGGTAATAATTCTTGCAATATGGTAAACTTGCATTATCCAATATTAAATATCCCAAATAGATAACTCATAAAGAAATAAGTGTGACATAAGATCTTGCTCTAAACTTGCTAAATCCATCAATGTTGCTATTGGTGTCACACAAAAAACCCATAAGATGCACATAGTGTACTCCTTCCCTCTGGAAAGAAGCAAGATCTCTATGTAGACAAAAGTATGAACTATAAATCACTTCTAGTATGAATGGACCATAAAATAACCTCAAAGTGTATCAAACAAAACTCCATCAATTGCATAGCTCTCAACTATGATGCATATCCAAAAAAATCCTCCTCTATCTCTCCATAATGGTGTTAGGTATATTCTAGAACCCCATCAAGCCACTTATGAAAATGGCACTACTTGACTACATAATATATGCTAGACGACCCACATCCAAAACTAGAATTTTCCTTTGCTATTCTCCTTTGTAAAGGAAGTAAGGAATAAACATGGTAGATTGGCTTGTACACTCTTTAGGTAGAGACTCCCAAATAGGTCTTCTAATTCTCATTACTTTTAGTCATTTGAGTCTCAATGGTCCTCCCTAAATCATCCATTTGAGTCAACTAAACGACTCTCCCTAAATAATCCATCTAAGTCATCTAATTCACCCTCCCTAAATTAGTATGATGTTGCATTTGAGTCTGGCTAGTGATTATGTCTAAAGCTATCCTCACCTTGTCATGAGTACATTGAATCTATCATAACTCAACTCTAGTACTCTCCAACCTCTATCTCAAGAGTAAACTCTTGCCATTATGACTCTTCCTAACTTTGAAAAACATCAACCTTAGTCTCATAGCAAGCCGCCTTTGTGTTTTATTGAGCCAATCTATCCACTCTTGCTATCTCATGCCTTATAAAGGTCACATATGACTCCTCTTGTTCTACTAGAGTATGCTCTTGGGCAAGAAGAAAACGCTCTCTCTTTGATGTGGCATGCTCTTGAGTATGCTCCCTCTTGTTGAGTAGATACTCTCTATCTTTGATATAACCACTCTAAAGCATGCTCTCTCACCTAGTAGATGCTATTTCTCTTATGACTTGATCTAAAGTATGCTTCTTCTCACTAAGTAGACATCCCATGTCTCTAAAGTTAGCCTCTTATGTAGAACCCTCTAAGATCCTATCCAACCTATCTTTTCAATGGTGAAACTGGAGGAGGGTTTTAGGGTTAAGGGTGTACAAATGCATTCAATACTATAATCAACATTCTCATAATGAAACACTCTTCTAACTCATCCACATGGAACAACTAGTTCTTACTATTTTACCACATCATGGTTAATATTGAGTCATTACACTTAGACTCTTTCAAGATTGTTTGCCAGAATAATAAAGACCATTATGATGAAATGTAAAAATAGTGGAGTATTCATACACAATATCCTAACAGATTGACCTTCACATGAAAGCTTGGGAGTATAATTTATCACACAAGAATTTGGTTATGTCATAAAGACTTTGGAAGTGTTTGAACCTATCTATAGTTTATGAGCAAGGAGTGTTTTGACTCATAAGACAAAACATTATTTTTAAAGCTTTGTAAACCAAGCTTTGAATTTGGCAGATGTGGATACAATACTCTGATGAGTAATTGTTCTACTTTTGTCCCTCTTTGCTATAACTTAGTTAAGATTCATTTGTAGTTGTTTGATATGTAATGGATCATTCATACAAAAATATCTATTTAGAATGGTTACATACAAAAGTAAGTATAGTCCTTTATTATTACTTGTTTAACCTTTTGGGTAGAAAAAACTCCTACAAGAGTACAATACATTAAGAAGATGTTTTTCAGAAGTAAAGATATAAACCACATACACCAAGAATAGAAATCCATTGAAAGTCCATAACGTGAAGTATTACTTGTTTCAGCTTTTGAGTAGAAAAAACTCTTACAAGAGTAAAAGAACATTAAGAAGGTGGTTGCCAAAAGGAAATATATAAACCACATACAATAAGGATAGAAATTCATTGAAAGTCCACAATGTGAAGTGTCTGAAGATGTCAATTCCCAAGGGAGACACTCAAAAGATTTAGATTTTAGCACTTCCAAAAATGTTGTCTTTCCAAATATTCACCCTTCCGCTCCATTTAAAGGTATTCATTTCACCTCCTTCCAAAGGCACATATTTCCCTAGAGTTTAGTTGCACCACAAGTGATTTTCCAAAGGACTAGCATTGGATTACTATCAATAATGAGTATTGGGTTAGTCCTATCAAGGTTTTGCCTCAAGCTAAAAAATATCCACACCAAGAATCAAACACTTTAGGTATGAAACAAAGTTCTATGCAAAGATATAGCACTAGAACATGAAAACCATAGACCAACAAAAGAAGAATTGGATAAAGCAATGAACAATTATAAACTCTTTCACTTTATTCACCTTATGAACTACACACAAAGCACTTCAAGCACTTGACATAAATGGTCAAAGACACTTGAGAATTATAGAACTATGAGTTATCCAAGGCTTAGGACCTAAGATGTGTATGAAGGTAGCAAACAATAATTAGATTTATCACTCCAAAGATTTAACAACTATAATTGCTCCAATCTATTGTGTTGCTAGTTCCTCTAGTTTTAATTAATTGCCTGGTGCATTGAACCTTTGCTCAATTGTACCAATAGTCAATGACTCATGTTTGGGATGGCAGGTTTTGGATCTTAGATGACAAGGACCTAAGGACCACCATCCTAGTAGAATGTCATGATTCTACCATTACCGGTCATATTGGAGTGGACAAAACCTTAGATATAGCCAAATGCAATTAATCTTGGCCCAAGATGAGCAATGATGTGATGGAGTACATTCAAAGCTGCCTCCTCTACTAAAAAAATAAAGCATCTACTCAAGCTCTTGCAAGACTCCTTCAACTCCTTCTTACTTCTACACACCGTTGGGAATAAGTAAGCATGGATTTGGTTTGTGAATTGCCCAAGATCACCTCAAGATTTGACTCCATCATTGTCTTTGTTGATTGTCTTAGCAAAATGATCCATGTACATCCTACCACCAAGGATGCAACAACTCCCCAATTAGCTTAATTGTACTTAGATGTTGTGTTTCCTCATCATGGCTCATCTTAGGTGCTCATCACTAATAGGGGCACTCAAATCACCAAATTGTTTTGGAGAACACTTCTTGGTCTTTTCAAAACCAAATTGGCCATGTCCATAGCCTACCATCTACAGACCAATGGTCATATAGAGTGGGCTTATCATACGATCAAGGACATGCTTAGGGGCTTCACTCTAGAAGAGCAAGAAAGGCAAGACACCTTACTTCTAGTAGTGGAGTTTGTGTACAACAATTCAATGAATGCATCCACATAGGTCACACCATTCTTCCTAATGCATTTAAAACATCATTTCACACGATCAAGCTTGATGAAGATCTGCTTGGTAGATAACAAGCTGGATGGTATCAGCACTTTTGTTTCTAGAATCTAACAAGGAGTGGAGAGCGCCAAAAACAAGTTGCAGATTCCTCAAAAATCAACAGAAACAAGATGTAGATTGACATTTCAAACACCTAGAGTTTGATGTGGTTGATCAAGTCTGGTTATCAATAACCAACCTCGCATTAGTTGGCCCTCAAAAGCTCAAGCCATAATTTATTGGACCTTTTTCTATACTTTGTCAAATTGGCATAGTAGCCTACCACCTATTACTACCGGCTCACATGAAGATTCATCTAGTGCTCCATGTCTCCTTATTACATAGATATGCACCCTGACCAAAAAAAATTCCTTCCTTACAAGAAATTAGACCTTATCTATCATCATTGATGACATAGAGGAAAACAAAGGCAAACATATTCTCCAGAATCACATCCGGGGTACTTGCCATTCACATATGGAATCCTTGGTACATTGGAAAGGGTGCCCATTGCATGAGGGGTATTCCTCTGGTGCTCGAAGAGTACCTCCGGGCATTTGCTCTGCAAGAGCAAATAGCTGTTGAGCTACCGCCAATACCTAACCATTATCTCAGCAAATCAGATGTGCTACGTAAAATATCAAAAGATTGAGTGAGCAAAACACAGCAATTAGGAAAGATTCACAAATGAAAAACGGTGACATAGGAGCCAACAACTAACTTGACCCCACACACCAATGTCAGTGAAATCTTTTGAAAAACAGCTTCGCAACAAGGATGTTGTGTCTTAAAAGAAAGGAGGTTTGTAATACCAATAGCTAAACATACAATCTAGAGATGAAACTTGGTTTGGTAACATCTAGAAGGATATTAGACATGATTGAGAAGTAGATCAAATAGAGGTATCACCAAAGAGCACTTCTACTAATAACGTAAAGCCAAAATAGGCCTAACAACTTTAGAGGCAATTTTGGAAGCCTAAAAAAATAAAATAGGCCTTGAAAATGTGTTGAGTTCCCATACCAATGGAGGGAAGGTTGGAATTCCTCCCCCCCTTGGTTTGTCTCATCAAGATCTTTCCAATGGTACCTCACCTACGTGATTCTAAGATTCTTACAAGAAGATTCTCTAAAAGATTCCCTTTGGTCAAAGCCTATGTGACCAACCAGATGGGACCATGATCAACATGTCATCCATCCAAGAAAGTAATCTAAGGGCGGAGATTGCTGGTAGTTTACCTATCCATGTACCTCATCCTATGGTGGAGCTTCCTTGAAGGAGATCCTCTTTGGCTACATAATAACAAGAAGGTGCTCCTTTATGGCATCATAGTTTGGGTGGAATTTGTGTTTTCTCTATTATGTTTCTCTATCCTCGAAATATTACAATGACTCTTGGCTTTTTACAAGATTTCTCATAACTCTTAATAAATGTGTAAGTTTCAATGGGTACTAAAGCATGTAATTTGAAGGGGATTAAAGCTTGTCATTTGAATTTGAACTAAACACATGATGCACAAAGAAGTACATGCATCATGCACAAGAGGATTTGGGTTGAGTTAAGGTTGATTCAGGATCCTCCTAAAATTCAGACAATTCTCTTGGAGATTTCACATCTCAATTTAGATAGTTCTTTGACACAATGGAAGGATCTTGGTGCCATCAACTAATTTCCCATCTTAAGTGGTTTGGATAAAATTTTTCCATTTTCCCACAACTAAGGAGCATCAATGTTGTGTTGCAATGCACACTAATTCCTTGTGAAAGAAATAAATAAATATGTCAAGAAGAATATATAAGATATGGAAGGTAAATTTGAAGAAAATAGAATTGGACCTAGATGAAAATGAGATAATTATTAGATGGTGGATTTCTTACACTCCCAACAATATTTAGTAACAATGAATGTATTGCTTTGCAATACCAAATTTGTGCATTGCTTCTGTAGAGGTCTTGACACACTGCATTTAAGTAATTATTTTGGATGGACTTGCAATCCTTTCATACATTGCTTGAGTTTATTAGAGAGCATGAGGTATTTGAAAATGACTCCCATATGATTCCAACTCTTGAGTAGTTACAACTCGTTGTAGCTCTTGACAAGTTTGTGCATAATAGAAATGGAGCAATTGTGTCTAAGGGCATGAGCTTTTGGAGCATTACCTCATGATTGTCAAATTTTCTAAGAGAGTCATGATAGTCATTGTGTACGTTTTTGGAAGAAAGTGGTTTCAATTGAGAAGAGAGATCTAGAATTTTTTATCATTTTTCTTCATATGGTTTTCACAAATATGTGAGATTGTGATGTGGGACATTACTCCCATTTGTGTAGAGATAAAAGGTTGAAAGAGAGGTATATCACAATAGAAAGTCTCTTATTCTATCAACACCAAGTCATGTGGAATGACATGTTGAGGATTACTCATTTCATGTACATGGGCTTTGATTTGAGAATAGTTTTATTTGTGCTTGTTGCTTGTGCTTGATTGTGTGGGATTGTGATTTTAAGTAAGGGATAGGTTTTATTTGTGCTTAATGCTTGCATTTCATTGTGTTTGATTACGTGATTGAGTGTGGGATTGAAAATATGGTGCATGGACCTTTTATTCTTGTTATTTGATAGGGATGCAAGGCTTGTGTCATGTGAATTGCATTAAAAGTTGCCATCATAGAATGAAATCAAGCAAAAAAAGGACAATAATCATTTTGAACACCACTAGTATTTGCTTTGAGACTCGTGTTATTTACTATGAATCACTTTGTGCTTTTTTTTCAAGCAACACCACACAAAAGAGAGAATAGAATTTTATAATTTTTTTGCAAGGATGCATGAGCTAATGATTATTTTATAGGTGTGTTGAAGGTGAGATAGCAATCTTTGTAGGAACAAAGGTTCTGACTAAAAAAAAAGGAATAGAAATGCATTGCTATTGAAGTGAACAGTTTGTGCATGATTTTGCACAATGTTTTAGTTAATTGTTTGGATTATGGGTAGAGGAGTATATCAATATTGAAAAGATTGTAAATGAGTTAGATAGAGATCAAGATGCATTAGATTATCCTTTTGGAATTCCACCAAGAGAAGAAATAAAATCATCTATTACACACATGTATTGGGCTCTATCATAAAAACTGAGGATTTTTGAATCCTAGATAAAACTATGTAGTTTGTAACTGATTTTGAATGGTTTTTGTGTGTGTAAATTGTATGGTTGTTGAATAAAGGGGTGTTAAATCCCATGATTGGGTGTTGAAGTGTTGCTTCATAAGACAAGAATATATGTGAGTACATGGTATATATGTATTTCAAAACCAAGAGTATCAATAAGTTTTTTATGGATAGCTTGATTTAATGGATGGTTTTAGTTGGGTAGTGGATTATATCTTTGAATCCTTGGAAATTTATATGCATATATCTTTGTCTAATAAGCAAGTGAATTAATATGTAAGTATGTATATATATCCACTTTTATAAGTGAGAGAAGATCTTAAAGTATGAGAGAGGATCAAGAAGAGAGTAGAAAATTCGAGGAAAGTGAATTCATTAGAGAGCAAAGGAGAGAATTGGGAAATCAAGGAAGGCTATGGGAGAGATGCAGGTTTGGGAAAAGGAAGCATGATGATCAGGAAGTCAGAGATAAATCAAGAATTAGGTAGAGTATGAATAGGGAGGAAAAAAGGCTAGATGAGAGTAAGGAAGGATAGGAAAGAAGAGAAAGAGCAAGAGAGTTTAGATCAACGAAGGAAGGGAATTTTGAAAATCTTTAAGAAGGTTAAGAGCAAGGAAGGAAGGCAAGCCCATTCAAATATTGAGCAAGGAGATGGAAGGAGAGATGAGAGCAAGCAAGGCGCATTTGAAATCTATGCTCAGGATAGGAATACAAAAATAGAAGCAAGGGAAAAGAGAGCACAAAGAGCACATTCAAAGGAAATGGAGGTAAAACGACAAGGAGAACACATTCAAAAGAGAGAGGGAAGGGACCTACAAACAAGCATTTGAAGAAGAGGGAGGCACAAGGATACAAGGTGCACATTTAAATGAGAGAGAAAGAGAGGACCTATAAATAGAAGGAAAACAAGAACAAAGAAAGAGTAAGCCAAGCTTGACAAGCAAAATTGAAGATAACCAAAAATTATGGATATGCAAAACATGGAGGATTTTAATGAGGGAAATTGGTTGATATGCTTCTATTTTAGTGCAGATTATTGTACCTCAATTGAGTGGAGTTGGTTGGATAAGGACCAAGCAAAAAAAGCAATGATTTCACAAGGTGAAATTTGATGTACTTGGTCTTAAAGTGGCTATTGGGATCAAATACCTTGCCTTTGATGTAAGTCAACATCTTTTAATTTCAATTGTCAATTTCATAGTTCCTTGTTAATTCCATGAAGTATTGAAGCAATTATGATCAATCTTATTCAATTTTAGTAATATATGTGCTATTTTTTTGTAAACTATAATATTCAGAGGATAGAGAAACATAATAGAGAAAAAAAATTCCACACTCAAACTCTCATGCCCCCAAGGAGCACCTTCTCTTTATTATATAGCCAAAGAAGATCTCCTCCAAGAAAGCTCTACCATAGGATTAGGTACATGGATAGGTTACATGTCAGCTCCACCTTTAGATTACTTGTTTGGATGGGTGAAATGTTGTCTTGGTCCCATCTGGTTGGTCCAATAGGCTTTGATTGGAGGGAATATGTTGAGGAATCTTCTTGTAGGAATCTCAAAATCACATGGGTGAGATACCATTGGAAAGCTCTTGGTGAGACAAACCAATGGGGAAGGAAGGCCAATGTTTCATTTGTTAGGGCAAGAATGTAAACATTTTCCAAGGCCTAATTCATCAGTTTAGGCTTCCAAAATTTCCTCTAAAAGTTCAGGCCTATTTTGGCTTCTACTCTATTAGTAGAAGTGCTCTTTTGGTGATACCTCTATCTGATCTACTTTCTCTATCATGTGTAACATCCTTCTAGATATCACTATCCCAAGTTTCACCTCTAGATCATATGCCTAGCTATTGATTCCAAAGTTTTCAAACATGTTTTGATTTTTGGCATACTAGTAGAGGTACTATTTAGTGATACCTACAAGAAACACTTATATGTAAAGAGAGTTGAGAGTTGTGCTAGGTTGTGGTTGATGTGGTAAGTCATTTTGTGCATTGAGTTTGCTAGCACATGGGATGCACGGACTCATATGGGTAGTGCTTGAGAGAGTCTATTCATTATGACTCTTGAGGGTATCCAAGAGACCTTTCCTTTGCAAGTAGGGATTTTGGGAAAGAAGACATATGTTCCTTATTCATCTATGGAGGATTGGTTTCTTTTTAGAGAACCCTATTACTATGAGATATCTTGTTTAGTAGTATATATACCCATCATAGAGGTTATTCTTCTAGTTGTTGAGTTCACTTCTTATGCTAACATGTAGATCAAAGATGGTGCATGGATATCTTGCCCTTAACATGGAAAGTAAGGTTTAGCATTTTGTGGAGAATTGTGATTGGATGGAGCTTATGTTGGTAGGTGTTTAGGAAGACTTGGTGTTCTTACACAAGAAAATTTGGCACCCTGATGGGAAATAGCTCACAATGAATTTTGTCAAACAATTCCTTACTCATTTTTTTTGGAGAGGATGAGGTTACTTATGGTATCACTTCTAGAGAGTAAGAGGTATCTCCCCATAGTGCACACAAGGATGAAAATAAGGATGAGCATGATGAGGGTAAGTGAGAGTAGGATAGTCATAACTTTTGTAAACTATATGTTTTCTCCTATGTTGTAGTGTTTTAAAATATATAATAAATGATTTTACTCATTAATTGGATGCTTTTGACATCTTAAATCCTTAAGAAATGGTATAGTTTTAATTATTTGATTATGTGAATGTCTCAAAGTTGGTGTGTTGATACTGATCTTTAATTATGTGCAAGTCACTCTCCCCATGTTGTAGATGACCGTCCTCCTACCATGTTGTGGATGACACCTCCTTATAGAGTACACTAGGCCCAAGGCTCTTTGCATGTTGTTCCAAGCTAGGATCTCCCTTTTTTTTAACTTGTAGAGGAGCCTATCTTGGAGCATGCCGTTGTAAGAGGAGGTAAGGAGGTTTGTGGTCACCCATTGCTAGGTTAGGATACAAGGACAGGAGCCCATCATTTGGGCTTGGCCCATCATTTGGGCTTGTAAGTCCTAGGCAATTAGAGTTTTAGAGTTATTGGAGGTGAGGTTTACACAAAGGAGGTCATCTAAGTGGAGAGAGAGTGCATTATTCTTGAGAAGGAGAGTGATTTAACCGATAGGAACAATTAGTTTAAGACCTAAGAGAGTGCTTGTGTAGACTTGTGGGTTGAGTTAGATAGGCTTGTGTCCTAAAGATAGGCTCATGCCGAGGAGGCTTGTAACACCCATTTGTGCATGTGTGTGGTATTGTGATATTTAGCTTGGTATTAAAAATACTTAAGAGATATTATTTATATAGAGATAAATGATGGTTCTATATTAGTCATGGTTAGCTAAAGTTAGTCATAGCTAAGATAGAGAGGACCTTACTTTAGAGGAAGTGGAAAAGATGAGCACCACTATTTTGGATTTTAGTGTGTTGACTTGGTATTATTCCTAGGTGTTTGGCTTTGAGGGAAAAGTTCAGAACTCTTGGGCCCGCAAGCCTTTTTGTTTTAGATTATTCTTTAGTCCAAGGATAGCCCATGTGAAGGAATCCTTGACTTAGTGGTTGGGTCAAGATAAGATCACATGGTAGTAGAATATGCCCATGTGAATGGACATTCCTTTATACTTTTTGACTTTACTTGACTTTTAGTCTAGTAATTTGAGTTACTATGGTAATTAGGAACTCTGGCACGTAACTATTTCACAAGTATATAAACAAGGGGTGAGGAGGTACTCATGATCCTTTCATTTGCAACTATCTCTCTCTCACTGAGTTTTCTAGTGAGCAATGTCTTGAGTCTTGGAGTGTTAGCCTCGGAGGAGTATGATGGAGTTGGGGTTCCTTGCCTTCTTAGTCCATGGTGCGCTACCACAATAGCCATCCAAGCTTCATCTTGAGTGAGAGATAGGTTGGCTCACCGGCCTGGCTTCAAGAGGAGTCTCATTGGGGAGAGTTACGTGTTACTAAGGAATTGTTAAAGAGTTTCAAATAGCTTATGACAAGTCTAGGTGCATGGATATATAGGTAAGCTTGCAGACTAAGATTAATTAATTCATTCAATAGACTCAAGATGATAATAGAAAGAGTGAGATTAAACCTATCAATGAAGAGATGCAATCCAAGGTGACACAAATGGAGTCACATTTACATGGAGAGCCTTCTAAAGAGCCTGGTGTGATAGAGCATGATATGGATATTATTGCTTGGAGACCATGATGCATGATCTTGCACCTCCACTCCACTTTGTACATTTGCATGAGGAGATAGAGTGGCTTGAGGAGAGGAGTATGAGATTTTGAGTGTTACTAAGTTGAGAGAGACTATGATCTTAGATGGATAGTTCATTCTTTGCATAGTTTATGCTCATGAGAGAAGAAGGAATTTTTGGAGGTTGGTTGTCTTGTCAACATTATATAGTGTTCTAGTCCTTTCCACATCCAATAGAGAGCCTCAGTAGAGCAAATAGGATGGTTAACTTGTAGAGCTATGAATACATTTGCATATGTACCATAGAATCAAGTTAAAGAGTTATGGAGTATCGTATTACATGGTTTGAGGTTATCCTTTGGATTAATAACATGAGGGTAGAGATAAAGCATTAGTCTTTTTGGGATGAGGGTTTTTTTTTCTTGGGAGTACACATGAAGTGCACCTTATGGCCTTGTTTGATGAAGAGGATGGGTATTGAGGTACCAAGAGAGGTTTAACACAAAGGCCATATAGTTTATTTATTGCCTTAGGTCCATCACTATGAGATATTTTGATAATTGATAATGCATCCTTTCTATATTTTAAGAACCATGCCCATTGTACTATGTATCCTCCTCTATTTACTCCTTTTTTTACAAGCATTGGAGATTCACCTACTTTATGAGGGATATCTTGATAGCTCCTTTACAAAGTCCCAAGTCGACACACGTTCAACTATTGATATCATGACCAAGGAGTGAAATTTATGTTGTCTAAGAGATCATAGTTAACATGTATATGATAGTCTTGGGGTGTCTTTTCATGATCCTTATATGTGCTAGTCAAAGTGGTATTGGATGTTGACATATAGTTTGGTATTTTGACATGCCTACTTATATATGCAGCTCAAGGAAGCACTAGCACTATTGGATATAGGCTGCATAACTATAGCATATAGGTCACTACTCTATCATCCTAAAAAAACCTCATTTGAGCCAACCTGTACTTATCCAACCCAATTGTACAAAACCTTGTCTAAGCCCCATCAAGACCCTAGCTAACTCATTTTGCAAGGAGAACCTTGGCCAAATTTCTCCACAAGCAACCTCTATGTAGTGCAATTAGCTCCTTGAGGTTTGGAAAACCCATGGCCAGCACCCTTACCAAAAATACCAAGTTTTCAAAATCTCCTAGCCCAAGCACAATACTTTCTAGACAAATGAAACCCATAATTTGAACCAACCCTATGCCAAAGTCCGTAACCCAAACAAAATCCACACATAATCAAGATCAATGCAAGTCAAAGTCAACATTTTAAAATCAATTTTTCATTCCATAAAAATCCCTAGCTATATCAAACAATCCCCCAAATAAATCCACTAAACCCTATTTTAGCCTTTCGCAATTATTTTGTACATATGTCTCAAATTTGAAATCTGAAAGTCCCATTGAGTTTTTGCAAAATTTCACATGTTGCATAGTAGGTGTACCCACACATTTCCAAAATCTTTGAAAACATCAAATTTATTCAAACTTTATATAAAAATTCATAATATGGAACAGAGTATTCTTATATAAAGTCAAGAATTGTTTTCCATACCATTTGAATGAAAATAAGTGAAGTAATATTGCACCAAGAATATTAGGTTATGTGTGTAGCTCCCATGAGTCCTGCAAGTGGGATAGTCTAATTTATTGAGCATAATCATAATTCTCTTGATCTCATGTATTGGTTTCTCTATTCAAGGTAATTTTAAGGTCATAGTGTGCAAATGTTTAGATATTAAACTACACTTTTTTAGTCTTAAATTTGGTTTTAATCTTGTTTTCTCATTATGTACTCTCCATTCAACATTGACTTTCACTCAAAGTTTGGTACTCACTTAGCTTCTATTTTGACCAACCTTCATCTCTCTTTAGCTTTGAGTGATTTGCTCTTGAATTTGGACTAATGAAATAGATTTTGCAAGAAAGTTGAGAGGGTAATTTTCACTTCTCTTTGAATCTCTTTGTCTATTCCTTGATTCTACTTCTTGCTCTTTGTCACATACATACTCATATTTTGCTTCTTGTGCACTCAACTTGTCTTTGTTTTGTGTAGCCTTGGTTAGAGTAGTAGTATTTATAGGTGCATCTTCCTCATTCATAATTAACAATGGAACATAATTAGAAGGAGAATAGGATTGTGTAAGATTATTAGTATATGAGTGTAAGGGAACATACCTATCATTGGATTTACGCTAATCCTCTACAAAATCTCTTCCCATACTCTCTTTTTGAAAAAATGGTTGGGTGACGCTCTTTTTGCAAAAATGGTTGGGTACATGGAATAACAAAAGAATGGTAAATTATTGGGTAATACTACTAAACAATGGAGGGTTTTCTTCTCTCCAATACTCATCATCCTCAAATAAAGTTCTCATTTCTTGCTTTGGACACAATGCTACACAAATGTTCATGGGATTTTCCACTCCCATCTTCATGCTCACAAGAGCCAAGGGAGAATTTTTTGGCCTGCCTCCTAACATCACATCCATTCTCTCATAATGTAGACACATGTGATTCAACTTATCACTAATAGTTCTCCATCTTTGTTTTACCTCCCTCTTTGTCAAATATTCCCTTGTACACTTATCTTTCCATGATTGTAAAAGCTCATGTAACTAACTCATTTCTTGTATAGCCTATCACCATTTAGACTCAAGGAATCCTCTCATATATTTCATATGATAGGTGGCCATGTAGTAGAATGCATGGCTTTCCTAAACTTGATTGTTATAGTTGCCTTCATGAATCTTCTAAAAATGTTCAAAATTACCAAAGAAATCTAAGTTTTGAGCATAAAAGAGAAGGATCACTCTAAATTTGTCTTCTTCTCCATGTGCTTTTGAGAAGGCTAAATCTCCATTTCCTTTGGTCCTTTTGCTTCTATTCTCCATACCAAGGAAACCATATTCAGCAAGTCCTTGCAACTAAAGCTCGTTGATAAATTGAGGCCAAGACCAGTGTAATACTCCAAGGACAAGAGAAGAGGGAGAAACACAAATTACACACTCAGCATTTAGTGCCGCAAAGGAGCACTTTCTCTTTATTATATAGACAAAGAGGATCTCCTCCAAGGAAGCTCCACCATAGGATTAGGCACACAAATAGGTGACATTTCAGCAAGCTCAACCGGTGGATTACTTACTTGGATGGGTGACATGTCGGTCTAGGTCCTATCTGGTTGGTCAAACAAGCTTTGACTAGAGGGAATCTTTTAGAGAATCTTCATGTAGGAGTCTCAAAATCACATAATGTACCATTGGAAAGCGCTTGGTGAGACAAACCAGGGGAGGGTAAGGCCAGACTGTACTCCACTTGGAAAGGGGGGGGTGGCATCTGCAAATTTTCGAGGCCTAATTCATCCGTTTAGGCTTCCAAAACTGCCTTCAAAGATTTTAGCCATATTTTGATTTGTACTCTATTAGTAGAAGTCCACTTTTGGTAACATCCGTCTAGATGTTACCAAACCAATTCTCACCTTTAAATAATATGTTTAGCTATTGGTTCTTAGGTTCTCAAGTCTATTTTAGTTTCTGCTCTATTAGTAGAAGTACTCTTTTGGTGGTTTATTCTATTTGATCTATTTTAACCATCATGTATAACATCATTCTAGATGTTACCAAACCAATTTTCACATCTAGATCATATGGCCTGCTCTTGGTATTACAACAAGCCAAGGAGAAACTAGATGGGACATAAAAGATTGTTTAACCTCAACAAGTGCATCTATTCCCTCTAACAAGTGCCATATATAACTTTATTCTATGCACATTTACTCCACTTCTCTCCAATTTAGAACTTTTGTTCATCTAAGAATCTAGCCATATTAATCCTTGCACCATGCCATTTGAAACTTATCATTACTTAAGGAATATATGGAATGTGCACCAATCAAATCCTTTTGCTTAAATTCAACCCATTCCTTAAATTCCCAAACAAGTTCTGTTTACAACACACCCAACACACCCCATTTTTGGTTTTGCAACACATGACATATTTCACTCATTCTTATCTCTAACATGTACCACCTTCATGAAACTATGGAATGATGTTCATCTAATCCTACCCGCAAATCCTCCCTCTCAAAAGCTATAAGGGATCTTCAAACATCCCACAAATCCCAATACTACCTATCAAAGGTTTTTATGGACATTTCATTTTGGGATACCATTTATTTTACCAAGTCCCCATACAAACCTATACGTGTAACACTTATGTTATTTACAAGATTCAAAAGGCTTGGGAATTTGAGGATCCTCAATTCACAAGTCATCATGTTTATGAGCTATATTTCATAATATATTGGCAGAAAATTTCCCTAATAACTTTTGAAAATAGAAAAGTATCTTGTGTGATAATATTAGACCTCACATGGTGCAATTGAGAAGGAAACAAATATTTTGGCCACCACACTCTCAACCAAATTTTTGTAACATGCTATGGTCTTTATACTCTCACAAGGCAATGATGAATTTTCCATGCTTGGTGCATTGGGAACTCCAAAAGTATTGAGATTTGCCACAATCTGCCGGTACCCATGGGCCATTCAATGACCACCCAAAATGAATTGCAATGATCTTAAACTAAAAACCTACATCAATAAATAAATAACCATAAAGAAACCACTACATGGAGCACTAAACAAAGCTATTTTATATCTAATGAGAATCTTAGCTAATTCCTCAAAGTTGGTAAATCTAGTAAACAATGATCAACTAGAGTTTTATGGCCTTGACCAAGATTACTTTGAGTGGAAATCCATAATAGGTGGTTGCATGTAGCATGTTTTATTTATCATAAATTGAATTTTCAACATAACTTAAGGTATTTTAATACTCAAAGGAAAAAAGAAGAGAGAAAACTCATATTTCACTTTCCGTCATCTGATGCACCAAAAGAGCACCTTCTATTTATTATATAGGCAAAGAGGATCTCTTCCAAGGAAGCTCCCCCATAGGATAAGGTACACAGATAGGTGACATGTTAGCAAGATCTACCCTTTGATTACATACTTGGATGGGTGACATGTAGGTCCTAGTCCTTTCTAGCTGGTCAAACAAGCTTTGACCAAAGGGAATCTTTTAGAGAATCATCTTGTAGGAATTTCAGAATCACATGGGTGAGATACCATTGGAAAGCTCTTGACAAGACAAACCAAGGGGAGGGAAGGCCAGCCTTTTGTCCATCGGGAGGAGGGGAATATGCACATTCTGTAGGCCTAATTCATCCGTTTAGACCTCCAAAATATTGCTGTTCCTACTCTATTAGTAGAAGTCCACTTTTGTAGATTCCTCTTGCTCATCTGTTGAGTCCATCATGTGTAAAATCCTTCTTGATTATACCAAACCAATTCTCACCTTTAAATCATATGTCTAGCTATTGGTTCTAAGGTTTTCAAGTCTATTTTGGTTTCTGCCGTATTTGTAGAAGTATTCTTTTGGTGATACTTCTATTTGATCTATTTTTGCCATCATGTATAACATCATTCCAGATGTTATCAAACCAAATTTCACATCTAGATCATATGGCTAGCTCTTGGTCTTACATACCTCCTTCCTTTGAAGACGCAACATTTTTGTTCTACAATTGTTGCTCAAATGCTTGCACCAACACCGGTGCATGTGTCAAACCTAGCAATAGGCTACTAGGTTGCTTCATAGAAGAGGTAACCTTTCCACTATACTAAATAGTCCACCTATGGATGGTGAGTACCACGTATACATTTTTGGAGAATACACTCCACTTCATATTCCTCTATGACATCAATGAGTATCAGACAAGTTCTAATATCTTGTGTGTAATGACATTGGTCTAATTGGGGAGCATATATGCATAGTAGGGAAACATGGAACACTAGATGGATCTTCATGTGTCATGGTAGCTTGAGGTGATAAGCCACAACATCGATTCGACAAAGAATCAAGAAAAGCCTAATAAAACAAGGCCTGAGCTTACAAGGTCCAACTAATGTGAGGTTGGTTGTCAATAGCCACACTTGATCCCTAACTTTGAACTCCATGTGCCTACAATGTGCATTAGCATACCACTTCTATCAATTTTTCATAATCTATAATTTGTACTTGTCGCTTGCCACACCTTGTTTGATTTTGTAAACAAATGTGTTGATTACGTCAACCTTGGTAGCCATTGGATGGATCTTCATAAGCTAGAAGGTGTGAAGGGATGCTCACCATACATGAGGAAGACTAGAGTGACCTGGGTGGATGCATTCACTGAATTGTTGTAAGCAAATTCCACCAATGGGAGTAGGGTGTCCCACCTCTCTTGCTCTTCTAAGGTGAAGCCGCATAACATGTCTTCAATAGTGCAACAAGCCCGCTCTGTTTGTCCATCTGTTTGTGGGTGGTAAGCTATGGACATGGCCAACTTGGTTTTGAAGAAACCAAAGAGTGTTTGCCAAAACAAACTAGTGAATTGAGTGCCTCTATTGGTGATGAGTACTTGAGACAAGTCATGGTGAGAAAAGACTGCATCTAAGTTTAATTGAGCTAGTTGGGGAGTGGTCACATCCTTGGTGGTAGGGCATACATGAATCATTTTGCACAGCCGGTCCACAAAGACCATGATAGAGTCAAACCCTAAGGTGGTCTTGGGTAATTCACAGACAAGATCTATACTCACTTGTTCATAATGTTAGGTACGAGTGGGGAGAGGTTGAAGGAGCCCTACCAAGGGCTTGATTATAAGCTTTGTTTTGTTGACAAAGTAGGCAACTGCGCACATAGTCCATCAGGGTTGATAGTAATGGTGTTGGACTACATCCAAGGTCTTGTCCACCCCGACATGACCTACAATGGCCAAATCATGACATTCTGCTAGAATAGTGGTGTGTAATTTTGGGACATTTAGGACCCATAATTTGCCATCACAAAAGGTGAGTCCTTGGGTGCTAGTGATGCCTTTGGAAAATTGCACTTCTACAATCTGTAGATCTATTTTTGTAGCAGCCAGAATCTTAAGCTAGAATTCAAGGTTAATCTTAACCTTTGCAACCAAGTTGTTTGCCATTGGCATGTAGGTGAATGCATATGCATATGCAAGTTGCTTCTTACCTTCCACATAGGTGATTGTCATGTTGAAGTGTTGTCGCCACTATGCCAATCAAATCTGACAATGAGATAGATCCCTTTGTGTCTCGAGGTAGACTAGAGGTTTATGGTCTATCTCTACTATAAATGCCTTCTTGCCCAAATACTGCTTCCAATGCTTGGTTGCAAGAACGATGGCCATCTCTTCTTGTTCTGTGGTGTGGTAGTTGCGCTTTGCTGGTAACAACTTTTGAGAGAAATATGCAATTGGATGCCATCCATCATGCCACTCTTGTTGTAAGACTACTCCTATTGCTACACTTGATGCATCTATGGCCTACTTGATTGGACGTTTTGGGTCATACCACTTCAAGATTGATGCAATGTAGTTTTCAACACTTGAAAGGCCAACTCTTGTGCAATTTCCCATGTCCACTTCTTCACCTTGCCAAGTAGTGTTGTTAAAGGTTATGCAACCTTGGAGAAGTCCTTGACAAATCTACAATAGAATCCCGTCAACCCCAAGAAGCTCTTGAGTTGAGTCTGATCTTCTAGGGCACTCCATTTTTGAATGACCTCAATTTTATCTAGCAATACTTGAATCCGCTCTGCACTTATTCTATGCCCCAAGTAGTTTACTTCAGACTTGCCTAACTCACACTTTGAGATTTTGGCATACAATCAATTCTGTCTTAGAATCTAGAGGACTTCTTGTAGATGTTGATTGTGTTCCGTTATTGTGCTACTATATACTAAGATGTCATCCAAGAAGATGATTACAGACTTATCCAAGTATGGACAAAATATGTCATTCATTAGACTCATGAAAGTGGCACGTTGTAATACCAAGGGTTAGCCATATGGTCTAGATGTGAAATTTGGTTTGGTAACATCTTGAATGATGTTATACATGATGGTCAAAATAGATCAGATAGAAGTATCACCAAAAGAAAACTTCTACTAATAGGGCAGAAACCAAAATAGACTTGAGAACCTTAGAACCAATAGCTAGACATATGATTTAAAGGTGAGAATTGGTTTGGTAACGTCTAGAAGGATGTTACACATGATCAACTAAACAGATCAGAAAGAGGTATCACCAAAAGGGGACATCTACTAATAGAGTCAAAACCAAAATATGCCTGAAATCTTTGAAGGCAATTTTGGAGGCCTAAACGGATGAATTAGGCCTCAAAAATGTGCAGATTTCCTCTCTAAATTTTGTGACTTTATTGTTCCTCCCATGTGTAGCACTTTTGCTCAATAATGTTGAGAAAGAACTACCCCTGCACTCCACCTAATGATGTTGCTATTTTTTGTGCACAAGCAATGGATTCAAATACCGTGCAAGGATTTTGCACCATGACTTCTTGGCAAATCCGCTTCTTCAATTCTTGTTTGAAATTTTTGAGAGCCTCTATTGGACTCATGTTGATTATTGTGACTTGTAGATCCAAAAATTCCTCCACATACTCTTGTATGTTGTTCTTCTATCTCAATTCCCATAGTCGGATTCAGGTCATCTGCATAGAATCCACCAATTAGAAATTCTTCAACAATCCTTCTTGCATTTCTGTCCACATGACCTCCCTTCTCTCTACCAACATGGATCATTCCCAAGCATCCTACCATCTGAGGGCTTGATCAGTCAAGTACCCACATGCAAACACGCCTATATCATGCTTTTTGATCTCTATTGAGAACAATCAAAAATATTGATTCCTTCCCAAGATACAATTTTCCACAACTCCCATTGTATCATGCCCCTTGTAAGGCTTGATGTTGCAGGTCTTCTTCATCCGAAGTAGCAATGTGGCTTCATTTTTTGACAAGATTTGTAGGCACGGGTGCCTCTCCAAGTACTTCAATCATAGGTATTGGGTTTTGAGATGGCTCTTCTTCTTGCATTGCTTGATCATTCCTGATGATCTGCACTTGACTTTTTAATGTCTCCATGTTCATCTTAATCTCTCAAAATTCATTTAACATCCCTTGCATTCCTTGCACCAACTCTTGCAATTGCGGATCCATGGTTCTTGCAACACTCAATTGCTAATGTTTACTTCAATATAGAGTCAATAGGATCACTTTGGAAGGTGCACAAACTATCAAAACTACCATGGTGACCTCAAAAGCTATCACTCGTTGATAATACTCCTCACCAAAATTTCTAACCACAAAATCTCTAAATATCACTTTTGGTCTCACTACATAACAATTTCTACTTGAGTGTTGAAAGGGAGAGGATTTGGGACATTCACATCCATAACATCATAATAGAATATAGATTGTCAAATTCCACTCTTTGTTGTATACCACCATAGGTAGAATCATTGGGTTTGGTGAGTTCATCACCCTATCCATGAATTCTGCTCCAAGGTGATAAACTAGCAATACTCTTATTTTCTCATGCTAGATGTATATAACATTGATATGGAATGGATTCAAGAATGAACAGTTGGGTAAAGGAAATTTTTCTCTTGGTGCATCCATCCCATCCAATCTCTAAAATCCTTCCCAAGTCTAGCAATTACTCTATGTTCTCCACCTCAAATTACTCAATTCATTAGTTCATGTTCTTCCAAGAAGGGTGATCCACTCTCTTGGACTAAAAAACTTGCTTTGATACCAATATAATACTCTGACGAAAAAAGAAGAGAAGAAAACATAGATTTCACACTCAATCATCCAATGCACCAAAGGAGCACCTTCTTTTTATTATATAGACAAAGAGGATCTACTCCAAGGAAGCTCTACCATAGGATTAGGCACACAGATAGGTGACAAGTCAGCAAGCTCCACCCTTTGATTACTTACTTGGAAAGGTGACATGTTGTTCCTGGTCCTATTTGGTTGGTCAAACAAGCTTTGACCAAAGGGAATCTTTTAGGGAAACTTCTTGTAAGAATTTCAAAATCATATAGGTGATGTATCATTGGAAATCTCTTGACAAGACAAACCAAGGGGGAGGGAAGGCCAACCTTTCTTCCATTTGGGGGAGGGGGGAATCTGCACATCCATTTAGGCCTCCAAAAACATTTCGAGGCCTAATTCATCCATTTAGGCCTCCAAAATATTTTGGTTCCTACCCTATTAGTAGAAGTCCACTTTTGGTGATACCTCCTTTTGATATGTTTAGTCCATCATGTGATAAATCCTTCTAGATGTTATCAAATCAATTCTAAGCTTTAAATCATATGTCTAGCTATTGATTCTATGGTTTTCAAGTCTATTTTGGTTTTTGCTCTATTAGTAGAAGTACTCTTTTGGTGATACTTCTATTTGATCTATTTTGGCCAACATGTATAACATCATTCCAGATTTAACCTTACCAAATTTCACATTTAGATCATTTGGCTAGCTCTTGATATTACAAGTATATACCTAAATGAAACATGGGGTAATGTGCAATTCAAGCAACAAGAAAATCTAAAGTCTTTTTGTGATCACAATTGTGGAAGAAAGGAAACCATGGCTGGTTTTGGCTGGTTTTGTTTGTGGTGCAAGTCTAACCTATTTAGTTCATTATAGGGCCAATGATGAATAACAAGACAAATAATAAATATCAAGACAACTAAGGATAAATAGCTTAAGCTTTTGTAGGATTATGCACATTGTAATACTCCAAAGACAAGAGAACTCTCCAGGATAGAAAATAAAGGTTTTGCACACAATCCTCCTATGTCCTAAAGTAGCACCTTTTCTTTATTATATAGCCAAAGAGGATCTACTCCAAGAAAGCTCCACCATAGGATTAAGTACATGGATAGGTGACCTGTCAGCAAGCTCCACCCTTAGATTACTTGCTTGGATGGGTGACATGTTGGTCTTGGTCCCATTTGGTAGGTCAACCAAGCTTTGATTGGAAAGAATCTTTTAAGGAACCTTCCTATATAAATCTCAGAATCACATGTATGTGGTACCATTGGAAAGCTCTTGGTGAGAAAAACCAAGGGGAGGGAAGGCCAACCTTTCCTTTGTTGGAGAGAATGTACACATGTTGTAGGCTTAATTCATCCATTTAGGCCTCCAAAATTGCCTTTGAAGTTTTCAAGCTTACTTTGGCTTTTGCACTTTAAGAAGAAGTGCTCTTTTGGTGATCCCTCTATTTGATCTACTTTCTCATCATATGTTACATTCTTTGAGATATCACCACCCCAAGTTTCAGCTTTAGATCTTATGCCTAGCTATTGATTCTAAAGTTTCCAAGCATGTTTCAAATTTGGCCTATTGGTAGAAGTACTCTTTTTGTGATACCTTTGTCCATCTTAGTCCATCATGTATAATATCCTTTTAGATGCTACCAAACCGAATTTCATCTCTAGGTCATTTGTCTAATGACTAGTATTACACCCAAATACAATTGCTTTCAAAATATAATGTTGACATCAAATTGGGACTAGTACCTTCTTATTAAAAAGAACTAAACCATCTAAGTGTAGTTTTCCATTCCATAATTTCTAAAATTAAAATCCCTCAAACCTCTATAAGATTGGAAAGGTGCAAATTAATCAATACTCTTTGGAGTACAAAGATTGAAAATTTATGTGTTAAAATAGAAGTAGATGAGAGATCCAAAGCATAAAAATAGATCTCTATAATAGACGTAGAAGAGAGATCTTAAGCATAAAATAAGAGATTTTTAATTTTAAGAAGAAAAAGGCTAAATATTTAATGAGCATAGAATTAGTCAAGTTAGGAAATTAAGAGTATAATCTCTATGATTTCGAAATTAGATGCTCTTCTCAAAAAGGAGTGTCATATATATGATAATTAAAAAATTCCACCATTTACAATCCTTGAGTCCATCCCTTATGGTATTAGTGCACATGATTCTTAAATGGAACCTTCTTACAATGTAACTTTTGTGTAATGTCCTTACTTAAAAAGTTTCTTTTGATAAGTGAATGCCTAAAAAGATTGTCTTAGTGCAGGTGATTCTCAATTGGAACCTTTTTGCAATGTAACTTTTGTGCAATGTCCTTAATCAAAAAGCATGCCTTGTTAAGAGAATGCCTACAAATTTGTCTTGAAGTTCATAATTCATAAGTTCATAGTTCATAATTCATAAGTTAATTTATTGAGTGCTAGCTCTAGGCCCAAAGAGGACTTGCTCTAGAGCATAAGGGGTTTGATTGCCATATTGTAGCATTTTCTCATTAGTAAAGGAGGTTTGCTTGCCTTTGGTTTGGGTTTTAGTTTGTGGATGCGGGTGCAAAAGGATTTTGGTCACTTGTGTAGGAGTATGTAGCATGAGAAAAGTATGAATATAGTCCTTACCTCAATATACATTTATTTCTCAAGAGTGCCAAGGCGTCTATATACCAATCAAAGGGCTATTGATTGATCCCTTGGCAACTTGTTATTCCATTATATGGTGGGGGAACTAACAAAAATTTTAACCACAATGAATGAAATAGATATAAGCAATTGTTTCCAAGAGCCACTTTGGAGAATGGAGATCCACATTAGAAGAAGTAAGAATCAAATAGAGAAAATATAAACCAAATGTGAAAAGGGATTCTTAGGTCTCATATCGAAATGCATTAGTAATTGAAATGGATAGATGAGATGAAATGCACATTACATAAGCTTGTCATAGGAGCAAGAGAGTACATTCCAATCTCAGATAAGTAAATGTAAACAATGTACATGCACTCTCAAATAAGTAATCATTTTAAACATAATGTTTTTTTTGAAGAAGTTTGCTTGTCTTTGACAATTGAACCAAATAATTGTGACAATACTACAAAAGCAACACCAAAAGATGAATTAGAGCTAGCATTCAATACATCCAATACTTGAAAAGAAATTAATAAAATGTTGTAGCTTATAGTGTACTTAATCAAAGAACCTTTGATTATGTAATGTCAATCTAAACAAAACTAGTGGAAGGACTAATAATCTTGAGAGAAAAAAGGAGGCTATAAGTTCGTACTATTTGCACTCAATGGTTAAGACTGTTGACAAACAAGAATAGTAACAAAAAAATAAGGTGCTTTGATCAGAAGCAAATCTATATCCTTACATCTATGTTGAGTTCAACCTATTAGTATTAGCAAGGAAAGATTTCACAATCTATTTAACCTACAACACTAATATGATACATTTCCATCCTCATCATCAAATTATACCCACTTATCTTCTCTATTGAGCCCTCTCACATTGGAGAATTCAGAATAGTTAGTTATTTTGAAGTGAACTTGAGAGCACCCAAAGAGATACCAAGAATGGTTATATTTTGAAAGCATGGCCATTAGTAGACTAGTCTTTAGAGGTTTGTGCTAAAACATATGTTTTTTTGCAGTAAAAACTAGGAAACACATCCCACCTATAGAGTTTTTGCCACATTTGTAGATGTTTGCTAGTTCTATATGTCATACTTTCTCCACTCTATTAGTGCCATGTATGCAACCAAAACTATCAAATGAGTGGTACAGGTAGCAATTTTCTCTCCTCATAGAGCAAGAGGTTGGGTCATTAGTAGCATATATCAATGCTTGGGCTCTAGAGGTCCATTGTTTGGTAGATAGGTTCTTACCTTAAAGCCATCTATTCTTGTTAGGACCTATCACAAAAGTGGATTTAGGCACTTGTGACTTTTGGGGCATATTTTTGATTGTTTCATGACATATTGATAAGCCCTACATACTCATCACTCCCCAAGTTTATTGACGTTGTCTCCCTCATTTTTAGGAACCTCCAAGCAAACCTGAATGAACACACGCACACTCACATATTTACTAGCATGCTCGTTGATGCTCTTGCTGTACCTAACATAGCTAGGATTCTTTCTTGTGGGGGAGAAAGGCTTCACCCTGGCTATGGGCTTCACCCTTGATTGAAAATTTCCATTTTACTTTTGAGTTGTTTACCACAACATTACAATTGAGGCTAAGTCTCCTACATTCAGCTCTCATAGGACTTTTGGCCCAATGCATATGTGGTTTTCCATACAACATGGAAAGGATACACTTTCTACAATATGCAATAGGAGGGCCATGCATAGCCCATGATGCAGTGCATGATACCATCACTTAGTTGTTATAGGCTACATTGGCCTAGGTTTAGATTAACCATTGGTTGGACTTACCAAGACCACCTATTTATTGAGTGCAAGTGGATATTTTTACCTTCATGGACAGTCATACACATTCTATGATGTATGGTGTTGAACCCTCTACAAGCAAATTCATTGCCATGGGCAAGCATATAGGTGGGAGCAATGGTACCCATTACCTCTAGGGCAAGAAGGACCACTAGACACCTAGGTTATCCTTGGATTCTTTTGTCCTCCTAGCAATTGGAATTTTTGTGAACTCACATCACTATTTTCATAGTCTTCTCAAGGATTCAACACAAGGATCTTTGCATATGAGAGGGGCATTAGTTATCTCCAACCATGGTCACGTCATATTCCCAACAATGCATTTTAGTCACTTTGCAATGCACATAGGCTTTTAGTATGCATCTTTGGTGGCTGTTATACGTACACCTTGCATAGTATTGTAATACCCATTAATACATGTATGCTATATATGGATATTTATTTTGGTATTGTAATATAGTGGAGGAATATAATCTATATAGAGTTCAATAAATGTAATAATATGGAGTTTAACTATGAAGTTAGTAGGGATAACAAAGTAGCAAATAAGACAAATTAGTGTAGAATATTCCAAAATTATCTAGTAAGCTTCTTGGGAAGCTTCTGTGCTAGTTTAGCTTGCATCCCAAGTAGGTAATTTCTAGAAGGAAGCTTCAAACTAGATTAACTTGCCAAGTAAGCGGCTTCTAGAAAGAAGCTTCTTGAGAAGCTTCCCAATTAACTTGGCTTGCACTCCAAGAAAGAGGCTCAAGGAAGCTTCTCAACAACCTTGTATGATCCCTATAAATACAATAGTTGAAGCTCATGCTAGGCATTCAGAGTTTTCCCTCGTTCTAGTGTCCCAATGTGAGCTTCCATTCTCCTATTTCTTTTGTTGGTCTTGGTCTTTAACAACTAAGCTTCTACATTTGTCATGATTAGTGTTAGTTAGTCTAGAGTTAGTCTTAGCTCAAATAAAGGCGACTCCATTCTAGAAGAAGTGCACATAGTGAATCACTATTTTTTCTAATGTATTGACTTGATATTATTCCTAGTTATTTGACCTTGAGAAAAGAGTTGAGAACCCTTGTGCCCACAAGCTTTGTTGGTGTGGAATTTTTTATAGTCCAAGGGTAGCCCATGTAAAGGTATCCTTGAATTTAGTTGGTAGATGAGAATACAACCACCTATCCATGAGACTATTCCCATGTACTTGAATTTTCTTTTAGAATTTTTGACTTTATTTGACTTTTAGGCCAGTAATTTGGGTTACTAACAAAATTAGTAATATTGGTTTGTAAATTTTTTGCAAGTATATAAGATAAGGGTGAGGAGATACTCATTATCCTTTCATTTGCAACTATCTTTCTCTTTCTCTTATTAAGTTCTCCATGTGAGTAATGTCTTGAGTCCTAGAGGAGTGTGATGGAGGTGGGTTCCTTTCCTTCTCAGTCCATAGTGTGCTACCTACATAGCCATTGGAAGTTCATCCTGAGTGAGAGCTAGGCCAGCTCACATTTTTGGTTCTATTGTTGTGACCTCTCTAGAAGGTAAAATAATATTCCACATATAATTCTATATTAGGTAGAAGGATCATATGAGATCTCACTTGGAGAGAACATTATGAGAGGAGAGTGCTTAACTTATGTTAAAGAACTTGACCTATTTTTATATCCTATAGTTCATTATGATGTTTTTGAGGTGATATTATACATACTATACACATGAGAAGATTTGGAGAAAGAAAAGTTGGCTCATAGTCCTCCCTTCCCACTTACCAACTATACCATAAGAGGTCCTCTACCACATTGTTCAAGACTAGACTTCCACTCTCTCTAGTTTATTTGGTGCAAGTTATCCACTTGCTTTTTCACTTGTGCTACCTTTAGGCCATTCTTTAGAATTCCTTTTGTTTGCCACAAAGAACTTTTAGGCCTTGTGCTCTTGGCTCTTTTTTCACTTCTTTGTGCTTTGTACTCCATAAACCTTTCCTTTGAGGTTTCATTGTATATATTTATAGTTTTGTTGGTGTGTTACACCAAGTAACATCCAATATAAAAAACAAAAAAAGGAAATAGATATAGTACAACATCATACATGCATAAAAGATGCCATTTAGCAATAGCTATAATATCTAAATTCTGATCAATCTTTGGGACAAAGCCACCACTTCTACACAAGTTAAAAATAACATTTAGAAATCTATTGTCACTTGTGAAAATAAAACATATTGATCTATTGATCACTTGGCAAGTAACAAACTAGCTTCAGTCAAAGTTAACTTCACTCTCAAGTTCTACAAGAAAAAAATTATCACAATAGTACAAGAGATTAAACATGAACCATATTTCAAGTACCTTTAGTCTTATTTATACTCTTAACTATGATATTCACCTACAGAAGAACAAATGAAGATGAAAAGAAGAAGAAGTAGTAAAATAGAAATTATCAATAGCACAAAGCCCAATTTATTTGACAAGAGCCCAAGAAGCTCAAAGATACTATCTTGTTCTTGTCACCAACTTGAAACTTGCTCCTCTGCCATGGAGACCTTGATCCATGTGTTGCTTAAACCACTCTTATCATAATAGGACTCAAATCCAAGAGAGTTTGCTTATGTTGTTTAGGGTTTTGCTTGGGAGTTTGTTTGCCTTTGGAGAGGGTTTTCTCACCACTATTGGGGTTTCTTTTTTGCCTTTTGAGTTCTTCTACGTGATTATTTGACCTTGGCATTTGATTTGGTGAAGTTTCAAATGTGAAGCAAGGTATTGATGTAGATTTTGCATGTAAAGAACTCAATTTCACTCCATTTTTGTTTTAAGTGGACACAAAGCACTCACACAAAAGTTACATATGAGATTGTTATTCAGAAAATAAAAGTATAGTACACATCCTGCTCATGAGTACATCTTGCTCTTTTTGTTAACCTTAGTAATAGCCTTTTGAGGTTCCCACAACTCACTTTCTTGTTGAGTAGATAAAATTATTCTACTTGCCATGATAGGACTAATAGCTTTATAATATTTTATGGATACACTCCATGGTATGCCACAGAAGCTCCATCTCTTGATGAATTTGTAATACAAATTGTAATATTCTTTGGAGGTAGATCAATTTGAAGTGTTATGTTAGGAACTAATTGATGTACATTTGATAGAAGCTTTTCACACTAACACGACAAAAATATTAAAAATCACATAACACACCTTTTTTAAAATTTTGGAACTAAGAATATAAAGCAAATATTCTAAATACCCCTATAAACATAAAATGATGAGTTAACTCCAACAAGCTAAGAAAATTCTACAATTTTGAGCTAATCCTCAAGTGAATCCCCTCAAAATCTGAGCAAAACCCCTTCAAATCAAAATAAACCATTATATCCAAGAAACCTTTTGTATAATATGAGCAAATCTACATTATTCACAAACATATATTTGCAAAAAGGTTTTATTAACTTTCATCTAAACATCCAATAGGTGCAAAAATGGATCATCCTTTGCCTAGTTTATTCAATTTGGTCATTACTAACTCAGAATTCCACAAAGTCTTCTTTTGAATCTACATGTGCTCTAGGGTAATCCTCTTTAGCCTCTTCCTCTTTTATATCACTTATGCTAATTAAAAAGTTATGTAGCATAATGTACAACCCAATCCATTGTAGTGCATATGCCTTTCTATCACTACTTCTTTCTTTTTCAAACTTTTGACTATTGCAATGAATGCAAACATACCTTAAATATGATAATACAATGTTTTATCAAGGTAGGTGTTGAATCATTGTTCTCTTAAATGTTAACATGTTTGAACAAATATACTAGATGCATCATGTGCACATATCCAAAGTGGCCTTAAAGGTAATGATGGCACTCAAAGGTAATAAATTCTATTTGTTAATTAAGATCCAATCAAAGTTTGGACCTTCTCAAACATGTGATATCATGTTATGATATGGCATGAATATAAACATCCAACATTTAAGCAAGATTTTTTGAGCATTTTGTATGCACTACACCTAGAAGAGATTGGTCCTCATATAGCCATTGCTTTGATAATAGTTAACTTGTATGGCAATCAATCTATACTGCTCTACCAATCCACCATACTTTGGAATCATCTTTCCTTGGCAGTTGACATATAGCCATTGCCTTGACAATAGTTTACTTGTATGGCAATCAATCTACACTTCCCTACCAATCCACTATGCTTTGGAATCATCTTTCCTTGGCAGTTGATAAAGGGAAAAGCACATACCAACTATAGGCTTCAAAGCTCTAAGCCAAGTTTTGAGAGAACATATAGATGAGCATGAGCAAAAAAAAGGTAGAGAGCAAGAGGGAGGCATGGAATAGTATCAACAATAAGCATGAATGAGATATTGGAAGCAAGTGAAAATTTAAGCTTCACACTTATTGCTCAAGGATCCAATCTGACTAGCCTTCATTCTCAAGTCTTTTGTTCCTATTTATTCTCTTGCAAAGGACCAATACTTGATGTTTCTTTGATGATTTCTTGCTTTGTTGATTTAAATAAGTGGCCAAGTGTTTCTATAAGCTTTTGGCTTAGAATGACATGCATCTATATTGATTTGTTTCGTATTTAGAGGTGGCATTATTTTAAGAGTGAAGATATAAAAGGAGTACAACTTCTAATGCCTTGCACGAGTCCTTCATCTTCTTTCATTTTTTCTTTGATATCTGAATCATGGCAGTCTTTTTTGCTTGTGGGTATCCACTTAAAGTCCTTGATGTCTTGTTTATGCAAGTATTTTCCAATAAGTTGAGCCTCAAGTGAAATTGTAATTCTAAATTTCTTCACAAGTATCTTGACACTATTTGCTTCCACAAGTTTTTTGTATGCTTATTTTTGAGTCCTCTTGATGAAGAAGTGTTCATTGTGTTTTTGGTTACACGTGAAAGTGTTGAAAATGTGTTAGCTTATGTATGAGGGACTTAGAGTGAAATTGGATCAAGATAGAGTTGGCATTTGTCTTTAAGTTCTTTGGGCCTATTTGATTGGTTGTGATTAAAGCTATTTTTTGGGCATGTTGTAAAATTTAAAATTCTTTGTAACAAGGCTCTTGGATGCTTGCTCATAATGTCAAACATGAAGACAATCACTCCCTTTGTGATCCTCAGTGCCACTCAGATTATGTGGCATCTAGGATATTCCAATTTCTCACATGTATCTAATATATGGATGGTATAGATAGATCCAACTTGTGTTTGAGTCATTATAATAGATTGTCCCAAAATTGGGATTTGGTTGCAAGGTTTTCTTGAATTTAAATCTTATTGAGAATTGAAAGTGTGTGTTGTTTTCTCATATATTTGTTTCTCATAACTTAAATGTTTGGAGCTCCACTAGGAAGATACTATATGTGCTCAAATTTCCCACTACATATGATCAATATTGAAAGAAATTATACTAATTCTTGAGTGGATCACTTGTACTGGTGAAAGTAATTGCTTAATGGCATTTTTCTTAATAGTATTTAGTGATACTTATTTGAACTTGATGTGTTGTAACATATTTTACCATAATACATATGGAAAGTTCTTGAAGGTCTTGTTACCCATGTATTTGCTTGCATGAGAGCCCAACTAGTGGTATGTAGGCTTCATGTCTTCTTGTGTTTATGGTTCTACAAAGGTCTTCTGTCAAGAGGGGGTCTTCTTGAGGTGCTTGGAGTTTTGGAGAACAGGTACATAATTATGATCTTTGAAATTGATCAACAAGTAGCAAAGCTAAGTGATGAGTGGAGCTCAACTATATAATGGAGTTTGCACTTAAGTGGAAGTTTGTACAAATTTTTGTACTCAAGTTGAAGTCAATAGTCATGGCAAAGCTCTAACTTTTAAAGAAGTTATAATTAGTACAATTATCTATGAAGGTTCACTTGTGTATGATGGAAGGATTTAAGGCAAGTTATGCCAGCACTTGTTTCTTTTATGCACACCCTTTCAAATCAAATATTTAATATTGATATATGATGCATCTTTAGCATGTGAGAGTTGTCATGCATTTGGAGTTATATTTAAGTTTTATTCGCTATTGCATTAATATTTCCATCCCTACCCAAAGGAATGTGTGGAACTGTCAATTTACTCTTTGTTGTTGACACCAAGTGTAATGGTTTGAGGACAAGAGAACTCTCCAAGCAAAATATAAGAGAGAAAATACAAACTTCACACTCAATACTTTGATGCCCTAATGGAACATCTTCTCTTTATTATCTAGCAAAGAGGATCCTTTCAAATGAATCTCCATCCTTGGATTAGATTCATGGATTGGTGACATGTCAGCAAGTTTCACCCTTAGATTAGTTGGTTAGATAGGTGACATGTTGGTCCTTGTCATATCAAGTTGATCAAATAAGTTTGATCAAAGGGAATCTATAGGGAATCTTCCTATATGAATCTAAAATTCACATAGGTGAGGTACCATTGGAAAGCTCTTGATGAGGCAAACTTGGGGGACAGAAGGCAAGCCATTCATTTGCTAGGAGGAATCTACACATTTTTAGGCCTAATTTATTTGTTTAGGACTCCAAAGTTGGCTTTGAAGTTTTCAAGTTGTTCTTAACTCATGCCTTATTAGTAGAAGTGCTCTTTTGATGATACCTCTATCTGATCTTCTTACTCCATCATATAAAACATCCTCCTAGACGTTACCAAACCAATTTTCACCTCTAGATAATATTTGTAGCTATTGATATTACACCAAAATGTAAGGACAATTGTGCATCCATCAAAGAGCAATAAAAGCTCATGTTAAATTGTTTTGAGCTTGTCAATATTAGTATAGGTGTGTTTAGGCCTATAATTTGGCCTACATTTTTGCATAAGCATGGCAGATATTATGTATTTGCACCATTGATATTATGCATTTTATGTAATTTCTTGCTTCCTTATGCGTTGGAACTATGATCTAATATGTTGGCTACCAAAACCATGGCCAACATGGCTCTGGAGTGTGATGTTAAATTGTGACACAAGTTATTGACTATTGATGACATAGGGCAATATTACACATTCTTTCTTTGTTCATGAGTTGAGATTGTGATCAATTCTATTGGCTAAGATTACCATGGCCAACATGGTTCCAAAGCGTGGTGTGAAATTGTAACATGAGTAATTGAGGATATTGATAGCATATGCAGAGCAAATGTGCATGCCTTTTGTGCTCCTTACATAAATAAATAGGGAAGTATGAGTGTCAACTTACTATTATTAAAGCCAAAGAAGCAAACAATATCAATCCTTGAACTAGGTCACAAATGCTTTGAAACTAATTATAATGTGCTATGCAAATGAGTACTTAGAGAAACTATAGGTTATAGATCCCAAAAAACATTCGTTTGACATATTTGATAGATGCAAAGTTTAGTCCATAAATAAAATATTTCACCTTGAATTAAATTTTTTAATTGAAGAGTTGTCCTCAAAAGCATAGCTTCCATTGTCATATGCAAAAGTTGTGCAAAAAATCACTCTCATGTATTTGCTAAGAATTACCCTATCCAAAACCAACTAAATCCAAGAGTTGTTGACCTTCATAGAAAACTATGCTCAAATGCCAAACTACAAATGCACATTAATATCCATTTCTCCTTTTTGACATTTTGGTATCACCTATCTACACATACCAGGTTTGCATCAAAATAAGTTATGCTTTCTACACTCTTACTATTGTGGCAACATAATGCTCTTATGCTCATAGCTATTTTGGCATGAGAATTGGTTAATTTCATTCTCAAATGCATAATAACTTTATAAAATTTGTAGGTTCTACCATTTTTTTCTCTTATACATGCACAAGCTCAAGCATAGTTTAACCTAAAACATCCAAAGAAGAAAACTTCAGTTTGGGTTTATTAAGGGAATAATTAAGAGATATTCTTTATACTAAATCATCTATATAAAATTTAGGTTACATTGTGTCATCTGGATACAAGTCCTACCAGTATATATATATATATATATGTTCTAGGCTTTGTCCTTAATGGCTTTCTAATCTATCAATTTTATATTAGACTCCCATGTAGGAATCAAAAATTTCCCAATAAGTGTCATAATATATGTTTGTATGATGATAACATATATTTATGGGATGACGTATATCAACATGAAACCCAACTCTAAGGGGGTTTAAAGTTTTCTTCTTGCCTCTCCTTATCTATAGAGGATATGCAATAGATTAGTTGAAACATAACATGGTGTTTCAAATGCAACTTTTACATGTTGTTGACAAAAGTTTATCAAATCTGTAAAGAATTTTACAATATTAAAGAATACAAGAAAGTGGTCATAAATGTGAAATTTCCATAAAATGTTCCATGGGTAGTGAGTGTATTTACATGCTATTTCACATTCCACTCTAGGTTACCCATGCAAGGAAGGTTACAACTGCATTAGGTGACAAAGGTTATAGTAATTATTCTTAATCACACATGTTATGAATTAAAATGTATTATGTGGCACAAAACTTTACAAAAGGACATGCCCATTAAATAAAAATATAATACGTTCACTAGGAGAGAGATCAAAGATATTTGAATTCCACTCTTGAGTGCTTTGGTGAAATCCCACTTCCTCATTAGGTGCTATGTTTGATCAAACTAGAGTTCCTCCTTATTCTCAAGCATACTACAATTGTAAAGAGGCACAAAATTGAAGGTGTGAAATGATGAACATAAATCATTTTGTTATGTGAATCCCAAGCTAGGAGTGTTTCTATAAGTGGAAATCTACAATTGCTTGAGTGAGTGCACCAACTTTGAGAATTAAATTTTTGAGAAAGATGTAGCATGCTCAAAGTCCAATTGAGTTTGAGCACGGATTAATTCTTCACCTATCAAGTGACATTTGTAACAATTCCTCACTAAGTCTTTTTAGATTTCAAGACCTTATGGAGATGGTATCCACAAGACCTTCAATGGAACCAAACTCAAAGGAGCCTCTATTAGGAGCAAAGGCAATGTAGAGTCAGTGTGGACCAAAGGAAGAGGAGAGTCAATGGGGAGAAAGGGAAAAGGAGAAGACAAGAGATTTAGAATGACCCACTTCTTTTATGCTCAGATTTTAGATTACCAAGATGAAATTGAATATTTCAAATAAAATCATAGAGGTAGCACTAAGAAACCATTACAAAAGAGCAATGCATTGAACCACATGGTCACTTGTTTAATGAAGTTTTGAAAATGATTGTTATAGTCTATGGATGGTGAGAAAATTATACAAGAAATATGCAAGGTTTGTGAAGTCAAACAAGTCAACTTGAGATTAGAAAGACAAGTTAACAAGAGAAGCTTTGACAAAGAGTGAGTTGAAACTAGGATGGAGAACAATTAATGATAAACTGAATCACAAATATCCACATTTTGAGAGGATGGACTTGATGTGTTTGGAAGCCAGGCCAATATATCTCTCCTTACATTTGTAATTTTGGTAGGGAATTGCATGAAAGATTATATTGTGATAGGGTCAAGAGGATGAAACAAGAGTTATCCATGAGGATAAGGAGGAGGAAATGATAGGAAATGGTATTCTTTTTTCCCTTAAGGATCACATTTCACAAGAGAATGCCTAGTATGCAAGACCCATATGTTATATATTTGCAAGTTGTAGAAGATAAAGTGAATGATTGTCCCAAAGAGGAGAGCAAATCTCATTCCTTTATTATACCATGTCAACATATTTTGACCATATTACATGATTGAAAGTGCAATTAAGGTAGGTTTCACCTTCAACAACACAATCTGATTATGTTCCACCTTCACAAGCACACTCAAAAAAACATTTCTAACTCGTATTTTTATCATGAGATTCAGTCCACAAAAGCCGCACCCACAAAGGAGGATATGCAAGGGGCCTAAAGGGCCCCATTGAGAAGGAAAGGATAGGTGATAAAGACAAGGACAATGTGGATAAAGAAGGAGAACCAAAATGAAAATTGAGGAAGAGGAGAAGGATTTGTAAAGGGAAGATTACTGATTTACCCATATTTACTACATTTTCCTAGATTTTTCAAACCAAACAAAACTAAAGAGTGAATCATTTGAAGCCAAGGAAAGATGGAGAATTGCCAAATTGAAGCACAATGTATAATTAAGATAGAGAAACTTTGAGTGAAAGTTGAAAGGAAAAAATACTTAAGTGCAAGAGTCAAGATAAGTTGAAAGTTGAAAGGAAAAAATACTTAAGTGCAATAGTCACATCAAATAGAACTATTTGATGACCTTGGGATCATATAGTGCAAGGAATACATCTAGCAATTTAAAAGTATAATGAGTATGCTTAGTGAGATTCTTATGCTCTTGTAGGTGCAAGTAAAACAAATTCTAGTGACAACCATGATCCAAAATTCCTTATCCTTGATTATAAACCAGATTTGAGTAGGAATTTCAATTGTGATAATTCTTATTAAGGTTACACACTTTTTTTCAGTTTGTAACCCATGAGTACTCATAATATAAAAAAATCAGTTCAATTGTTCATTCCACTTGTCCTTTTTGTGTCGAACTACGCCTTTGTGAGGTGAATGTGTTTAGTGAATATAAATGAGTTCAATGAATGTATGTAGGTGGTAAAATGTACCAAATATGTTAACTCAATACTATACATGAGGTGCATATCCTAGTTTCATTTAGTGAAAAGTTGAAAGTTGTAGAATCTTGGAGAAGGAATGTTCTCAAGACTAATGTGTGTGAGGGATTGCTCCTAAGAGCAAGGAATAGACGAGGGATTGTTCTCAAGGATGGGGGCTAGATGAGGGATTGATTTGAAGGATGGAGAGTTAGATGGTGGATTGCTCTCTATGCTCAAGAGATGGATGAAGAGTTGCTAATAATTCTAGATTGAGTTGCATGTTTGGACTACCCATGATTGCTTGCTGGTTTTGGAGAAGGTAGGGAGTTGTTGGGGAGCTTACTTGCATGACTAAAGATCATGATGGACTTGCTTGCTCAATTGAGGTTTGGAAGAGCCTTGCTTGCATAATCAGGAGGGACCTTGCTTGCCTAGAACTAGGAGGGGGTGGAGAAGGCAAACAAGGTCAACTAGAGATCCTTAAGTCAAATTCTAAAGACAATAGAAAAAATGAGTTTATATAATACATGCATAAGAACTTTGTTATGAATAATATACTAAAGAAGATCTATAAAATTTAAAGAACTTGGAGTTAGAACTTGGAATATATTAATTGCATGTAAAGAATGGAATATATTAATTTTACTCAAATAAATTTATATGAATAAATATCATATGCTCCCACTATAGATTTCACATGCTCCAAGTTACTCTGCAAAACAAGTCATTTGTAGAAAAAGAATTCATGTATATATTCTCTTATATGTGTATATGTACATTGAAAAGAAGAATCATGTGTAGAAAAAGTGTTCATGTATAATAATATGGATGTAACATGAACATTGAAAAACCATTCATGTAGTCAAAAAAGCACTCATGTGGTAAAAGCCCAAGTTCATTGCAAAACCAATCATATTGTTGCAAAAGACCAAGTACATTGCAAAATAATAGTCATGTGGTAAAATTTCAAGTACATTCAAGGATAGACTAAGTACAATCATGCTTAACAAGAAGAAGGAGTGCATGCTCAAATGAATATATGTAAATGAATGAATTTACACATATGTATAACACATATAGTAACTACACTGCACTACATGTGGTGGAAGTTATGTGACTATGATCATCAATTGGAAGATCCTCTAAATCAATATTAGGTGAGAGGTGCTATACTCTAATCCCCTATAGTGTTATAGCAAGGTGTACAATACTAGGTCACCATATCAACACTGTACTACATCTCCACTTGAGCTTCTATTCCTCATCATGCAATGACGGATCATGAAAGATTGTAGCTAAACCCTCATGTGAATCTATGTTATAATCCTTTAAATGACTTGAAGTCCATTCCTTGGTGAGGAACTCAATAGCAAAAGAAAGAGTGATACTTGTAAATGCCAAAAGGAGTGATCAATAGATCTCATATGATGATGAGGTGCGTGAATCTACTATTCTTGATAGAATAGAAGTAGACGTAGGAGGATAGATTACATTGTGGAGATGGTTCCTACAATATGGAAGGAATGCATGATCTACTATCAAAAACCATAGGTGAAAGCTCTACAATCATCTTTATACCCATCTTCTCTATCAAGCACAACCATAAGTCATGCCACGGTATGTACTCTCTCTAGTAATAACTTTCATCCCATATAGAACAAGGGAGATGCTCTATCATTAGTCATGAGATATCTATCCAAATGATGAACTCAAAGTGGGTCACACAAAAACTCCATGAAGTCTTTAAGTCTAAATCGTGGGACATGCATACATAAAATATTGTCACTATAATGTGACCATCCATATTGTTGAACTACATTGCTCCATTGGCATGAGCTATGACTACTTTCTCATATAATATCCACAAGGCAACCAACATCCAAAACTAATATCTTTCTATGCCTCTTTGGAGCATTAATGTTACAAGGAATGAACTTGTTAGATATGCTAATCCTGTCTGCCAACATTCTAAGTCTTGAAAGCTCATCAAAGAGTGTCAATGTATCGTACTCATACCATTATGTCTCTTCTTGTACATGAGTTCCAAAATCTTGTGGGATGGTGGGATCATATGAAATGCATGGTCTCCAAGCAACATTCTCTATATCTAAAGTCATCACAATATGCTCTCCTATAAGCCCTCCATGAGGATGAGCTTGCATTTTTGTCTCACAAGTATGTATTTGTTGAGAAACTCTCAATAAAAAACCAAATGAATTCAAGGGTTACTGAACTTCCTATTAAACTGCACATAAATGACAAACTAACACTACAAATGCATGTTGACATCATTAACTTCACTAACTTTCTATCACACATCTACACATATTAGGTTTGCATCAAACAATTGATCCTTTCCACACCATCACTATTGCAACAATAGATAACTCTTCTCTTAGAACAACTCATAACTATTTTGGCAATAGAACCGATTAATTTTTTTCTAGAATACATAACATCTCTATACAAAGTTTAGGTTCCATAGTCTTTTTCTCTCATCCTTACTAAAGCTCAAGTGAAGTCTAACCAAAACATGTCTAAAAAATCACTAGAAATCTTCAACATCCACATAGGACAAACTTCAGTCCGGGTTTGTTAAAGGAAGAAGTAAAGGATATTCAATTATATTGAAGTATCCATAAAAATGATAATTTTTAGTTTTTACTGGTTAATGAAATTTAATGATATGAATACTATGAAATGGTCTTACTAGTCTTACTCTATAATAACATATTCTGATTGTGATTTTGGCTTTCCTTTGTGTCACATGAAATATGCATTATTATTGGAAATTTATTCTTGAAATTGTATTGATGGACATGTCTACCTGAATGACATTTCTTAGATTGGGGCTCAAAGTTTTCAGTTTTTCATTCTATGAGAGTCCCTTTCTACAAGAGTCTGACTAGTAGGATGACAATAGAGAGAATTGGTTCTAAATGTATAAAAAATTTGAACTTTTATCTTTGATTAGTTATGGTTTTGGTTTTTGATTGTGAACTATATTGCTACTCAACAAATTGGTGAGTTAAGAAGTCTCTTGAGTTGAGTTGAAGAGAATTGCACAAGTGGATAAAATTTGCACTACGATGAGAATAAAGAGAGATCCATGGCTAATTACGGATGAAAGAGGTTACTTCAGTTAGATTATCATTAATTTATGGTTGTGTACTCACTTGTAGAGATGGAAGGGTTGAGGGGAGGTATGGTGATGACAAGAAGCACAACTTATTTCAATTACTTGTAAAGATGGAAGGAGAAGTACGCTAGCTTTTGGAAGGATTAGGCAAGAGATTGACTCTCAACAAAGCAATGCCTTAGGATTCTTAAAAAAGATGGTAGACTCTATGTCATATAGGTTCTTTAATCCCTGCTCAAAATGTCTTTCTAGGAAAAGACTGATCACTTAGAAGTGTTTAGTTTTCTTTTATTATGATGTTCTTTTGTAGTTTATTTGTGAGATTGTAAATTTTAGATACGAAGTGATATGTGTTAGTAGCATTTCTTCCTTGGCTTAAAAGGCACAATTAACTTCATAAGCTGACATTTTCAGATCTTGATACTCTTAAAAAAACAAGTGTAATTCTACTCCTAAAACAAAGACATGATACGGTCAACCAGTGCATTAGTTATTACAAGAGATGATTTAGCAAGGAATGATTACATGTATAATTGCTATAGCAAGTGGTCAGGATAGGTATTTTCACATTGTATGCTACAAAATTTAGATTCTACATGCAAGATATGACTAAATCTTAGACTCAGTGAAGTAGATTATATGCTCTTCTTGTGAAGTTACCTTAACCTTGGCATGTCAAAATTGATCAAACATTGTGCTCTAGAATTTTGCAACAATCAAGGTCTTATGCATTCACTTATCCAAATCTGATGGAAGGAGCAAAGGTAAATATTGTCATCTTCAATGTCCATATGTCATGGTATTGCTTTGTTTGTTTCCTTGAAGTATGTTATTTAGAAGTCTATTAGGAGTCCAAAATTGTACATTGCCATAAAGACACAAGTTTCTAAATTTCGTATTAAATGATACTACTCAAATATTAGTAATAAAAGCATAATAGACTTGTATAATCTCCAATATCTACCCAATATAATGTCAATTAGTTGCTCTACTACTTAGGTGAAAAGGAAAACATTTCATTTATTCCCTTTTCTCTTGTCATGCATATGCAATAAGGGCATTGTAGATTTTTTATGGTGTCAACATGGGGATGTGTATGTGCATTATAGTAAGTACAACATAATCAGTTTTGTGGAGATTGAGGTCAATTATTATGAATTTAAAATGTCTATGAAGTACAATCACCAATATGCTCTTTTGATTAGCATGACAAATGGGTGGATGCAATAGGTTGCTCTGAAACTTGGTAACATATTGAATATTGTGTAATAGAGTTTGTGTTTTGTGCTCTCATGTGCTACACCTGAGTAGAATCACCCATTTTCCTCATGGATATTGCAAGGTACACAACTTCAAGGTCATAGAATCATGCTTCTTGATGATCTTAGATGAACTTGATGGATAATGTATCATGAAATCTTACGGTATCTACCATTTTATTAACAATGATGATGATGAGTAAACTGAGTATGAGAATGAGTTTTAAGGTTTAGGGCCAACCAAAATATAGTCAAAATGCACTTGGATCAACTAGGTTGTATTAGCCTTTCTCCGGTGCAACTATGCTTGTCATCTTAATCTTAATGTGACGACATATTTCAATTTTTGTTCAGATTGTTTAGATTTTCTTATTCTAATTTACACAAACTAGAAGTGGACATGAAATTTGATTAGAAGAGTTATGTAGTTTAATCAAAGAAATTTATGATTAATGGAATAAGCTACTAGATAAATTTATGTTTAGGTTCAGCCTGAAATATTTCATTTAACATGGGTTTTATATTCTTCATTAGCTTAAAAAAGTACTGGAAATATTTTTCATTCTTTTGAAGTAGAGTTAATATTGAAGGGCTTCCTTTTTACAAGAACCTTGATTATAATATACAACATAGTAGCACATGCTACTTACAAGCGAAAAATTGCAATTTGAAGGAGTGGAGGGTGCTTTATAGTTCCAGAAATATTTAACTGCAATTATGTATTTAAATTTACTTGACCACACTCCTTTCTTTGACTTGGATCAGGTCATCCTCTTTGAAGTCTAAAGGTAGCCTCCAAACATTAAGCCTTGATCTTTAAACATTGAGCTTGGGCGTAAACATAGGGAGAGCTCCCTAAACATAGGGGCAAGGCCTCTTAACTTTGAGGCAAGCTAGCGGGAATTAGGGCGTGGTAAGCACACCTAACATTGCTCCCAAACTAAAAGGGGCGACCCTCCAAATATATCATTTTGGCTCCTAAACTTTGGGATGAGCTCGCTCAATATTGTAGCCAAGTTACCAACCTTTAAGTTCAACTCCCAATACGCATAGGCATGGTCTCTAAAGCTCAAGGTAATGCACACAACTTTCAAGGAAGCCTCTTAAGCACCGGTCTCACTTATGAGTTCCACAAAATTAAACTCTAGATCCCCAAACTTGAAGGTGGTAGGATTTACAATTTAGTTATAGTTTAGTTATAGTTTTAGGTTGTTAATAGCTAACGTTATGCTTGGGAACTCGGGACAACCTTGGGAACTACACTTACCTCGTCTGGGAGAACGGCACCTACTAGTCTTAGTCTTACTATATATTAATAGATTCCGGTTTTGGGCAATCCTTAACGGCACATGAATCCACCTTATTACCAAAAATCTCCTTTGTTTTTCAGCGGTGTTTTTCCTTAGCAGCCGATGGAATATGACTCGGGACAACACGAATCTAGCAATTGACAGAATCCGATGGGGAGTAAGGAAATTGCACAATTGAGGATGACGGGCGCCTACTAACAACTGATGGAATCTTGGGGAATGGGGTAAAGGGCAACACAAATCTAATGGTTGATGGAATCCGACGAGGAATGGGGACAACACTAGGGACTGCCCTTGCCCGTGGTGAGGTCCCTACTAGTCTATATGTATAAAATAAAGAAATAAATTTCGGTTCAGGCTCACAAATCCGTCAGTTTTCCTTTGCCTTCCTATGTGGGAGCCAGATTTGCCGCTAAGTGTCATAACATACGTTTATGGGATGACTTAAACCAAAATAAACCCAAGCCCTTAAGTGGGTTTTGAATTTTTCTACTTTCTGTCTAGACGATATGCAATAAACTAGCTGAAACATAACGAATCACTTACACGAGTTAGGTCAAAACCAGGTTAGCTGACCCTAAACCAAGGTCAGGTGACTCATTATAGAAGAGCCATACATTTGATATTTATGTTTTCAACTAACCTCTATAGTACCAACACTCCTTGCCTTTGATACTATGATCAGAGTCATACTATTATTTAAGTACATAATATGAATCATCAAGTTAAAAATAGTTTTATTTAAAAGTAAATAACAAGCATCAGCAAATATTTCTACAAATTCATATCTTTGTCAGTGAAAATATTCTAAACTTATTACGAAAGATTATGCAATATTTTATAATTAAATAAGTAATTCTGTCAACTTAGTAAAGCAAAGTGCTACCAACGGAGCACATGAACGCTAGTTTTAGATAGGATAGATTATCCATGCGTAGCTAGAATAAGTGTTGCTCGATCATTCAATGTTAACTTTTGTTCCAGTTTATGCATATTGTTTAGAACGCCAGAATTCGACGCTTACCAATTTCAGTTAGTGCACCTATACCGTACTAGTGTTCCGTACCGGTTACATCGATGGTTTCATGCCAATTTCAACAGTTAATTCAGCAGTAGAGTTTTCTCCTACGTTGAAAGTCCTTGGGTCCTCGGGTTTCACTGATAAAGACATGGACAAGATATTCTCAATAGAACATCGTCAGCGCCGAGGCGCCGTATGCTTTCATTGGCGTCAAGTGGGGGCCGTCCGTCCATATTGACGGGGTTTCCAAGGGGATAATAACGATGCTAAGTTGCTGGGCGGAGCTCAAGGAGTTGCAATCTAAGTATCGTCCTGAGAACTAGGCATCGGACGGCCGAAAATGGCAGCCCCGGGTTCTTGTCCGCCGAAGGTTCAACTGGGCAATAAGGTTCCTTCCTTCTTCTCCAGAACGTAGCTTCATCGTCAGTGAATCCGAGCTCCTCAGCTCGATAGAGGAGTTGATCGAGCTTGTTTACATTTGAAGCGGAACAAAGAGTTGTTCAGCCATCGGCACTGGGTGTCGTGGAAGAGTCCATTGCCCAGTAGAGATCCAAGGATAGTGGCGATGGCAACGTGCATGGTTGCCGGTGCTATTGCACCTGTTGTTTCGGTAATAAACAGAACATTGAAACTTACGAATAGGACCGATCTTGTGATGTCGGGCACTACCTTCTGACTGTGACGCTCTCCTCGTACTCCCTACTATGGAACCTGAACATGCATGTAGATTCATACTGGCTCTCTGCCGCCATGCATCTAATCAAAATACTTTGAGAGCTAATTCCTCGCGATCGCGGTTTGCATCTGTTGGAATGTTTGACGCATTATGTACTTCGATGGTTCTTTTGGTTTAGTCGTTGCATAGCATATCTACTTTCCTGAGGAAGATCTTGAAAAAATCCCTGAAGCAGCATTGCACGCGGCGAATTGAAGCGCATCGACCTCTCCTTCCATCTCATGACTCGTAAACGTCCGTCTGCGAGGGTCAGGATGGATCTTCAGAAATTCACCGTTTTTAGACTTCGTTCTAAAGTCATCATAAAATCGAAAGGAGTTGATCATTGATGTGTTTGCTGATGATAAGTTATTTGAATTGCTGTTTCCTAATTTCCCAGATATCAGGGAGTTCTACGAAGAATGTACACCCACGGTCTTGCCGCGCAGCTCGTCTTTCTGTGCTCAGGGGCTCACCAAGATGCTTGAAAAACACAAGTAGTGGGTTCCAGTGTGGTGACAATGGTGATGCTCTGAAACAGACAGTAACCCTATCTTCCGGACGTGATTCCAAAGCTCGCGGCGGAGCCCTTGCCAGTACATGTGAATATGAAAAAATTCTTGTTGCGAATCGTGGAGAAATTGCAGTGCGCATAATTCGTACTGCACATGAGATGGGTATCCCGTGTGTTGCCGTACATTCCACCATCGATAGACAGGCTCTTCATGTACAACTTGCCGATGAAGCTGTCTGCATCGGGGAAGCTCCAAGCAGCCAATCGTGAGCTCAGCGTTGGCGTTTATATGGGAGGCCATTTCTCTTAGTTCATGTTCGACGTCTCTGCCGTGTATCAATTCGTGTTTGCAAACCCAGACCTTGGTTATTGAGTCCCACAATATGATTATGTAAACTTCGAACTTGAATTGTTCTCTGCAGATATCTGAATATTCCGAACATTGTTTCAGCGGCCCTAAGTCGCCGTTGCACAATGCTTCACCCGGGTTACGGTTTTCTTGCTGAGAACGCAACCTTCGTGGACATATGTAGAGATCATGGACTAAACTTCATTGGTCCCAATGTGCGTATATGTTCATCTTGTTTGTTCAAAAGTTGTTACGAACCAATGCAAAGCACTTTCAATTTGACAATGCATTACCTTCATACTAACCAGCAACCGGATGGGTTTCCTAGGTTGGTCGTTTCTCCAATTTCTTGTTCTTTGACAAAACTCCGAAGCAACACAAGCACTGACGTCATGAACACAACATCTTTTGCATTACAGCCTGACAGCATTCGCGTCATGGGTGACAAGGCGACAGCCCGAGAAACAATGAGGAAGGCGGGCGTACCGACGGTTCCTGGCAGTGCCGGACTTATTGAGGTAAATTTCAACAAAAAATTGCCTTACTGTGACATTGGTGGTATGACTTCTTCAAATATAGTATGGTCGCTGTGGTGCTGTCTTTGACTTGCTGTTCACTTGTATGAGCTGCAGACAACGGACGAAGCCGTACGAGTTGCCAACGAAATCGGCTTTCCCGTTATGATAAAGGTACAACTGCTGGATATATTTACTGGGTCATGTGTCGCTTGGGGCCTAAGTTTATGTTCAGCCCGAAATGCTGAGCTTGTTGCAGCGCTGTGTGTCTGCAAGAGAGTAGCTGGCAAATGACGAGAACTTTTGGATATGAGTCCTTCCACGCGTTTTCTTTCCAGGCCACTGCAGGAGGAGGTGGCCGGGGAATGCGCCTCGCGAACGAGGCTGGAGAATTTGTGAAATTGCTTCAGGTAAAGTGAGTGGTTTGTAAGTTAAGCTTCATCAAGAATATTGGTTTACCCACGTGATGTGAATGTTCAATTGTACGATTTTCTGGAAATACACAAACGGCTGATTATATAGAATATGTAAACTGTCACAATTACTCTGTTTTTGAACGGTATGTTTGATTTGTGCCACTTTGATGAGGAAACTGTGGCAATCTATGAGTCCAGATTTGTCTAGAAAAGACAAATCCCTTTGGCCCTGACGGAGCCTTGGATCAGGGTGCCACAGTACCTCCAGATTCCATCAGTTATGTTATTGTCGGAATTCAAGATGGCTTCAGGCCCCTACTTGTCCGTTTTGAGGATTTCTTTGCTTTCTCTATTTTAACGGGTTGACTTGTCCGAGTTCAGCAAGCTAGAAGTGAGGCAGGAGCTGCATTTGGTAACGATGGCGTCTACCTGGAGAGATACATCAAGAATCCAAGGCACATTGAGTTCCAGGTGGGGAATGGTTCTTTCAGTTTCCCAGTTGAACAGCATGGATCGAACTCAATGTCGACAGGCAATATGCTTTCCATGCACAGAGAATCTAGAACTTTGGGTATTATGGAGTCATAAGAACAGAAAAGGTTCTTTCGTTATGGTCGGCTTCGGATTTTCACATCTTCCAACTTCATGCTTCTTGTTTGATATCTTTGTCGATGTCTGAATGTTACATGAAGTAAACAGTCACTTGCGGAATTTTAATAATGGGAACTTAATCATTCCTATTATAGCAACGTATGGATAGTGGCGTGGTATGTGCTTTCAAGTTTGATAAATGCGTAGCTAGGCCGTATATAGCAAATTGCTTGAATTTCTTTCTGGAACCTTGGGGTCTGGTTATTAGCTGCTTTGCATTCTTCACTGGGTTTGTACTCTTTTCGGATTTATTTCCGTGAATCAGAGATTCCCTAACGAGTCTGTAGAATGGGAATTTACTAGCAAGTCATTCATGGGCTGAAAATGTTGGAACCGGATCCAAGGCTTATTGTTCCTGTTTAACAAGTTATTTGTAAACAACCCTGTACGCAGACTTACGCATGCTTACCTGTCTGTGTAACTAATAGTTGTGATGATCTTTATTCGGTTATCATCGTATGTCAGAGTCAGAGTTAGTCCTGTCAGGCGTGGATATGGGGACCGCGTTGTTTACAGCGGGTTCTCTCTTCCTTTGTTCAAATATGTAAGAAGTTATTTTATATCTCAAAGCACAGGGGGATTGCTCTACGTGGGTACATTTTAGCGCCGAAAGTGGTTACACATATTGACTCTTACTAAGCTTGATCTCCTGGAACCTGGCAGGTCTTAGCAGATAAATTTGGCAATGTTATCCACCTCGGAGAACGAGATTGTAGTATCCAGGTACTTGACACATACCAACAGCCAGTACTTACACCAACAGACCAACACTTGCATACGTATGATCTTTCTTATTCTTCGACGATCTTTCCCCGCCCTCCTTAGTAGTTTAGAATGCATCATGGGGTAACTTTGCTTGTTTTTCTGTATTTGTCGATGTTTTCTTTCAGGTATCAACAAGGTATGTCTCAAGCCCTGTCCGTTCTCCTGCTCACGATTATACCTTCTTCCTTTGCTCGTAAATATTCTGCAAATCGATTTATTATGTTTATTCTTATTCCTGCTCTTTAGGTGACCCTTTCCTTCCAATTTCCATAAAACTTAACACTGTTACTGCTTTGAGCGGCACTTTAGGGAGCAACCGAGTTTGCCTTGGCACTCATGAGCTTTTGAACAGAAACCTCGGTATGAGGGGTACTGACATTCGCTCATCTAATTCGGCACTGCGTTGGGCACTGATGAAGTCGTAGTGCTTTCGTGGAGGTTTACTATGACCGCCTTCTGCTTCCTTATGTTGTTTAGTTGTTTTAGGACTCATGCGTTCATAGTGCATGCTGTGATATACTCTATCCAATCCTCTAACGCTTCGTCCTGCATCTCCCGTTCTGTGGACGGCTTCTACTCTCATTTCCTCATACCCTGTCCTCTTGTAGGTAGTCGATTACCTGATGTATGATATTTCTGACATAGCTGTTACCGATTACACGATGCTTACTAGTTCTATTCATGTGTTGCTCTCGATATGTTGCTATTATGCCTTTACTTCAGTTTATATTGGTTTTGTTAAATTCACGTAATCTCCTGTACGGTTTTAATACTCATCTCGATTTGCACATATCATGTTTACATGCACATTTAATTTGTTCTGGATCCCCCGTTCCTCGAACGGCTTCTGTCCTCATATATCCAATATCATGTTTACATTTCATCCGCACATCATATGCACTTATTGAGTTCTGGATCCCCCGTTCCTCGAACGGCTTCTGCTCTCATCTTCTCATATCCAGGTACTTGAGCATACGTGAACGACTATCTCCTGATCATGGTTCTGGTGCAATTTGTCATGCAACTGATCAATTAACCGATTTGTCATTAAGCAAGTGGTTTGGATGAGAATCTCAGATCGTTGGGAGAGACGGCTGAGCCGCTTCACTTTTGGACCATCTGTACCTTTTTTGTTTTTTCCTATTTCGCTATCCGGTATATATAACTACAAGGTACATGCCGAGGGTGTATCTTTACTTTGGTCCAGCCTTTTGAGCATGGCTAACTCCAGGTGTCGTTCTTGGTCCTTAACACCAAAGTGAACACTCAATGTCACCACATTGAAAATGTCAAAGTAAGTAATCGAATACAAGAAAATTATAGACATAAAGAAGGGAGTCGTGTACTATAGTCTTCGTATATGATATATTATCACCAATGCCCATCTGTGGGAGATTCGCTTTCTCTGTTGACCTATTTGCGCGCTCCCCTCTGAACCCACGTAAGTCGTTGTGATTATTTTGCAGAGAAGAAACCAAAAACTTTTGGAAGAGGCTCCGTCACCTGCTCTGACTCCTGAACTGCGGAAAGCGATGGGTGATGCCGCCGTAGCAGCCGCAGCCTCAATTGGTTATGTGGGCGTTGGGACTATCGAGTTTTTGCTGGATGAGGATGGTACCTCATTCTATTTCATGGAAATGAATACACGTATACAGGTGCGGAAATAGTTGAATTGGTCAACGAGAACCTGCCACATTCAGAATGCTCCTTAGTCTGCAGTCTCGTTATTTAGGCTGGCTCACTCTTTTCCATCTTAAGTTTTATATGGTGGTACAAGTGAAGCGAAAACGATTAGACATTTGTTACCCTCTGGATGTCGGACTCATTATGTATATCATGGTCTGGTCTCCGTCATTTCATTTGTCCAGTTTGCAAGTTATACTGCACTCATGCAACCTGACCCAGAAAATTTCACATGGTGTGCAACTACAGGTAGAGCATCCAGTTACGGAGATGATTACTTCTGTCGACCTGATAGAGGAGCAGATCCGAGTTGCTTTGGGTGAAAAACTACGAATGACACAGGTTGTGTCGGACTTACAATGGCGAAGTAGAACTTTTCTTTCCATTTTCACCAATACGAGGAACGAGATCCGGATCTTGTTTTATAAGCTCACATTGTTCTTTTGCGTCTGATTGATCCATATCTCAGGATGAAGTTATCATTCGAGGTCATTCCATAGAGTGCCGTATCAACGCAGAGGATGCGTTTCAAGGATTTCGCCCTGGACCAGGTTGGGATCTTGGATCAACACTAGTCAATTTTCTTGTCTTTCAAGGGAAACTGGTTACACTTGGATGGGTTATACTGTGTGGTCTATTACTGGAGGGGTTCTAAGTTCTTTGACTCTAGATTTTCCCGTTAGTATAGTTTCGCTAAGTGTTCAGGTGACTGGTTGTCTCAGGTCGCATCACGGGTTATCTACCTCCGGGTGGACCGTTCGTGCGCATGGACAGCCATATCTACTCTGATTATGTTGTTCCACCCAGTTACGATTCACTTCTTGGCAAGGTACGTGAGGTGCGGACCTGGCTTGTGAAGTCTTTTCAAGGACAGAGACTTCCCTCGCCTCCCAGATGTTGCGAATCTAATTTTTTGATCATTGGAGTAACAATAATCAAGGTTTTCATTATATGGTTCAGCTTATAGTATGGGCGCCTACGAGGGAAAGGGCAATTGTTCGCATGCAACGGGCTTTGAGTGATACAATAATCACCGGTAAGTTAAACAGTTCAAGCACTTGCTTGTACTACATGAACTTCACCCGAGTTTAGTAGAGAATATTCCCTGAGTAACTCCTCCAAATATCATGGGGACTCACTTAATTTTATTTTAAGAAGTATTTGTTGAAATATTTCTCCTTGTCACTATCGAAGAAGCGTCATGTTGGAGTCTCGGTTACCGTGCCGTAAAATATGGCACTGAAGCTGCAGCTTTGAGGTCCTCATATGTAATCAATTCACGTCAAACATACAAAGACGTAGACAGGTGTAGGAATTGAGCCGGTCTTTCTCGCCAGATTCGCACCAGCTTCTTGAATTTCCAAGTAAGAAGCTGAGTCTGCTCTTTGCACCACTTTCCTATCCTCGCATCGTGATGATATGGTTTGACATGCACGTTATATCAAATCAAGCGTCTGTCTGTATACACCCCAACACCCCTTCGAGCACTGCGTTGATTTGAATTGGTCACCTCTTTGAAAACGATGTTTTGATTTCTAAACACAAGATAAGCTCTGTCGAAACGTAATTACTCAATGATTTTTCTGATGGCTCTCCTGGAAGATTAGCGACAGCAGAAGTTGCATGTGATGGATTAGAACTGGCACAAACCAACTACTTAGTTCTTGTGTCTGGTTTGCAGGTATCCCCACTACACTCGACTACCACAAGCTTATCCTTGAAGTACAGGTATAGCTCTTTTACCGGTATCGACCCAGTAAAGTCTCTCGTGGGGCAGTCATACTCTCTTCTGTTATCTTTGCGAACTGCTTTTAGAATTTTGTTTTTCTCTGTTATCACTGAAAATGATTTGGCCACGGCTACAACAGCGGGGTAAGTTCTATGAGAACGTTGTCTTTGGTTCTTATTTGCAGGACTTCAAAGATGGGAAGGTGGATACTGCTTTTATCCCTAAACACGAGGAAGAACTTGCCGCCGTATGTTTCTTCCTTTGGCCCTTGAGATTACTAGGGTTTGCTTTCTGTTTTCCGTTGCTGTTCCTCTCTTTTGACGATGCTTCTGCCGATAATAACACCGAGCATCAAAACCCAAGTGTGGGGGGCCCGTTTGTCCAATTTCATTTCCCGCTCATTTTGACAAAATTTATCTGGAAAGTCCAAAGTTCTCCGATAGTATTTTATTCTCCGACATCCTTGTCACATTTAAGCCTGAAGTGCTAATTGTCGTTCGCTAATTCAAGCGTTGCCTGCAGCCTGCTCTTTATGTCCAACTTCCTACCCCCGTAAGGGAGTCTCTCAAAGCTGCTGCTTAGGGAACTGGACTTCATCGAAAGAGTAACCTACGTGACATATTGGAGGTGTTCTCTCTAGACAATGCCACGCGTGTATGGTCAAGAGGGTTATATGCTAGGTAGTCCCTCCAAAATTCAAGTCGGGCTCGGACGGGGTGGTTTCGTCTGGAGTGCATGGTTGGTAAGGACTAACAGTGTGCAGGGCCAAGTTCCTGTAAATCAAAGGGAAGTGGTAGTAAAAGCGTAGCTATGGACTAAGTCAGTTAATTGTTAAGAGGGGCTCATGACCCTCGATTTTTGCCTCCTAACACCTCGGTGTCACAAGTAAAGCATGGGTTTACATATGACCTCATTAGAGTGCCTACTCGCTTCTTCATAACTGAACTTGTCATGTTTAAACACGTCAAAATCAATCCAGGCCACAGATGAAAATGTAGCGTGAACGATCAGATGTATAAATGGGATCAGATTAGAAGCTCCTACCATCCATGATGTCGGGAGACACTGTTTGAACCAACAGCACTTCGTGTTTTTGTGTCTTGGTTTTGTAGACGGTACTCTAGAACTTGAATGTGGGTAATGGGCAGCACTGGGTTAGATAGATGGACGTAGGGAAAAATGAGAGCAATAGTTAGCCGAGCCAGTTCTCGGTGGTTGGAGCGGTTCACATTGGAGCCTGGCTTATTTACTGCGTTGTACTGCCCAAAGTTTTTATTCTTGGGTGAATGAAAACCGCTGTCATGCCTTTATTGGAACCGATCACCACAACACAATTTCTCTCTTATTCGAATTTAAGAATATGTTAAAAAGTAAAATCAGAAGCTTCGTTTTCACTTGAAATTCGACCCTGAAGGTGAAACGGGAACTTCAGACATCATGTGTCCAGTTTTATGAACTTATGTTGGTGCCTTTTGATTTTCTGGTGCCGCCGAACCCGACGAACATGTCCACGATAAAACGCAAAAGGAAAGAAGTCGACAGCATTGGATAACAAAAATGAAGAGAAGACCCCTCGAGCCGTACAAGGGTAAAGCCTACAAGATAAAATGGGGCTAAGGGGCATTAGTATCGAGAACTCTACCCTAAAGCACCGAAGGTTAGAAAATGGTAATCTATATATTTTAGCAAATCTCTGTAGACAGGGCTGCCTCTCCGATTAGAACAACTTTTAAACAAACAAGATCTTTCCCGTTTAAAATAGAGATAGCTCCAGTTATTTGTAGACTTGCATAGGTCGGATATTTTAAGGTGCAGTAGTGTAGATTTCTCATATAGATTCTATTGGGGCTTAGCACCATTTTACTTTTTTTTCATTTTTCTCTTGTACGGCTTGATGGGGTCTACCTATCCTTCGTGTTGTCTACACTGTCTGTTGCCCTCGTCTATCTTTTAAAATAGAGAATCTGCAATTAGTAATAAATATCTATATTAGAATATATTTCTTGGTCCAAAATAATTAAATAACATGTTGATAACAGCCCTATTTTTGCATTATTTAATGCGAGGATCCAAGAACTCTTTTTTAAGCAACCTTCTTTGACCACTCTATACTCAACTATCAAGAGATACCAAGGGAGCCAACCGAACCTATATTGTATTTCATTCGCTGATCTACCTTACCTACCTAGTACCCAGAACAGACTCTTTGCTTCTTTTTTTGCTTGCTAATTGTTCTTATTCATCCATTCACCAAATCGACTAATCTTTCTATAGCCGATCTATTATACAATTTACAACGAAAGCTGCTGAATGCTGAAGTTATCTCCAATCTGATGGACCCGACTAAAGATTATTCTTTTTAAGCTTGGGTGTTCCCTAATTTTTGTTTGAGAAAGTATAGGGTTTGTACTTCGTTTGTATGCATTGTTATTTCATGGTGCCGAAGGCCGGGAAGAAGGACACGAGACCCAAGGGAGGGGCATATAGTGCTCGACCCTTCTTTCTACAAGCCTGAACACGCTGCCCACACACTCCATGCCGTCAGGCCTTCAGGTTCGGGTCAAGTGCGTAGCACCTCGGAGCCTCTCCGGTATGTGTGTGGCGGAGTAACCCAGGGATCCCCTCGGGGTGAAAGCTTTGACTGATGTTGTTAGCGGTCAGGGCTGTCGAACAGTCACAAGTAATTCCAGCATAGGAATTGAGTTGAGCAATCAAGCAAGTGCACAAGGACCTTGCACCACTAGGTGCACTGAGGATGGTCAAGGCGAAAACAAGAAAATAGAGCAACCACGGGAAGTAACCGCTTCACATTGTCCAACAGAGGATGCTCGGGCTCAGAGGTCCTTTGCTTGTTCTTATTCTTATTCATCCGAATGAGATTTATTGTTTTAGAGAATTTCCCATCCAGACTATATATACTTTTAGTACTCATATGCAATTTATTTTAAGGAATGCACACTAAAGCAAAGTTGAGTATAACTAATATAATAGTAAATGAGAATTGACAAAATTGACTATTTTACTATTAATAAGAATTTCTTGTTAAAGAGTTATTGATATCTGCATCTCCTTCATTGATATCAAAAACAATTATCATCTGTCATATGTCACCAAATTAAAGTTTATTCCTTGAGATGAAATGATCACAATCAAACAAACTTGCAAAGGTCAGAAGTTGCAAAAGGACCAAAAAGTATACCCCAAAGGAAACAAACATGGAATATAAGAGTATAAAAAGTGCTGACAAAGAAGCCAAGCCTTTACTCATGCAAAAGTGCTAAAAGCCACTAAGAAACAAAGAGCAAGTCACCAAGCGACAAAAGAGACAAAGTAGCCTACAAAGCAACCTACTCCTGAACTATGTGATATAGATCCTCCAAAGATATATGTGGTAGATGAGGGGGAGGGGCGTAGACATAATTGGGAGCCCCTACTATCGCTGCATATCAATGAAGATCCAAGGCTTGTGAATGCCGTAGGGTGACAGATCTTGTTGACAAAAGTAAGATGTGAGCATGGCTAGAGAGAGAGCCAATGCTCCTCTCCTCTGTAGAGAACCTCATGTTGTCTCATGGAGGCGGCCATCAAAGTGATGATGGAGATGTCTAAAAATCTCAATTTCCAATGGGACAAAGGTATTGGAGGCATGCTGGAGTGCATAATACTGCTCCTTCCCCTTGGCGGCAATGATGGCTGCTGCTCTCATCTATGTGCTCACTCATGTCAAGTACTCTGGTCATACTCTGGTCATGACATTGTGAGCGACATTAAACTAAGATTCACTAAGATTCGAAGGAGAAGAGAGAATAGATTTCCCGAAAGTTTGAAGTGTCATATCTCAACCGATACATGTCTAAACTTTGTGATTTTGATCTTGTTAGAAGCGCCTTGCCAAGATCTTTCCATGGCTATCAAGATTGTTACATTATGAGCTTTGTGCATAGAGTTATGAGTGATTGAATATTCTGACGGAGGATCCACATTTGAGAGTTCGTTTCTTCATCATCAAAAGTCCAAATGGAGTGATTTTTGTGGCATTGGATGCGCCTTGACCTGCTCTTTTGATTGATATCAAGCACGTTTGAAGACCAGTTTTGTGCAGAAAGTTACAAGGGTTCGAATTCTGTTCTCTTTGGCAGATTTTAGGGTTTGAGCTGCAATTTCAAATGATTGTACCTCTTCGAATACTCAAGCAAATGGAGTGATTTGGATCTCATTCGGACCCTTATGCTGAGAGATTTCTTTCAAGGTAAAGATTGTCCTGTTTGGAGGAGTACACAGAGAGTTCTGGATTTTTCAATTCTGAGGAAGCTTTCGGTAATCTATGTGAATGTGCAAGAATTGGGAGAGGATTGCTATGCAGCAAAAGTTCAAATCCAGTGAAAATTGAGGCATCAAAATCTGTGAGTTACAAGCTCTGTTTCAAGTCCAAATTCGTAGCACATGGAGGTCGGAGCAAGCAGTGGTGGCAATTCCTATTCTGTCACATTTCATGCATCTTGGTGTTTAGAGTTCCAACTTTGAAGTGCCAGTTCTCCTCATTCACAAACCCAATCCAGGTGATTCTTGTGTAATAAGAACCACATTGTCATAGGCTTTCTATTGACTCCATATTTGAAGAATTTGGATATCCAACGCTGATGATATGACCATTTGCTTCATTGCAATACTTCCAAGTACTTGGTGTTAAATTCTACACATGTGAAATAGGATTGCTCTGTACTTATAGGTCCAAATCAAGTGGTTTCTGTGGAAATAGAACAAGCACTATGCAAGGTTTCTTTTGAGCTTTGATTTGTTGCAATTGGAGATCAGACAAGGAAGTTGTGACAATTTGAGATCTGTGACTCTTTGTACATCACAACATTGTGAAGTGCAAATTAAGACCATTGTATCTTTGTACTCAATGATCCAAATGAAGTGATCTTTGTGTCATTAGAATCAGCTCAATCAAGCCTTTACATTGAAAAATTATTGACAAAGTTCAGAGGATAGATTTGGAGCTCTGGGTACCCCAATTTTTGCAGCCTTTGGTAGCTTTGTGCACCGATGATTTGGAATGTAATAGCTTTACATTCACATGTCCATTTGAGGTGATTCTTATCTCATTAGAACCAACTACTCCAGTTCCTTCTTTCAATACCTAGCTAGTAGTACTTAGTGATGTAAAATCACAGCTAAGCTACCTTGAAAATCTTGAAGTTTTGGTGTTGGAAGTAAAACTTCTAGATTTATTGTGAGTGATTAGTGATTGGCATAATGGAGGAGTCCAAGATGGTGAAAGACATTGCAGATATAGCCTTGAAGCAACAACAATTAGCTGAAATGTACAGAAAATCTAATGATTTCCACAAAGAGCTTAGAAGCTTCTTTGCACCTATGTCCCAGTGCATGAGTACTCTCATGACTGATATGGATGTTGTAAAGGTTGAGATCAGCACTATAAAAGAGTCATTGAACTTGGTAAACCAAGAGATTCAAGACCTAAAGAAGAGTACTATCTCGCTGTTAACATCAACCAAGGAGATGGTGGATGCTACTGAGAAGGTTGCATCTTTGGGAGTACAAGCCAACGATATTGCTACACAAAGTGGAGGGCTCCAACAGATTGTGGACACATTAGAAGTGAAGATGAAGTCTTATGCTGAAGCTACTAAGGTGGCTCAAATCTCTTACTTGCAAGAGCATGAGGTTGAAAAGGAGAACCAACTGGTAAAAATGAAAAACTTGAGGATTTCAGGTTTGCCAGAGATTGAGAAGGAAGATACCAAGGCCATAGTGTGTGAATTTATTGCTGATTCTCTGAGAGTCCATGATCCTCAAATTGTGCAAGCATATAGATTGGGACAGCAAGGTGCACAACCAAGAAGCATTTTGGTGCGGTTTGGCTCAGAAACTCAAAGGAATTTAGTGATGGCAAACAAGGCTGTATTGAAGGGGCGGCGCATCTGGTTAGATCCTGATCTCACATCTCTCCAATGGCAAGCAAAGAAGGGAGAATTAGCAAAAGTGAAGGAGGCTCAACAAGCAGGCTTTGTTGCATTCTTGAGAGATAATAGAGCTGTGATTACTCAAAAGAAATTGTCAGCTGTTGCATAACAATTCCAGACCCTTAGAGTGTTGTTTTGGAATGTACATGGGCTCACAAAAACCAAGTACTCCAGCGCTAAGCCTTTGTGGGATGATGCTGATCTGATCAATCTTGTGGAGACATGGGAACATGAAGGAAACACCATTCAAGACATTGAAGGTTTCACTCTTATTGGGTCAACTTGGAACAAGCGGAGGCAACACAAAGGAAGGGGATTTGGAGGTATTGCTACTTACGTCAGATTTGGCTTTGAGAAATCAGTCTCTTTGATAGGTCAAGATTCAAATGGACAATACCAATGGCTGAGGATTGGAGGAGTTGCCACACCTTGCTTCATTGCTATTTGTTACTTTGCCCCATTGACATCACCAATCTATTCAAGTGGAGTTCTCAACACCATGCATCCTTTCCATTCCTTGACAAAGGATGTGTTAGAGTTTCAAAGTAAAGGTGCAGTACTTGTTCTTGGTGATTTCAATGCTAGGATCCAAGCCACTCAGATTCCTGACTTGAGTGACCTTGAGAATGATCCTCTCCATAGTTTGATAGATCATTCTAGTGCTTGGTCCCGCTCTTCCAAAGATCTTATGTCCAACCCCATGAGTGAGCACTTTTTGAGCTTTGGTACCAATTGTAGCTTGAAGATCTTGAATGGCCTTTCTCAATTTCTAGAAACTTGTAAAAGCACATGCTTTGCCTCTGGTGGATCAAGCACCATAGATTATATGCTCACTTCAGCTAATGATATCCACTTTGTCTCAGATTTTATTGTTTTAGATCCTCAACCAGAATCAGACCATGCACCTCTATCTTGTGCCATCCTTCTTCCTTGCCTCAATAGAACCACATTACCTATTGACCATGCCTTTAGAGGAAAACTTCATCTAGATGTTCACAAGAGAGACTTGTACCAACAAGCTATCCAAGAGAAATTGAGTTCTATGGAGTGGAGTTCTGATTTTCAACAACGTAGTGATCAGTTGGTTGAGCTTCTTCAACCTACATCAACTACTTTCTTTCCAAGAGGCTCCCACAGGAAGAGACTTGGTCTCCCTTGCAATAGGTGGTATGATGCTGATTGCAAAATGGCAAGGATCAAAGCTATGGATAGGTCTCTTGATCAGATTGCACAAAATCAGGCCTTTGTTTCATACAGAAAGTTGGTGAAGTGCAAAAAGCGAGCATTTTTGAGACTCAAGGGGGTTGAGTTGAGCACTGAACTGAGGAGCAATCCTAAGGCTTTTTGGAAGAAGGTAACCATCAGATCTCCATCTCCATCCCTGGACCTAAACAAGCTTTGTGACTATGTGAAAGATCTGTACTTTTTCCCTGATGCTCCAAGCATGGCACCTTGCCTTGGATCTGCTCTCACCATCTCTGAAGCTGATGTCAAGTATCAATTGAAGAAGTTGGCCAATGGTAAGGCTGAAGACCTTGATGGACTATGTGTTGAACTTCTGAAGTGGGGCGGTAGCCATCTGATTTCAGTACTCACTTCTCATTTGAATGAGGCAATCAAGTGTGGCTTTCCAGATAGATGGTGCTTCAAGAAGGTTGTTCCTATTCACAAGTCTGGCCAGAGAGATGTTGTCACCAATTACCGTACCATACTTGTTGGTAGTATCTTTGCCAAGTTGTATGGTCAAATTTTGGAGTCTAGGTTGAGCACTTGGGCTGAAAAGTACAATGTTCGAGCTAAGTGCCAAGCTGGTTTCAGATCGGGCTTTAGCACCTTGGATCACTTATTGGTACTCCATGTTTTGTGGTGGAAATCCAAGGGTGTTGGGAGAGCTCTCTATGTTGTTGTTATTGATTTCAGGAAGGCCTTTGATAAGGTGCTTAGGAAATCTCTAAGTGAGAGACTCACCTAGTTGGTGTTTCAGCTGATACGATTGGTGCTATCTCTAGACTCTATGAGAAAGTGGTTGTGAAACTTTCATCTTTGAGCTCTTAAGATGTCCTTAGCACAATGGGTGTGATTCAAGGCTGCTCTCTATCTCCCACTCTATTTGGAATCTTCATCGACGATCTGGAGAGTCTACTCATGGAAGCTGGAGCTACAAGTGTACAGATTGGCTCTCTGATGATACATGCACTACTTTATGCAGATGATGTAGTGCTTCTCTCCACCAACCCACCGAGTTTATAGAAGCTATTGGATTCTCTTCTCTTGTTTTGCAATGAAACAAAGATGGAAGTGAACCTTGACAAGTCCAATGTGATTGTGGTGGGTTCTAAAGGTGTCACACCTTTCTTTTTTGACGGACAGCAATTGGAGCAGGTTTCTTCTTACAAGTACTTGGGCCTTGAGTTTTCTCATGACTATAGTTGGTCTACTTGTGTGAAGATGAGAATCAATGCAGGCTTTAGAGCTTTGTATTCACTCATGAATCGCTCTAGACTTGCTCACCTTACCACATGGGAGTTGAAGAAGGTGCTGTTCAGATCTCTTGTGCAGCCGGTGGTTCTCTATGGTGCTCAGATTTGGGGTCCAGGTACTAAGAAGACATGGTGGCAAAAGGTGGAGAAAGTTCAGAAATTGTTTTTGTGTGATGAACTTGGGGTGAAGACTCAAACTCCTTATGTATTGCTGCTTGCTGAAACCGGGTTTTTGCCTCTTGAGGCTGTAGCTTTGTTTTTAGCTATCACATATGCCACTAAGGTGAGGTCCATGGAGCATGAGAGACTCCCCTACCAAGCTTTTTGTGCCACTTTATCTGTCGGTTGGTATACAGATCTGATTGCATGGGCCACTAGGTGGAATGTTTCTGAGCGACATTGGAGATTGGAGCCTATTGCACTACGAGAAGTGATCAAGGAGCAGTTCTTACTTTGCCTATGGCAGCAACCCCGTACCAAGATGGTGTTCTATCAGCAATTTGTAAATCCTATGTTGGTGTATTGTGAGCAAGATTATCTCTTGGCTAGGATTTCTACTTCACTTAGACATGTTATTGCTCAGTATAGAACTAGTTCTCATAGACTAGAAGTAGAACAAGGACGTTGGTAGCAGATAGAGCACTCCATGCAACTTTGCAAATTTTGTATTATAAGAAAAGTTGAGGATGAGCATCATGTGTTTATTGATTGCCCTAGTTACATGCGGATCAGAGTTAGACATCAGATTATTTGTCGTGATTTCTCTACTCTCTTACAGGTTGAAGCTTTAGCGTTAGGGAAGTACATGACAGAAGTTAGTTTACATCGGACCAATTTGTTACAGATTGGTCAGATGCCCTAGGCCCTTGCCTAGGCTCACATTTCATGTGTTTTGTATTGTGTTTCTAGCCTTTTGACTCTTTGGGTCTTTCAGGCTTTATATTTCATTGTTCATTGTTCATAGTGGGTTTGCAACCACCACATCAAACAAGGTGTGTTGGCCATCTTGGGATGAGACTATGTTGGCCCTCACCTTTAGTGGAGGAAGCCTTGGTAAATCCAACCATCATCCAATCTGAAATTGAGAACATGTGGATCATTGGATCTGAGCCATTGTGTCTTGGATGGCTCCATGTATTCTCCCCCTATGGTATAATGTAAAAGGTGGAAGCCATGTGAGCCATAAGTAGAACCGCAAGCACATTGGTCTGGAAGCCGTAATAGTGTTGGATGTGGTAAGCCCAATTGCAAATGGAATGCGGCGGTAAACTCCTTTGAAGTGAAACAAAAATCCTCAATCAATGGAGATGTGTGAAGCCAAGCTCGTGCTCCATTCCCTCCTTAGGAGAGAATCGTAATGTTATCATAAATAGGTGCATCTGTGAGGATGCTAGTAAGGTTATGCACTCTTAGATCCACATGGGGAGTGTTGAACATGTAGGACCTAATAATAAGGCACGAGCAAGCCAAAGATATATCATAGAATGCATAGGTTCTAGAGTCTACTATTGTGATAGGTGCTAGCAAGAAGGACAACCCTCTTGTATGAATCTATTAGACAATAAGGGAGCTACAAGTGCACATGCACCTAGATATGATGCCAATGCAATGACCTCTTGCAACATCCCATGGCTATGAGAAGAGCTAATTGTAGTCTACACCACTTGTCTGATAATTGTGAGAGTGTACATGCCAGATAGGAGACTTTGGGGACATAACATCTTGTGAGGATGGAGAATGCCACTTGGGTGCTCCTCAAGCAAGGGAAGAGATTTTGCATGAGCTATGGCTTGAACCAATGTATATGATATAAAAGAATAGAAAAACTCAATCTTTTTCACTAGGGATCTTAGTACACTCAGATCTCTAATTTGAAATTGGAATCTTGTTGGGAAGTCTAAAGGAGTGAGGTTTATACAAGAACTCCAAATCTTTCATTTACCAGTCTAGAATTGTAAACCCAAGGCCTCTAGACTGAGTATGAAAGCCAAAATTACACAAACTACATTCTCCAAAGGACCAACAATATAGGTATTGTTTAAGAGGGATGGAAAGAGATATAAGGGAAAAATGGAATCAATCTCCCATAGAGTATTGTAGTGGGCTATAGCAAATAATGACCCTCCCAAAGGATCTCCTTGATGCATACTCTTGGGGGATGCAATCTGAAAGAACTCTTGTGTGGTAATATGATGGCTATACAACAAGGATGTCTCAATGCCATAAAATGTATGCACAAAGGAGATCAAGGAGGGGATATGATCTCCTATTGTACAAAGTGCTCAAAACAAAACTGGACAAGAAATAGTGTTGAAGGTATTTGAGACATCCACCTGGACCACCACCCAATCAGGTTGGATATCTAAGGAAGCTTGAATGCTTACAATCACCATCTCACAACCATTTGGAGTAGCCACCGCATATTGGTGTGGAGACAAGTAGGAAGAAAAAGAGTGATGAAGTTGAAAATCAATGGTACAAGAAATATGATGTAGAAAAACATCCCTAATGGCTATGGGATGCACACATAAGGTTTCCTTTTCTAGAGCAAGGAGACAAGAAGCACCTAAAAAAATGGGCAATGCTTGGCGGAACTAGTCCTAAAGCAATGCGTTGGTAGAAAGCAAGGAGAAGAAGGAATCCAAAATTGGGCATGTTGGGTGAGAGACAATAACATAAATGATTTAAGACCAATCCCAAAGGCCCCCTACCAAAAGACATGGAGTGTGGGGTAAAGTAAGGGCAAAGAAGGTCTATGTAAGCTTTAGCTCCTCATTTAGGTGGTAGTCATGGACAGAAAGAAGATCATAAATGGATGATGGATGGAGAGTCTCTAGAGCTGCTAAAGTATTGGTGCAGAGGGGTGTTGGTTGGGAGCGTGATAGAGCCTAGACTGCTCAATGATACTTGCCTACCTGACCTAACATAAAGGAACAACAAAGGTTAAGGTAGATCAACAATCTGCAAGCCGTATGGGTTAGATGGTGCATGGTTGAGTTTCCCAATAAACTTCAAGTTCATTAGGGGGTTCAAATTCACTTTTTTGGATGTTTTATGAGACCCATAAAAGAAATTGCTCTAAAGAATGAACAGTCTGTAAATTTTTTTTATGGGTTAAGCCACATTTTATAGGCACATTGTGAGGACTAGCATCATTTCAATTTCTGTTTCGGGTTGCAAAAGGTTTATGGGTTGAATTGTTTGAGAGTTTTGGGTTATACTTATTAGATCAAAGCATGCTAGTCATATGAAAGAGCCAAAACTTGCCAAATCCACATGAGGAATGACACTATAAGAAAAGTGTCAAGTTTCAAATTTGAATCTTTTCTTGCAAGGGCAAACACATATTGCAATCCTTACCAACTGCAAATTTTTTGATGGAAAATAATGAAGTTTTTCTAGCTTTCACTCTAAAATACTTGATGAAGATAGTCTATATGTGAAAGTGTAATGTTATGAGGATAATAGAACTACCTAGAGCTTCAACATTCAACACTTTGATGCCCCAAATGAACACCTTGTCTTTATTATATAGCAAAGAAGATCCACTCAAAGGAAGCTCCATCCTTGCATTAGATATATGGATTGGTGACATGTCAGCAAGCTCCACCCTTATATTAGTTGCATGGATGGGTGATGTGTTCATCCTTGTCCTATTGGTCAAACAAGTTTGACCGGAGAGAACCTTTAGGAAATGTTCTTCTAGGAAGCTCCGAATAGCATGGATGAGATACCATTGGAAAGCTATAGACAAGACAAAAATTTTAGGAGGGTTGGAGAGAAGGGGGAAAAGGTAAGCCTTTTCAGCCAAAGGGAAAGGAAAAATTCCATTTTTGAGGCTTTATTCATCCATTTAGGTCTTTGAAATTGGCTTAGGGTGTTTTTGATTTCTTCCCTATTAGTAGAAGTACTCTTTTGGTGACATCTATATCTGATCTACTTAGTCAATCATATAAAATATCCTTTTAGATGTTACCATACCAATTTCCACCTCTAGCTAATATGTCTAGCTAATGGTATTACAAACCTCTCCTTTTTAAGATGCTACATCCTTGTTGCAAAGTTGTTGCTCAAAAGATTGCACTAACACCGGTGCATAGACCAAGTTGGCAGTTGGTTCCCATGTTTCCTCATACAAGGGGTACCCTTTACAATGTACAAGATATTCCACATGTAGATGGAAAGTACCACAAATGCATTTTTGGAGAATGTGTTTGACTTCATATTCCTTCGTGCAATAGACAAGTGTTGGACAAGGTCTAACTTCTTGTATGGAAGGAAAATGGAATGGTGAAATTAGGATGCATATTTGTGTTATAAGGAAACATGGAATATTGGATGGACCCTCATGTATGGTAGTAGCTCAAGGTGATATGCCACTGCACCAATTTGATAGAGGATGAGAAAAGGCCTAATAAAACAAGGTTTGAGCTTACAAGAGCCAACAAACATGAGGTTGGTTATGGATAGCTAGACTTGTTCCCCAATGTTGAACTCCATGTGCGTGCAATGTGCATATATATAGATATTTTTTTGGCAATTTGCAACATGTGATTGGCATTCTCCACACCCTATTGGATTCTAGAAATAAAATTATTGACAACATCAACCTTAGTAGCCACTAGGCGGATCTTCATCAAGCTTGGAGGTGTGAAAGAATGCACTCCATACATGAGGAAGTATGGTATGATTTGTGTAGGTGCATTCATTGAATTTTTTTAGGAAAATTCCACCAGTATAAGTAAGGTGTCCCACCTTTCTTGCTCATCTAAGATGAAGCCCCAAAGCACGTCCTCAATAGTGCAATTATCTTGCTTATTTGTCCATCAGTTTGTGGATGGTATGTTGTTGACATGGCCAATTTGGTTTTGAAGATGCCAAGGAGTGCTCTCCAAAACAAACTGTTGAATAGAGTGTCTCAATCGATGATGATCACTCAAGACAAGCCATGGTGAGAAAAGATCACAACTAAATATAATTGAGATAATTGTGGAGCAATAATATCATTGGGCGTAGGACACACATGAATCTTTTTGTTGACTTGGTCTACAAGGACTACAATGGAGTCAAAACTTGAGGTGGTCTTGGGTAATTCACAAACTAGATCTATGTTAACTTGTTCCCAATATTTTACAGGAGTAAGGATGGGTTGAAGGAGTCCTACAAGAACTTGATTGGAAGCTTTATTTTTATTGATAGAGTAAAAAACTCCAAATATAATCTAGCATATTGTTGGTCATCTTGGGCCAATAGTAATAGCATTTGATTGCATCTAAGGTCTTGTCCACTCCAACATGACCTGCAATGGTAGAATCATGACATTCCACTAGGATGGTGGTTCTTATGTTAGGAGTATCCTGGATCCATATCTTGCCATCATGAAAGGTGAGTCCTTAGGTAATGGTTATGCCTTTAGATGATTGAGCTCCTACAATTTGTGTGTCAATTTTTGTAACCACAAGAATCCTTGGCTAGAATTTTGGGTTCATCTTTGCTTCTACCACCAAATTTTTCACCTTAGGCATTTAGGTGAATGCATATACAAGTTTCTTCTTTCCTTCCACATATGTGATTGTCATGTTGAACCATTTTTTCCACTTTGCCTATTGAATCTATCAATGAGATAGATCTTTTTGTGTCTTGAAGTAGACAAGAGGTTTGTGGTCTATTTCCACTTGTAAATGCCTTCTCACCAAGAAAGTGCTTCCATTGCTTAGTTGCAAGGACAATGGTCAACTCTTCTCATTTGGTGGTATGATAGTTATGTTCTAGCAATAATAACTTTTGAGAGAAATATAGAACTAGGTGCCATCTATCGTTGCATTCTTGTTGTAGGACTGTTCCTATTGCAACGCTTGATGCATCTATAGTCAACTTGATTGGACGTTTTGGGTCATATCATTTCAAGATTGGTGCATATAGTAATGCATCTTTCAATTCTTGAATGGCCAATTTTTATGAAATTCTTAATATCCACTTCTTCCCCTTGCTAAGTAGTGCCATTAAAGGTTGTATAACCTTGGAGGAGTCCTTAAAAATCAACAAAAGAATCACCATGACAATCCCAAGAAACTATTGAGTTGAGTTTGATCTTCTAGAGCACCCCATTTTTTAATGATCTTTATTTTATCTGTTAATACTTGGATACCTTTTACCTTACTCTATGCTCAAGTAGTCTACTTCAGACTTGCCAAACTTACACTTTGAGATATTGGTATACAATTGATTTTATCATAAAATTTGGAGAACTTCCTGTAGATGTTGCTTGTGCTCCATCATTGTCCTTGTTGAAAAAGATATTTTGTGTACATCTTCCTCCATGATCTTGATTTGGTTGTAATAGCTCCGTAGATCAAGTTTGGTGAAGTGGTTTGCCAAATAGACGATCCATGCAAGATAATGGATATTTGTTCTTCACCATTTGTTGATTTAGGTCCCGATAGTTGATGCGCATTGTACTATCCTTCTTCTTCAAAGACAAAAACAAGAACAAGACAAGAGCCCCATATGGTGATACAATGGGTTGGATACATCCATTTTGCAGCATCTTCTTAATTTAAGCCTTACACTTCTCCAACTCATGAGGTGGTAGTTGATATGGGGTATTACAAGAAGGTGTCTTCCTTTGAAGCATCTTGATTTTATGATCTACTCTCCTTTTTGGTGGTAATCTTGAGAGTAAATCATCTAGAAAGATATCTTGGAACTCATTGACCACATCTTTCAAATTCTCAAGAATTTTCCCATTGAGTTATGCACTCTAGACTTCTCTTATTAGACCCCATAAACATCTATCTATCTTATTGATATATGTTGTCCCTATGATATAGAAAACAATTCTTGCTTTTATGATCCTTCTTTAACTCCAATGGTCTTCTTTTGGCTAGTTCACACTACTTTCTTCTCCAATTGACCGTGAGGTTGTATTGGTCTATCCACAACATACCTAAGATCACATTGTAATGAGCTAATTGTATCACTTGCCACTCAATTTCTCCTTGATACTCTCCTATAAAGAGTGCTCAATTTCTAGCTAATGACTCAATCTTCTTTGTTTGACTATTAGGTAACTCTACTTCTTCATTCTCATCCTTCTTTAGTTCCATCTTTGACATATTGCAACAAAGCAATACAAGAAATTCTTTGCCAAATAGATACTCTTAGGGTCTATCAATACTCTTACTTGATTGCCTTTTAGGACTCCATTTAAACCAATCAATTGTGAATTTTTCTTCCTCAAACTTTGCACACTTGTCCTCTTCCTCACTTTTACTCTTCTCCATTGAGCCAATAAGGCTACAAGGTACATTTATTGACAATCTTCATTTTCTAATATGATTTCAACATCCTCTTCTTCAATTTGTCTCTCCATGTTGTTCAAAGGTTGCATGTATAGAGGCCAAAGCCTTTAGGAACATGAGTACAACAATTGATAGCTGTGTGCCCAACTTGGCCATAGTTATAACAAGATTTTTATTTTGCTTGAGCACCTTCTCCTCATAGAACTCCATCTTTCCTTTCTTTGGCCCATCCTTATTCTCCTTGGAGCGGTCATTCTCCTCGGTCTTGAAACCAAATGTTGCTTAATTCCATAGGAATTGGTACACCAAAATGGGGTGTCTTAGCCCAATAGTGTTATGTTGGGACTACCTCTTCACCTCCTCCAAGTGCCCTGCCATGCATATATACATTGCTACACAACATACATTTCTGTCAACATCATACACTATAGAAGCACAACTCACACATAAGTCATATATAGACTCTAAAGTGTCACAATTAATCAGATTGTTTACAACTCTCAAATCCACTCAAATAAGATCAGTACTTGATTTTTCACTCTATAAACTGCCAACAATTAGGCATTGATTACAGTCAAGCCACATCCACTCTAGCTAAGAGAATCTAGGTGACGCTTGCCGGCCTCTATCCACCATAGCTAGGAACTCAAAGGCTCAATATCAAAGAAGTGAACTCTTTGGAGCTGTACTTTGAAAGTATACCCCCTGGACTTGAGCTAGGTCTAAAACCCTAATGGTCCTGCTGACGACACACTTGACGGTGCAAATGGTGCAAAGTGATGGTGGGCCTCACCATGATGTTAGTACCTCAAACACAAAATTTGACCGTCAAAAAGTAGTCTCTAAGAAGCTATTGAAATAACTCTAACTACTATCATTGGAACTCTAGTGTCCAAGCAATCTAGATGCAACACTAAAAATAGCATGACAACTATTGTGCATATATACATTACTACACAACATACATTGTTGTCAACATCATACACTATAGAAGCACAACTCACACATAAGTCATACATAGACTCTTAAGTGCCACAATCGCTCCTCTAGCTGGTGGTTAGGTCCCTCTAACTCCAAATAGTCATCTACTCCAAGTATATGGTATACCCTATGATGGGCAAAGACCAGGAGGCCGGGTGCTATGGAGCCCCATTGTTAGTCGTTTGTCTGCAATCTATACCATACTGTCTGCAATAAACTAGCTATTGGTCAAGTACATCTAGGACATAACCACTATCCCCGAGGAACCACCATGAGGGAAGGAGTCATACATGCCATATGCCATCCTCTTGAACAACTATCACACACTAACATAATAGTAGCTCCACCAAAAGAGCCACATAACAACACCTCAAGCCTTGCACATACAAGTACCAAGCTTGGGTCCATAGTACCATCAATGTTTGGGAGGTGGCATGGCGCACAATTGCACACATGATCCTTCCAAACAACATGTAATACCAAGGGTTAGCCATATGATCTAGATGTGAAATTTGGTTTGGTAACATCTAGAATGATGTTATACATGATGGTCAAAATAGATCAGATAGAAGTATCACCAAAAGAGTACTTCTACTAATAGGGCAGAAACCAAAATAGACTTGAGAACCTCAGAACCAATAGCTAGACATATGATTTAAAGGTGAGAATTGGTTTGGTAACATCTGGAAGGATGTTACACATGATGGACTAAACAGATCAGAAATAGGTATCACCAAAAGAGGACTTCTACTAATAGAGTAGGAACCAAAATATGCCTGAAATCTTTGAAGGCAATTTTGGAGGCCTAAACGGATGAATTAGGCCTTTAAAATGTGCAGATTCCCCCCCAATAGAGAAAAGGCTGGCATTCCCTACCTCCTGCTTTGTCGAGACAAAGCAGGAGAGCTTTCCAATGGTACCTTACTCACGTGATTTTGAGATTCCTATAGGAAGATTCCCTAAAAGATTCCCTCCGGTCAAAGCTTGTTTGACCAACTAGATAGGACCTAGACCAGCCAGGTCACCCATCCAAGTAAGTAATCCAAGGGTGGAGCTTGCTGACATGTCACCTATCTATGTCCCTAATCCTATGGTGGAGCTTCCTTGGAGGAGATCCTCTTTGTCTATATAATAAAGAGAAGGTGCTCCCTTGGGGCATCAAATGTTTGAGTGTGCAATTTGTGTTTTCTCTCTTCTCTTGTCCTCGGAGTATTACACAGCACCACCATGTCCTTCTAACACAAGGACTCCAAATGGCAAAACCTCATGCACTCTCAAGATAGTGCAGCATATCGAGACATCAAGTGTTGTCGGTGTTGTCTGCTATAGATATACATAGTTTCTTGGATGAAATCGACAAATCAAGGGTCTATAACCTCCTCCTTGAATGGTAGCATAACGTAAAGTATCTCTATGCTGAGCAATTGCCAAGTTCTCAAAGGCCATCAACATCACTCTGTGAAAGATCTCTGCCCATTGAGAATATGTGCTCATCCATACATTTGGGTCATCCAAGTCCAAAACTACAATAGTGTCTTGACAAATGGCTGCAGGTAAATCTGGATCTCGTCCATAGAGTAGGAAGTAAGGAGAGAAGGATGCTAAGGAGGCTTGCCGGTTGAATCGATAGCTCATGGCCAACCAAGGTAATTGGAGATCCCAATCTCCCAAGTGGCCACTTTGCAAACTATACATTTGCAATCCTCTCTTCATTGTCTAAACCACTCTCTTTGCTAAGCCATCTACCTCAAGGTGATCTTGAGATGTAGTACAATGATCAATCAAAGCCTTGTCACACAAGACCTGAAACTTCTCCAAGAACTTTGTACCCTGATCCATCAAAACCTCAACTAGTGCACCAAAATGACTAACAACTCGATCCAAGAATGAGTAAGTTTTCCCTTCACTAGACTTGTCAAGAAGTGCCACCAACTCAATCTACTTGGAGAAGTGCTCCACCATCACCAAAACATATTGATGATGTCTCACAATCAACAGTAAAGATCCAGCAAAGTCCAAATTCCAACGGTAACCCAATCCCATGATAGGTAGTGGATGTAACTATGGTGTATGAGCATTGAATGATGCTCTAACTTGGTCACAAACCACACATTTGGCAACAAACTACTATACCTCAATTTGCATACCGCACCACCAATAATGACTCTAGAGTAAGCTATATATACACTTGACTCCAAAATGTCCTAGCTCCTCATGAGCATGAAGAACCAACTGTGGTCTCTGAGATGGAAGTGGTACTACTTGCACTCTACCATCCTCCTATATACGCAAAAGGTGTTTGCCCTTTAATCTGAACCATCTAGCTTGCTAAAGAACACGGTCTCTCTCCTTGGCCCCAACTGTGCCACCCACAACACCAGTGCAAAGATAGTCCACCACTAAGACATCATCATGAATGTCTCGCTGAATTGTACTAATATCTTCACTCTCTGGATATATGACCCAATAACTCCTCTTGTATGCATTGAGAGAGATACCACCAAAGCCTCAAAAAATATACAGAAGAAGGCCAATGCATGCCAACATGGCACCATCTCCTCATCTGTCTCACCACGCCAACGTGCTCCAATCTGATCAAGCTGGCTGGGACATGGGTTTCTACTCAACCCATCTGCATCACGGTTCACTACTCTAGGTCTGTGAACAACCATGTCTCTCATGCTCCTCCACAGTACTACTATAGACCAAAATGTAATCAATATAGCATTGAGAAAAATCCAATCCAGCTAGGATCCTATCCATGACTCTCTAGAACTCAATAGGAGCATTCTTCAACCCAAATGGTAAGAACCTCCACTAATACAACACATCCTTGCAGTGACGATCAATAGCCCAAAGTGCTATCTTGGACTTATATTCCTCTCTGATTGGCAACTGATAATATCCCGCTCAAAGATCCAAAGTATTGAAGACCTTTGCATGCCCAATTGCATCAAAAATCTCCTCCGGTGTAGGCATGGCCTACCAATCAGCCCTAGTCTGTCGGTTGAAAGGATAGTAATCTCCACCATTCCGCCTATCTGTGTAGTTGCCATGCATATCCTTCTTGGATGGCATCATTGTTGCTGATGCATACTCTCCATGTGAGATCTCCACCAAACTAGCCTCAAAAAGGTCACTACTCTGGCTCTAAATCAATGTTCTCTCCATATCACTACATTAATAAGGACATTGGAAAATTGGTGTATTGCTAGTCATCTCAATCTGTATACCAAGTCCCTTCAGAGCACCCAAATCCTTCATACTGAAGGCAAAACCACTCAAGAACGTGTGGCTCCTCAAGAACTTCCAAACCCTCCTTCTTTCCTCTCCAATTAGCTTGGGTCCAAGATCTGACTCCCAAGTATCCTCTATAAATGTAGTAGGAGTGGAAGACATACTACCTGCTACTACACTGGGCCCTTGGGAGCAATAGTGTCATGCCTTTGACCATTAGAGGTCCCAACCTCTGTTTGAAAAACTCCCTCCACTCTAGTTGCAAGCTTCACACGTCCTCTAGCTACATCCCAAGTGGACTAAGTGTGTAATCCAAGTAACCCACGCTCACCTAGATGGACTCTAAGTAGACCACTCTCCCTAGTAGCTACTGGCCATGTCCCAAGAATACCATGTCCACTTGGTCCATCGTTCCTAGCATGTGCCTGAATTGTCTCGATTGGCACAGGGCTCACAAGTGTCCAAGTGGTGATGCCTATTGAGTGCATCCTACGCTGCTCTGCCAAGCCAAGGCTTATAATTAGGCTTGCTTAGTCTAGTTGGGCAGCTAAATTACCTTTAATTAGCTTAATTTAGTTCCACCAAGAGACCTTTGTTTAGGCTTAGTTTTGGCGGTATGTAAATGTGAGCTTTATTAAGCATTTAGAGTGCAAATCAATGCTCAAATTGCTCAACGAACATCCATTGCTTTGACTACAACACGCTTCCCAATCCAAAATCCAATAGGCTCTTGTAGAAGTTATCCTTCTCCCATCACAAAATGGAAAAATCCAACTCCACAGTGCTAGTCCTAGGAAATAGGGTGGCCAGGATGCCACAGAACTCCATTAGGTTTGGAAATTTGCATCCAATTAAACTCCAACTATCCTTGAAGGCTGATAGACTAGACAATGCATCAATGCTCCGCTTGAGGACGGGCTGAGATTGGTAAGCATGAAGTAGGAGCTTATGCTTGTCAATGATAGCATCAATATACTTTGCTGAATAACGGTACTCTAGTCGGTAGCTATATTGGCAGGCCTTGCAAATAAACTTGGCAGCTGATAGTTTGACAAGCTCGTGTGGTAGCACAATTGGAAAAGAAGATAGATTGACCAATGCGTTGTTGTCTACATTGCAAAGGGCAGACACTTTGCTAATTCAATCACAAGGGGTGATATAAATAGAAGCAATGTTGTTCCAGAGTTTGCTTCATTGGCCTTGATCTACTTTGTCAACAATAGAGTCAGCCCAGGAAGCCATGTTGTTGATGAACTCTCTGATAGAAGACAATGGAACAACATAGCGGCCAATGATAACATGACTCGATGCATCAAGATTTGCAATTGCATTAGGAGTAAGCGGCCCAATAATGCCAACATCATCAATGAAAGAGGAGACGAGACCATCCATAATAGCTTGTTGTTGATCCAATAGCGTTGTCAACCCATGAATTGAGTAAAAAGTAATTGCAATTTTTGAGGTGAAGTGATAGCAAGCAAAGACACCCACCATAGGCGAGGTGGAGCTGAAGCTGGTTTTTTAGACTTGATATGTGCAAGCAATTGAGGCCAATGAGTCTTGAACCAATTAATGACCTTCTTTGTAGATAGCCAACGATTGACGACTTGAGGGCATGTTGTCTGCATGTCCATGATTAGATTCTGTTGTTGCACCAAGTGGGTTATGAATCCGGTCATGATAGCAAACAAGCACTCCTTCAAGATATTGTCCATGATGTGCTCCATAATGAGGTCTAATTGATGCTTCCCAAAACAAACTCAAACCAGAGGACACTCATTGTGCATCACATTGTTGAGGCAAGTGACAATGCCAACAACACGGCTAGTCATGTTGCGGGCTTCATCAGAAGTCAGGCCGAGTAGACAAACTTTCCAATCAAGGCAAAGAATATCTAAGAAAGATACAACCATCGTGAACATGACATTGTTGGTATGCCGATTGAACATTGGGAACGCTGCTGCAATCCAGATTAATAATGTTAAAGAAGGCTAGCAAAAAGACTCAAAAGTGCAAATCAAGATACAAGGTGCTTTGATGCATTGCCAAGTCCATAGCAATAGAAAACCCCCATGCATGGCACAGATGGCAAGCCATACGTTGCAAGTTGACAACACACACAACTTTGATGAAGTTTGAGATGTCATTGCAAGAGCAAACCTATAGGAGAGGATTGTGCAGAACATTGTACGTGCAGATCAATATGTTGGCTACCAACCAAAATGAAGCGCCACATACCATGTATCGTACTGCCAATTAGAACATAATGGTTTTTGACTTTGGGATAGTGACCAAGTAAGCATAACTAGCATTGCCCTTGTCATCCTCTTGCTACTCCATGTGCTGAAATAATGATAGCGCTTACTCTTTTGCCAATGCTGCCTTTTGAGCACGTCGGAAAATTACAACATTGCGCTTAGCCTCACTACCAAATGTGGGCTCCTCCATATCACTATTTGAATTGCTATCTACAACATCAGTTGGATCAAACATCATGTCACCCACAATCGCATCCATGATATCCTTCTTGATGTTCAACACAATTTGACGCTTAGCGCCAGGAGATAAAGACGGGAAGTGCACCTTAATGGAGTTTTTGAACACCACTAGGACATTGTCAAGAAGGCGTTTCAATCAGCAGTTGAATCGAGGCGGTTGTACACTGCCCACTTCATAAGATACTGACTGCTAATGTGATTTTCAATATTATCATAGAGGAAAGGGTGGCACTATCTTTGTACATTGGTCAAAGGCTTGCACTTCATGCCCACCTTCTCCGTGCGGCCAAAGGCAATGTAGAACCGACATTATAGACCATCGACCTGCTTGCCATTTGGAGCTTGAGAGGACTCTCAAGCCAAGCCGCACGTCATTGGCCTTGACGTAATCACTTGCATGCTTAGAAGCCATAGAACACCTCCCACTCCTCTAAGTCATGGGTAGCATAAGTAGGCATGCCGGTGGAGTCTAGTTTAGGTAGTTTAGGCGGCGTGGCCTCCAACCGCCTACATTAAGTAGGCCTGCTCATAATCTAGGTCAAACAGTTCAGGTCCATAGCTTGACTTAACACATGACGCCTGGATGCCTCTGACACTACTGGAACAGCGGTAATATTGGTGCAAAAACCCATAGCCCACTCTCTCTTATCAACGTTTGGCTCCACCAATTGCTATAACTGTGAGTCCCAAACAAGTTTAGGTCCTCCCTCTCAAAAAGCATGAGAACTTGGGAAATTCATGAGTGTGGAAAATGCGGCTCTAGGCTGTCCAACTAGGTTCACCATTGCCATAGGTGACCTATCAACCACTACCACTATCTGAGATTGACACCCAAAATCCAAGATATCATCGACAAGGATGTAGTCAAGTCGTTGAATCCCATCATAAGCACGCTGTAAAACCTTTTTGGGTAAGAGGTTTGTCCACCAAAGACAAAGACAATGAGCTAGTGATCCCACTTGGGCTGCATCTAATAATACAACAGGTCCCATCCAAGAATGGACTTGATGTGTACTCACCACTACTCACAACTGCATGCTCTCTGGAAAACTGTACAAAGTCTGCCATTTATTCAATTTTTAGTGGACTGTTGTGAAACTTTTCAAGAAAACTTAGTACGTTATATCCTACCTGCTGATATAAAAATTAGAGAGAGATCATTCTTGAGCAAGGAGTTATGAGTTTTTGAAGTGAGGGGGGTGGTTTTAGACCAAATCTGAAATATGTATGCTGAATAGAAAGATGTCTAGGCCAAATGGCTTGATGAAAAGATCTGAAATTTTTTAGAGAGGGACACCTTGGAGTTTTGATCAAGTGTGCAAAATTTCAGAGGACTATCACATACTAGTTGAAAGATTTGAGTGAAATTGTGAGGAAAGATCAATTCTGCAAAGTTTAGATCTCATGCATGAGGAGTTTGAGAGCAACAAAAAGCATGTTTGAGTGTTTAGATTCATCTTGGGAACATGGAGGGTCATCAAGAGTGGAAATTGAGACTATGCAAGGTTCCCAAAGGGTTTGAGGTGATTGTAGGGGTGGATTTGAGGAAAAGAGAGTTTACAATAGAATTTGAAGAAAGTGTTGAGAGGACCTACGCCACTTGGAGGAAAGAGTGAGTCTAAGTGCTTCCTATGTGGAGAGAAGGGACATAAGGCAAGTTCATGTCCATTGACATTTGAGAGCAAGAGATTGAGGGAAAGGAGAGGCTTACTTCACTTGCATTTGCATGTTGGACCTTCTTCACCAAGATTGGGAGGGGAAGATCTAAGACCAAAGAGTTGTGTGAGGTTTGCGGAGTGGAAGGACTTCCAAAAGGACATGAGTGTAGTGGAGTAAAAGCAATTTTGGAGAATTTGGTGAAGGATCTTAGAGAGAGTCTTAGTATAGCTATAGAAATACTACCACCTTCATCAGTTAGTTCTCAAGATTAGTGATGGAGATAATCTTTCAACTTATGGATAAACTATCCATGAGAGTTAGATTAATGTGCACTCTAGGATTTGATATTGCTATAGAAATCTTGGAGCAACCTGAACCGTTTATGTTCCCTAGAGTAGATTATTCTCAGATGGTGTTGGTCATGTATATACTCTATTAGTTTTAGAGTGAGAGAAAAGAAAAAAAAAGAATTTTTTTTGAGAGAAAAGAAAGATAGTGAGAGGTTAAGATGGGGAAACTTCCAGTTTTCTTTGGCAAGGATGGAGAAGATGTGGATGCCTTTGTGAGAGACTTCAAGAGAGATTGCATTGGAAACAATGAGAGGAGGAAGAATGAGTGAGCCTCATTATTACCAGATTCTTTGAGGATGCAACACTTACATGGTATGAGTTAGAACACCAAAAGAGAGAGAGGAGAGATACAACGGTTCATGAACAAGGTATTTGAACCTTTCATTGACAAAATTTGTGAGAGACTTCATTGATGAATTTTGTGTCTATGGGAGCAAGGAGGAGCACTTTGAGCACCTAATAAAGGTCTTGCTACGCTTGGATGAGGCAAATGCATCACTCAACGCAGAGAAGTGCATTTTTGGATGTGAAGAAGGTCTACTTTTGGGGCACATCATCTCCAAGGATGGAATAGCGGTTGATCTTGAGAAGGTGAGGAAAATCTCAGACCTTCCATTCCCTTCAAGCTTGACAAAGTTACGCCAATTCTTGGGGATGGTTGGGTACTATAGGAGGTTCATCTTCTCATTTTCCAATAAGGCTTATGCATTGACCATCTACATGAAGAAGGGTGTCGATTAGATGGTGATTTTGGAGGACAAGGAGGCTCTCAAAGCTTTTGAGGAGCTCAAGCAATCCCTTGTTGTAGCTCCAATTCTTGCTGAACTTGATTGGAATAAGCCTTTCATCCTCTACAATGATGCTTCTAATGTAGCTATAGGATGCACTCTTAGTCAATTAGACCAAGATGAGCATGATCATCCAATAGCTTATGCTAGTAGGTAGATGGTTTCAGCAAAAAAGAACTACTCTGTCACGGAGAGATAAGGGTTGATAGTGATCTTTGGTCTCAAGAAGTTTAGACACTACTTGATTGGAGGGAAAGCCACTATTGTCACGGATCACAAGGCTTTGAAGTACATCTTCAACAAGTCTAATGTTGAAGTGAGACTAGCAAGGTGGATGATACTCTTGTCTGAGTATGACTATACCATTGAGGATAGGCCAGGAAAGAAACATACAAATGCTGATTTGTTATCTAGAGCCTATGATCATGATGGAGATGAGCTAATGGATGAGTCCTTCTCAGATGAGGAGCTCATGACAATCTTAGTCACTCAAGAGGTTCCAATGGAGTACAAGGAGATTGTGGATTTTGTGACAAGAGGTAACTATCCAGAAGGGAAGCATGCTAGGGAGAGGAAGACCCTTGCAGCAAGATCTAGACCTTACACAATGGTGGAGGATATTCTTTTTCACCAAGGAGCAGATGGTCTACTTCAAAGAGCAGCGGGTAAGGAAGAGTCTATCTTACTTATAAAGGAGTTTCATGAAGGTTTAGAGTGTGGAGGACACTTTGCAAGAAAGGTGAGTGCTTTCAAGATTCTAGATGCAAGTTACCATTGGAGAGGGATTTTCAAGGATTTTCTTGATTATTGCAAAACTTGTCATGTTTGTCAAGCTTTTGCTAGAGAGTCTACATCCACTCCACCACTTAGATCAATTCCATTGCTAGGACCTTTTGAGAAGTGTGGAATTGATTTTGTAGGTCCTCTCAATAGAACCCCAAGGAACAATTGGTACCTTGTGGTAGTTATTGGTTACCTTACCAAGTGGGTTGAGGCTAGACCATTGAGGGACAAGAATGAAGATGAAGTTGGTAGATTTCTTTATGAACGCATTACCACTAGATTTGGATGCCCTTTGGAGTTGGTTTCTGATAGAGGAGGAAATTTTACAAGAAGCATTACTACAGCCATGCTACAACATTTCTCTATCACACATAGAATAACTACATCCTATAAGCCAAATTCCAATGGCTTGGCAGAGAGAACCAATCAGACCTTGTGCATGATGTTGGTCAAAGATGCAGAAATGGAGAGGGCTAAACATCATTGGGACAAGAGGATTCATGCCATTTTCTGGGAGTATAGGACAACCATGAAGATTTCCACCGGATATTCTCCATTTCAATTGGTATATGGTATTGAGTCTACCCTACCTATTCACTTTGATCTTCCTACCTTCCAAAGCATTCATAGGAGACAAAGAAAGCACAAGGAGGTGATGCAGAGAAGTCAAGGAAGGAACAACTCATGGAGTTGGAAGAGGCAAGAGCAGTTGCTATAGTTTGAGTGGAGCAAGCCCAAAGGCAACAAAAGGAGAGGTATGACAAGAAGAAGGTGGAGCCTTTCAAAGAAGGTGATTGGGCAATGTTGTTTGATTCTATTTGATTCAAGAGAGTGCAAAAGAAGTTTTTGCCTAAGTAATTTGGACCTTTCATAGTAGAGAAGGTGTGGGGCAATTACACCTGTGATCTCAAGGATTTGGGAGGAAGACACTTTGATAGGATTAACCATGATAAGTTGAAGATATATCATAGAAGGTAGAGAGACCTTCACTTTGAAGACAAAGTGAAAACTTAGTCCGGGAGTATATGTAACACCCATTTGTGCATGTGTGTGGTATTGTGATATTTAGCTTGGTATTACAAGTACTTGAGAGATATTATTTGCATAGAGATAAAGGATGGTTCTACATTAGTCATGATTAGCTAAAGTTAGTCATAACTAAGATAGAGGGGACCTTACTTTAGAGGAAGTGGAAAAGATGAGCACCACTATTCTGGATTCTAGTGTGTTGACTTGGTATTATTCCTAGGTATTTGGCTTTGAGGAAAGAGTTGAAAACTCTTGGGCCCGCAAGCCTTTTTGTTTTGGATTCTTCTATAGTTCAAGGATATCTCATGTGAAGGAATCCTTGACTTAGTGGTTGGGTCAAGATAAGATCGCATGGTAGTGGAATATGCCCATGTGAATGGATATTCCTTTCTACTTTTTGACTTTACTTGACTTTTAGTCTAGTAACTTGAGTTACTACGGTAATAGTAGCTTTGGTACGTAACTATTTCACAAGTATATAAACAAGGGGTGAGGAAATACTCATGATCCTTTCATTTGCAACTATCTCTCTCTCATTGAGTTCTCTAGTGAGCAATGTCTTGAGTCTTGGAGTATTAGCCTTGGAGGAGTATGATGGAGTTGGGGTTCCTTGCCTTCTTAGTCCATGGTGCACTACCATAATAGCCATCAGAGGTTCATCTTGAGTGAGAGACAGGCCGGGTCACAATACAATCTAGCAGTATAGGCAGATTTTGCCAACCAATGACCAAGATTGTAATACCAAGGGTTAGCCATATGATCTAGATGTGAAATTCGGTTTGGTAACATCTAGAATGATGTTATACATGATGGTCAAAATAGATCAGATAGAAGTATCACCAAAAGAGTACTTCTACTAATAGGGCAGAAACCAAAATAGACTTGAGAACCTTAGAACCAATAGCTAGACATATGATTTAAAGGTGAGAATTGGTTTGGTAACATCTGGAAGGATGTTACACATGATGGACTAAACAGATCAGAAAGAGGTATCACCAAAAGAGGACTTCTACTAGTAGAGTAGGAACCGAAATATGCCTGAAATCTTTGAAGGCAATTTTGGAGGCCTAAACGGATGAATTAGGCCTCAAAAATGTGCAGTCCCCCCCCCCAATAGAGGAAAGGCCGGCCTTCCCTCCCCCCTGCTTTGTCTCGTTGAGAGCTTTCCAACGGTACCTTACTCATGTGATTCTGAGATTCATACAGGAAGATTCCCTAAAAGATTCCCTCCGGTCAAAGCTTGTTTGACCAACCAGATAGAACCTAGACCAGACAGGTCACCCATCCAAGTAAGTAATCCAAGGGTGGAGCTTGCTGACATGTCACCTATCTGTGTCCCTAATCCTATGGTGGAACTTCCTTGGAGGAGATCCTCTTTGTCTATATAATAAAGAGAAGGTGCTCTCTTGGGGCATCGAATGTTTGAGTGTGCAATCTGTGTTTTCTCTCTTCTCTTGTCCTCGGAGTATTACAATGGTATCAGAGCGAGTGTTCTAGTCCAAGAGAGTGGATCACCGCTCTTGGAATAGCATGAACTACTGAAGTTGAGTAATTTGAGGTGGAGAACATAGAGTAATCGCTAGACTTAGGAAGGACTTTAGAGAGCGGATGGGATGGATGCGCCAGGGGGACAATTTCCCGCACCTAGCTTTCCATTTTCAAACCCATTCCACATCAAGGTTATGTACATCCAGCGTGAGCAGATGAGAGTATTGCTAGTTTATCACTTTGGTGCGGAATTCATGGACAAAGTGATGAACTCACCAAACCCGGTGATTCTACCTGTGGTGATATATGACAGAGAGTGGGATTTGACGATCTACATTCTATTATGATAATATGGATATGAATGTCCCAAATCCTCTCCCTTTCATCACTCAAGTAGAAATCCGTTATGTAGTGAGGCCGAAAGTGATGTTTAGAGATTTTGTGGTTAGGAATTTTGGTGAGGAGTATTATCAACAAGTGATAGCTTCTGAGGTCCCAATGGTAGTTCCGATAGTTTGTGCGCCTTCCAGAGTGATTATATTGACTCTGTATTGAAGTAGATGTTAGCAATTGAGTGTTGCAGGAACCATGGATCCGCAATTGCAAGAGCTGGTGCAAGGAATGCAAGGGATGTTGAATGAATTTCAAGAGATTAAGATGACCATGGAAACATTACAAAGTCAAGTGCAGATTCTTAGGAACGATCAAGCCATGCAAGAAGAAGAGCCGTCTCAAAACCCAATACCTGCAACTGAAGTACTTGGAGAGGCACCCGTGCCTATGAACCCTATCAACGATGAAGCCACATTGCTACTCCGGATGAAGAAGACCTGCAACATCGAGCCTTACAAGGAGCAGCGTACAATAGGAGTAGTGGAGAATTGGATCTCGAGAATGAATAGATATTTTTGATTGTTCTCAACAGAGATCATAGAGCATGCTGCAGACGTGTTTGCATGTGGGTACTTGACCAATAAAGCCCTCACATGGTATGATGCTTGGGAACGATCCATGCTGGCAGAGAGAAGGGAGATCACATGGACAGCAATGCAAGAAGGACTGCTGAAGAATTTCCAATCGGTGGATTCTATGTAGATGGCTCCAACCCAACTATGGGGATTGAGATAGAAGAATAGCGTACAAGAGTATGTGGAGGCATTTCTGGATCTACAAGTTGCAATTACCGACATGAGTCCAGCCAAGGCTCTCTACAATTTCAAACGAGGGTTGAAAGAGCAGATTTGCCAAGAAGTCATGGTGCAAAACCCTTGCACGGTATTTGAAGCTATTGCTTGTGCGCAGAGAATAGCCGGAGCATTAGGTGGAGGTGAAGGAGTAGTTCCACCTCAACATTATCGGGCAGAAATGCCACACATGGGTGGACCAGTACCGATGGAATTGGGCAACCTTCAATTCCGAGATCGAGGAGCACGGCCGCTTCAAGGGGAGCGGGGACGGGTAGAAGAACAAAGAGATGGAGTTCCAGGAGGAGAAGGGACTCAAGGAGAACAACACCGTTGTAAAAATTGTGGCCGTATTGGGCACATATCTACCAATTGTTGCACTCGTTTCCCTAGAGGCCCTCGGGCTTCGTACAGGCAATCTTTGAACAACATGGAGAGGCACATTGAAGAAGAGGAGGTGGAAACCACTTTGGAAAACAAAGATTGCAAGTAAATGTACCTCATGGCCTTATTGGCTCAATAAGGAAGCAGAGAAGCGAGGGAAGGAAGAAGAATAAGGTGCAAAGATCTCGGAAGGCAACCTTACAATTGATTGTTGTGAATGGAATCCTAGAAGGTAATCAAGTGAGAGTATTAATAGATCCGGGAGCAACAGAGAATTTCTTGTCTTGCTCTGTTGCAATAAGCTTGGGAATGGATCTAGAGAGAGATAGAAGTGAAGAAGTAGAGTTACCAAATGGGCAAACAGAGAGGATTGAATCATTACCTAGACAGGTAACCCTCTCTGTAGGAGAATATCAGGAAGCAATTGAGTGGCGAGTGATACAGTTAGCCCATTATGATGCAATTTTAGGCATGCCATGGATGGAGCAGTACAACCCAATGGTCGATTGGAGGAAGAAAGTAGTGAGAACCCACCAATGGTCAATCATTGGGGTTAAAGAAAAATCACACAAGCAGAAACTACCTCTATATGTCGTAGGGACGACAACTATTTGTAAGACCGATAGATGTTTTATGGGTCTAATAAGAGAAGTCCAGAGTGCACAACTTGCTGGACAAATTCCTGAGAAATTGAAGGATGTGGTGGATGAGTTTCAAGATGTCTTTCCCGATGATCTACTCTCAGGATTACCACCTAAAAGGCGAGTAGATCACAAAATAGAGACACTCCCGAGGAAGACACCTCCTTGTAAGGCCCCATATCGCCTATCACCTCATGAGTTGGAGGAGTATAAGACTCAAATTGAGGAGATGCTATAGAAAGGGTTCATCCAACCTAGCGTATCACCATATGGGACCCTTGTCTTGTTTGTGAAGAAGAAGGATGGTACAATGCGCATGTGCATTGACTATCGAGGTCTCATTCAGCAAACAGTGAAGAACAAATACCCCTTACCTCGCATGGATGACCTGTTTGATCAACTCCATGGAGCGAGATACTTCACCAAACTGGACTTGCGGAGCGGTTACAATCAAATCCAAATTGCAGAGGAGGATGTATACAAAATTGCCTTTCGAACCAAGTATGGTCACTTTGAGTATCATGTGATGCCTTTTGGCCTCACCAATGCGCCTGCCACTTTCATGAGCCTAATGAATGACATATTTCGTCCATACTTGGATAAGTCTGTTATCGTCTTCTTGGATGATATCTTAGTATATAGTAGCACGATGACAGAACACAAACAACATCTACGATAGGTCCTCCAGATTCTAAGACAGAATCCGTTGTATGCCAAAATCTCAAAGTGTGAGTTTGGCAAGTCTGAAGTAGACTACTTAGGGCATAAAGTAAGTGCAGAAGGCATTCAAGTATTGATAGATAAAATAGAGGTCATTCAAAAATGGAGTGCCCCAGAAAATCAGACTCAACTTAAGAGCTTCTTGGGGTTGACGGGATTCTATCGTAGATTTGTCAAGGACTTCTCCAAGGTTGCACAGCCTTTAATGGCACTACTTGGCAAGGGGAAAAAGTGGACATGGGGAACCGCACAAGAGTTGGCCTTTCAAGAATTAAAGGCCGCCTTGCTACATGCACCAATCTTGAAGTGGTATGACCCAAAACGTCCAATCAAGTTGGCTACGGATGCATCAGGCGTAGCAATAGGAGCAGTCCTACAACAAGAGTGGCATGACGGATGGCATCCAATTGCATATTTCTCTCAAAAGTTACTACCGGTAGAGCGCAACTACCACACCACAGAACGAGAAGAACTGGCCATCGTTCTAGCAACCAAGCATTGGAAGCACTACCTGGGCGAGAAGGCATTTGTAGTAGAGATAGACCACAAACCTCTAGTCTACCTCGAGACGCAAAAGGATCTATCTCGTCACCAAATTTGGTGGGCAGAGTGGCGACAACGCTTCAACATGAAAATCACCTACGTGGAAGGTAAGAAGCAACTTGCGGATGCATTCACCCGCATGCCAATGGCCAACAACTTGGTGGCAGAGGTTAAGATTAACACTGAATTCTGGCAAGAGATTCTAGCTGCTACAAAAACTGACCCACAGATTGTAGAAGCGCAATCATCCAAAGATGTCACCAACACCCAAGGACTCACCTTTTGAGAGGGCCGATTGTGGATCCCAAATGTCCCAGAATTACGTACCACCATTCTAGCAAAATGTCATGATTCGTCCATTGCAGCTCATGTCAGAGTGGACAAGACCTTGGAGGCAGTCAAGCGCCATTACTATTGGCCCAAGATGAGCAACGACGTGATGGACTATGTGCGTAGCTGCCTACTTTGTCATCAGAACAAAGCTTCTAATCAAGCTCCTGCAGGGCTCCTTCAACCTCTTCCCACTCCTACCCAACGTTGGGAACAAGTGAGTATGGATCTCGTCTGTGAATTACCCAAGATCACCTCAGGGTTTGACTCCATTGTGGTCTTTGTGGACCGGCTCAGCAAAATGATTCATATACGCCCTACCACCAAGGAGGTGACCGCTCCACAACTAGCTCAACTATACTTAGATGCAGTCTTTGCTCACCATGGCTTGTCTACAGTACTCATCACCGATAGAGGCACCCAATTCACCAGTTTGTTTTGGCGAACACTCTTTGGTTTCTTCAAAACCAAGTTGGCCATGTCTACAACTTACCACCCACAAACAGATGGCCAAACAGAGCGGGCTAATTGCACGATTGAAGACATGTTACACGACTTCACATTAGAAGAGCAAGAGAGATGGGACACCCTACTACCGTTGGTGGAATTTGCTTACAGAAATTTAGTGAATGCGTCCACCCAGGTCACTCCGTTCTTCCTCATGTATGGTGAGCATCCCTTCACACCTTCTGGCTTGATGAAGATCCGTCCAGTGACTACCAAGGTTGATGCAATCAACACATTTGTTTCTAGAATCCAACAAGGTGTGGAGAGCGCCAAGCACAAGTAACAGATTGCACAAAATTGACAAAAGCAGTATGCTGATGCACACCGTCGGCACATAGAGTTCAATGTTGGGGATCAAGTGTGGCTATCGACAACCAACCTCACATTAGTTGGATCTCGTAAGCTCAGACCTTGTTTTATTGGGCCTTTCTTGATTCTTCATCGCATCGGCGCTGTGGCCTATCACCTTGAGCTACCACCACACATGAAGATCCATCCAGTGTTCCATGTCTCCCTATTATGCAGATATGCTCCCCGATCAGGCCAAGGTACTTCCACACAAGACATTCGACCTTGTCCAACAGTCATTGATGGCATAGAGGAATATGAAGTGGAGCAGATTCTCCAAAAGCGCATGCGTGGTACTCGCCATCCGCGGGTGGAATATCTAGTACAATGGAAAGGTTACCCCCTCTATGAAGCAACTTGGGAACCTGCTGCCAATTTGGCACATGCACCGGTGTTGGTGCAATCATTTGAGCAACAATTGCACAACAAGGACGTTGCGTCTTAAAAGGAGGGAGGTCTGTAATACCAAGGGTTAGCCATATGATCTAGATGTGAAATTTGGTTTGGTAACATCTAGAATGATGTTATACATGATGGTCAAAATAGATCAGATAGAAGTATCACCAAAAGAATACTTCTACTAATAAGGTAGAAACCGAAATAGACTTGAGAACCTTAGAACCAATAGCTAGACATATGATTTAAAGGTGAGAATTGGTTTGGTAACATCTGGAAGGATGTTACACATGATGGACTAAACAGATCAGAAAGAGATATCACCAAAAGAGGACTTCTACTAATAGAGTATGAACTGAAATATGCCTGAAATCTTTGAAGGCAATTTCGGAGGTCTAAACGGATGAATTAGGCCTCAAAAATGTGTAGATCCCCCCCCCCCAAAGGAGGAAAGGCTGGCCATCCCTCCCCCCCCCACTTTATCTCATCGAGAGATTTCCAACGGTACCTTACTCATGTGATTTTGAGATTCCTACAGGAAGATTCCCTCCGGTCAAAGCTTGTTTGACCAACCAGATAGAACCTAGACCAGACAGGTCACACATCCAAGTAAGTAATCCAAGGGTGGAGCTTGCTGACATGTCACCTATCTGTGTCCCTAATCCTATGGTGGAGCTTCCTTGGAGGAGAACCTCTTTGTCTATATAATAAAGAGAAGGTGCTCCCTTGGGGCATCGAATGTTTGAGTGTGCAATCTGTGTTTTCTCTCTTCTCTTGTCCTCGGAGTATTACAAAGATCTACTTTAAACTAGCTAGCCACACACTAGCAAGATGGCTTGCTTGCTCTTCTGGCCCTTCATAGCCTCTCGTAGCCCACAGCCTATGAGAGGCTCAAAGCCTCTTAACATTGAAATTCAGCCAAATGAGGCCCTTCTTATTGCCACTTTGAGCCTCCAAAATTTGGTGAAACTCCTCCAAGTCTGGCCAACCAAAGAAACTCCTCCAAATCTGACATAAGCTTCAGCAAAATCTAATGTAAAATCTAACATAAACCCTAAATTTGGCTGACCGCCAAATCCCTTGCCAACTCTTCACTCGAGCCAAATTGAAAACACGGGTTTCTCCAAATCACAAATTCACAAGAATAGTTTCCCAACTCCACCTTCAATTTTACTCTTTGAGCACAACTTGCAACAAATTGGTTGTACCTTCACCTCTTGATCTAGAAACCACAACCATTGCTCAAAAATTGCTTCTTCTTTGCTCAAAAATTGGCTAGCCCTTTCGCACACTGTCTGCCTTACTGCCAAATCCGCATCAAGCAACAAGCTTCTACACACATGGGAAAAACTAAACTTCAATTATGCTACCAACGATCCACCAAGCTTGGAGATACCACCAACACTCAATGCTCATGCACCCAATTTCCCCCAGATTTCACTTCTTCAATGTAATCAGATTGTTTACAACTCTCGAATCCACTCAACTCAAATCAGTACTTGATCTATATTTCTATAAACTGCCAACAATTAGGCACTGATTATAGTCAAGCCACACCCACTCTAGCTAAGAGAATCTAGGTGATGCTTGTTGTCCTCTGTCCACCATAGCCAAGAACTTGAAAGCTCACCATCAAAGAATTGAGCTCTTTGGAGCTGCACTTTGAAAGTATACCCCCTAGACTCAAGCTAGTTCTAAAACCCTAATAGTCCTGCTGATGGGACACTCAACGGTGCAAATGCTGCAAAGTGACGGTGGGCCCTATCGTGAAGTCAGTACCCCCAAACACAATATCTGACCGTTGGAAAGTAGTCTCTGAAAAACTGCTGAAATAACTCTAACTACTATCATCGGAACTCTTATGTCCGAGTAATCTAGATGCGACACTACAAATGGCATGATAGCTCCTACTATTCTTTGAGCATAGGCAATAGCAAAAACAATATGAAGATTTGGTACCATTACCTCTTGGTGAATTTGCTCTTTTTACCCCGTTTGAAATTATCAAGAGCTTTTGTTGGATTCATATCAATTATTATAACCTATAGATCAAGAAATGTTTCCATGTACTCTTGTATGTTGTTCTTTTGCTTCAACCACCACAGTCAAGTTTAGGTATGCATGGAATCCACAAATTGGAAATTCTTTAGCATCCCTTCTTGCATTGCCATCCAAGTGATCTATCTTCCTTTTGCCAAAAATGATTGTTCCCAAGCATCATACCATGTACGTGCTTTCTTAGTCAAGTACCCATATGCAAATATGCTTGTGGAATGATTAGTGATCTCAATTGTAAATAATAGAAAGTATTGATTCATTCTTGAAATCCAATTTTCCAATACTTCCATGGAATATTTTTCCTTGTAAAGGCTTGATGTTGCATGTCTTCTTCATCCGTAATAATAATGTGGCTTTATTGTTGACCAGGGTTGGTGTCATCGGCATGAGTGACTCTCTTGGTACTTTGGCTATTGGTACTAGGTTTTGGGATGGTTTCACTTCTTGCATTACTTGATCTTTTTTGAAGGTATGTACTTGACTCTATAATACCTTCAACTGTCATCTTGATCTCTTGAAACTAGTTCAACATCCCTTACATTCCTTGCATTAGATCTTGCAACTACAACTCCATGATTCATACACATGGTAAACACTCAATTGCTACTTCCTACGTCAATAGAGGGTTAATATGATCACTCAAGAGGAAATACAAACCATTAGGACTACCATTGGGACTTTAGAGACTATCACTCACTGATTACATTCCTCACCAAAATTGAGCACTACAAATCCATCAACATCACTTTTGGTCTAACCACATAATGGATTTCTACTTACATTTTGAAAGAGAGAGGATTTGGAATATTTAGATCCATTTCCTCATAAAAAAGATGTGGATTGTCAAATCCCACTCTTTATCATATATCACCACTAGTAGAATCATTGAGTTTGGTGAATTCATCACTATATATATGAACTTTGCTCCAAAATAGTAAATAAGATATACTCTCACTTGCTCACACTAGATGTACATAATCTTGATGTGGAATGGATTCAATAACAAAAAGTGGGGTGCAAGAAATTGTCTACCAAGAGCCTCCATCCCATCCTTTCTCTAAAACACCTCCAGTCTATCAATTATATTATATTTTCTCTCCTCAAAATTACTCAATCTCAATAGCCCATGTTCCAAAATGGGTGATCCACTCTCTTGGACTAAAACACTAGCTCTAATACCATTTTAATGTTCTAAGGATAGGAGAAACCCCCAAGAGAAACACAAAGCTTCAACACTCAATACTCCAATGCTCCAAAGGAGCACCTTGACTTTATTATATAACAAAGAGGATCCTCTCAAAGGAAGCTCTTCCTTGGATCACATAAAGGGATTGGTGATATGTCAATGAGCTCAAACCCTTAGATTAGTTGTATAGATGGGTGACATGTTGATCCTTGTTCTATCTAGTTGGTCAAACAAGTTTGACTAAAGAGAATCTTCTTGTAGGAAGCTCAAAATAGCATGGGTCAGGTACCATTTGAAAGCTCCCAATAAGACAAACAATTGGTGGGGAAAGGTAAGCCTCTTCTCCCAAAGTAGAAGAGAGAAAAATATCTATTTTTAGGCCTAATTCACTTGTTTAGGCCTCAAGGTGTTTTCTACTCTTACCCTATTTGTGGAAGTACTCTTTTGGTGACACCTCTATCTAATCTACTTAGTCCATCATATATAACATTCTTCTATATGTTACCAAACCAATTCCAACTCTAGATCATATGTCTAGCTAATGGTATTATACAAAGCCATAAGCATAGAAAATTTTGTAGCACAAAATGGAGACAAAGAAAGTGACATTGAGAATGAATCTGCAAAAGAAGAAAGGTTTGTTAGAAAAATTGGAAGATGAGACCTCCCATTGCAACATTTTGCAAGAATTTCTTGGCCATAGAAATAAAGAGTAAGACTCTTCTTGAAGGCAAAGATATGCAAATAAGTAAAAATAAAGCTCAAAAGATGGCCAAGACTTTCTTAGCCATAGAAAATTGAAGAGGAAGATTGTTCTTGAAGGCAAAGATATGCAAATTAGTAAAAATAAAGGCTCAAAAGATGGCAAAGATGGAGAAGTTTAGAGCTAAAGTTGAAGTTGAGAAGTTGATCCACTTTGAGACCATGAGATCAAAGGTTAAAAAGTTTAGATTCAAGGACCAAAGAGCAAAATCTAAACATTTCTATGCCATGACTCTAGAAGTAGCCAAAGACTATTGAAGAGATTAGATGTATAAAAAAATTTTCCTTTGAAAGATAGAGATAGATCTTCATCCCAACATTCATAGTTACTCCACTAATCCTAAGTTTCCTATTCTTGACTATACCCATGCAACTTTAAAGTGAGGATAATTCACTCTATTGTGTAACACTACTATATTGAGAATGTTTTGTTACTTGTTACTTCCCTCATTTGAGTTTAGTCAAGCATATGGATATGTTGGTGTGTGCAAGGTGCACAAGGGGGTGTACAAGGCTATTAAAGGGTATGTAGGGGTGCAAAAATGGTGAGGGTGGCTACAAGAAGCACAAGGTGGTGGGTGCATGATGTGGAGTCTGGAAGAACACAAGATGTGCAAGGGTACAAAGAGGTGTGAAGAGGATGAGGGTGGGCATAAGAGGTACAAGATAGTGGGTGCTAGGTGCAAGGTGCAAGGTCCGCAAGAACACGGGATACATGGGATCAACATGATGAAAAAGTTTTAGGTCAAGTGTGTAGGGTTGGGCAAGATTGGGCTGCATAGAGTTGGGTGGGGTGTGAGGTCCCAAGGCCAATGTGTTGGAAGGTTGGGCAGGTTATTAGGCCATAGGGGCAAATTAGTAGGAGGATCTTGAGCACCTACAACCCCATGGGATCAAGTTCCATGAAGGCTTCTTTATTAGCATGCGGTTAGGATATTTGTTTGTTTGTATTAGATAGAGTAGACTAAATTACACATGTAAGTGATGTGTTGAGCATTTTTGTCATTCAACACTCTAGACTAGGTTAAACTTCTAGCCATTACCATTGTGTGACTGCTAGTCTGTACTTGGTCAAGCTGTTCAATTGGGAATTCATTCATCCAGTTGAATTAAGCCTTTTGTAAGTACATTCTTTTATATCAGGCTTACCTCTTCACTCAGGAATTAGTATTGATATTGAGGTTTCTTAATCACTTTCTTTAGTCATAGAAATCTCCATAATTATATTTTCTACTCTGATGTGCAATGTCAAAATCCAGATATTAATGTTTCTAAAAGAACTCACAAGAAATCATTTGTTGGATTTCCCACTTTAAACTCATAAATCATAATATATTATTATGTGAATATGATCTATTATGAGAACCTACTAGCATTAAAGAAATGAATAGCTCTAGTATAATCAAGTTTGCTAGAGAGAAGGTTATATTACTTACATTGGTTGTTTGATCAACAGAAAATAAATTATACAAAGTATTTTGCAAGAGCATATAATGTGATATGCAATTACTTCAAAGAAGACAAACAATAGAATAGACCTACTTGTCAAATGGACATCAAATCATGAGATCCTATTATTTTAGAATAGGGTGTGGAACACAAGGAATAGTCCCTCCTTTGTTCATCAAGGGACTTTGACTCCTTTCTTTTCTACTTTATTCTGAACTTATATGCCAAAGACTTGTAACAAACTGATTTGTAAGTGAGTTTGAATTTGTTCACTCAAATGGAAAATCTAGATATCTCTACCAATTTGTAGTTGCTTATTGTTGAGCATATGATGGATTAAGAGAAGCCTTGAATAAGAATTTCAACTGCGTATTAACCTAATGGTTGAGCTGAAGGGTATTTGGTCCAATAAACTCTAAGTATTGTGCAGTTCTTAAATTAACTCCAATGGACAACGAAGGTAGATAAAGGCTTGCTTCTCCGTAGCTATTATGAATTTGTGTTAAGCATATGATGGATTAAGAGAAGCTTTTGAATCATAATTAGAATCCAACTACCTTTTAGCCCTATGTTGAGCTAAAGTGTATCTTGGTCAGACTACACACTAGTTGGATTAACTCCTATGGACAGCAACGGTAGATACAAACTTGTCCCCCTTCAACTATTATGCAATTTGTCTCAATCGGTAATGATGTGAATCCTATCGGGATGTCAATGACTTCTCCAAGTCTATTCTCAAACCCCAAAGCTTCTCGACTCCTCTAAGACCTTGATAACCTTAAATACTTCTCTCTTCGCTCTCAATGACTCAAGAAGAATCACTATCACCAACAAGTATTTGTTGGATTAATGTGAAATCACTTCTGGTCTCTCTCTCTCTCTCTCTCTCTCTCTCTCTCTCTCTCTCTCTCTCTCTCTCTCTCTCTTCCAAATCTATCTCATCAAAGGTTGCATAATTGAGGCAAAAAGTACCGGCCAAGTGCCAACCTTGATATGGACAATTGACTTCCCCCCAACCATAAGTACATCCCATAAGTGCTTGTGATTTACCACATCATAGACGTCGCAAAGCCACACCTCATGAACGCCGTAGTGTAAACCAATGAACACCAAAGAATATTACTATCTACCAAACGCCATATGCTTGGACTCCATAAATTGTTTCATAGAAACTTTCAATGCTCTCAGATCCAACATTCCCAACTCCGTTTATGAAAGTGTGTACCTTGTACAAAAGTGATGACAATTTGTGATCAACTTCCGTGCTTTTTGTATATAAATCCAACATTAAAATATTGCTTTTTCAATTATCCAAGTAAAAGAAAGAGGGTAGATGCTCTAAAACTCATCATCATAACCTTTCGATTTATAAAACTGGCTATATACCTCTGTCACAAACGATATAGATACAACTAAATCACAATGTACCGTTTGGCTCTTAAAAACTCACCTCTTGTATGTATTGCCACGGAACAATTGTGTACCTCGAGATAACAATACCAATTCACTGTCACTATTACTCAATGCACCACTAATAACTTTAATAAGACTTGGAAATCCAAACAGAGAATTGCCAGACTACAATGCTGTTACTCCTTGCATGGGATAACGACCATAAACCATTCCAACAAAGGGAACTCGTAACTGGGTGTAAACATAACCTTCTACGGCTCCAGCACCTCATGCAAATGATTAAGCCAATCAGCTCACACGCCGTTGCGTTAGGAGTGTCTCTTTAACTTCACTTTTCGCAGTACCTCAAGTGATATGTTGGGTGATGAATAATACTACAAAGCAGATTTCGCCGGGATATCAAATTGTGATCAGATTTTTAGCGTCGTGCCTTTAATGTTACATCAGTGCATTCAGTTCTTTCCTAGTTCTGACCTTCCCCCACGTGCTTTCAATGTGCCTTCCTCACATAGCTAAGATAAGGGCTCTAAGATCCTACAAAATGGCTTCTGCAGATATTCCACATGGGAAGATTTCTTCTTGCTCAACGTGCACCAGTAGTACACTAGTTTTGCGGGTTTTATAGGCTCTAGGGTAAGCAGAAGACCGGAAAGGGCTTTGTTTACACCTCCTACCGCTGCTTTCCTATATCTACAGATCTGAAGGTCTCAGACATGATTGGAGGGAAACCTTCTGTCAACGAGTCCATCCTGACTGAGGTGTCACCTTACTCGAGACCGTGACAATCAAATGTTATCCTCGTGATCTCAGCTCTAGCTTGTAAGCTTCGATTTCCATCGGATCCAGTTTCAAGAAGCCTTGTCGTTCAGCCTTGCCTTCCTTCCGATGAACCTGGGCCAAAAGCCCAAACTCTCTCTTCTCATCCTGCACAAAATTCAAGGACGAAAGTCTGGCATCGAAAATCTCCAGATCCTTGAACATAGAATAGAAATTCCAGTTACCATCACTCAGCGTTTTGCACTGTTTCTTGCCCTGCAAATTCTGGTTCAGTCCAAATGCAGTATCCAATCCTCTTCGCTGCAGGAGCAGGCCCACACTGTGCTCAAAAGACTCTGACAAACCAGCCGTTTCCAGAACTTGCAGAGAAACGAGATGCAAATCACAAGGTAGACTACTGTCCAAAGGTGACAGCATTGTCCTAACGAGCTTCTTCTCCAAGGAAGCTTTAAGATCTGCAAACTGTTCCGGCTTGCCCAGGAAGGCATGCAAGGGATAGTTGAGCTGAGCGCCGATCCGATGGGAAAGAAGGGAAGGCACTCTTGAAGAAGACTTCTTGAGACTGGCAACCTTAGAGCTATTTCTCTCCAATAGCAAGTGAAAGACAACAGAATTGGGATGGTTGTCAGAGATCCCTTGGCCCAAACCACGGCCATCGTCTTGCCTGAGACGTCTGTCAAGCATCACCTCTAGCCAACCCTTATCCAGACTGGCGACGCCCAGAGCCTGCCTGCTATGTATAGAAAACCGTCTACCACCTGGGCATTGAATGAACGCAAGAGACGGCATAGGGTAGAAATTTCCCTGCAACGGAATCTTCTCATACGTTTCTCGCCGAATGGTCTGAAACCCATTCAGATCAGAGTAGAATACCTTTTTGTTGTTAAATTCTGTCTTGAAACGAGCTATTAGTTCCTTGTTATCAAAGACGCTGTCTGAGAGCTGAGTGTGATACTCCATTTCCGCTATGGCAGCCTGCACTGTGTTGCCAGCATAAAGCCGGGCACTACGGACAAGTGGGAGAGGCCCGTTTGGGCCTCTTGAAGTCTTCGGTCTTGTGTACACCTCCTGCATGAGGGGTCCCTCCACCGTTACCATTAAACCACCGGGCTCCACAAAGGACTTTGCCACTCCATCTGGCGAAAACAAGTAGGCCCCACTTCTATGGCTGGAGTAGAACGCAAGTTCCTCTTTCACAGCAATGTCTTGTGTCTCTATAGTCACACTGAAAAGCAATCCAGTTCTTGCCCCAAACACCAACGCTTGATGCTGATTCTTGATTTCGACATGGTCGTCGGTCTTCATGGCACATTTATACGGAGCAGGACACATGAAGCCCTGAGGTGGATTAAACACTTGCAGAGTTGCAAAAGTTGGTGTCGTGCATTCCTTGGTCAAGGACGAAGGAACTACGATGTAAGTTTCGAGCCCCAAGGCTGGTATTTCGGCTTGCCATTGAAGACGGTGTCTACCTGTTTCTGGTTTACCAGTAGAACCAAAGTCCCACTGAGGGCTGGCTTGACTTGGTACAGGCACCCAGTTTGAATCCAAAACACACACCGAAGGATCGTCCACTAAAACCATAACAACCTGTTCCACACTCTCTTCCAGTGGATTGTAGAGCACCACTCGGCGAACATGTTCACCTGCTACAAGGACGGAGATAGTTAACATCAATGATCAACATCAATATGATATCTATCACGTTCAGTGAGAAGTTGTATGTGTACTTCACAGAAACTTTGGTACGAAATCTATCAGGTTCTTATGAGAAGCTGAATATGTATGCCACAGAAACAACATACAGACCAAAAGAGACAAGTTCTATATTGTTAAGTGAAACCAAATCTGCTGACTGTAGCAAACATTCAACCACCTACCGTTTCCTCTAATCGTAGTTTGGACTGGCAACAAATCATAGCGTTCCCGAACTCGCTCAGGCTCATAAAACTCCACGTCCTCCCGATTGTGCTTTTCACATTGTCCGTTGTCCGAACTTCTGGTAAGCAAAGTATGCACACTATCCGACATGAACCTAAGGAGATCCAGAACAGATCTGTGCATTTTCTCTCCGTAGTCAATAACGACGTGGCTTTTTGCTGTGCCTGTCACGCCGTCATGGTGCTGGAATAGTGCTAGATTGCGCCTTGCAGATACTAGCTTATCCTTAAACATAAAAGGGAAATCCCACTTGTCAGATGCCTTGCAGTATGCTGAGGTGAGTGTGTATAGGATATCTGCTGCCCGCATAGTCTCTTCAAGAACCCGATCAACTGCTTTATAAAATGGGCGAGAGACATAATACCCACTCCAGTAATCATGAACTCTATCAGCATAAGTGAAAAAATCACCAGACAGGGATGGAAATCCAGGAACGACGTCCAAACCTAAGTCGGTGGAAGTGCCCTCACCAACCTCCGCCCTCAACGTAGAAAAGTAATCCTCTAACGTTCCAAACTGCACCGATGCTTGCAAATTGGGCTGCGTGTTGATATAATCAAATATCTTCTGAAGGTTTGTAAACTGAACCTCAGCCTCTTCCGTTGTGATATAGCGAAAATCATCTCCCAGTGGAATAAGCAAAGTGTTGCTTCTGTAGAGGGTAGACTTCTTGCGATACTGATCTAAGAGCAGTTCAGCACGTTCCTTAACGTTCTGGGCAGTTATCACTTGTGGGTGGTGATTCCATGGGCACATTTCTGCTCTACCTACCCCAGGTAGGCGCCAATAATCAAACTGACAGCAAACCCCTGGCTCCGGTCCACAGGTGTGGGGGATATCATATGAATAGAAAGGCATCATATGACAGAAGATATCCGTGGTATTTGCAGCATCCCAACTTTGCCTCCACATAAATTCCAGATTTTGTTTGAGAGCCAAAGCCTTCTTCACTTCGTAATGCGTCCTCTGTATCAGCATGTTCTTGAAACCCATTCGCCGCAGCAGGTATGCCATAGTAGGTGAATGTCCGAAAGGATCGATAGCCCAAGCATTCTTTGGAGCAACACCAATATTATCAAGCAGCCACATGTTACCTGCAATCATCTAAACATCCCCACACAAGTTTGTTGCGAAATTCAGTTCCACAACTCTTGTTTGCGCTCCACTAAAGACACTGCAATTCTACTTCTCATACCCACTCAAGAAGAGGAAACCTTTGTGTTCAGATACTGTTTACAACTAAATTTTCCCTTCGACACCAGAAACTTCTCGTGCCTGCATCCATCTCTTTCCCCGATTCCATATTGACTCTAAAGTCCTGATACAGATGGATAAATCTTATATATTCCATGGGGTGTCTTGGTGAAATTCTACTAGAAAATTTATCATTCCAAACAGAGTGAATAAAAGAAGATATTACCTGCTCAATAATGGCGTAGTAGTGAGAGTTGGCCTGCAAATCATCCAGTGCACTTAAGTTAGACTGGTCCATCCTTAAGCATAATACACAGAACGAAAGACCACCGAACTTCAGGACAAGATTTACATTTGTTTCTGTAGACACCACCACAGCTAGGAACGAATGGAAGGCGTGGCAATACTTGCGGTGAAAATTCTCAACCGGGCAGTCTGTGGGCAGCTTGTATCGGACAGGACAACCAAACTGGTCTCAGCTATTCGATCGAGGAATCAGGGTTCAGGACTGCACCTCGTCGTTCATCACCCAACCACCGCCAACTACTTCAAGCTGCCCTGTTCGAACTAAGTGTTTAAAGTCCTCTTTCTCAGTATCAGCAGCATCTCGCCACCATCTTTCCAAATACGACATCTCTTCCCAAATAAACTTACGTCGTGTATCCTGAGAAAACCACGACAGGGATGAATATTAAGGTGAAAACGAAGATCCCCGGTGGACACCCATTGGATTCGCTGGCTCTTTTGGGTCTTGTTCAACTGTTGTCCTCCTCGTACTCGGGGAGCTCATTCTCGAATAAGGTATCTTAGTGCATCATCCGGATCTTATATAATTGTTTACCAACCAGCTGCCGAAACTGGGTCTATATAACCAAATACTACCAAGATCTGGGAAAACTCGCCTTCCCCAGGAGATATGTCTAGACCCTTTTCCTTCGACTCATCCATATGATAATAGATATGCCGAACTTGAGAATAGGGTTTTAACAGAAACACGTTGGCAGATCAGAGACAGCAATTGAATTTGGAAGCAAGTTGATCAACATATACCACCAGCACCCTCTACAGTTGGAGACTTCATAGAAATCGCTTGATGGATAACGAGAGGATGAAGAAGTGGCAAATGAAGAATTCGAACTTATATTCACGTAATCACCCTGCAGTTGATTCCAAACTTAATTTATCTCCACAAAGAGAATTACACGACGCTCAACTCATATCCTTGTCGCGTTATTTAGTTCCAGCGAAATTCAGACATTGACGAGAATTAGTCCAGTAGAGATGTCTAGGTATAGAATCTCGAAAATCTCCAAGCTACTATGCGTTTCCTTCTTCTGCCGTAAAGACCTTGGGACAATAAAACCATGCTGACCTTCTTTAGAGATGACACAATGGTTGAGAGGATAGATCGCGATCTCTCGTGGTAGTATTCCTCAACAGTACGCAACCAACCCGGATCATTGTGAGAATGGGGCACAACCAGCACTTTGAGCTTCTCTGTATTCCACTCATTTCCTTTATACTGAACGTTCCATCCCTGCCGCCAAACCCCGCCTTCCTCGTTCAGGAATTTGATCTCCTCATAGAGACCTTGGGTGGTAATATCTGTTTCAGCCTCCGATACCCCAATCTGAAAGCTACCGTTGCGTACAGCGGAAAAAAAGGTGTTGGACGACACTCCTTGGTTATCTATAGCTGCGGGAAAGAATCTGCTGCCTTTGTAAATTCCTAGACTGAACACGAGCAGAGCTGAATACAGAACACAATTTATGAATCTCCTTCGAAAAGATTGAAGTGTAGGACGCCTGACTCTTTTCCTCTTGGAACTTGCTACACCACCTCCCAACTTGGACAGGCGTCTGGCCGCACCCGACCCACTTCCTCCTACATGTAATGATGTGGCTCCCAAAGAGGAGCTCGTATAAGTCCCATATCCTGACATGACGAACTGATCTTCAATTCTCTCGACAATTCTTTCGACACTGTTGTGCAAATGGCCCGACCAACCTCACCATCACCACCTTGTCCTTCAAACAAACTCTAGCTCAGGACTCCTTGACGGCATCATCACATCCAAAGTTCTCCCGTTCTCGAAATCTTACACTGCCGGACGAGATTCACAACTCGAATCGAAAACTTCTGCGACCAGAAACCCAGCATGCCCATCTCAAGTATCTTCAACCCGAATGTAGATACCTGGTGTTGGATGATAGGAAAGTCGTATATTTAGCTTACCACAGACTCAAATTGTTGTTACAATTCCGGCTTACAGAACGATAAGAAACAAAAACTTGAGTTTGAGACCTAGATCGAACCACATGAACATGAAGCTCCAAGCGCAATCCACAGACATGTATCTACCTTTCGGCTTAGACGGCAGGACGGTACAAAGATCTATGAACATATACTCCAGACAGCAATGATGAATTTCGTTTCACGGTCTATCGTGAAAAAGGCGTGAAGGATGGGAAGACCCATCAAGCCCGTACAAAGGGGAGACAAGAGAGATAAAATGAGGAAACGGAGAGACGAGAGAGGTAAAATGGGGCTAGACTCAATAGTGTCTATATGAGAAATCGTAGAAGAAGGACGACCGCGTAGAAAGGATGAAGGATGGGAAGACACCATCAAGCCGTACAAGGGAGAGATGAAAAAGGTAAAATGGAGCTAAACCCCATATAAGAAATCCATGTTGTGTCTATTTACAAAATATAGACATAACATATCGTTATGCAAGTTCGTGAGGTATACAAATTACTGGGAAATCCCAAGAAGGATCACCTATAAGGGGAAAACTCACCAATATTGAATGGTTCATACAATAGTCTCCAGAAACGGCTCGCTCTCTTATACTTGGGGCTTACCTCTTTTGCATCACCCTTGTAAGGTTGCCTTTCCTTGATAGAGAAGCACTATCAAAGTTAAGAGCATGATTTGAGGTTATTTGTAGGGCCGGAAGATGTACCTGCCAGCAAAGAATAATGTTGAAATAAAGTTTCAGGTTTCGAGTTTCAAAATCGTAGGTTTCAAATTTGCAAAGAGTCTTATCTCCAACTGGAACACTATCAATATCAAGTTATTAAAACATTTCGAGCAAAAGAATTTCATTCCATGATTGAATCCATCCCATTTATTCTGTTCAATCTAAATTGACTACCCCTATAAATATCACATTTTAGCACAATATTATAACCACAAGAGCATAAATTATATGATCACAAGAACATGTATTTGGACTGATAAACATCCGTCTGAAAACACAAAGGGTCATAACATATGAAATATATAATAGTTAGTTTGAGAAAACCTAAGATTACATATGGATGCATCTAGCATTTATAGAAAATATTAATGAGTCTTTCATCTAAATTCAAGTTTAGTGATTGTATTTTATTTTTCTATAAATATAGTATTTCCTACAAAATTTCCCACACCTACTTTCAATATCCAATTTATATGAGCTTGTATAATGTTCATTACTCAGAATATATATATATATATATATATATATATATATATATATATATATATATATATATATAATGAGAGAGGGTAAATAAAAATGAATGATTCAAGGTATGCCTTGTAGCATCATACAAGATTATTAGTTTCAGATGCATGCTCTACTATCTCTTCTAACTTGAAAAACATATACATAATACAAATAAAAAATAATATAAAAGAAGGATCCTCTTATATTTCTGTATTTTACTATGAATTTCTTTGTATATATTTGTGTAAATTTCATTTACACTCATTTGTATAGCTTTGAGCTATATGAATCATCACATTTAAGGAGTAAAGGCAACCGCGTAGGAAAAACGAAGGATGAGAAGACCCCATCAAACCGTACAAGGGAGAGACAAAAAAGGTAACATGGGGCTAAGCCCCAATAGAGTCTATATGAGAAATCTACCCTACCGCACCTAAGATATCCGAGCTATGCAAGTCATACGTTCTACACACAACTGGAGCATCCGAAGAAACATCACCTAATGTGATTGCTCTCCTATGGATTGCACCAGCCATTGCCCTCTGTAGAGCAATGGACACACGCTGTCTAAAATATGCTACAAAGTATGAGAGTGAGAGGGGTACCTCCTGACTCCTAACATGATAAGCTCTCGTGCACTCCCTGACAAATGTATCAAATGCCGTGTCCATCGCTCCATATAACTCCAAGGCTAGAGGAACAAAGAGATGACCTTGCTACATGCTCCTATACTTGGAGACCTTGCGACCTGCTACTACACTCGCCGCCCATCCAGGGGGATGGGTAATCACTCCCTCGAAAACTGTATCCCGCGTAGGGTCTGTAACCACGACATCCGCTACTGTCACTTGATCATCTTGGACCAAGTATAAGTCTGCCCTTACATGTGTTGTATGCAAAGCATACAAACACTCCTTCCAAGCCAAGTATCTATTCTATCGTGCCATAGCAAACACTATGTCTCTAATGGCATCATGGGTAGTTATCCTCTGTCCTCCAAAAGGACACCGTATCATGTGGACCGCTACTGCATCTAGTGTAGAACCACACTCACAAGTGAGTAATGAAGATGCAGATGGGTGGACCAAACCTAGGCAAAACCTCATCGCTGTAGAGAAAGTAGTTGGTGCGAGTCGGAAAGCCCTAATGCAAGGTCGAGCTAGGATCCAAGAGCCTGCACCCTTGCCAGAGCAAGAGCAAAGACATGCTCTAGTAGCTTGAGGAATGGACGATTCAACTAAGAGAGAATGCTCACACTATTGCTCCATCAAGGAAGATTGTAAACCTCTAGTCAAATCTGATGATAATGAAGCAAAAGGAGGAAAATCCTCTCATGCTCATGGGGATAGACTATCTCTTGTCTGCCGCAATAACACTTGGAGAGAAAAGGATCTTCCCTCCACCTCTATCACATAAGTCTCCAAAATTAGCCTATTAGCAACCACAAAACAAGAGGAAAGTAGGAGTGCCGAGAGAGCCCAACTACCCAAACACGCTAGAGGTGTCGTCTCCTCCATAGAAAGTAAGCCAACCCCACCACATGAGATTGGTAGAGCCGTCTGTCTACGTGCCAAATCCCCTATCACACACTCAAAAGTCCCTGGTCCAATAATATCACCAAAGACTCCCATAATCCTCCTATCAAATGCTCTCAGACGTGATAGGAAGGACGGTGAGGGGGGAGCTATACAGATGAGATAGGATGGTTGACGAGCAATATTGGAAGAGAGTATACCAAATGCCACCTGTGGATCTCCTAGTAATGGAAGGTCATCCACATGGAGAACATCCTCTGTAAGAGCAACGTCTAAGAAGCATGTGACAAAATCCGGTCACATTTAAGCAGAATATACAGAGTTCAATCCCCACATATGCATTAGAAAAAACTCTTTTTATAGTATCTAATATGTAAAAAAAAAACTACATAAAAGTATAGAATGTGTGATTCTAATCTCTTATTTATATCACCAAATACTAAAAGAATATTTGAGTAGCCATTCTAAAATATGACCTTACTTGATGTGATGCTTGTAAGTCTTATTGCAAAGTTAAGATTTCAAATACTTGTTGTTAGTTAATAATGATAAAAAAAGGGTTGGGATTTTGGAATGCTAATCATTAAGATGTTATTGAGTATCTATCAGCCTAGGTTATATCTTAAAATATTTTTAGGTTTAACTTTAGGTAAATAAGGTAAAACTAAAAAATTTACAAATAATAATAATAATAATATCAAAAAATATAAAAATAGAATAATATTAGTTATATGATTCATACTTGTATTAATAAATTACTTGTTTTTTAGTTATATACCCTTTATTAGTTAGTTTCAAATCAAGTAAAAGATGAATAGAATTAAGTGTGTTACATAACTTAAGTCGGGTATTTAGTTTGACTTTTGGAACTTGTTTTTAATTATATAGGTTCCCATAGAGTTATAGGTTGAAGTTTAATCTCAATTTTTTGCAATATATATATTCCAATATATACACTATTGGAAAGTAGTGTACTTTGATCTAATAATATCATTCCACGTAGTAGTTCAAGTATAAAAGCTTTATCCTCCAAAACAATTAAAAATGGAAATACATAACATATGTGCTTAATTAAACACCACACCTCAAATATAAAATTTTGGTTCAATATTCTTAATAGATTAACTTTAATATATTCTTAAGAAATATATGATTAATAATCTACTAGATATTATTAATATTATGCAAATTATTAGTAGATACAAAAACTAAATACCAAAGTCTAATTCTTTACCAAGTATATGAATGCAAGAATCTACTCTTATATTAGTAGACTTTATGAAAGAATATCTTAACTTTAGCTTTCTTCTGGTTGGCTCATTGAGTTAAGATGGTATGTTAAAAACCATATGGTATTAAAATGATAATAACAATTAAGCAACTACAAGGATATAGCAATCAAAAGTGAGAAAAGTTGCTCTATTGGTAACACTAAAGATGTTTCTTATAGTTGCCTTTATTTGCAACACTAAAGATGCTTCTTCTAATTGGCTTAATGAGATTTGCTCAAATTTTCAACCTTTTAGCTTCACTCTTTTGGTTTTTAAGGTTTATAGATATAATTCACTCTTCAAGAAATCATTTATCAATCTATAGATTTGTAACTCAATGTTGGTTCCAAAATAATAGAATATAGTGAACTCATTCCTAAAATAACAGAATATCAAATTCATTATTGAAATAGTATAATTTCTTAACTTTGGTTGTCATAATGATAAATATATGAACTCAAAGAACAAGAAAATATTTCAAATGCTACCATAATGCATATACATTTTATATAGATGTCAAGCTTTTCTTGTTTTTTAAGAAGAAAGTTTCTTTAATTCCTTATACCAGATTTTGGCTCCAAGTCCTAATTGAAACTTTAGGCCAATAAGTATAAGAATCTTCATAAAAGAAATGATTATTAGATTTATCCTTGTATTTTATATGAGTAAGCTTAAAGAAGGAATGACCAACAATCTTTCTCAATATATTAGTAAAATATGATATAGATAAGATAGATTACATAAAAGAGTGAGAAGATTCAAAGAATATAATTTGTAATTCCAAGATCAAGTTGCAAATCTAATAGCAAACTTTGAGATCAAGAGAAAGGAAAAATATATACCTTATTAGTCCTACTTGTTCTAAATAGAGTTATTTAAGTTTGACTAGCTAAACCATACATTAATATTGAGATTCAAGATTTTAGCTTTACAGGTTGATCTAAATACATGATAATATTAAACACATCCATTGTATAATCTTCTAGCAAGATGCAAGACTATATAATAAAATATCTCGTAGAATGGAGGAAAGATAAAGATTATTCAACATATGATTATAAAATAAAAGAGAGAGTTTAGAGCTTGTAAATATGTAAATTTGCTAATTTTAAATTTAATCTTCAAGCTTAATTTTCTCTAAAAAATCCATGGTAATTTTTGAAGAAATCTAAATATTAAAATCAGATATCTACTTGATTTAAAAAATATTAAATAACCAGTCTTCCAAAATATGCAAAATTTATAAATTCTTATCTTGACACGATGTTTTGATCATAAAAACATATTTTTAATTCAATTCAATATTATATCACACCATTTGTAGTGTCACACTTTGTCACGCCATTTGTAGTGCCGCATCTAGATGCTCGGACACTAGAGTTCCAATGATAGTGGTTAGAGTTATTTCAGCAGTTTCTCAGAGACTACTTTCCGACAGTTGGATTTTGTGTTCGGGGTACTGACTTCACGGTGGGGCCCACCGTCACTCTGCACTGTTTGCATCGTCGAGTGTGCCGTCAGCGGGACCGTTAGGGTTTCAGAGCTAGCTTGAGTCCAGGAGGTATAGTTTTGAAGTGAGCTCCAAAGAGCTCACTTCTCTGATGTTGAGCCTTCGAGTTCCTGGCTATGGTGGACAGTGGCCGGCGAGCGTCACTTGGATTCTCTATGTTTGAGTGTGTGTGGCTTGACTTTAATCAGTGCCCAGTTGTTTGCAGTTTATATAGTGACAGATCAAGTACTGATTTGAGTTGAGTTGCGTTGAGAGTAGTAAACAATCTGATTACATCAGAGAAGTGAAGTTAGGGGGAAATCGGGTGCAGGAACTTTGAGTGTTGGCGGTATCTCCAAGCTCGGTGGATAGTTGGTAGCTCGATTCAAGTTCAGTGTTTCGCTCGTGTGCAAAAGCTTGTTCAATTGATGCAGATTTAGCAATTAGGCGGATGGTGTGCGGAAGTGTTGGCCAAATTTTGAGCAAAGAAGGAGCAAATTTCAAGCAGTGGTTGTGATTTTGAGCTCAAGAGGTGAAAGCAGGATCAATTTGCTGTGATTTGGGCTCAGAAAGTCAAATTGAAGGTGGAGTTGGGAAGCTCTTCTCATGAATTTGTGATTTGGAAAAACCCATATTATCAATTTGGCTCGAGTAGAAAGTTAGCGGGGGATTTGGCGGACAACCAACTTTAGGGTTTACGTCAGATTTTGGTTGGGATTTATGTCAGATTTTGGCCAGATTTGGAAGAGTTTTGCCAATTTTGGAGGAGGTTCAAAGTGGCAACAAGAAAGGCCTCAGTTGGACGTTTAGAGGCTTTGAGGCATAGGGTTGTGGGCTATGAGAGGCTATGAAGGGCCAGCAGGGCAGCTTGCTGGCGTGAGGCTAGCTAGTTTAGAGTAGATCTTGGTCATTGGTTGGCAAAATCTGCCTTTCCTGCTAGATTGTGCGCAACAAGGTTTGACCCCTAGATCTCTTGTTCCTAGACAAGTGCCCTAGCCAACTGGTACACCCTCACTTGTTGTCATAATGACTGTGCCACTGTTATCTATACACATGTAGCTTTGGCTAGGAGAGGCAGTTTGATCCCATTCTTGGTGATCTTGGTAGCTTAGGACTTAAATACCAACTTCTCTTATGTCAAATGCCAAATGGTGGTAGAGTCAGTCCCGTGTTGTATTATGAGATGGAGGGTTTTTGTTTAGATTTCTTGTGATTGGATCCCCTCCATTCTTTGCTTCCTATTTGTGCACCATGTTTGTGTGAGGTGCCTTGACTTTTGAGCGTTGGTGCTCTGGTGTGCTCTCGGTGGTGAGGTTGGAGTGATGACCAGTCAGACTACCTTTGTTTCTCTCCAATGAGGCAGGAAGTGATGACCTGCAGACCGTGAGAGTGTGTGTTATGATGGCAAGTTACAGGTTGCACTTTCCCCTAGTGTAGTTATCTCGGTTAGAGTTACATTAGTGGGTGGTGCTTAGTTGGTGTTGGCACGTGGTGGTGTTGGCACTTGGTGGGGCACTTGCGGTTGCAATTGGTGGTTTGGGTTTGCCGGTGTGGTTACTTTGTCACAACGGAGTTCTTTGGAGATTCCAGAGGAGTTAGCCCTGCAGTACACAGTGGGTTTACTCGGAGTGGTGCTCGGTATCAGCCTGTATCTAAGGTCCTAATGAGGGAGGAGATTGACTCTGAGTTGGAGTTTGACACATGAGCTTATTCAGTTGAGAGTGCACTTGGTGTGTCTGCACCGTTGTTGTGGGACATGGACAAGATTTATGGGGCCTCTAAAGGCCCTAAGCGTTACTCTGGTACAGTGGGTACTAGAGTAGTGTGAACCCGACTTTGTTCACACCCTTCATGGCATGGAAGGGGTTGTTTCAGCACTTAGAGGGTCCATCGATGGACGACTACCATGAGTTCAGGAGAGCTCATTTGGAGGAGATTGAGTTATGGAAACAGTATTGGTCTCCACACTATGTCTCCATCACTTTAGGCTTGGTGGCTAGGAGTAGATCCGCTATACCTACAAGTTCTAGCTCAAGTAGTGTTGGTGGAGCTAGTGGAGGTGCACTAGCTGGAGATAGTGCTACTACAAGTGGACGTACCGCTGCAGGAGGTGGTGTGGTACCGGGGTTTAACCCCATGGTGGAGTTCTTCCTATGTTTGAGGTAGAACTACCAGGGAGTGCGAACTGACAAGCTGAGGAGCTTGCAGGAGTTCCAGTGGAAGGCCGGAGAGAGCCAATGCGAGACATACACTCACATGAGGCGGCTGATCAGTTTCACTCAGGGAGTTATTGAGGCGCGGGCAATCCAGTTTTGGTATGGATACTAGACAGGGAGTTGCAACGTATAGTTTGTGATGCTACATTGTTGCAGGCTACTTCACCTACTTTGGCAGTAGTCTTTGGTTTGGCTGAGCGTATTGAGCTCAATATGGTGGAGGAGAGAGTGGTAACATCTAGATTTGGTAGGGAGACCTCATCCACGGCTGTGACTTCTTCTAGAGTGCAGCAGAGTGCACCACGCTTAGTTGGTTTTTTAGGACAAGGTGGACAGCCCAGATCCTATAGAGCAAGTGGAGGGCCTAGTGGAGTTAGACCCTTACCCTCATTTTCAGTTCAGCAACAACCAATGAGTGGTGGTGTTGCTTGTTGGACTTGTGGTGGACCTCACCATCAAAGAGAGTGTACTCAGGGCAGTGGACCTGATACCTTAGGTGCATCACAACCAGCACAGAGGCAATGTGAGCATTGCCACAGATTTGGTCACACTAGTGACCGATGTTTTGACCTACACCCGGAGTTACGGAGTGGTAGGGCTACTATGGCTGGTAGTAGAGGAGCTCCAGTTCATGGAGGACGAGGTGGTGGTAGAGGATCTACACCTAGTAGGAGTGCAGTACTTGCCCTTACTTCTGACACAACTATGGCTACTTGGATTGAGCAGTTGGAGCAGAGATTGGCTAGTATGGCTATTGCTCAGAGGAGATCAGATTCGGGTGCTGAGGCTTCCACCTCATATGCTGGTGATAGGGATGCTTTGGACTTCATGTGCGGAGCAGCACAGGTGGATGCATCTACAGTAGTGACTAGGAGTGCAGTACGTGCTCCACAGCCTAGAGGAGCATCAGTGGAGTTGGACTCACAGAGAGGAGTGGTTGGGAGACAGGTTAGACTTCCCCAATCTTTCACGCTATCTGAGGCATTGCAGACAACATCCATGGTTCCTAGACGTCCCAGTGCAGGTGTGGTAGGTGGTGATGGAGTACATGATGGACTACCTGCTAGTCAGCCACCTGCTACTACATAGACTGAGTCTAGCATGATGTTGGGAGCGGCTCAACTGATTATGCGGCATCCTTTGTTTTTAGCCAATGACATGTTTACATTGGGAGTTGACCCAACCCCAGTGTTCTGGTTGGCTGCCATGTTGTGTGAGAGTAGGGATGGTGCGGTTCCTACTACCAGAGCAGAGGTGGTTGGTAGTGGAGCTGACTTGGTTGAGGAGCTAACTTGGTTGAGGAGCATGGTATCCGTTCGGCGACCAGAGGTTTATGGCAGGCAACATCGGCTAGACTGGAGGAGTTACCAACTAGACCGGCCTTTGAGAGAGCGCGGTTTACACCTGGTGTTGTCCTATTGGATAACCAGAGGGGGATTTTTTGTTTGGTAAGACCTTCAGGGAAGGTCTATACACCACAGAGAGTCTTGTTAGACTCTGGTGTGTAGCCCTTTATGTTGGGGAAGGCTGTAGTTGTCGGTCTGGAGTTACGGAAGACCAATGTGGAGAGGTGTCCATTTCAGATCCAGACATCTCTAGGTGGTGGTTTGACACAGTACATCACACGTGGAGAGCTTGTTGTCCAGGTTCAGCTTGGTCATCCGACTGATAGCTTGGTGGTGAGAGCTCAGGCTATTGCGACGACAGCTGAGTCATATGATGTGCTAGTTGGGGGAGCAGTGTTATATCCCATGGGTTTCAACATTGACTATTGGGAGGAAACAACCTCTTATAGACCTGGTTGGCAGTCTGGTGAGGGACGGGTATGTCGCCTACTAGTACGCTTCAGTAGTGGCAGTCTTGGCTCACTACAGTCTGGAACCATGGCAACATCAGTTTTAGCTTTCAATGGTGCAGTTACTTGGCCTGGTGACTTGTTGGAGGGGAATGCCCATGCAGAGGATACTCCAATACCAAAGGAGATCACTTGGCTTTGGAGTACGAGTGGGATTGTTCCATCCACTTTGGATGTTCCATTGTGGAGTTCCAAGGAGCCATTACAATAGCATGCAGATTAGTTGGTGCAGCAAGCTTGGAGTGGAGCCTTTGTACCATCAGGAGATGAGTGTGAGGATGAGCCTCCAGAGGCGATTGCTTTGACACCTCTGGATACCACACTCATTGCTTGGCAGTATCCAATAGAGTGGATATGCCTATTGGAGTTGTTTGGTGGGATCAACACCAGACTAGCTACGGTGTTACAGGCGGGTATACGAGTACAAAGGTACTTGTATGTAGAGAGATATGAGACTGCTATGCGAGTCTCTCTACATCATGTGGCACACTTGGCCTATCGGTATCCGGAGTTATTACCGATGTTAGTAGTTAGAGGTTACCAGAAGGCCCTACCAGGAGACATTTCCTTACTGGGTGCGCATGACCTAGAAAGACATGGGCCTATTCACTTGGTGATTTTTGGATGGCCATGTCAGGGACATACACGTGCAGGCCACGGTTTGGGTCTTCAGGATCCTTGTTTTGGTGTGTTTTGGGAGATGTTACGGATACTACGACATCTCCAAGTTCATCAGTATGTTTCTCTAGCTTACCTTTTGGAGAACGTTCCTTTGATGGGTGAGTCTTGCACTAGAGTGGTGACAAGTACACATCAGGTCTATTCTTGGATGGGACCTACTGTATTGTTAGATGCAGCTAGAGTGGGATCATGGGCTCATCGTCTTTGTCTTTGGTGGACGAACTTCTTACCCAAAGAGGTTCTACAATGCGCTTATGATGGGATTCAGCAACTGGACCACATTCTTGTTGATGATATCTTGGATGTTGGGCGTCAGTCTCAGACAGTGGTTGTGGCTGATAGGTCACCTATGGCAGTGGTGAACCTAGTTGGACAGCCTAGAGCCGCATTTCCCACACTCATGAGTTTCCCAAGCTCTCATGCTTTTCGAGAGGGAGAACCTAGATTTGTTTGGGACTCACAGTTATAGCAGTTGGTGGAGCCCAATGCTGATGAGAGAGAGCGGGTGATGGGTTTTTGCACCGGTATTACCACTGTTCCAGCATTATCAGAGGCATCCAGGCATCAGGTGTTGGGTCGGGCTATGGACCTGGATTGTGAGCCTTGGCTTGGCAGAGCAGCGTAGGATGTGCTTGATAGGCATCACCACTCGGACACTTGTGAGCCTTGTGCCTATCAAGATGATTTAGGCACATTCTGGAGGTGATGGATCGAGTGGACATGGTATCCTTGGGACACATCCAGTAGCTACTAGGGAGAGTGGTCTACTTGGAGTCCATCCAGGTGAGCATGGGCTACTTGGATTACACCCTTGGTCCACATGGGAAGCAACTAGAGGACGTGTGGAGCTTGCAGCCAAAGTGGAGGGAGTTTTTGCACAGAGGTTGGGACCTCTAGTGGTCAAGAGCATGACACTATTGCTCCCAAAGGCCCAGTGTAGCAGCCAGTCTGTACATCTTCCACTCCTACTATAATTACCAAGGATACTTGGGAGCCAGATCTTGGACCCAAGCTTATTGGAGAGGAAAGACGAGGGTTTGGAGGTTCTTGAGGAGTCACACGAGTTGTTTTGCCTTCAATATGAAGGATTTGGATGCTCTAAAGAGACATGGTATACAGATTGAGCTGACTAGCGACACACCAATTTTCTGACGTCCTTATCGATATAGTGATATGGAGAGTACATTGATTCAGAGCCGGAGTAGTGACCTTTTTGAGGCTAGTTTGGTAGAGATTTCACATGGAGAGTATGCATTAGTGACAGTGATACCAGCCAAGAAAGATATGCATGGCAAATATACAGATAGGCGGATGTGTGGAGATTACCATCCTATCAACCAACAGACCAGGGCTGATCGGTATGCCATGCCTACACTAGAGGAGATTTTTGATGTGATTGGGCATGCAAAGATCTTCAGTACTTTGGATCTTTGAGCGGGATATCATCAAATGCCGATCAGGGAGGAGGATAAGTCCAAGACAACATTTTGGGCTATTGATCCTCACGGCAAGGATGTGTTATATCAATGGAGGTTCTTACCATTTGGGTTAATGAATGCTCCTGCTGAGTTCCAGAGGGTCATGGATAGGATCCTAGCTGGATTGGATTTTGCTCGGTGCTATATTGATGACATTTTGGTTTATAACACTACTATGGAGGAGCATGAGAGACAGTTGTTGGAGGTGTTTGAGAGGTTGAGATCTCATGGACTCAAATTACATCCTGGGAAGTGTAGGTTCTTCCATGAGCAGGTTGAGTATTTGGGTCACACTATCTACCCCGGAGGACTTGGTGTTCAACAGACCAAGGTGGAGGCTATTGCATGTATTCCTTGGCCTATGGATGTGAGCAGAGTGCGAGCATTCCTTGGGTTGGCAAACTACTATCGCCACTATGTTAGAGGATTTAGTGCCATTTCCAAGGCATTGACAAAGCTGACCAAGCTTACACAGGAGTGGTGTTGGGGAGATTTAGAGTAGGAGAGAGCTTTTATAGAGCTCAAGGAGAGGTTGACATGTGCTCCTATTTTGAGGAGACCGATCAGGGGACGACCATTTTAGGTTCATACTGATTGGAGTATGTTGGGGCTTGGAGCGGTGCTCACCCAACATGATGATGAGGAGAAGGAGTTTGTGGTGGCCTATGCTAGTCGCTCCAACAATTGAGCAAAGGCAAAGTATAGTTCATATGAGGGAGAGTGCTTGGCAGCAATTTGGCCAGTAGCACATTTCCGATGTTACCTATTTGGTAACCCCTTCACTCTCATCAGTGATCATCAGCCGCTGAAGTGGTTGATGGAGTCCGACAAGCTTTCAAGGAAGCTTGCACAATGGGCTCTGATTTTATAGGAGTATGATTTCATGGTTGTTCACAGACCTGGAGTGGTGAACCGTGATGCAAATGGGTTGAGTAGGAACCCATGTCCCAGCCAGCAGGATCAGACCGGAGCACATTGGCATGGTAAGACAGATGAGGAGATGGTGCCAAGTTGGCATGCATCGGCCTTTCTGTGTATATTTGTAGAGGCTTTGGTGGTATCTCTCTTAGCGCATACATGAGGAGTTATTGAGGTCACAAATCCAAAGAGTGAAGATATTGGTACAGTTCAGCAAGACATTCATGATGATGTCTTAGTGATGGACTATCTTTGCACTGGTGTTGTGGGTGGCACAGTTGGGGCCAAGGAGAGAGACCGTGTTCTTCAGTGAGCCAGACGGTTCAGATTAGAGGGTAGACACCTTTTGTGTGTATGGGAGGATGGTAGAGTGCGAATAGTACCACTTCCATCTCAGAGACCACAATTGGTCCGTCATGCTCATGAGGAGCTATGACATTTTGGAGTAAAGCGTACATATAGCTTACTCCAGAGTCATTATTGGTGGTGTGGTATGCAGACCAAGGTACAATAGTTTGTTGCCAAATGTGTGGTTTGTGACCGAGTTAGAGCATCATTCAATGCTCATACGCCATAGTTACACCCATTACCTATCATGGGATTGAGTTACCGTTGGAGTTTGGACTTCACCGGACCTTTACCGCTGAATGTGAGACATCATCGGTATGTTTTGGTGATGGTGGAGCACTTCTCCAAGTGGATTGAGTTGGTGGCACTTCCTGACAAGTCTAGTGAAGGGACAACTTACTCGTTCCTGGATCGAGTTCTTAGTCATTTTGGTGCACCAACTGAGGTTTTGACTGATCAGGGTACAGATTTCTTGGGGGAGTTTCAAGTCTTGTGTGACAAGGCTTTGATTGATCATTGTACTACATCCCAAGATCACCCTGAGGTAGATGGATTAGCAGAGAGAGTGGTTCAGACGGTGAAGAGAGGATTGCAAAAGTATGGTTTATAGAGAGGCCACTTGGGAGATTGAGATCTCCAATTACCTTGGTTGGCCATGGGCTATCGGTTCAGCCGGCAAGCCTCCTTAGCATCCTTCTCTCCATAATTTCTACTCTATGGACAAGATCCAAATTTACCTACAGCCATTCGTCAAGATGCTACTATAGTTTTGGACTTGGATGACCCCGATGTATGGATGAGCTTATGTTCTCAACGGGTAGAGATCTTTTGGAGAGTGATGCCAATGGCCTTTGAGAACTTGGCGATTGCTCAGCATAGAGATACTTTACGCTATGCTACCATTTGACGAGGAGGTTATAGACCCTCGATCCATCGATTTCATCCAAGCAACTATGTATATCTATAGTAGATAACACCGATGACACTTGATGTTTCTACAAGCCGCACTATCTTGAGAGTGCGTGAGGTTTTGCCATCTGGAGTCCTTGTGTTAGAAGGACGTGATGGTGTTGTTTGGAAGGATCATGTGCGCAATTGTGCGCCATGCCACCTTCCAAACATTGATGGTACTATGGACCCAAGCTTAGCAGTTGTACGTGCAGGCTTGAGGTGTATGTTATGTGGCTCTTTTGGTGGAGCTGCTACTATGTTAGTGTGTGATAGCTGTTTGAGAGGATGACATATGGCATGTATGACTCCTTCCCTCATGGTGGTTCCTTAGGGATAGTGGTTATGTCCTAGATGTACTTGACCTATAGCTAGTTCATTCTTTATATGGTATAGATTGCAAACAGGCGACTAATGATAGGGCTCCATAGCACCCGGCCTCCTGATCTTTGCCCATTAGAGGGTATACCATATACTTAGAGTAGATGGCTATCTAGAGTTAGAGGGACCTAACTGCCATCTAGGGAGGCGATTGTGGCACTTTAGAGTCTATGTATGACTTATGTGTGAGTTGTGCTTCTATAGTGTATGATGTTGACATTGATGTATGTTGTGTAGCAATGTATATACACACAACAGTTGTCATGCCATTTGTAGTGCCGCATCTAGATGCTCAGACATTGGAGTTCCAATGATAGTAGTTATTTCAGCAATTTCTCAAAGACTACTTTCCAACGGTTAGATTTTGTGTTCAGGGTACTGACTTCACGGTAGGGCCCACCGTCACTTTGCACCATTTGCACCGTCAAGTGTGCCATCAGCGGGACCATTAGGGTTTCAGAGCTAGCTCGAGTCCAGGGGGTATAGTTTTGAAGTGAGCTCCAGAGAGCTCACTTCTCTGATGTTGAGCCTTCAAGTTCCTGGCTATGGTGGACAGCGGCCGGTGAGCATCACCTGGATTCTCTATGCTTGAGTGGGTGTGGCTTGATTGTAATTAGTGCCCAATTGTTGGCAGTTTATAGAGTGACAGATCAAGTACTAATCTGAGTTGAGTTGAGTTGAGAGTGGTAAGCAATCTGATTATTGTGGCACTTTAGAGTCTATGTATGACTTATGTGTGAGTTGTGCTTCTATAGTGCATGATGTTGACATCGATGTATGTTGTGTAGCAATGTATATACGCACTACAACTTAGATTGCTCAAACATTGGAGTAGTAGTGTTGGTAGTTAGAAGTATATTGGTAGTTACTCATAGACTATTTGTTGATAGGCAAATTTTGTATTTGGAGTAATTACTACATGGTGGGGCCCATTGTCACTTGCATCATTTGCATTTTGGGTGTGTTGTTAGTGGGACCAATAGGGTTGGAGGTCCAGGTCAAAATAAGAGGTATACCCTAGAAGTGCAATTGTAGAGAGCTCACTTCTTTGAGTTGAGGCTTTGAGTTTTTGGCTAGAGTGGATAGAAAGCCAGTAAGCATCACCTGGAGTCTCATAACTAGAGTGGATGTGGCTTGACTATAAGTAGTGCCTAATTGTTGGTATATTATTGAGTGACAAATCAAGTACTAATTTGATTGAGTGTGATTTGAGTTGTGAACAAATTGATTACATCAAAGAAATGAGATCAAGGAGAAATTAAGTATAGAACTAAGGGTTGGTGGTATCTCCAAGCCCAATGGATCATGGTACCTTGATTGTGTAGTCCAAGTTTTGTGAGAGTGATTGTGTGTGGAAGCACTGGCCAAATTTGGAGCTAGAGGGAGTTTATTTCAAGCGGTAGTGTTCATTTTGAGCTCAAGAGGTGAAAGCAAGACCAATTTTTTGCAAATTGAGCTCCAAGTGCAACATTGAAGGTGGAATTGGGAACACATTCCCACAAATTAGAGATTTAAAGATCACCATCCTATCAATTTTGCTTGAATAGAGAGTTAGGAAAGGATTTGACGGTCAGCCAACTCTATGGATTTATGTCAAATTTATGTTAGATTTTACGTCAAATTTTGTGGGGGATTTACATCAGATTTTGGCAAGAGAAAGTTTCATCTCATTCTCCATGATCCTCGTAGCTTACAAAGTAGATAGATAACTCCTATTATATCAAATGCCAAATGGTGTTAGAGTAAGTTTGGTGTTGATTTATGAGATGGAGAGTTTTTGTTTAGCCTTCTTGTGATTGGACCCTCCATTCTCTACTTTTGGTTTGTGCACCATGTTTGTGTGAGGTGCCTTGACTTTAGAGCGTTGGTGCTATGATGTGCTCTTAGTAATGAGGTTGGAGTGATGACAAATTAGACTATTGGTGTTTCTCTCTGATGAGGCAGGAAGTGATGACCTATAGACCGTGAGAGTGCATGTTGTGATGGCAAGTTAGAAGTTGCCCTTTCTCCTAATGTAGTTGTCATAGTTAGAGCTACATTAGTGGGGGTCGTGTCATAGTTTGGTGGTGGTGTTGGCACTTGGTGGTGATTGTTACTTCATCTTGACCTCTAATGTGTCAACCATCTCTTGCAGCCCTCCATTTTGTGAAGCAATGTTGGTGGCTTGTGCTCCCAAGGAAGCAACCTTCTCAGTAGTATCTACCATACCCTTTGTGGAGTCTAACATCAAATTGCTACTCTTCTTGAGTTCTTAGATATCCACGGTGATCGAATTCAGAGATTCTTTCACAGTCAAGACATCAGCTCTTACGGTTTGCAAATCTGCCATAAGAGTGTTCATGCATTGAGACATGGGGGCAAAAAAGCTCTTGAGTTCCTTGTGGAAGACATTTGCTTTTCTATACATTTCAGCTAGTTGTTGCTATTTTGAAGCCATCTCAACAATGTCTTGCATCATCTTGGAAGCTTCCATTCTAAAAGCTCTAAATAGATACTATGAGAATGTATCCTCTGGTTCACTCAAGCTCTGTGAATACCAATAGCTCTACAAATACTTTTTCTTTTTCTCATGAACCAAAAATCTACTCCTTTGGACTTGTAAATCAAAAGTTATAAACTTTTGAATTTGAACTTTTCCTACATGAAAATTTTGAAATCCTACAATTTCACAACCTTGGCTATAGTACTTCAAAATCTAAAAATGATCATTAAATCAAAAGCTCTTGAGAAATTCTATCCAATGAACCAAAAATGAACTCAATTGAGCCAATAGACATGGAGTTATAGCCTCTAGAGTTATCTATGGTAAACTTCTAAATTTCATTGAGTCACAAAATTCAAATGATTATTACTTCAAGAACAAAGATTCAAATTCTACAAGAACAATTTCAATTAATAGCTCTTGACAAGATGCTTCTAATGAGACTAAGATCACCTCATTTGAAGATGTGAGTCCAAAGTTCCAGCCTCTGAAAGTTGCAAATTTGAGCACCACCAACCGCACAAGAACACAGATTGATGAAATTCGAAACTTCTTCCACAGGACTCCAACTTCAGCAAGCAGGTATTAAAAAGAAAGCCTTTTCAAAGGTGTCTCCAATGAGGCCAAGATTGAAAGATTTGGACATGGAACCAAAAAGTTACAAGGTATTGAAAATTGAGCTCAAACCCAAAAATCTCCGAGAGATGGCAGAATTTGAATCTTCATAACTTTTTGTGTGTATGTGCTCTGCAAGCGCGCTTGGTATCAATGGAAAGAGCTTCCAAAGGCGCTTCTGATGCCGCAAAAATCACTCCATTTAGACACCATATGATGAAGATTCGAACTCTCATCAACTATATGTGTGTGTATGTGAGTGTGTGGAGAAATTTGAAGTGCAAGTTAATGTGCTTGTTGGATGTTGGATTCCATAGCATTGATCTTTATTCTATGTGTTTGATCCTGAGTGAAGTGTATTCAAAGCAATGCCTTGACAGATCTGTGAGCCGGCTTGTCTCTCATTCAAGATGAACCTCTAATGGCTATTATGGTAGCGCACCATGGACTAAGAAGGCAAGGAATTCCAACTCCATCGTACTCCTCCAAGGCTAACACTCCAAGACTCAAGAAATTGCTCACTAGAGAACTCAATGAGAGAGAGATAGTTGCAAATGAAAGGATGATGAGTATTTCCTCACCCCTTGTTTATATACTTGTGAAATAGTTATGCACCAAAGTTACTAATTACTAGAGTAACTCAAGTTACTAGGCTTAAAGTCAAGTAAAGTCAAAAAGTAGAAAGGAATATCCAATCACATGGGCATATTCTACTACCATGTGATCTTATCTTGACCCAACCACTAAGTCAAGGATTCCTTCACATGGGCTATCCTTGGACTATAGAAAAATCCAAAACAAAAAGGCTTGCGGACCCAAGAGTTCTCAACTCTTTCCTCAAAGCCAAACACCTAAGAATAATATCACATCAACACACTAGAATCCAAAATAGTGGTGCTCATCTTTTCCACTCCTCTAAAATAAGGTCCCCTCTATCTTAGCAATGACTAACTCTAGCTAATCATGACTAATGTAGAACTATCCTTTATCTTTATATAAATAACATCTCTCAAGTACTTGTAATACCAAGCTAAATATCACAATACCACACACATGCACAAATGAGTGTTTCATTTACCCCCAGACTAAGTTTTCACTTTGTCCTCAAAGTGAAGGTCTCTCTACCTTCTATGATATATCTTCAACTTATCATGGTTAATCCTATCAAAGTGTCCTCCTCCCAACTCCTTGAGATCATAGGTGTAATTGCCCCACACCTTCTCCACTATGAAAGGTCCCAAGTACTTAGGCAAAATCTTCTTTTGCACTCTCTTGAATTGAATAGAATCAAACAACATTATCCAATCACCTTCTTTGAAAGGCTCCACCTTCTTCTTGCCTTGCCTCTTGTCATAGCTCCCTTTTGTTTCCTTTGGTCTTGCTCCACTTGAACCATAGCAACTGCTCTTGCCTCTTCCAACTCCATGAGTTGTTCCTTCCTTGACTTCTTTGCATCACCTCCTTGTGCTTTCTTCGTCTCCTATGAATGCTTTGGAAGGTAGGAAGATCAAAGTGAATAGGTAGGGTAGACTCAATACCATAAGCAATTGAATTGGAGAATATCCGGTAGAAATCTTCATGGTTGTCCTAAACTCCCACAAAACTGCGTGAATCCTCTTGTCCCAATGATGTTTAGCCTCCTCCATTTATGCATCTTTGGCCAACATCATGCACAAGGTCTGATTGGTTCTCTCTGCCAAGCCATTGGAATTTGGCTTATAGGATATAATTACTCTATGTGTGATAGAGAAATGTCGTAGCATGGCTATAGTAATGCTTCTTGTAAACTCTCCTCCTTTATCATAAACAATTTCCAAAGGGCATCCAAATCTAGTGATAATATGTTCATAAAGAAATCTACCAACTTCATCTTCATTCTTGTCCCTCAATGGTCTAGCCTCAACCCACTTGGTAAGGTAATCAATAACTACCACAATGTACCAATTGTTCCTCGAAGTTCTATTGAGAGGACCTACACAATCAATTCCCCACTTCTCAAAAGGTCCTAGCAATGGAATTGATCTAAGTGGTGGAGTGGATGTAGATTTTCTAGCAAAAGCTTGACAAACATAACAAGTTTTGCAATAATCAAGAAAATCCTTGAAAATCCCTCTCCAATGGTAACCTGCATCTAGAATCTTGAAAGCACTCACCTTTCTTGCAAAGTGTACTCCACACACTAAACCTTCATGAAACTCCTTTATAAGTAGGATAGACTCTTCCTTACCCACTACTCTTCGAAGTAGACCATCTGCTCCTTGGTGAAAAAAAATATCCTCCACCATTGTGTAAGGTCTAGATCTTGCTGCAAGAGCCTTCCTCTCCCTAGCATGCATCCCTTCTGGATAGTTACCTCTTGTCACAAAATCCACAATCTCCTTGTACTCCATTGGAACCTCTTGAGTGATTGAGATTGTCATGAGCGCCTCATCCGAGAAGGAATCATCCACTGGATCATCTCCATCATGATCATAGGCTCTAGATAACAAATCAACATTTGCATGTTTCTTTCCTAGCCTATCCTCAATGGTGTAGTCATCCTCAAACAAGAGTATCATCCACCTTGCTAGTCTCCCTTCAACATTAGGCTTGTTGAAGATGTACTTCAAAGCCTTGTGATTCGTGACAATGGTGGCTTTCCCTCCAATCAAGTAGTGTCTAAACTTCTTGAGACCAAAGATCACTGTCAACTCTTCTCTCTCCGTGACAGAGTACTTATTCTTTGCTGAAACCATCTACCTACTAGCATAAGCTATTGGATGATCATGCCTATCTTGGTCTAATTGACTAAGAGTGCATCCTATAGCTACATTAGAAGCATCAGTGTAGAGAATGAAAGGCTTACTCCAATCAGGTTTAGCAAGAATTGGAGCTACAACAAGGGATTGCTTGAGCTCCTCAAAAGCTTTGAGAGCCTCTTTGTCCTCCAAGATCACCATGTAATCTACACCCTTCTTCATGAAGATGGTCAGTGCATAAGCCTTGTTGGAAAATGAGAAGATGAACCTCCTATAGTATCCAACCATCCCCAAGAATTGGTGTAACTTGTCAAGCTTGAAGGGAATGGAAGGTCTGAGATTTTCCTCACCTTCTTAGGATCAACTGTTATTCCATACTTGGAGATGATGTGCCCCAAAAGTAGACCTTCTTCACATCCAAAAATTCACTTTTGTGGGTTGAGTGATGCATTTGCCTCATCCAAGCATTACAAGACCTTTATTAGGTGCTCAAAGTGCTCCTCCTTGCTCCCATATACACAAAAGTCATCAATGAAGTCTCTCATAAATTTTCCAATGAAAGGTTCAAATATCTTGTTCATGAACCGTTAGAATGTGGCTGGAGCATTGCAAAGCCCAAAAGGCATGACCTTGAAAGCATAAGTTCCCCAAGGTATGGTGAATGTGGTGAGTTGTTGATGCTCTGGTGCAATCCTGATTTGGTTATATCCACTATAACCATCTCCAAAACTATACCTCTCATGACCTGCAACCTCTTCCAAGATCTCATCAATGAATGGCAATGGGTAGTAGTCCTTCTTGGTAACAGCATTGAGCTTCTTGTAATCCACACATACTTGAAGCTTGCCATTCTTTTTCTTCACAATGACAATTGGAGACACCCATTTTGAATTCTCTACCTCAAAGATAAATCCAGCCTCCTTGAGCTTATCAATCTCCTCCTTCACAACCAAAGATATTGGTGGGCTAACGTGATGTTGTTTTTGGCGGATTGGTCTTGCATGTGACTCCACTTCTATCTTGTGCTCCTCCAAGGTGACTTCCTTCAAATCCTTGTAACTGAAAGCAAACACATGGATGAACTTGAGGAAAATCTCCTCAAATCTCACCTTCTCCTCCTTGGTAACATTTGGGCATACTTGAGGGTAGCTAACCTTCTCTCTACCTCCTCAAGTGTCAATGGTGATTTATCTGGGTCTTTCAAAACCTCTGGCTTAGATGCCAAATCCATAGCACACAAAAGATACACATTTGAATAAGATTCAGATTCATGCTCCTCCATGGAAGTCTACTCTTTCATGCTTGTGTCCACACCTGAAGCTCCTTCAGAATCTAATTCCCAATAATCAAAAGATGGTGTATCTAAATGTGAATTGTTGGTGGTGTTAGTCACAAGAACTATGACTCTATGGTTTGATGGCCCAATCCTCAAGTACCCTTTGTGCCATCGATCAGTTGTGCATGTTGCTCTCAACTATGGCCTCCCAAGAAGTAAGTCATAGCTTGAATCCTTCAAGACTTGGAAAGTCATGAGACTTTAAACTCCCATAACTGAAAGTACCACTTTATCCATCACCCCTATTGGTTGAACTTGTTGCTTGTTTACCATGTTCACCACAAATGTTGAAGGTCTTGAGTGTATCATACCCAACTTGTTCATCAACCTTTCTGACATGGCATTCACTGCTGATCCTCCATCAACCAATGCATCCTTGATGTTGTGACCATTAACTCTCACATCAATTTTGGAGGCATATTCACAAGCCTCCCATGGTGTTGGCTTGGCATCCACCACCCCCACTGATATTGAAGCTTTTGCCTTCTTCTTCTTCTTGCTCCTTGTAGAACTCAAACCACCTCTAAGCTCCGCTCTCAAGGTAGGGTTCAAAAGCAATCAATTGGCCCACTATGATGTTAGCCTTGTGACTACCAACATCCTCCAACACATTGTAGTTCCATTGTTGCTTTGAAATCAAGAAATCCTCCATCCCCAACTTTTTCCTTGGAGTCTTTGTTGTTGATGGCGTTGAGGTGCGAGTGCTCCTAGTAGACATAGGAGTATCCTTGCTTGGAGTAAATCCTTGAGAAGAGTGAACATCCTTCGTAAAATGAGCTCTCTTCTTCTCTTGTGCCAAAAGCTCCAAATTAAGACCCTTGGAGTTTGAGCACTCTCTCTTCTCATACTTAATCTCAACCACATCTATGGATGCTATCCTCTTACCTTTGTTTGGATTAGGAGCCACTTGGGTTTCACTACCTCCCTCTTTCCCTCTATTGGCTCCCTCATAACCCCTTCCTCCATGATAAGTGGAATTTGGGCAATTCCTTTGGATATGGCCTCTTCCTTCACAACCAAAACAATTTCTATCATTGAAATTGTTGGCTGGTTGGCCTCCTCTATATGGATAGTTCCATAACCCCTAGGCCCTCTCCCTACATTATGATCCACCTCTCTCTTCTCCCATAGTTACACCACATTGATCTTGAGATCCGCAAGTTGTTCTGTGATGGTTTGAAGTAGATCCTTTGGTGGAGGTGCAAGAATTGGATCAACTACTACTTGTGGTGCAACCCTTACCACCAAAGTATCAGAAGTTCCACCATACTTGTAGCCTTGAGGAGGATGCACAACCTCCTTCACCACCAAATCACTCTCATCCCTTTCCAAACTCTACTCCATACGAATTGCAATCTTGATAGCTTCAACCTTGGAAGAAGGTTTCTCATATCTCACCTTGCTTCTAATTTGTGGTCTCAACACTCCCACAAAATTCTTGGTGAGCATGGCTCCTATGCCAATCATAGTAGTCTCCACATCATCCCCACCCTTCCTCAACACTATGCGAAATCTGGACTCTAACTTTTCCACTCTTTCTACATAGACTCTCACTTTCTCTCCATCTCCTTGTTTGAGAAAGGTAACCTCACTCATCAATCTCTCATAACTCTCATCTGGAAGAAATTTCTCAATGAGTGCTAAAGTCAAAGTCTCCCAAGACTCTTCTTCCCTATCTCTCCTCTCTCTCTTTTGGTATTGTGACTCATACCATGTAAGTGCTACATTTTCAAAGAAATCTGGTAATAATGAGGCCCACTCATTCTTCCTCCTCTCATTTTTTCCTATGCAAGCTCTCTTGAAGTCTCTCCTAAAGGCCTCCACATCTTCTCCATCCTTGCCAAAGAAAACCGGAAGTTTCCCCATCTTAACCCCTCATTATCTTTCTTTTCTCTCATTTTTTTTCTTTTTTCTTTTTTTTTCTCTCACTCTATTACTAATAGAGTATATATATGACTAACACCATCTGAGAATAATCCACTCTAGGTAACTCAAAAGGTTCAGGTTGCTCTAAGATTTCTATAGCAACATCAAATCCTAGAGTGCATATTAATCTAACTCTCATGGATAGTTTATCCATAAGTTGAAAGATTATCTCCATCACTAATCTTGAGAACTAGCTGATGAAGGTGGTAGTATTTCTGTAGCTGTACTAAGACTCTCTCCAAGATCCTTCACCAAAGTCTCCAAAAGTGCTTTTACTCCACTACACTCATGTCCTTTTGAAAGTCCTTCCACTCCACAAACCTCACACAACTCCTTGGTCTTAGATCTTCTCCCTCCTAATCTTGGTGAAGAAGGTCCAACATGCAAACCCAAGTCAAGTAAGCCTCTCCTTTCCCTCAATCTCTTGCTCTCAAAGGTCAATGGACATGAACTTGCCTTATGTCCAGTCTCTCCACATAGAAAGCACTTAGACTCACTCTTTCCTCCAAGTGGTGTAGGTTTTTGGATCTTCTCAACATTCTCTTCAAATTCTATTGTAAACTCTCTTTTCCTCAAATCCACCTCTAAAATCACCTCAAACCCTTGGAGAACCTTGCATAGTCTCAATTTCCACTCTTGGTGACCCTCCATATTCCCAAGATGAATCTAAACACTCAAACATGTTTTTTGTTGCTCTTAAATGCCTCATGCATGAGATCTCCACTTTGCAGAATTGCCCTTTCCTCACAATTTCACTCAGATCTCTCAATTTGTATGTGACAGTCCTCTGAAATTTTTCACACATGATTGAAGCTCCAAGTTGTCCCTCCCTGCAAAATTTCAGATCTTTTCATCAAGTCATTTGGCATAGACACCTTTCTATTTAGCACACATATTTCAGATTAAGTCTGAAAACCACCCCCTTCACTTAAAAAACTCATAACTCCCTGTGCAAAAATGATCTCTCTCTAATTTTTGTGTCAGAAAGTAGGATACAATGCAGTGAATTTTTTTGAAAATTTTCAGGACAATTCACTGAAAATTGAAGAAATGGCAGACTCTGTACAATTTTCCAGAGAGCATGCAATTGCGGGAGTAGTTTACCCTATTAACTTTCAAAAATTCTAACCTAGTGCTCATAGTAGCTCTCAAATAATAAGTGTGCTAACTGAAAGATAATCCAAAATTTTATGTGTAGAAATTTCAAGTCTAGATCTCAAACTTGAGATTTTGTCCAAAATCACCTTAATGCCCAAAATCTACAATCCACCTCACACAATCTCTCCAAATCCTCTCATGTGTACAAGATGTACAAAATCACTTCAAAGACATCATAATGAACTACAAGGTATACAAATGGATCTTGGTTCTCTAACATAAGTTCAGCCCTCTCCTCTCCAATGTTCTCTCCAAGTGAGCTCTCATAGCCTCCTTCTGCCTAATGTAGAATTGAACGCGGAACATTATCTTGCCTTCTAAAGAGGTCCCGACAACGGAACCAAAAATGTGAGCCGGCCTGTCTCTCATTCAAGATGAACCTCTAATGGCTATTATGGTAGCGCACCATGGACTAAGAAGGCAAGGAATTCCAACTCCATTGTACTCCTCCAAGGCTAACACTCCAAGACTCAAGACATTGCTCACTAGAGAACTCAATGACACCTTATGATGAAGATTTGAACTCTCATCAACTATATGTGTGTGTTTGTGAGTGTGTGGAGAAATTTGAAGTGCAAGTTAATGTGCTTGTTGGATGTTGGATTCCATAGCATTGATCTTTATTCTATGTGTTTGATCCTGAGTGAAGTGCATTCAAAGCAATGCCTTGACAGATCTATGAGCCGGCTTGTCTCTCATTCAAGATGAACCTCTAATGGCTATTATGGTAGCGCACCATGGACTAAGAAGGCAAGGAATTCCAACTCCATCGTACTCCTCCAAGGCTAACACTCCAAGACTCAAGAAATTGCTCACTAGAGAACTCAATGAGAGAGAGATAGTTGCAAATGAAAGGATGATGAGTATTTCCTCACCCCTTGTTTATATACTTGTGAAATAGTTATGCACCAAAGTTACTAATTACTAGAGTAACTCAAGTTACTAGGCTTAAAGTCAAGTAAAGTCAAAAAGTAGAAAGGAATATCCAATCACATGGGCATATTCTACTACCATGTGATCTTATCTTGACCCAACCACTAAGTCAAGGATTCCTTCACATGGGCTATCCTTGGACTATAGAAAAATCCAAAACAAAAAGGCTTGCGGGCCCAAGAGTTCTCAACTCTTTCCTCAAAGCCAAACACCTAAGAATAATATCACATCAACACACTAGAATCCAAAATAGTGGTGCTCATCTTTTCCACTCCTCTAACATAAGGTCCCCTCTATCTTAGCAATGACTAACTCTAGCTAATCATGACTAATGTAGAACTATCCTTTATCTTTATATAAATAATATCTCTCAAGTACTTGTAATACCAAGCTAAATATCACAATACCACACACATGCACAAATGGGTGTTACAGATCTGAGAGGAATTGTAGTGTTGGTAGTATTCTTCATTTGTGAGTGCAGCGCAAAGTTGATGTGAAGCAATTTCAATCGAGGAAGTTGTGCCTTCAGTGGAGGAGTAGAACACAATTCTGAGGCGAAGTTGTTTTGTAGTGAAGTGCCATTTTTGGGAGAGCTTGAATCATCACAATCAAGATTGTTTGGAAAGATTTGATGGAGTTGCAATTAAAGAGTGTAATTCATGACAAGACTGCGAATCAATGCTTGTTACTCTCTTTTGGGTGTGGTTTCTACCTAAGAGATTAAAGATGCAACCAAGAAGAACTACATTGTGACCTTTGACTTTGTATTTGGACATTTCTGACTCATATCTCTATGGGAACAAACTTTACTTACCTAATTACCGCAAAAGTGATATTTGTCGGGTTGTCATATGATTTTTGGCACCGCTACCACAGATACAAATCTCAGAAGTGGAAGAATACGAAGCCAAATTTGAAATTGGGTATCAAAGCAATATGAATGTATGCATCAAGAGAACAATGGAAAGAGAGAGTTTGAAGACAAGCGTTGCATCATGAAGAAGACAAACATCTAAAGATCCAAGCCACTTTTGACAAAACCAAACAAGAGGTGTTGGACTTTCAACTCCTTCACAAAGTGCAAGAAGCCCTACAAGAACTTGACCAAAAGAAACGTGAAAGCGGTTGGCAAGGCTACTTTGCATCCCCATCTTCCAAAAAGAAGAAAGACTCAAGCCGCCAGACATATTCACTACGGCCCAATACACCAACTTCCACTAAGTTGTAAAGGAAGTTGCATCTCTAAAGAACTTTGTTCAAGAAAAGACAGCAAGGACATTGACGGAAGAAGAGTGTCAACATCTTCTAAGAATGATTCCTCAATTGTCTTGAAGGAATTTTGAAGAACACATCGAAGGTGTTGAGCCTGATTCTTCTACTTGGGTTGAAGTCAACACCCTCAAAGAAGAAATTGTTGAAGAAGACCCTACCTTGAACTTGACAAATTGGAACCCCTAGGCTGTCAACACGGCGTCAATACTAGCCAGCTCCTTGGTTCCGTTGAGTTCAAACTTACTCCAGCTGATTCCATCAAATCAAATGATGACTTTGTTGCCTGTCACCCAACATGCCTATCAAAAGTACAAGGGGATAGAACAAGACAAAGACCCCAATGAATTCATCAAAGAACTCAAAGTCATCTCCTTTGCTAACAAGGAGCATGACTTGGCGGATCGACTGCAAATTTCCCCAAGTCTGCTCCAAAAGAAAGCTCGGAGCTTGTACACCCATGTAACTCAAAATGGGTTTGTATCGGCAGACAGGGCGGACTTGAGAAATAATTTCCTAGAACAATTCCAAGAAGTTGATTATGACACGAGTGTCTTTGCGGCACTCAACAATTTAGACCAAGGCAAGAAGGAGAAGTTGAGTGACTACTCTGAGAGGTTCATGGTGCTCTTGAACCGAGTCCCAAAGCAATCGGGTGTGGTGGGTTACTTTGATGCCCAAGCCATTACTTGGTTCCTAGGAGGACTTTCACCAAAGATTTGGATCTTTGCAAGGGAGAGGAATGTAACTTCCCTTGACAAGGTACTCAAACATATTGCCCACTATGAGGCAGCTCACTCTCATTCTGCCGGCAATCAAAGGAACCGGGATAAGAAAGGCAAGAAGCCCAGAAGGAGAGCTTCTTGCAATGCATTCCCTTCTTTGGAAGAATCCTCCACGTCTTCAAGCTCTTCTTCAGAATCAAAGCCAAGATGAGTATGAAGACGTGGAGGTAAGAAACCAATGACTCCTCCAACAAAGAGTGTACATAAGGCTGATACTAAGCTGGACGCCTTTATCAAGGATTTTTCAGATTTTAAGATCCAGATGATTGGGGCTAAGGACAGAAGGAAGCCCCCAACATTTGGCAGATCCAATGTATGGTGCACCGCATGTGGCAAGTCAGGCCATGCAAACACGGAATGAAATACTTGTAATGCATTCCCGGTGTAGCAGATTGATTGGGTTCCAGGATAGAACCAAGAAGAGGAAGAAGAGGCAGTGTACCAAACACAAGGGGTACAGCTTTAGGCAAGCACATTGTATCAAGGTCCAAGGTACGGACCAAGGGAATATAACACCAATGCTCTTCCACGAAGACCACCAATGAGCAACCAAAATTGACCTCAGAATGTTGGACTCGGGGCGTGTTACAATTGTGGCTTGATGGGACATTGGTCTCCAAACTATCCAGAGCCAAGAAGGCAGATTAGGTATGCTCCCCTGAGTGGAAATTGCAAAGGATCGGGTCATTTGGGCAACCAATGCTCTCACCTACCAAACCCAAAGCCGCTTGTAAAGTATGTACAGCCTCGGCTGAGCGTGCAACGCTTCAGGAAAAGGGTGATACCATTGTAAATTGTATAACCCTTGAGGAGGAGAGACCTCAAGAAGGGAGTCCGGCCTCGGAAGGAGAATGGCCAAACCTTGAAATTTTGAAGGTTGAGACACGTCCAAGTAAGAAGAAGCATGATCCCAAAGAGCTGAGTATGACCTTGTCGTCTTCCAAAAAGGCAAAGAGATTGCACCCAAAGGCAATCCTTTTTGCCAAGGAGGAAAAGATCCTTGCTAAAGCCAAAGCTAAGGCCTTGCAAAAAGAACTCAAGGAAGTGATACTCAAAACTCGGGAAATGAGTTTGGAGGAGGAGACAAAGACAAAGCCTCCACTTTTTCCGGTGGACATCCAACCCAAAGTAAAGGGTCTGATCCAAGCCGAGGTGGGCCAACCCGAGGAACCTCAGGTCAAGACCACTAGCAATCCCGTCACCATTCTAAAGCATCCTAAAGTCAAAATTGAACATGGGAGACTTCGGATCCGAAGCCAAAGGCGAAGACGGTCAAATTGGGAGGAGTACCTCAATATGACATTGTAGTGGATTTGGCAGCCACAAATGCAATGTCACATTTAAGCAATTGTGGGAGGACAACAAGTTATACAAGAGGCAGCTGAATTTGGCCCTAAAGAAAGTAAGGTCAATGTTAAAGAAAGACCTGCCCGCTATATACCGTATTGAGCAAGAAGATCTGGGATCTCTTGAGGTCAACGTAGAGATTGCAGGGTGCATGATCACATTGATACCCATTGATTCAGGTTCCAGTGTGAATGTCATGACCAAAGATATTGCAAATTGACTGGGGTATCATATGTTTGAGCCAACACCCCGAGTCTTGAAATTTGCAGACCAAACCAGGAGACGGCCCTTGGGCATGCTGTCAAATATTACCACAATCATTGGAGGGGTGCCCTTCAAGTTGAACTACATTGTGTTGCGACCAGTGACCAAGACTGGTCACCCTTTGTTGATCGGAAGACCCTGGTTGTATAGTGCCCAAGTTGTGGTAGATTGGCACCAGCATAAGCTACGGTTCAAGGACATTTTGTCTGAAGATCAAAAGCTAGTGACTATGAGTTGGACAAAGGTTCCTCCTCTTGGGGAAACTAGTTCGTTAGAAGATGAGGACAAATCCAAAGATTCATCATCTTTGTCCTTAGATGAATCCAAAGATGAAGTCCAAGTCAATTTCTTGGAATGCTACGAGGTGGATGTATCCACCTCGTAGCATGAAGATCCATATGACCTCGCCTCGGATGAATGTGACTTGGAGGAAGGAGGTTTGATGACAACTTGCCTTGGGTTTAGCCGAGTAAGCCACGTTGAAGGAGTCATCAACCCCGATGACTGTCAAGATGTTATCTTGACTGAAGGGAAAATTTTAAAATTTTCAAAGACAGTCACTTTAGAGGAGTTGGCAGGATACACTGCCTGTTTATAGAATTCCATGATGTATTTGCTTGGTCTATTGATCAAATGCCGGGTATTCCACAAGAATTTGGAGAACACCAGATTGATTTGGTTTAAGGTGTAGTTCCGGTTTGGCAGAGACAATACCATTTGAACCCGAAGTACTCCCTTTTGGTGAAAGATGAAATTGAAAAGTACTTAGGGGCCAAATCATCTTCACTATCTTAAGTAGTGAGTGGGTCTCTCCCATTGTCATTGTACCAAAGAAGAAAATAGGGAAGATCTGAGTGTGCCAAGACTTCCGCAAATTGAATGCAGTCACAAGGAAGGATCATCATCCCTTGCCTTTTCCCAATACCATTTTGGACCAAGTAGCCGATCATCCTTGTTATAGTTTTCTCAATGGATTTTTAGGATACAATCAAGTATCCATCCAAGAAGAGGACAAGGATAAAACCACATTCATGACCAATTGGGGCACTTTTGCTTACAATCAAATGCCCTTTGGATTGTGTAATATTCCTGCTCCTTTCCAGCAGATGATGAATTCAATCTTCAAGGATTTCTTGCTTAAATTTGTGGAGGTTTTTGTTGATGATTTTTTTGTGTTTGGGCAAAGAGATATACATTTGGATTACCTTTGCCAAACTTTTGAAAGATGTCATTTTACCGGTTTGTCATTACTCTCGGAGAAATGTTTCTTCACTATGAAGGAAGGAATTCTTTTGGTGCATCGGGTGTCAAGCCAAGGTATTGAAGTTGATGTCAAGAAGGTCAAAGTGATCTCAGCTTTGGAATCCCCGAAGAACATCTAGGAGCTGAGAGCCTTCTTGGGACATGTCAAATACTACAGACGCTTTGTTTTGAACTATGTGGTGCTTGTTGCACCCCTTACAAAGCTTTTGATGAAATCCAAAGACTACTTGTGGGAAGCAGATCAAGAAGAAGCTTTCCAAGTGTTGAAGAAGAAAATGGTTGAAGCACCAGTTATGAGGGAATTGGGATGTCCCTTTTTGTGTATATGTGGACACTTTGTCCATGGCAATCGGAGTTGTCTTAAGTCAGAAGGACAAGAAGAAGAAGGACTACCCGGTGTATTATGCCAACTGGCAACTTTTAGTTTTTGAAAAGAACTATTTAACGACTAAAAGAGAAGCACTCGGAATGGTGTATGCCTACAAGAAATTTTGCCACTACCTATTGGGATACGAGTTTGTCTTCTATGTTGACCATTACGCATTGCAACATTTGGTCAAGAAGGCAGATTTGTCTGGGCAAATTGCAAGCTGGATCTTGTTGTTACAAGAATTCACATATATGGTACAAGTATGGAAGGAGCTTTGCATTCAAATGCGGACTTCCTGTCCAGGTTACAAACTCAAGATTGAGAGTGGGAAATTGACGATTGGTTCTCTGATGAAGAGTTATATCAATTAATAGCAATGTGAAGTACGAGGTATGCAGCAAAATATCATTATCTGCATACTCTCTATTGTCTTGAAGGGCTGGACCCAGAGCAGAGGGCAGTCTTTCTCAGGAAAATGGGGCCGTATCAGCTAAAACACAACATTTTATTCAAGATGGGCAAAGATGAAGTACTTTGGCAATGCTTGGAGTCATACAAAGTTGGAGGCATAATTGAGTCTTTACACTCCAAAGCATCGGGAGAACACTATGCTCTAAAGAATATTGTAAAGAAGATTCTTTCCTCAAGGTATTGGTGGCCTACGATGTACAAAGACATGCATGCTCATATCCGAAGCTATGATGCTTGTCAGAGAACGGGGAAGCCAACGGCTACTTCTCAATGGCCTTTGAGACCAATTTTGCCATTGGCACCATTTGAGAAATGGGGAATTGATTTTGTGGGTCCCATTCAACTAGTGACCCAAGTCACAAGGAAGAGATACATTTTGGTTTGCACAAACTATGCTACCAAGATGGTCAAAGCTGAAGCAACTCGTAGAGATGATGCCAAAACTATGGTGGAATTTTTCTTTCAAAACATCATCTCCTGAAATGGGTGTCCTCTGGAATTTGTCAGTGACCAAGGGACACATTTTTTGAACCCTATGATGGAGGCTTTAACCAAGTACTTCCAAATTAAACATCGGAAGATGACTCCTTATAACCCAAAAGCAAATGGCTTAACGGAAAAGGCAAATGGGTTATTTTGCAAAATTTTGAATAAGGTGATTGTCAATTATACCTATGATTGGGATACAAAATTACCAGCCGCATTATGGGCATATAGAACGACAAAAAAGATTGCAACCAAACAAAATCCATACTTCTTGACATACGGCTTGCATCCCCATACTACCAGTTGAATTTGAAGTACCAACATATTGGATTCTTTGCGAAGAACGATTGTCGGAGGAAGAAAGCCAGGATCTTCGGATCCACAACTAATGTGGTTAGAAGAGAAAAGAGATGATGCAATGCAAACCACAAAAGAAGTACAATAGCAAAGGAAAGTCAGGCATGATAAGCATGTCAAGCCTGTGATTGTGTGCAAAGGAGATTTGGTTTTGTTATACGACAATAGCCAAATATTTTTTCCAGGCAAGTTGCATTTGAGATAGATGGGGCTTTATCGAGTTCTTCATCTTTATGAAAATGAGTCCATTCAACTTGCAGACCTGGAAGGCAATCCTTTTGCCACTCAAGTAAATGGGTGGAGAGTTTAGAGATATTGGACCATAGACTCGGAAGTCTCTAAGACACCCAAAATCTATGTTCGTGGGGATGCTCACATTTGAGGGAGGGGGTATGTGGTACGCAAATTTTTAGTTTTTTTTTAAATGTGGAAGAAGAGGTGTATAGAGAAGGAAAATTGTGCCTGTATGGCCAAAGAAGGCAAAAGAAAGTGTCCTCAAGATGAAACCCAAGGTAGCGTGGCATTGGGTCATAAGGCAAAGTACTTGGAATTGTTTGTCAGCATACAACCCAAAGTAAGGAGTCTTTGTATCGGGGGTTTTCAACCCGGGGTGAGGACAGTGTAACAACTTTCCTTTGGGGCGAGACATTCAAGAAGGGACCATTCAAAAATGGCGGTCATACGCATGAAGGACACTTGATAGTGATAAGAGCATGCAGGAGGTGTGATTTCTTGGTAGAAACTCAAATTGAAGAAAGACAAAGAAAGCACGACTCTATAAAAATTAGGCTAAAGACGAAGCAATGACAAGCAATTTTCCCTTGCTGTTAAGAAGTCATCATGTAGGAGATCATGGGAAGGAAGTAGAGTTTAAGACAAGTTGGTGTGTAGAGAAGAATTCAAGAGAGCTAATCCAGGAATCAATAGGAAGAATAGTCCCCAACCCAGAGTGGAAGAGAGAAAGATGGGAGGAGGGAAGAAGAACTCCAAATTCATAGTGAGAAATCATGCAATTCGGAGGTTAGATGTGATGGAAAGAATTGAAGTCTTGAGCAGACTTTGGATCACATTCTTGGCGTGGAATTGGAATGTAAGCTTTCCAAGGTTCATGATTGAGATCATCGAGAGTAGATGTCTCGATGGCACCGAGGAAGAAGGGAAGAGAGGTAATCCGGCTCGCTGGATAGAGTCGGATTGGAAGTTAATACTCGGAAGAGAAGTAGGCACGGAACATGGTGCCATGTTCTTGGGGGAGGGTGAAGTAGCAAAAGAAACCCAAGAGCTGAGAGATGCTTTCTCTTTGAAGCGCACAAAGAATGGTTACAAAGGAGAGAGTTACAAGGATCCTATCAAGCAAGGGATTGTGAGTGTTGTAATGGCAATCTTGAAGCCGGAGAGAAAAACTTATGTGATGAAGCACAAAGCGGTGTTCTTCCATAAGATGTTTGCAAGAGAGCCGATCACTAAGCAAAGTGTTTTCATGAGAGAACAAGACAGTTGGTATGGAATTTGCGGGATTAACCACCTTTGCATTACATTGTAACATTTGCAGCTCATTTCTATCTGGGCTTGAACTTGCTCAATGCAGCGGAGCGCAATAGGATGGTGTCGCATTTCCATCCTGACTTAAGAAAGGATGTTGATGCGGAGGAGCAACAATACATTCTTCAAATCAGGAGTAGCAATGAGTACTACGCATAGACAAGGAAGAGTGTGCAATTGAACATAAATACTCTGAAGTCAAAGACAAGGAGTTGACAAGGAGAAGGAGAAGATGTCAATAAAGTAAGACCTTGGAAGGCTAGAAGAGTAAACTTGAGGAAAGGTATGGTGGTAATTGCATTGCCAAAGGAAGAATTGGAAGGCAAAGCTAAGTGCAAGTCCAAAGACTCGGAAAGAGATGAAGAACCCGAGCTCACACTGCAAAGTGGAGACACGAGTAGTGATAGCAATGATGGAAGGGAGATGACATTGGTACCCAAGGAAGAGAAAGCCACGATGGAGATAGAGGAGAAAGGTAACTTGAAGTTGGAAGACAAAGTGCCAAAGCAAGAAGAAAGGAAAGTTACCATTCAACAAGGAGATTGTTCCAAGCGGAAGGCAAAGTGTGGAGCGGGGCCGAGTAAGGTAAGAGAAGAGGAGGATGAAAGTTTGGGGAGTGAAGCATCCATTCTTATATGGCGACTGTGGCTCAGAAGGCGAGTGTTGAGTGAAGAAGAGGTGTAGAAGGAGATCACTCCGCAACTTGAGGTAACTCCAAGTGAAGAAGTGGAATACCTGTGGGAGGTTGTGTGCCCATTATTAGTAAAGTTAGAGCACAAGAAGAAGGAGATGCAGTCAAAGTGTCTGGAGGTGAAGACTATATTACAGGTGTTAGCACGATTAGAAGAAGAGAACTCAAAGTTGAAGAAGAGTATAATCCAAGGTGAGGAGGAAAGGGAAGTACTACGAGTAGATGCAGTAGTGCAAAATCAAGTGCTTGAGAATTTGAGGAGAGAAGCAAGGAATGAGGAGAAACTAATAGAGTAGAATGTCATAGCAAAGGAGAGACAAATTGTTGAATATGAAATCTTGAAGCAACAATTGGCTGATTTGAGACTAGAAATTATCTATACTATGGCAAGAGTAGGAGAGAAAGAACAAGAGCTTGATAGAGTGATGGAGTGATGGAGAATGTAGAGGAGAAGAAGTAGATGTGGCAACAAGAGTTGACAGTGAGGTATAGAGAGGAAGAAAGGTTAAGAGAATTACTTTGCAATTAGGAGGAAAAGATTGTGCAGAAAGAGAAGGAGAAGGAAGCTGTGAAAGCCAAGTTCAAAGCTGAATTGGCAACATACAAAGAAGATTGGCTTGCAGATCAAGAACGGGAGAGGAACTAAGATTAGAGCCATTAAAGGAGATTGTGATCAAGATGAATGCGTGCTGAGTACAAAGGCAAGTGTGTGCATTGACGAGACAAGGCTGCACGAGTTGAAGTTGTTGGTGCAGGAGACGAGGAGGAAAAATGCAAAGGACAAAGATTTGAATGCTTTACTAATCAATCTAAGACCTCATGTAGATAGAAAGATATTGGAAGTAGAAGACAATATCACAATTAGATTAGACTTAGTCAAATTAGAGAAAGATAAACTTTGGAAGGATGTCAGAGCAAAACCTGAAGTAGATGAAGTAGGAGTACAAATGTCTTTGGAGTTACCCTTGGAAACATTAGAGAAGAGTGGGTCAAGAGATAAGGAGTCAGATAGATTACCCACTAGTGGAATTTCAGATCAGGAAAGAGAACTGTTAGATTTGGTAGAGGAATTAGGAGTTGTGAAACCCAAGGATAGAATACTGAGTGAAGTTACTTTGGGATCAGGATTGGAAGCCAAGGAAGAAGTAGACATCAGATTGGATTAGAAACAGTTTTGAGATTTGAAGAGGCAGATATGAAGAGGTGCATTGTCATTTTGGATCTGCAAGTTTGTAGAGTTGTTAGGAAACGGTATTTTTGTTAGAACTATCGATTGCTTCACTATTTAAGAGTGGCATTCACAAGATATTGTTGTTCAGTGCTCATAATTTCTGAGAATAGATAAAGCAAATTGTTATGAAGCAGTGCTTGTTGCTTGAGCTTGATTTCGAGTATCAACTCTATGTGTGTGTTTGTGAGTGTGTGGAGAAATTTGAAGTGCAAGTCAATGTGCTTTTTGGATGTTAGATTCTGCCGCATTGATCTTTATTTTGTGTGTTTGATCTTGAGTGAAGTGCAATCAAAGCAATGCTTTGACAAATCTGAGAAGAATTGTAGTGTTGGTAGTATTTTGAATTTCTGAATGTAGCACGAAGTTGATGTGAAGCAATTTTGATTGAGGAAGTTGTGCCTTTAGTGGAATGCAATTCTGAGGCAAAGTAAATTTGCAATGAAGTGTTGTTTTTAGGAAAGCTTGAATCATCAGAATCAAGATTGTTTGGAAAGATTTGATGGAGTTGTGATTAAGAGTGTAATTTGTGACGAGACTATGAATTAGTGCTTGTTACTCTCTTCTGGGTGTGGTTTCTACCTGAGAGATTAAAGATGCAACCAAGAAGAACTACATTGTGACCTTTGACTTTGTATTTGGACATTTCTGACTCATATCTTTGCAAGAATAAACTTTACTTACCTAATTATTGCAAAAGTGATATTTGTCGGGTTGTTACAAAAACTACCAAGGAGTGCGGACTGATATGTTGAGAGCTTGTATGAGTTTTGGCAGAAGGATGGAGAGAGCCTACACAACACTCATATGAGAGGGCTGATCAATTTTTCTCCATGAGTTATTGAGGCCTAGGTAGTCCAGTTTTGGTATGGAATATTAGATAGGGAGTTGCAATGTAGAGTTTATGATGCTAGGTTGTTATAGACTAATTTGCCTATTTTGGCAATGGTCTTTGGTTTGGCTAAGCATATTAAGCTTAACATTGTGGAGGAGAGAGTGGTGAAATTTGGATTTGGTAGGGAGACATCATCCATAACTATTACTTCTTCCAAAGTACAACAAAGTGCACCATGCTATGATGGTTTTTGAGGATAGGGTGGACAACCTTAATCATATGGAATGAGTGGAGGGTCTGGTGTAGCTAGACCGTTACCTTCATTTTTGGGTCAACAACAACCAATGAGTGGTGGTGTTGCTTGTTGGACATATGGTGGACTCATCACATGAGAGAGTGCACTCATGGTAGTAGACTTGATACATTTGGTGCATCATAGCCAACATAGAGACAATGTGACCATTGCCATAGATTTGGTCATACTAGTGATTGATACTTTGACCTACACCTGGAGTTATAAAGTGGTAGGGCTGATATGACAGGTGGTAGAGGAGCTTTAGGTCATGGAGGAAGAGGTGGTAGAGGTGGTGATAGAGGATCCACACCTAGTAGAAATGCAATACCTACCCTTCCTTCTAATACAACCATGGCTACTTAGATTGAGCAATTGGAGCAGAGATTGGCTAGCATGGCCATAGCTTAGAGGAGATCAGATTTGGGTACTGAGGCTTCCACTTCATATGTTGGTGATAAAGACATCTTGGACTTCATGTGCGAAGCAGCATAAGTAGATGCATCTATCATAGTGATTAGGAGTGTAATATATGCTCTAGAGCCTAGAGGAGCATCAATGGAGTTAGACCTATGGAGAAGAGAGGCTCATAGATAGGTTAGACTTCTCCAATCTTTTACACTCTTTGAGGCACTATAGATTACATCCATGGCTCCTAGATGTCCTAGTGTAGTTGTGGTAGGTGGTGATGGGGTGCATGATGGACTACCTATTAGTTAGCCACCTGTTACTACACAAACTGAGTCCAACACAATATTGGGGTGGCATAGTTGATTATGCGCTTTCCATTATTCTCAACCAATGACATATTTATATTGGGAGTTTACCCAACCTAAGTGTTCTGGTTGGCTACCATGCTTTGTGAGAGCAGGGATGTGACAACCCGTCAAATATCACTTTTACGGTAATCGAGTAAGTAAAGTTTGTTCCCACAAAGATACAAGTCAGAATTGGTCAAATACAAAGCAAAGTAACAATTTCAGTTCTTCTTGGTTGCGTCTTTAATCTCTCAGGTAGAAACCATACCCAGAAGAGAGTAACAAGCATTGACTTGTAGTCTTGTCACAAATTAACACTCCATAATCACAACTTCATCAAATCTTTCCAAACAATCTTGATTGTGATGATTCAGGCTCTCCCAAAAATGGCACTTCACTGCAAAATAACTTCACAGTGGAATTGTGTTCCACCTCTCCACTAAAGGCACAACTTCCTTGATCAAAATTGCTTCACATCAACCTTGCACTTATGACAACCCGTCAAATATCACTTTTGCGGTAATCGGGTAAGTAAAGTTTGTTCCCGCAGAGATACGAGTCAAAATTGGTCAAATACAAAGCAAAGTAACAATTTCAGTTCTTCTTGGTTGCGTCTTTAATCTCTCAGGTAGAAACCACACCTAGAAGCGAGTAACAAGCATTGATTTGCAGTATTGTCACAAATTCACACTCCATAATCACAACTCCATCAAATCTTTCCAAACAATCTTGATTGTGATGATTCAGGCTCTCCCAAAAACGGCACTTCACTGCAAAACAACTTCACCTCAGAATTGTGTTCCACCCCTCCACTAAAGGCACAACTTCCTTGATCAAAATTGCTTCACATCAACTTTGCATTGCACTCACAAATGCAAAATACTACCAACATTACAATTCCTCTCAGATTTGTCAAGGCATTGCTTTGATTGCACTTCACTCAGGATCAAACACACAAAATGAAGATCAAGGCTATGGAATCTAACATCCAACAAGTACACTGACTTGCACTTCAAATTTCTTCAAACACTCACAAACACAAGTACAACGTTGATACTCGAAATCAAGCTCAAGCGACAAGCACTACTTCACAATACTTTGCTTTATCTATTCTTAGAAATTATGAGCACTGAATAACATGATATTGCAAATGCCATTCTTAAGTAGTGAACAAATCAATAGTTCTAATGACTATGCCGTTCTACAACAAATTTTCTAACTTGTAGATCCAAAATGACAATGCACCTCTTCATATCTGCCTCTTCATATCTCAAAACTGTTACTAGTCCAATTTGATGTCTACTTCGTCATCGGCTTTCAAACCCGAACCCGAAGTAACTTTACTTCCTAATATTCTGTCCTCGGGTTTCACAACTCCCAATTCCTCCACTAATTCTAACACTTCTCCTTCTTGATATGCAATTCCTATCATAATTAAGCCTTCTAAATCTCTATCTCCCGACACACTCTTCTCTAAGGTGTCAAATGTCAAATCCAAAGACACCTGCACTCTTATCTCTCTTACTTTGGGTCTAACTACTATCAATTCTTTTGCTAATTCTACTGTGTCATCGTCAACAATTGTAATTGAAAGCATAAATACACTATCTACACCTTCAATTTGTAATCCACTTTCCCCTAATCACTCATGTAATTGACACAAAGACACTTATTATCTGATCCTGCACTTTGGTTTATTCACTACTGCTACTTCTCCTTCAATTCATGTTCCATCTTCAATCAGAACTGAAATTGAAGTCATGGGTATCATAACTATCTTCTTTCTCTACTCTAACTTCCTCTAATGCTTTTCGCAAGATTCCCAAAGTCACCTTCACTGCACTCCGATGTCCAACTTCTTCAGATTTAGTCGGTCATCTTAGTCTTGAGATGAAGTCTTTAGACCTGAAGTCATGTAAACCCGAAGTCCAAAGTCCAAAGTACAAAGTACGAAGTCCGAAGTCACGTTGACCCGAAGACACCAAACTACTCTTCACATCTACTCCCAAAACTTCAAATGCTTGTAACTTCTTCTACAAACCTCCAAACTTTGCGATTTTGGTAGAAACGGAAAGCCCTGAACAAGACGCTTCCAACAAGATATAGCATGCTTGATTTGGACTTGTGTGCATTGAGATATGGCCCCCGCAAGAATCCTGACCTGCAACTTCTATTTCTTCTTCGGGTTTGCCCTTCTTCGGCGTCTGATCCGAGTTTTTCCCTCCTCTGACACAAAGTAAACTTCTTCAGGTTTGATCTAGTCCAAGACCTTCTTCCTCTTACACAACGTAGACTCCCTTGAGCTTGATCAAAACATACATTTCCACTCATTTCTTCTCCATCTGGTTTCAATTTGGTTTCAACAAGGCACTTTTTCTTCAGAACTCGTCCAAAATGAAAAATGTGGGTACCACAACATTGCACTCACAAATGCAGAATACTACCAACACTAGAATTCCTCTCAGATTTGTCAAGGCATTGCTTTGATTGCACTTCACTCAGGATCAAACACACAGGATGAAGATCAAGGCTGCGGAATCCAACATCCAACAAGCACACTGACTTGCACTTCAAATTTCTTCCAACACTCACAAACACAAGTACAAAGCTGATACTCGGAATCAAGCTCAAGCGACGAGCACTGCTTCACAACACTTTGCTTTATCTATTCTTAGAAATTATGAGCATTGAATAACATAAGACCACAAATGCCACTCTTAAATAGTGAACAACTTGACAGTTCTAACAATTATACCGTTCTACAACAACTCTTCTAACCTGCAGATCCAAAATGACAATGCACTTCTTCATATCATCCTCTTCAAATCTCAAAACTGTTACTAGTCTGATCCGATGTCTACTTTGTCCTCGGCTTTCAAACCCAAACTCAAAGTAATTTTACTTCCTACTATTCTATCCTCAGGTCTTGTATCTTCTTCTTCTTCTACCAGATCCAGTAATTCTCTTTCTTGATCTGAAATTGCACTAGTGGGTAATCTATCTAACTCTTCATCTCTTGACCCACTCTTCTCCAATGTCTCCATTGGTAACTCCGAAGACATTTGCACTCCTATGTTATCTACTTCGGGTTTTGCTCTAACATCTTTCCAAAGCTTTTCTTTCTCTATTTTCACTAAGTCTAATCTTATATAAATATTACCCTCTACTTCTAAAATCTTTCTGTCTACATGAGTTCTGAGACTAATTAACAAGGCATTCATATATGTATCCTTTGCTTGTCTTTGCCTCGTTTCCTGCACCAACAACTTTAACTCGTGCAGCCTCGTCTCTTCAACCCAAATGCTGGCCTCTGTACTTAACATTGCATTCATTTGGAGGACTATCTCCTTCAATGGCCCCAATCTCATCTTTCTCTCACGTTCCTGATCTACAAGCCAATCCTCTTGGTATATCGCCAACTCCACCTCAAACTCGGCTTTCACCGACTCCTTCTCCTTCTCCTTCTGGACAACTCTCTCCTCCTGATTACAAAGTAATTCTTGTAATTGGTCTTCTTCTCTATATCGTGCCACCAACTCTTGTTGCCAAAGTTGCTTCTTCTCCTCGACACTCTCCATCATCCTATCAAGCTCCTGATCCTTTGCAGCTACTCTTGCCATAGCATGGATTACCTCTACTCTTGAATCAACAAACTGCTGCTTCAAGATCTCATACTCAGCTACTTGTCTCTCCCTTGCTATGTCACTCTTCTTCACAAGATTCTCTTGATAATTTACTTCTCTCTTCAGATCTTCAATTACCTGACTTCTCACTACTGCCTCCGCTCGTAGCACCTCTCTTTCCTCCTCACCTTAGGTTATACTCTTCTTCAACTCCGAGTTCTCTTCTTCTAACCGCGCTAAGACCTGCAACATAGTGTTCACCTCTGGACATGTTGACTGCATTTCCTTCTTCTTGTGCTAGCTTCACCAGCAATGGGCACACGATCTCCCGTAGGTACTCCACTCCATCACTGGCAACTACTTCAACCTACGGAGTGATCTCCCTTCTCACTTCTTGTTCACCCGATACTCGCCTTCATCTCTACAATCTTTGTATTGGAATCGACGCCTCACTTCTTGAGCTTTCACTCACGTCTTCTTTTGCCTTACTTGGCCCCGCTTCACACTTTGCCTTACGTCTCGAGCAAACTCCTCTTTGCACTACGATCTTCTTCTCTTTGGGCACCGTTACTTCGTCTTCCAATTGTGTATTATCTTCGGCTTCAATTGCTGCTTGAACTTCTTCTTCTTCTTCTTCTTCAACCACTAGAGCCGATGTCATTTCTCCTCCTTTGTTGTCGCTACTCGTATCTCCACTTTGTAGTGTTAGCTCAGGCTCTTCCTCGTGTTCCGAGTCTTCAGTCTTCAGCTTGGCATCACCTTTCGAGTCTTCATCCTCCAACTCCATCACCACCATACCTCGCCTCAGGTTGCCTCTTCGTGTCTTCTGAGGTTTCTTTGTGTCTTTGGCTTTGCCTTGCTGACTCCTCTTCTTTGTATTTGGGGTACTCACTACAACTTCCACGTTCTTCCTTGTCTTTGTGTAGTAGTCGTCGGTGCTCATGATCTGCAAGATGTATTGCTGCTCCTTGACATTGACCTCCTTTTGCAAATCAAGATGGAAGTGCAACACCATCCAAGTTTGCTCCACCAAGTTTAGCAAATTTAGCCTGAGGTAGAAATGCAATGCAAATGGCACGATGTAGTGTGGAGGCAATTTATCCCACAAATTCCACACCATCTGCCTTGTTCTCCCGTGGAAACACCTCACCCAATTTATCGGTTCTCCTGCAAATAGCTTGTGAAAGAACACCGCTTGGTGTTTATCACATAAGTGGTTCTCTCCGGCTTGAGGATGGCCATCAGTGCACTCACAATTCCTCTCTTCACAGGGTCTTTGTAGCTCTCCACTTTGTACCCATTCTTTGTCCACTTTGGCGTGAAGGTATCTCTCACCTCTTGGGTTTCTTGAGCTATCTCTCCCTTTCCCAAGAACGTGGCCTCCTGCTCCGAGCCTACTTCCCTCCCGAGTACAAGTCTCCAATCCGACTCTGTCTAGCAAGCCGGATTTCCTCTCTTCCCTTCTTCCTCGGGTCCATCGAGACACTTGCTCTTGATGATTTCTCTCATGAAACCTAGAAAGCTCACATTCCATTTCCATGCCAGAAACGTGATCCAAAGTCGGCTCAAGACTTCAATCCTAGCTATTACATCTAACCTCCAAATTGCATGATTTCTCACTACGAATTCAGAGTTCTTCTTTCCTCCTCCCATCTCTTTTGCCTTCTCACTATCTCTCAATTTCACTCTCACAACTTCTCCCTTATGCACTAACGCGATTCCAACTCTATTTCCCTTCCCACAATCACCTGCAAGACGACTTCTCAATGGCAAAGGAAAATTACTTGACATTTCGTCATTGCAAGTTTGTTTTTTAGAGAGTTGTGCTTCTTTGTCTTTCTTCACTTTGAGTTTTTACCGAGAAATCACACCTCTTGCATGCACATGTCACTGTCAATCAACCTTTGCGCATATAGGCCGCCGGTTTTTGAACGGTCTCTTCTTGAATTTCTTGCCCCGACAAAAGGTTGTTAGATTGTCTTTGCCTCAGGTTGAGCTCCCTTGATACAAAGACAATTTACTTCCGGTTGTATGCTGACAGGGCATTTCCAAGTACTTTGTCTTATGACCCAAAGTCACTTTACTTTAGGTTTCATCCCAAAGACTCTTTTCTTTGCCTTCTTCGGCCATATAGGCGCAATCCGACTTCTCTATACACTTCTTCTTCTTTATTTTGAAAAAGAAAATGTGGGCACCACAAGGGATGATGTGGTTCCTACTACTAGATCATAAGTGGTTGATAGTGGAGCTAGCTTGGTTGAGGAGCATGGGATTTTCAATGACTAGTGGTTTATGGCAGGCAACAATAGCTAGATTGGAGGAGTTACCAAGTAGATCGGCCTTTGAGCAAGCATGGTTTACACCTAGAGTTGTCTTATTGGATAACCAAAGGGAGATTTTTCATTTGGTGGGACCTTTAGGGAAGGCCTTTACACCATAAAGGATCTTACCAGACTCTTGTGCATAGCCTCGTATGTTGGGAAAGGCTATAGTTGTTGGTCTGGAGTTACAAAAGACCAATGTGAAGAGGTGTCCATTTCAGATCTAGATATCTCTAGGGGTGGTTCTACATAGTGCATCACATGTGGAGAGCTGGTTGTTTAGATTCAGCCTTGTCATCCAATTGATAGCTCTATGGTGAAAACTCAGGCCATTGTAACAATAATTGAGTTGTATGATGTGTTAGTTGGGAGCAATGTTATATCCCATGGGTTTTATTATTGACTATTGGGAAGAGATAGCCTCCTATAGACCAGGTTGGTAGTCAGGTGAAAGATAAGTATATTGCCTACCAATACATTTTCACTAGTGGTAGTCTTGGCTCACTATAGTTTGGGATCATGGTGGCATTAGTTTCAACTTTCAATGGTTTTGTTACTTGTCCTGGTGACTTATTAAAGGGGAATGCCCATGCAAAGGATACTCTAGTACCATAAGAGATCACCCAGATTTGGAGTACAAGTGAGACCATTCCATCTACCTTGAATGTTCCATTGTGGAGTTCAAAGGAAGCATTATAGCATCATGCAGGTCAATTGGTGCAATAGGCTTGGAGTGGAGCCTTTGTACCACTAGGAGACCAATGTGAGGATGAGCCTCCAAATTTGATTAGCTTGATCCATTTGGACACCACATTAATTGCTTGGCAATATTCAATAAAGGGAGTATGTCTATTGGAGTTGTTCAGTGGGATTAGCATTGGACTAACTGTGGTACTACAAGTGGTTATACGAGTATAGAAGTACTTGTATGTGGAGAGAGATGAGACTATTAGGAGAGTCTCTCTACATCATGTGGCACACTTGGCCTATCAATATTTTGAGTTATTACCAATGCCAGCAGTTAGGGGTTATCAAAAGATCCTACTAGCAAACATTTCCAAGATCTTCAATACTTTGGATCTTCAAGCAAGATATCACAATTGCCAATCAAAGAGGAAGATAAGTCCAAGACAAAATTTTGGGCTATTGATCCTCACATTAAAGATGTGTAATATTAGTGGAGGTTCTTACCATTTGGGTTAATAATGCTCATGCCAAGTTCCAGAAGGTCATGGATAGGATCCTAGCTAGAATATGTTTTGCTCCGTGCTATATTGATGTCATTTTGGTCTATTGCACTATTGTGGAGGAGCATGAGAGACATTTGTTGGAGGTGTTTGAGAGGTTGAGATTTCATGGACTCAAATTAAATCCTAGGAAGTTTAGGTTCTTCCATGAGCAGGTTGAGTATAGGTCATACTATCTACCCTAGAGGAATTGGTGTTTAATAGACCAAGGAGGCTATCACACATATTCCTTGGCCTATTGATGTGAGCAAAGTATGAGCATTCCTTTGGGTTGGAAAAATTCTATCATTGTTATGCTAAAAGATTTAATGCCATTGCCAAGGCCTTGACAAAGCTGACCAAGCTTACAAAGGAGTGGTGTTGGAGAGATGAGCAAGAGAGAGTTTTTGTAGAGCTCAAGGAAAGGTTGATATCTGCTCTTGTTTTGAAGAGATTGATCAGAGGATGACTATTTTAAGTTCACACTGATTGGATTATGTTGGGGCTTGGAGCAGTGCTTACCCAACATGATGATAAGGAGAAGGAGTTTGTGGTGGCATATGCTAGTCACTCCAACAATTTAGCAGAGGTGAAGTATAGTTCATATGAGAGAGTGTGCTTGGTAGCAATATGGGCAATAGCACATTTTTTATGTTCCCTATTTGGTAACACCTTTACTCTCATCACTGATCATCAACCACTAAAATGGTTGATGGAGTACAACAAGCTTTTAGGGAAGCTTGCACGATTGGCTCTGATTTTATAGGAGTATGATTTTATGGTTATTCATAGACCTAGAATGGTGAAATGTAATACGGATGGGTTGAGTACAAATCCATGTCCCAACCAATAGGATTAGACCGGAGCACATTGGCATGGTGAGATAGATGAGGAGATAGTGCCAAGTTGGCATGCATCTTCCTTTCTTTGTATATTTTTTGAGGCTTTGGTTGTATCTTTCTCAACGCATACAAGAGGAGTTATTGATGTCATAGATCCAAAGAGTGGTAATAGTGATACAATTTAGCAAGACATTCATGATGATATCTTAGTGATGGACTATCTTTGCATTGGTGTTGTGGGTGGCATAGTTGGAACCAAGGAGAGAGACCTTGTTTTTTCGCAAGCCATGCAATTTGTATTGGAAGACAAACACCTTTTTCATGTATGGGAGGATTGTAGAGTGCAAGTAGTATCATTTCCATCTCAAAGACCACAATTGGTCCGTCATGCTCATGAGGAGCAAGGACATTTTGGAGTAAAGTATACATATAGCTTACTCTAAAGTCATTATTGGTGGTGCGGTATGGAGACCAATGTATAACAATTTGTTGCAAGATGTATGGTTTGTGACCAAGTTAGATAATCATTTAGTGCTCCTATGCCACAGTTACACCCATTACCTATTATGGGATTGGGTTACCATTGGAGTTTGGACTTCATTGGAACTTTATTGTTGACTATGAGACATCACGGTACATTTTGGTGATGGTACAACACTTCTCCAAATGGATTGAGTTGGTGGTACTTCTTGACAAGTCTAGTGAAGGGATGCCTTACTTGTTCTTGGATCAGGTTTTTAATTATTTTGGTACATCAACTAAGGTTTTGACTAATCAGAGTTTCAATTCTTGTGTGACAGGCTTTGATTGATCATTGTACTACCTCTTGAGATCACCTTGAGGTAGATAGCTTAGCAAAGAGAGTGGTTTAAATGTTGAAGAGAGGATTGCAAAAATATTGTTTGTAGGGAGACCACTTAAGAGATTGGGATCTCTAGTTACCTTGGTTAGCCATGGGTTATTGTTCAAGCAGCAAGCTTGCTTAGCATCCTTCTCTCCTTGCTTTCTACTCTATGGACAAGATCTTGATTTACCTATAGCCATTCATTGAGATGTTATTGTAGTTGTGGATTTAGATGATCTTGACATATGGATGAACGTATGTTCTCAATGGGCAGAGATCTTTTGGAGAGTGATGTCGATGGCCTTTGAGAACTTGACGATTGCTTAGCATAGGGATACCTTATGTTATGCTACCATTTGAGGAGGAGGTTATAGACCCTTGATCCATCAATTTCATCCATGTGACTATGTATATCTATATTAGACAGCACCAAAGACACTTCATGTTTCTATAGGCCGCACTATCTTGAGAGTGCATGAGGTTTTGTCATCTGGAGTCCTTGTGTTGGAAGGACATGATAATGTTGTTTGGAAGGATCATGTATGCAATTGTATGTCATGCCACCTCCCAAACAGTGATGGTATTATGGATCCAAGTTTTGGCACTTGTATGTCTATGCTTGAGGTGTATGTTATGTGGCTCTTTTGGTGAAGCTACTACTATGTTGGTGTGTGATAGTTATTCAAGAGGATGGCATATGGCATGTTTGACTCCTCTTCTCATGGTGGTTCCTCAAGGATAGTGGTTATATCCAAGATATACTTGGCCAATAGCTAGTTCATCCTTTATATGGTATAGATTTCATACATGCTACTAATGATGGAGCTTGATAGCACCGGATCTCTTGAACTTTACCCACCATAGGGTATACCATATAGAGTAGAAGTAGATGGCTATCTAGAGTTAAAGGGACCTAACCATCATCTAGGGGGGTGATTGTGGCACTTGAGAGTCCATGTATGACTTATGTATGGGTTTTGCTTCTATAGTGTGTGATGTTGATAGCAATGTATGTTGTGTAGCAATGTATATACACACAATAGTTGTAATACCATTTGTAGCATTTGGTGAAGTATTGTTGGTAGTCAAAAGTATTTTGGAAGTTACTCATAGACTACTTGTTGGCGGTCAGATTTTTTGCTTAGGGTACTAACTACATGGTGGGGCCTACCTCCATTTGCACCGTTTACACCGTTGGGAGTGCCGTCAATGGAACCATTAGGATTGGAGGTCCAAGTCAAAATCATAGGTAGTCAATGGGACCATTAGGGATGAAGATCCAAGTCAAAATCAGAGGTATACCTTATAAGTGCAGCCCCAAAGAGCTCACTTCTTTGATGTTGAGCCTTTGAGTTCTTGGCTAGAGTGGATAGAAAGCCGGCAAGTGTCACATAGAGTTTCTTAGCTAGAGTGGGTGTGGTTTGACTGTAATCAATGTCTAATTGTTGGCAAATTATTGAGTGATAGATCAAGTAATAATTTGATTGAGTGTGATTCAAGTTGTGAACAAATTGATTACATCATTATGGCACTTGAAAATCCATGTATAACTTATGAGAATTACGCTTCTATATTGTGTGATGTTGGCAATGATATATGTTGTGTAGCAATGTATATATGCATAACAATTGCTGAAACTAAATAAAATTAGAAATTTTCTAAACCATATATTTAGAAGTCATATGAGAGAGCTAAACTTAAATTTGAAAAGGAAGATATTGGTGATCATCCTAATATTTTATTATCATTACACAAAGTTACATATTGTTCAAATTGTTAAAATTCCATGAGAAATCCATATCATATTATACTATATTATAATGAAAGTGTAGTAGATTTTGTATAAATAATAAATATAACATATTAAAACTACAAATCATTCTAAACTAGTAATTCTATTAGGAAGTTTCAATAATTCACTTTTCACTTCCCATAAATATCTTATAAATGTGTTTATGTGTACCCATAGATTTGTTTACTAGAAGTAGATGATGGTGTTTATGTAAATCTTAAAAGTGAAGACCCATAGCTAGGAAATGTTTACAAGCACTTGAAATTATGACACATAGATTTTTATAGGTTATAGTTGTTGTTCCAGAAATATTAACTTCCATTTAGTAGCTTAATTGATCACCTAATATGGCATTTAGACCTACCAAATTTGATTCAAAAAGATTTGCATGAACTGGGAATCTAGAGTTGAGTCCCAACAAGAATCAAAAAATGGAAGGAATTGAAATTTATTTCAGTTGAGTTGTGAAAGAAGCTATGAGAATCATGAAAGAATTTTATTTATGAGAGAAATAACTCACGAAGGAATTTGAAATTTGAGAGTTGAGTTGAGTATGAAAGGAGATATGAGGATCATGAAGGAGTAAGTACAAAAAAGTGGGATTTGAGAGTTGAGTAGTTGGGAAAATAACTACACAAGGTTGTCTCATGGTTGACAAGATATGAACTACATTATAGAGAAGCCAATGAGACAAAAACTACACAAGAGAGAAGCCAAAGGGTTGTGAAAGGATTATTTTAATTTCCAAGTTGGCAAGACAAAATTACCTAACAAGATAAACTAATAAGAGAGAAACTACCTGAATGCCCTATACTTTTGAGGGTTGTGATTAGTTTGTGAAATTTTGGGAAGCCACCAAGGGAGGTTCATGAAAGAATTAGTTAGTCAAGTCAGTGAGTGTGGTGAAAGAATTAGTTAGTGAGATTGTCAAGAGGTAGAGAGAACCAAAGGAGTAAAGGACAATGAAACAATTAATTGATCAAGTACACTTTAGAGATTGTTTTCAGTTTAGAGAGTTAAAGCAAGAGAACCAAGTTTAATACCCCAAGGATAGGAGACCTAAAGAGAAACACACCATGAGAAACATGCAATTTCACACTCAAACCTCCGATGCTCCAAAGGAGCACATTATATAAACAAATAGTATCTCCCCCAAGGAAGCTCCACCATAGGATTAGGCACACAAGGACATGTCAGCAAGCTCCACCCTTGGATTACTTACTTAGATGGGTGACATGTCAGTCCTGGTCCTATCTAGTTGGTCAAATAAGCTTTGATTGGAGGGAATCTTTTAGGGAATCTTCTTGTAGGAATCTCAAAATCACATGGGTGAGTTATTGTTGGAAAGCTCTCAACAAGACAATCTTGGGAGGAAGGAAGGCCAATCTCTTTTGCATCGGAGAAGAAATCTACACATTTTCAAGGCCTAATTCATCCGTTTAGGCCTCCAAAATTACCTTCAAAGATTTCAAGCATATTTTGATTCCTACTCTATTAGTAGAAGTTCTCTTTTGGTGATATCTCTGTCTGATACATTTTGTCCATCATGTGTAACATCCTTCCAGATGTTACCAAACCAATTCTCACCTTTAAATTATATGTCTAGCTATTGGTTCCAAGGTTTTCAAGTCTATTTTGGTTCCTACTCTATTAGTAGAAGTACTCTTTTGGTGATACTTCTATCTGATCTATTTTAGCCATCATGTATAATATCATTCTAGATGTTACCAAACCAAATTTCACATCTAGATCATATGGCTAGCTCTTGGTATTACAAACCTCTCTCCTTTTAAGACGCAACGTCCTTGTTGTGCAGTTGTTGCTCAAACTCTTGCACCAACACCGGTGCATGTGTCAAATTGGCAGCGGGCTCCCAAGTTGTTTCATAGAGGAGGTAATCTTTTCACTATACTAGATAGTCCACCCATAGACATCGAGTACCATGCATGCATTTATGGAGAATACGGTCCACTTCATTCCTTTGTGTCATCAATGAGTGTTGAACAAGGTCAAATGTCTTGTGTGGAATGACACTAGCTCAATCGGGGAGCATATATGTGTAGTAAGGAAACATGGAACACTAGATGGATCTTCATGTGTGGTGGTAGCTTGAGGCGATAGGCCACTTTGCTGGCTCAACAAAGAATAAGAAATGCTCAATAAAATGAGGTCTGAGCTTACAAGGTCCAACTAATGTGAGGTTGGTTGTCAACAGCCACACCTAATCCCCAACATTGAACTCCATGTGCATACGGTGTACATCAGCATACTACTTTTGTCAATTTTGCACAATCTGTAATATATGTTCGGTGCTCTCTACACATTGTTGGATTCTAGAAACAAATATGACTACATCAACCTTAGTAGCCACGGGATATATCTTCATCAAGCTAGAAGGTGTGAAGGGATGCTCACTATACATGAGGAAGAATGGAGTGACATAGGTGGATACATTCACCAAATTATTGTAAGTGAATTCCACCAATGACAGTAGGGTGTCCCACCTCTCTTGCTCTTCTAAGGTGAAGTCGCATAATATATCTTCAATAGTGTGATTAGCCCGCTTTCTTTGTCCATCTATTTGTAGATGGTAAGTTGAAGACATGGTCAACTTAGTTTTGAAGAAACCAAAGAGTATTTGCCAAAACAAACTAGTGAATTGAGTGCCCCTATTGGTGAGGAGTACTCGAGACAAGCCATGGTGAGAGAAGATTGCATCTAAGTATAATTGAGCTAGTTGTAGAGCGGTCACACCCTTGGTGGTAGGGCATACATGAATCATTTTGCTGAGCCAATCCACAAAGACTATGATGGAGTCAAACCTTGAGGTGGTCTTGGGTAATTCACAAAGAAGATCCATACTCACTTGTTCCCAACGTTGGGTAGGAGTGGGGAGAGGTTGAAGGAGCCCTGCAAGAGCTTGATTAGAAGATTTGTTCTATTGACAAAGTAGGTAGCACACATGTAGTCCATCACATTGCTGCTCATCTTGGGCAAATAGTAATGGTGCTAGATTGCATCCAAGGTCTTGTCCACTCCGACATGACCTACAATGGCCGATTCATGACATTTTGCTAGAATGGTGGTGCGTAATTCTGGGACATTTAGGATCCATAATCTACCATCACAAAAGGTGAGTCCTTGGGTGTTGGAGATCCCTTTGGATGATTGTGCTCCTACAATCTGTGGATCAATTTTTGTAGTAGCCATAATTTAGGGTTAATCTTAACCTCTACCACCAAGTTTTTTGCCATCGGCATTCGGTTGAATGCATTTGCAAGTTGCTTCTTACCTTCCACGTAAGCGATTGTCATGTTGAAGCGTTGTCACCACTCTACTCACCAAATCTGGTGACAAGATAGATCCTTTTGTGTCTTGAGGTAGACTAGAGGTTTGTGGTCTATCTCTACTACAAATACCTTCTTGCCTAGATAGTGCTTCCAGAGCTTGGTTGCAAGGATGATGGCTAGCTCTTCTTGTTTTGTGGTGTGGTAGTTTTGCCTGACAATAACAAATTTTGAGAGAAATATGCAATTGGATGCCATCTATCATGCCACTCTTATTGTAGGATTGCTCCTATTGCTATGCTTGATGCATCTGTAGCCAACTTGATTGGATGTTTTGGGTCATATCACTTCAAGATTGGTGCATAGAGCAAGAAGAGTTCCAATTCTTAAAGGGCCAACTCTTGTATGGTTGCACATGTCCACTTCTTCTTGCCAAATAGTGCCATTAGGGTTGTGTAACCTTGGAGAAGTCCTTGACAAATTGACGATAGAATCCCATCAACCCAAGAAGCTCTTGAGTTGAGTTTGATCTTTTGGAGCACTCTATTTTTAAATGACCTCTATTTTATCTATCAATATTTGAGTACCCTCTACGTTTACTATATGCCCCAAGTAGTCTACTTCAGACTTGCCAAACTCACACTTTGAGATTTTGGCATACAATCGATTTTGTCTTAGAATCTAAAGGACTTCTCATAGATGTTGTTTGTGTCTGTCACCGTGCTATTGTATATTAAGATGTTGTCTAGGAAGACAATAATAAACTTATCCAGATATGGATGAAATATGTCATTCATTGGACTCATGAGATTGGTAGGTATATTGGTGAGACCAAAAGGTATCACGAGATACTCAAAATAGCCATACTTGGTTCAAAAGGCAGTTTTGTACACATCCTCCTCTACAATTTGGATTTGATTGTAATTGCTCTGCAAATCTAGTTTGGTGAAGTATCTTTCTCTATTGAGTTGATCAAATAGGTCATCCATGCAAGGTAAGGGGTATTTTTCCTTCATTGAGGTAAGGGGTATTTTTCCTTCACTGTTTGCTGATTGAGACCTCAATAGTCAATGCACATGCACATTAATACCGTCCTTCTTCGCAAACAAGACATGAGCCCCATATTGTGATATGTTGGGTTAGATGAACCCTTTCTACAGCATATCCTCAATTTGATTCTTACACTCCTCCAACTCATGATGTGATAGGCAATATGGGGCCTTACAAGGAGGTGTCTTCCCCAAGAGTGTCTCAATTTTATGATCTACTCTCCTTTTTGGTGGTAATCCTAAGGCTAGATCATCAAAAAAGACATCTTGAAACTCACTTACCACATCCTTCAATTTCATAGGAATTTTTCCATTGAGTTTTGCACTCTAGATTTCTCTTACTAGACCTATGAAACATCTATCGGTCTTATAAATAGTTGTTGTCCCTATGAGATAAGAGGCAATTCTTGCCTATGTGATTTTTCTTTAACCCCAATGATCGACCGGTGATTGGTTCTCACTACTTTCTTCTTCCAACCTACCATAGGGTTGTAATGCTCTATCCATGGCATGTCTAAGATTGTATCATAACGAGATAATTGAATCACTTGCCACCTAATTGCTTGTTGATATTCTCCTATAGAGGGTATTACCGGTCTGTGAGCCGGCCTATCTCTCACTCAGGATGAACCTCTGATGGCTATTATGGTAACGCACCATGGACTAAGAAGGCAAGGAACCCAACTCCATCAAACTCCTCCAAGGCTAACACTCCAAGACTCAAGACATTGCTCACTAGAGAACTCAATGAGAGAGAGATAGTTGCAAATGAAAGGATGATGAGTACCTCCTCACCCCTTGTTTATATACTTGTGAAATAGTTACGTACCAAGGTTACTAATTACCGTAGTAACTCAAGTTATTAGACTAAAAGTCAAGTAAAGTCAAAAAGTAGAAAGGAATATCCATTCACATGAGCATATTCCCCTAAGCATATGGTCTTATCTTGACCCAACCACTAAGTCAAGGATTCCTTCACATGGGCTATCCTTGGACTAAAGAAGAATCCAAAACAAAAAGGCTTGCGGGCCCAAGAGTTCTCAACTCTTTCCTCAAAGCCAAACACCTAGGAATAATACCAAGTCAACACACTAAAATCCAAAATAGTGGTGCTCATATTTTCTACTTCCTTTAAAGTAAATTCCCCTCTATCTTAGCTATGACTAACTTTAGCTAACCATGACTAATATAGAACCATCCTTTATCTCTATAAATAATATCTCTTAAGTACTTGTAATACCAAGCTAAATATCACAATACCACACACATGCACAAATGGGTGTTACAGGTCTAGGTAATGATTCAATCCTCTCTATTTGCCCGTTAGGTAACTCTACTTCTTCACTCTCATTTCTCTCTAGATCCATTCCTAATCTTATTGCAATAGACCGAGACAAGAAATTCTTTATTGCTCCCGGATCTATTAATACTCTCACTTGATTGCCTTCTAGGACTCCATTTATTATAATCAATTTTGAGGTTGCCTTTTGGTACCTTTGCACGCTTGTCTTCTTCCTTCCCTTGCTTCTCTACTTCCTTATTGAGCCAATAAGGCCCCAAGGTACATTTATTGGCAATCTTTATTTTCTAAAGTGCTTTCTACCTCCTCCTCTTCAATGCATCTCTCTATGTTGTTCAAAGATTGCATACATGAAGTTCAAGGGCCTCTAAGGACACAAGTATGAAAATTGGTAGATATATGCCCAATACAACCACAATTGTAACAATAGTGTTGTTCTCCTTGAGTTTTTTTCTCCTTGTGTGAATCTATCTCTCTGTTCCCGCTCTCCTTGAAGTGGTCGTGCTCCTTGGTCTCAAAACCAAAGGTTGCCCAGTTCCATTGGTATTGGTCCACCCATGTGTGGAATTTTTGCCCAATAATGTTGAGGTGGAATTACTCCTTCACCTCCATCCAATGCCCATGTTATTCTTTGTGCACAAGCAATGGCTTCAAATACCATACCAGGATTTTGTACCATGACTTCTTGGAAAATCCGCTCCTTCAACCCTTGTTTGAAATCATTGAGAGCCTCTGTTGGACTCATGTTGGTTATTGTGACTTGTAGATCCAAAAATGCCTCCACATAATCTTGTACACTATTCTTTTGTTTCAATCTCCATAGTTGGATCCAAGCCATCTGCACAAAATCCACCAATTGGAAATTCTTCAAAAATCCTTCTTGCATTGTTATCCATGTGACCTCTCTTCTCTGCGCCAACATGGATCATTCCCAAACATCATACCATGTGAGTCCTTTATCAGTCAAGTACCCACATGCAAACACGCCTACAACATGCTTGGTGATCTTTGTTGAGAACAACCAAAAATATCAATTCATTCTTTCAAGATCTAGTTCTCCACTACTCCCATTGTATGCTACCCCTTGTAAGGCTTGATGTTGCAGGTCCTCTTCATCTAGAGTAGTAATATGGTTTCATCGTTGATAGGGTTTGTAGGCACAAGTGCCTCTCCAAGTGCTTTAATTTCAGGCTTTGAGATGCCTCTTCTTCTTGCATCACTTGATCATTCTTGAGGGTTTGCACTTGACTTTGTAATGCCTCCATGGTCATCTTAATCTCCCAAAATTTGCTCATCATCCCCTATATTTCTCGCACCAACTCTTGCAACTACAGATCCATAGTTCCTATAACACTCAATTGCTATTGTCTACTTCAATAGAGAGTTAATATGATCACTCTAGAGGGCACACAACATATTGGAACTACCATTGGGACCTCAAAAGCTACCACTCATTGATAATATTCCTCACCAAAATTCATGACCATGAAGTCTCTAAATGTCACTTTTGGTCTTATTACATAACAAATTTCTACTTGAGTGTTAAAAGAGAAAGGATTTGGGACATTCAAATCCATCACAACAAAATTTAGATTGTCAAATCCCACTCTCTATTGTAAATCACAATAGTCAGAATCATTAGGTTTGGCAAATTCATTACTATATCCATGAACTCTACTCCAAAGTGAAAAACTAGATACACTCACTTGCTCACGCTGAATGTACATAATCTTGATGTGGAATGGATTCAAGAACAAAAAGCAAGGTGCCATATATATTTCCTCCCGGAACTTCCATTCCATCCTCCCTCTAGCACTCCTAATCTACCAATTACACCAAGATGTCTCTCCTCAAAATTACTCAGTCTCAATAGCCCATGTTCTTCCAAGAGGGGTTATATGCTCTCTTGGATGACAACACCTGCTTTGATACCATTGTAATACTCCGAGGATAGGAGACCTGAAGAGAAACACACTATGAGAAACATGCAATTTCACATGCAAACCTCTGATGCTCCAAAGGAGCACATTATATAAACAAAGAGTATCTCCTCTAAGGAAGTTTTGCCAAAGGATTAGGCACACAAATAGGTGACATGTCAGCAAGCTCCACCCTTGGATTACTTACTTGGATGGGTGACATGTTGGTCCTAGTCCTATCTGGTTGGTCAAATAAGCTTTGACCAAAAGGAATCTTTTAGAGAATCTTCTTGTAGGAATTTTAGAATCACATGGGTGAGGTGTTGTTGGAAAGCTCTCAACAAGATAGCCATGGAGGAGGGAAGGCCAATCTCTATTTGATTTGAGAGAGAATCGGCACATTTTTTATGCCTAATTCATCCGTTTAGGTCTCCAAAATTGCCTTCAAAGATATCAAGCATATTTTGACTCCTACTCTATTAGTAGAAGTCCTCTTTTAGTGATATTTCTATCTGGTCTATTTAATCTATCATGTGTAACATCCTTCTAGATATTACCAAATCAATTCTCACCTTTAAATCGTATGTCTAGCTATTGGTCCTAAGGTTTTCAAATCTATTTTGGTTTTTGCACTATTAGTAGAAGTACTCTTTTGTTGATACTTCTATCTAATATGCTTTGACCATCATGTAAAATATCATTCCAGATATTACCAAACCAAATTTCACATCTAGATCATATGGCTAGCTCTTAGTATTACACCAAGGGATAGAGGGCTCATAATTTCTATTATTGAAATGTCCAATTGTGTTATCCATATTATAATGGACTTCTCTACCTCTTTATCCTAGTCTTTAATATCTTGGGTATATAGCTATAAATCTCCAATTAGGCAAGTCAACCAAAAGATAGTTTTATCAATTGATGTACTCAATAAGGCCTTTCAATTTGGTCAATCGGAGGTTTATAAAGATAATGGAAAGTAATTATAGAAGAGTTCTTATCAAAATTTATAGGGGGTTGGATGGGACTACTTGTGAATTATACCTGCTCTGGTCCATAGTTACAAACCGGCTATAGGTCACCTATTTATGACCTATAAATTTGTATGGGTTATCAAGGGATTATGGGAGGTTCTATGCAGATTAATTAGATGCATATTAATTAAGTGTGACAAGTATACAAATTCAAAATAAGGAGTTTTTTGAATTCACTTCCTTCTTATGTGGAACTTCTCCACACCAATTTTGATTGCCTAACATTCAATGTTGTGTGACCTTTGAATTTCATTTTTCCAAAGTCAAATTTCCAAATGGGATCATATCTCCTTTCCTTATTTCTTGTCCATTTGATTACTATTTTTTGTCTCACACAATTATCTATCAATGGCATATCCCATATGGGCATGTAACTAAATGTTGTACTCTTTTTAATGGGTTTCTTGCTAGTACAACCATGGATTTGTTTAAAATGCTCAACATAACCTAACATAACCCAAAATTTGACTATAATGGTGTGAAACCATTCCGAAGTGATCATCATCACTTTTCCTTGTGGAGCTAATACAAGCAATACAAGTAGCATTGCTTGTAGCTTTTGATTTACTCACATGAATACTAGTAGGGGTTGAGAAAACCATCTTCAAAAATTCTTACAATCATACACTTGTAATGTGGATGGAACAACTCTTCACGAATCAAGAATTGGGAAATTAAATTTGAATGTGCACACAAAGAATGAGCAATATGACTACATTTTGACTTTATGTCTTAGTGGAGTGGAATCAGATTAACATCTTCCATCCCAATAGTCATGAACTCCATGGTTTCTAAACTTCACTTTCCAACAATTTCCAAGTGTGGTTCTAAAAGTTGATGCTCCATGAATTTCTCCAAGTAGATGTACAATTCATTCTTGCAAGACATAGTTGGTGTTCAATCTAAACTTACAAACATTCTTCCAAGATAGAGGTTGGGCTTGATCTACACTCACAAACTTTTTCACTTTGTGCCATAAATTCTCACTTTTTTGCCATGCAACTTTGGGATTGGAATTCATCTTTGCATCCCTTTGACTTGATCATTTTCCTCATGCTTTGTTTTTTTCTAAATAATTGAATCTCTCTTGATCTCATTTGTTTCTAACTTGATTCTTATGCAGGTCTTAGACTCCTTTCCTAACCCCTTTTCAACATGTGGCACTCTTTGTATCCTTACTGCAACTAGGAACATTTGGACAAATTTCCTTTCAAACTATCAATGAAGATTAGTGAGATTTAAATGTTTAAATCTCTCGTAACCCCAAGTTCAAACCAAAACTTTTATTTATCAAATGGCCCGTTAAAATGTACTACAAGTCATAAAATTTCTTTATGCACTATTCACTTTGATACCCTTCTTGCTTTATAGGATCCACATTGAATTTTATGAGGCATGCGCCATAGTCACAAGCCTCTTCTAAATCCTGAAATTTAACCTCCTAATATGTATATCCTCATAACTTGAGAAATAATATAAAATATAAAGTTCTGACAACTTGCATCTTACCATATGTTTTTGTTTCTATATAGAACCAAACTATGAATATCATGTCTATTGTTGGTAAAGCCAAGTTCTTGGTTATTAATAACCACTACCTAACATAAGTGATGTAACATTTATCAAGCTCGACAACTCCACCACTCCTCTCAAGTTGAACATAATACAAAAGTATAATCTTATTGCTTGGACAAATGTCTAAGACACAATATTTTGCTACTTTATAACTTTGATTATGTAATAAATCAAGCCTTGTTGCTTTTGCAATTAAAATCAGTCATCTCTCAATCTTCAACTCTTATGCCATTAGAAATAAACATATAATGGATTAGATAATATGATGGTAAACTTTGTTTTAGTATATAAATTTGTAGCTTGTTATGAATCTTATCTCTTTCTTTCCACGATAATCAATCATGGTATACACATATTAGCTATTAATTCAAAATGTTATTGCATACTCACACCTTGCTTATTCTTCAAGAGAAAAAAGTATGAATAAGTCTCAAATATTATAAGCTCACAAAATGAAATGATCTTAAAATAAGATTAATTAAATGTGAACTAAGGAAGCCATATCTACAGTGTTGTATAGTTTATGAAGCACATCATTGAAACATTTTGAGTTGCTATGATGAATGAAAGATGATTATAGTCTAATAGTAATATATATTTTGAGATTATGAGACCATATTAAAGATATCTACCTATATGAAGAATTTATCATCATAATGATTATATTCTTTGCTATTATAAGATAAGGAGTATCAACCACTCTAGGCCATATTTCTCTAGCACGATGTATTTTTCCAACTTTTTATAATCTCTTTGGTTGACAACAAAGTATTGTATAAAAGAAAGTGCTGATCCTAAACTTGTGGATTTCTTCTTTCAATGGTTCATTAATTTATCTTCCGATAGTGCATATATGTTGATTCTTTCTAATTTCAAACGATGAGATAACGCTAAGAGAAATGGTAGGAAGATATGGTTATGCTTTTAGTGCCTCTATCTCCCAACCAATTTTTTCTCTTCAATCTTCTTCCTTGGATAAAGTTTCCCAACATAAGATATTACCAAGACTCTTGACATAGGTAAGATGTGTAAAAAGTGCCATTTCAATAAGATCCTTCCTCTTATGATAAGGTGCATATATAAGTTGCTACTTATTAACTGGCTCAACATAATAACCACTATATTATATGCAGAAAAAGCTTTATGAGCATTACATGGTTTGTATATCACTTCAATTTCTTGTGAATGTTTTTCTCCCTTTTGACTCTCATTTATTAGTGTTTAATGATATTTTCTTGATATAAGAAGACAAGAATTAAAAGAAGAATTTGAAGAAAAAGATCCTAAATCAGTAGAAACATAAGGTCTTCCCAACTACTTTTGGCTACTAGTAAGCAAAGAGTTGCCAGTGTATGTTCTCATGATACAAGAGCCATATCCTCGTATCTATTTTTCCAAATCTCATCTATATCAAATTCCTTGGCAACTATGGTTGTAAGAATACAAAAAGGACAATCTTTGTTATAATCATTGTAAGGTTTTCAATATGAACCTCTCTCTTCTTATTTGTACTATTTACTTGATTTGGAATTTTGTTCTCTTTTAAAAACCTTCTCTCTTGTAGTTGAGCATTTTTTATAGCACATCCCATAACTCTTTGGCTAATATGGATCTTGGATTGATATCAAAGACAATCTTCAAGTCATAAGTCCTTTCCTACCTATTTTAAAATTTGTTGTTCTTGTATTCAATTTTTAGCATACTGCATATTTCTAGCAAATATTACTAATTAGGCTATTATTCATTACTATATTTGTTACTCCAACTCTAAATGGCTAATATACATAAGAGTAAAACACCAATGAAAGATCAAACTAGAAGAGTCTTCAACATAAGCAACATTGCTACAACCTTTTTGTTCCTCCTCAAAATATAGTACATATTTCTTATTGAGTACTACTAAGTCAATCTAATCCTTTGATTTCAACCTTAGCTCAAAATATATCATAATTACAAGAATGAATATGGATTAAAGTTCATCATAATGATTTTATTTGCCATAAATTGAAAAAATACTCATCTAATTACTTCATCTTAAATAATAGAAAATTATCCTTCCAAATTTGATTTATATAAAAAAGATTGAAGTTGATGAGTTTGATAACTACCTTCAAAAAAAACATTTATTCTTCATCTTCCAAAAAATGTAGTTCTTATTAAGTTTAATCTCAAGGTATTATGCAACCTTTATCCAATGACTTTAGTGTTCTTTGAGTTGGATTAAGCACACTCATATGATGTATGCTTTCTCTACCTCTAATAACCCTACTAATTAATGGACCAAACAACTCAATAGATCATCTAAATGAGAGTTGTATTTGTTTATTAAGTAGATTTCTTACACTTGTTATCAATGATAAGGAATAATAGATCCTTTGGGTACTTTGGCAGGTTTCTTGCACTTCTTATTAATACTATGGAACAATATGTCTTTTTGGTGCTTTGGTTGCATCTCTGTACCTTTACACTCTTCATCACATTGAAGACTATTGATCCTTAGTTCCTTTGAAATAATTAGAATTGAAGTGCCTATACTCCTCCAACCTTTATCTTGTTGTCTCTATTTTGGTAACATAGGTTTTTTAATCTTATGCTACATCTTCTAAAGTTTAAACAAATCTATATAATGTAAGGTGTGGATTTCCTTATTTGGAGCCAAATTACTAAGTCCTTCTCCCACCCAAAAATATTGCAATATACCTCTAAAAGCACAGATATAAAGGTAATTATATAAAGAGAAAAGGAAATGTATATCATAATTTATGCTAAATAAATTTTATTGTTGAAATTTGAGCATATGTGATTAATAAAATTCAAAAAGTCCTTATAGAGCATCCAAACATAGGGTACAATTGACAAAAATGGAGAAAAGCACTATGCTTGAATTTATTTAATATCATTTATACATATAGTACATACATGTTCTTTGAAAAGAATACCAATTGAAATTTCAAAGAGTAAAGTATCCTAAGTGCACATTCAACTAGAAATAATTACACTACATCATCTATATTCTTAATATTTTTCTGCAAAAGACTAAGCATTAATATGTTTTTTAAGCATTTAGAAAGTGAAATTGATTTTTTGTATGCATTATACTATGCAAAATTGAATTCAAGGATTTTGCATATAAAAAAATTTGTAAGAGAAAATCCAAGTTCATTTATAAATCTACATTATATAATGCATATTCATAATCTGTAATTAGGTACACATGAAATTTCCAATATGTTTTACTCACTTTTTGCTGATATGTTGGGCTTGTAAGCTCTATCAAGGAACAAATCTATTTTTGAGTTCTACATCTTTACTAAATGACGCATAAACATCTCATCTCTAATCATCAAAATCTGTAGGTAAAGTATGATCACATAATTATTCTTTACCATTATTACTTTTATGTTACACTATGTACTCACCAAAGAGTTGCTTGTCCAAACTTAAAGGCGCTCATATTCCACATCCCTTTGATACAATCCATGCTCCATAGATAAAAATAGGTGTTAATTTTTGTAACAACACCAACCATCCATTCTTCACTCTTATAGCTCTTATATCTATCTATAATAGACTTGATTTCCAACATGGTCCTTAGTGGCAATCAGATTGATTCAAATAATGACAGACAAAAAATGTGTGTGAGACTATGTGTGTGATGCCTTTTATCAATTATGTTCAGCTACGTGTGCGGCTCTTACTATTAATGGTGTTATAGAAAGCTTAAGAAAGTCCACTTATGTGGTTTTTATATTGGTTAGACTCTGATTTATCAATTTACTTATAGGAGTCTTTTGCGGTCTTTCCGGAGAGTTCAACAATAGAATAGCTCAAAAACTTGGGATGGTCTCATAATCAAAGTGTGTTTTATGTTCTTATTGAAAAAGGAAGATAGGAGGAATTTAGATCATACTATCACCTTCAAGTTAGGAAAGGAGAATGATGGGAAATTTGGGGATTTTTAATTTTTTTAGTTGGGTCTTTTAGATTCCAAATGCAAAGAATAATAGATAGAAACTTAGGGAGTGTTTCTTTGCATCAAGTTAGAAGAATTTGAGGAGATGTGAAACATAGAGAGCACAACATGGTATGTATCTAGGAATACTTTTTGGTGATAAACAGTTCAATAAGGTCTTGAAAAGTGATATCTTTTGAATCTTTCAAGTAGAAAAGGTATTCTTATCTTGAAGATAAGTTGCATGCATGCAAGAGGTGTAGAAGTGAATCATCAATCCTAATTACACTCATTTCATACTCATCTGGTGTTGTTGCCTTATTTTCTTCACTCTAGGATATATTGTTTAAAGAAGATGCATGCTTACTCTCATTCATGTTGCTAGAATCATGACCGTTGCAAGAAGTGACTTCATTTTGAATGCTCTTTTCATTTCTGACCTTCTTGAGTCAAGGGGCGTTTGGGCATGAAGGCACAGAAGAAGGAGTAGAAGAAATTCCCAAGTAATAGAAGTTGAACCAAATTGAACCAAAGTTGAACCAAATACCATTTCCTAAGCTCCACAAGGTGAGGACTTTTGAGTAGCACTATACAAGTAACTATTCTATTCACTTAAAATTTATGAAAATTTGTTCATGCTTGGTTCCCTTTGTTGTATAGTAGGATACCAAGGCTGAAAAGTGGAAGTTCAAGAATGGGACGTAAAATCTCGCAAGGAAAAATTACTTGCACCTTTTCTCAAACAACCATTCTGTATATCTAGAATCACAAGTCAAAACTCTTGTGCACAACTAATTCTCATCAATTTTGTGTGCTTTCATCTTGCACTTTCTAAGCTCAGCCCCAAAAAAGATCATTATCTCTTTCTTGAAGCTTCCTTGCTACTATGGTTTTGAGGTTTTATACCCAAAAACACTATAATTTTGAAGTATATGCACTTGACCATCAAGGGTGGAGACAAGAAGCACCATGCAAGAAGACACCTTCTGTCAGCTTCTTGAAAGAAGGTGTCTAAAGCTCACTATGCTTCTTGGGTCTATCTTAACTTCAACTTGGAAATGAGGATGGTAAAATAGGTAGCAATCAATCTATGAGGTGAAATTTAGAATTTGACATAGTCCTATGAATAGGCTTTGTACACATAGAAATAGCTAACAAATATCCACTTTATGTCATCATTAGAATTGCATAGAAGGGATCCAAAACTTGTTCTATGGATCAAGTTAACAAACTTATATATATTCATGATTCCATTGGAAGCATCATTTGAGCCTCTAAATTGGCCTCTCATTATTAATGAAGTAGACATAACAAAGGGTTGCTTACATATCCATGCATACATTGATGGATTTGAATTTTTCATTTGTTGGTGAAAATATTGATAGGCAATTTTCACATGAAAAAAATTATACTTTTTTAATTCACGGTGAGCTTTACCATAAAATAGTCAATGTTCTTCCAATTGAAGTACAAATGCAAACTTTTTCACAACTTTACATCAATGATCCCCAAGCTTAACTTTCTAGATAGATGGCACATTTCGGAGAGTTAAACTGAAATACAATCCAATCATTACAAGCAATGTTGCATTTTCACAACCGATATGCTTCCTTGTTTCAAAATGCATATCAATGTATGCAAAGTTGAGGTGCAATTTTCATAAGTATTTGCCTTACTAGCCTTTTTCCAGATTTTCATTGCTATAATGCACAAATTATTAATGCAGTTGATGCAATTATGGTTGGAAGAAATGGTGAAGAAAGAGGTATATATGATATTGTTTTAAAATATATTAATGGTTGTCTTTAATGTATATCTCCTTTGCATACTTCATATATATCATTATATTATGTTCTATTTTTTCCAAATGTTTGCATAGTTCACATGCATCACTATAATATATTCCATTATTTCCAAATGGCCACCAAGGATAGAATGAAAATATTCTTTTAAATGGCTTTGAATGGAATGGAGATGCAATAGGTGGTAGATGAGGTTCTAAGTGTGTTATCATGTTGTAGTATTATCCACATTTACTGCAACACCATAATAATGAGATGCCCATTATAGAAGTTGGAATTTGTAACAGATCATTGTTGATGCTTATGCATGTATTGAACAAAATTGTTTGAAGTATATTTGTGAAGATTACTCAACATTTTGTTGTGGGTTGTACCATAGACTCCTAAATGCATTGATTACAAGTAACCATGTCGTTGGGTGTGAAGTTGGGCAAAGTGTGATTCTACCTTTGTCCTTTCAAGGAGGTCAAAAAACCATATCTCAACTTTACTAAGATGTAAAACTTTGGTATGCAAGTTTGGTGAACCAAATATTTCCATTACATTTACTTGCAACCCAAAATGGAACAAAATTGTAGATGTCTTTCTTCCAAGATAAGTTGTGAAAGATCATCTAGAGCTAGCAAGTCAATTAAACAATTGACTTGAAGCTTGATGAGCTTTTGGAGGACATAAAATTGGAGGACATCAAAATGGAGTTCTTGGTAAGATTATGGACAAGATTTGGGTACTTAAATTTAAAAAACAAGGATTACACCATTTTCATATGTTCTTGATTTTAGATGAAGCTTCCAAGACATGCATTCCTACAAAGGATGATTCAATAGTATTTTTTGAGGTACTTTATTCAAGTTTTCATCCCAAAGCATATCAAAGTGTAATACTTTGCTTGGTTCATGGCTATGTCGCAAAGACAATTGAAATGCTCACTATATGGAAATGAAAGAAAGGTATCCACATGAATTTACTAACAAAATGCATTGCAATGATGATGGATATCCTCTATACAAAAGATGGCATATCCACCATTTCATAATCTGAAATTGTAGAGTTGTTTATAATAGATGGACTGTGCTGGATAATGTCTATCTAGTTACAAAACACGATGCACACATTATCATGGAGGTCACTAATTTATTTACCAAAATTCTTTCCTTTATGTTCTTTCCTATTGCATCACTTTTTATTTCATGTCTATATTGTATCACAACATGATTTGGCTATATATACATAAGTGTGAGATTATTTTGTTGTAGGATAATAAGCAGGTGTGAATATAACTCTATTTGGTTATTAATTTTCCAAGTTTTCTAATCCTTATCTAGACCCTTATCCATCTAGCTTATCAAGACGAATTAAATTTTTGGTAGGATTTTGTTTCATTGGGTGAGCAATTGGGGTAAATGTATTATTTAGCATAAATACTTAGATATCCTTCTTGCTACCTTTTGAACTTGGGAGAACATATGTCTTTTGAGCTTTTGAATAACTTTGGCATCAGCAAACAAAAATGAGTGACCACGGATATCTTGAAGATGATCATTCACTTCAAGAAACCTTCTACTTAGACTTGCTCCTGGACTTTGCTTGTTTTTGGGCTAGCACTTGGAGTTTTTTTTATCTTAGAATGCTTCAAAAGATTGCTCTTTTGAAGCATTCAAAGTGCTATGCTGTTCGATAGATCCTTGGTATGTGTCTAATGTTATTATTTTGGAGAATATTAAGCTTGCATTGCACTTTGTTGAACTTCTACTTGATCTTCTTAGGGATGCAATTCTCTTGGACGATTGATCCTTTGCTAAAGGTTTAACTTGAATTGGAATCTTTGAAAGAATTGTGCTTGAATTGGACTATGGTGGACACTCCCTAGAAATTGTTGTCTTCAAAAATTATAAGTTTGAATTAGGTTTTGGTAAATCCTCCATAGAGACTACAATTATGGCTTGAAATGGTTTCAATATCAGAAAATGTGGTCTTTGAATCTCTTGGGCTCAAAATTTCCCTCAGCGAATCCTCAAAAACCACCATTTTTTAGGAGTTTACACTCCATAGAATGACACTTTTGGAGGAACTTGAGCTTGCACTTGACATACTGAATGCTTTTTAGAAGCCATAACCTTTGATATTTGTGAGCTTACACTTGCCTCAAACAAAGCAATAGTAAAAGTTTTCAAAAGCCTTAGAGATTTGCTTGACTCTAGACTAGGGTTTTGTGTGAAGGAATCTTGAGCATACTCTTTCTCCAAATCTATATTAGAGATTGGAATTGCTCCACCATTATCCAAGTAATCTTTTAATAAATCTCTACTTGTGGCAAGAGGTTGCTAAAAGCTTGATTCATTAGATTTGTCATTAGATAAGGTGAACTATTGTTGCTTCTTTCATTAGTTTCTTAACAAGAGTTGGTCGCAAGTTATCTTCATCCTAAGTTTTGGTTCATATGCTCAATTTGGAAGGTCTTGCAAGAGAAGTAAGTGTGAATGATTATTTCATGGTGATTAGCGTAGGTACTTCTAAAGATGATGGCTTATTATGTGGCCAATCATTAGAGTTGAAACTCCTCTTAGGACTATACCTTGATTTCTTGATAGCACCATCTGGTGCCTATATCATATCCACTTGGGATGTACCCTTGTGCTTTAGATTGGAGCAAGTTGAACATACGATTGATTGAAATGCTATATAATTCTCTCTTGACTCTATACTCTTGCTTCTCACAAAGACAATCCTCCATGTTAAGACTCTTGTAGTCTAGCACCAACTACTGAACTATTATTTGAGACTTTATATGGTTTTCTTTATCACTTGTTAGGAGGAACATTTGTAGAGCTGCAATGTGGCATTCAAGTCTAAAGGAAGCACTTTGAAACAAGAAACCCTTCGTAGTTTTTGATATGGGTATATAATAAAAAATGAACTTACCATTGGGTTGCAGCAACTACAATAAATACCACCTACTTTCTTCATTCCAATAAGGTGGTGCTAACAACATGCAATAAAAGAGCTTAACTTGTTACATATGACATCCAAAAGAGGATATACAAAGAATGGGAGCACAAGCCATTTGCAAAATGGGGGACCAAACCATTTAGGATCATTCCAAAAGAGGATATGTTGGATAATTACTTTCTCTAGAAACAAGTACCAAATTTTGTTTTAGAAATGTTTAGAAATATTAGTTTTAGCTATGATTCTTATCTTTCCTTGATAAAATAGCCTACTTCAATCTCATTAGAAGAGCACCATGTAGGAAAGTGCCTAGTGCATGTTTACACTAGAATCTTGCTTACATGTGCTTGACTCCTTGTGGATAAATAGTTTAATAAAGTGCATAATAACAAGTAGTGGGTACTTAGGTACATACCTATACACTTATAAGCAAGATGCATGAAAAAGGAGAAAAAATGAAGGCACCAAAAGAAACTAGAAGCAAAAAGGTATGAGAAAATCAAAATAATAAGCTTTGAAAAAAGCACAAACAGAATAAGGACATGTAAAGACCATGGAAAAATGAGATCAATTTTGAAAATTCAGAAGCAAAATGATAAAGAAGTAAGAAAACTAGCTTCCAATAATAAGTCTAAAATTTTCATGAATAGGAAGTGGAACATAAAAGAACTTATCCATGGGAAGGCAAAAGGCATAAAGTGAGGTGGTAGTGTTAGTGAGATGAGACATACTTAAAATAAAGAAAAATTGACTTAAAATACAAGTACATGAGTTGTAGCTTAAGTGACTTGTTTGTGAGAGTTTATAAACCACTAGCAAGTCTCAATTAGAGAGAGAAAGTAGGTGGTAAGAAAACAAGGAGCACATGTAGAAAGTATCACAGAGTTATGCCTATCTAGCCACATGGGTAGTTTTATGCTTTGAGCTTGTTAGATAATTCATAGCTTGCTGAAATCTAAAAGGTAAGAGTCTTCAAAGGTGCAAAGTTTACGAGGACCAAGATAGAGTATATTTCAAGAATCCTTTAAAAAGGAAAATTTGTTATAAAAGATTGTCTTCTTAGTTTCTCCACTAAGCCAAAATTATTAGATGTACAATGAATTTTCAAAATTAAAGATAGTCTACATGTTATCTCTTGGTATCTTTTGATTGTTTTCCTCTTTTTTTATACAAATATGTTCTATCTCTACCATAAAACACATTCATAAATATGAGTACAAGGGACCAAATCAAGCAACTACTGTCCTTGAGCAACATGGGTCTAATAGTCAATAAAATCAACCATTTGATGAAGTTAGATAGTATCTTGATGGAAGGTATATCTTTGCTTTGGACGGGTCTCAATGACTTTTCTCTTCCAAAATGCATGATGGTTCAATGTCTATTATGGTGCTTTTTGTTCATGAGTTTTACCAACATCAAATTTTATAAAATGACAATACTAGTATTTTTGAGACAATTACTACAAAGTGGAACCAGAAAATAGCATTAAAAAAATATTTTAAAGCTAACATTGGATTTCCTAGAAGGAAAGAAATTGTGCCCAATTTCTCTCTTCTACCTATTTTGATTTAATTGTGGAAGTTGTGTAGAACAATAGCACAAAGAGATATTCTATATGTAAGCAAGGGTTTGCAACATGGCATCTTTATTTTATCAATTGTACCACTAGCAAATAATGTTTTTTGCACACTTTACTACCCAAGATCAAAAGTGCAACTTTGTTTGAAGATCCTTGCATTGTTGGCAAGCATGTCCATGACACATTTCAAGTGGCATGTGTTGCTCTTGGATTATATAAATTTGATGAAGAATGGAGTCTATGTTTGAATGAAGTTGTTGGAATACAATGGAGTGCTCAATTACAAGCACTTTTTGTGAAAATATTGACTTTTTATGTCCTACGAGATCCATTTATTCTATAGGACATATATTTGAAATTATTGCAAAGTTATTTTGCATCAATGTGGTATCCAAAATCCAATTATTGAAGAGGTAGAGAGTTTAGGTTTGTATTATTTGCATGAGTCTATAAGCACTTTTGGCAAATTCTTTGAAACATGTAACCTTCCACTTCCTATCATTCCTCTTAGACACTTGGAAAAAAATAGGTTTATAGAAGTAGAGCACAATTGCCCAATTGAGCAATTTAGGATTTTCATTTTCAACCTTAATACCAGTAAATGGTAATTGTACAATGTGGTTATTGATGCGTGCACAATTGGAGAAGGAAAGCTCTTTTTTGTTGATGTACCAAGTAAAATAGCTAAGACATACACCAAAAATTATTTATGAAGATTGTCAAGTCATTTGAGGATATCACACTTTTCGTTGCTTCCTTTGGCATTACTAACTTATCCTTGAAAGAGATCACACATCCCATTCTTATTTCAAGATAAGAATGTACTTTGACCATGCATCTACTTGTCAAATATCAAAACAAAGTGATTTAGGCAAATTGATTCATTAAACAAAGCTTATCCTTTGAGATGAAACACCAATGACTAACAAATATGCCTTTGAAGTTGTTAACCACACATTCTATGATCTTACTAATAAGAATGTGACTTTTGGTGTGATTTTTTTCTTATGTGTGGTTATTTCTACCAAGTCATCTTTGTTATACCAAAGTGAACCAGATTAAACATTGTCTCTTTGTCCATCATGGAGTTATGGTTATGGAGTGATGTTACTCTTTTTCATTGTGATAAAATATGCGAGCAAGTGGTGCATACATTTACTATAGTGATCTTGCTCATGACACTATTACAGATTTGCTAATTTGTCTCATTGACAACAACCTTCCCATGGTTGATGATAGACAATATGTGCATTGTCCAACGTCATGATTGTGCCATCAAGCAATAAATAAGGCTTGACTAATGATATTTACCTTTGAATAAGAGATAGAGCATTATTTATAGAATATTTGAGCAAAAGGCAATTTTGGCTTTGTGAAATACTTAATTTTAATTGATAGATAATTATATTTTATAAGTTGTTACTAGGTGATTTTCATGATTACCTTAGTTTTGATCAAGCATAAGATGACCAAGTTGCAACAACAACTCTTGCTAAGTATTTTAATATTCTTGACATAAGTGGTTTGCCACCACATAAACTTTCTATCAAGGTTGGAACTCCTCTTACACTTTTTTGAATCCTTTTGTTGGGTTATGAAACGGAACTTGTCTCATTGTTCAATGGTTTACAATATGAGTAGTTGATGTTGAGATTATCATAAGTAAAGCAAGAGGTAATATTTTTTTCTTCCAAAAATTAAGTTTATTATTGGAAGTAATGGATTGTCCTCCCCACTTTCCAAGCATCAATTCCTTTTCCATCTTGCCTATTTCATAAATATTAACAATGCTCAAGGATAGATGCTTTCTCACATTGCATTGCATATTTCCAAAGATGTTTTTCTGCATAGTTAATTATATGTAACTTTTTTCTCAAGAAATTGTTCCAACCAATGTCAAAATTTTTATGTCAAATAGTCCATATAGTCAAAGAGGCTAAATGCATAACATTGTTCATAATGAAACACTTTTATGAGGTGTGACAATGAGGTGGGATTTTTTAGCAATAGACTATCAAGGCAAAATCTTGGTCATTGGTCATATACCATGGTTTCTATTTTTATGTTGTTGGTATGATTCATGGAATAGCTCTTAAGAGGGTTAGTTTTTCATGTTTTTCTATATGATTGATGTTTCTCTTTTCCTATTATCAAATGTTGGTATGCAAAAGGAATCATTTTCAACTTTTGGTTCTACTCTTCATTACAAGTATCCTTACAAGGTATATCTAATGGTTTTGATCCTATAGATGATTTATAGGTTAGTTGCTTTTACTTACCTTACAACCCAATTATTGCAAGATGAGTTCTTCTTTCTTGACTATTTTGCTACTATGAACTGTAAGGAAATGAGTGAAATGAATTGATTAACCTTATATAATCCCTAAATTTGAACTATATAGGTACATATCATAGTTTAAGAAGATAGAGAACTATGCTTAAGGCTAAGTTGTTGAATAACATAATAGCTACATAATAGATTCCAAGATTAGTTATGCAGTAGATTGTAAGATTTTATCTAGCTAACCTATATCAAGTGGTTGAACATGATTGATATGATTTTGTACAAGTGTTTCATTGTCTATCATGCTAATCAAACACCCTCTATTAATGAAAATTTTGTACACATCTACTATTTGTAACTCCTAATGCATGACTAAAATGTTCATGCAAATTCCTAGTTAAACCCTTTGTGAATATGTCAACAATATTGTCTTTTTTGTCAACATGGGATTCACAAATCTAATTTTCCTGAACTCTTTCTTTGATAAAATGAAATATCAAATTTGTATGTTCAGTCCTCTCATATTGCTCTGTTGGTGTGACCAGATTGATTCCACTATTGCTATTGCTATAGAACTTCATTGTGTCTTGGGGAAAGCCCAAATCAATTAGTAGTCACTTGAGCCACATTACTTTAGTTGTTGCTTTTGAGAAGGCCATGTAATCCACTTCAATGTTGGATAAGGGAATAGGTGCTTGTCTCTTATTTGAACAACTTATAGTTTCATTACACAAGATGAAATGATAACCTCTAGTACATCTTCTTGTATCCTGACCACCTCTCCAATCATGGTCCTTCAATTAGGATGCTTGATCTACTCAAGTGAGTCCCTTAGAAAGTGTTACTTGCATGTGTCAAAAAATTCTCTTGATAGCTTCTTAGTAGTAAGGGCTAGGATTTACCATGTACTTGGCAACTAAACCAATAGCATAAGTCAGATCAAGCACGGTGCTAATCATAGCTCCCTTTGAACTCCGCATTGCAGATTGGTATGGTATTTATTCATATATTTTCTCCTTGTAAAATTTTCAAAACAATCTTGAAAACTTATTCTAGATCTTGATTCTATAGGATTTTAAACAAGCTTACAATCTTGCATGTTAAAATAAGTAATAATCCCTCTTGAGAAAGATAGATTTGTCCTTGGCTTATATCTCTTCTAACTTGTAGTTGAAGACAATGGCTATTCTCCCCTAAATCAATCATCTAACAACACTTCTTGAAAGATACTTTGAGAGAGAAGAGAAAAGAAAGATTATTACTATCAAGGATGCATTCATCTACATAGAAGTACAATGTGATATAATGTGAATCAAAATCAAAAATATACAAATTGGTATCAACAACACAACATTCAAATCATAGGCTCAATAGAAATTGATCAAAAATTTTATACCATTATTGGGTAGCATGTTTTAGACCATAGCAAGCATTGAAGAGCTACAAAACCAATTATCTTTGCATCTTGTCCTACTATTACTTGTACTATTTAGAGTCAAAAGTTCAGGAATAATGTGCATGTATACACTTTTGGTCAATGTGCTATTGAGGAGTTTTATTTTGGCATCAAGAGCATGCACTTCCAAATCATTTTGAGTCAAGAAAGCAAGAAGCACTCAAGTGGTTCTCATCTTGAAAATAGGAGCGTATGCTCTACGTAATCAACACTTTGGACTAAAGAAAATCCATGAGCTACCAATCTAGCTTTATACCGTTGGATTAGGCCTTGGGCATCATATTTCTTCTTAAAAATCCACCACGCTTGACAAGAATTGTCCCATGGCCTAGAATGGCAAGGTTGGAACTATCTACCAAGTAAACTTGTCAAGGTGTTGAGTATTCCTCATAATTGAGAACATAAGTGTGTTTATGTATAATGTAAGGAGAAACTACAATATCAATGTAACATTGTTTGTCTTGAGTGATGGAAGGAACAACATCAATGTTGTACAAAGGGAAGTGAGTTGTAGTAGAGTTACTTTGATATCAATTGTTGATTCCTTTCTCCCTTGTATCAGCAATTTGTTATGATAATATTTTACGGGAAGCACTTCTTTGAGCAATAATGATAGATGATGTGAGGTCTTGAAGAGTTACCTCCATAAGGTCTGGAGAAATAATTTTGATTGGATGGTTTGTGAAAAGATTTCTATTTTGAAAAGGAGTTCTAACCAGATATATTAAAAGAATTGTATCTTGAGAAATAATTTAGGCCAGGTTTGATGAAATAATTTTGTCTAAAGAGAACACAAGAGTCTTGCTTCCATCTCCCCTCACCTTTGCCTTAGGAAGAAGATATAGAACCTTTTGTAATTGCTACAACAATATTTTGCTCTACAAGACCTTCATGCTTCATGTTAATCTCTTCTTGAAGAAGAAGAGAAGTAATATTAGAAATGTCAATGTCTTCTAGCTTTAAAGTGATTGCAAAAAATGTTTGTAAACTAGAAGGTATAGATCTCAGCAAGTGAATATTATCTTGTTGATCATTGATCTGATTATTCACAACAACTAATTGAGTTAGGAGGCCACTAAAAATTGTTATATGTTTAGCAACATTGGCACCTTCATGCATCTTCGATGTAGTCAATGTATCTTGTAAGTACATGATGGTGACATCATATGAAATTTCATATGATGTGGTCAAATCTTCCCAAGATTCAGTTGCTAAAGTATGTCTGCTTAATAGCACTATCATTGCTAAATTCATAACTTCTAGAGCAACATTATTACTATGCTCCCAATCAGGTAGACCCGCTACTGAAGTGTGCTTGACTTTAATGTCATCAATGATGGAGAAAATTGAAGCTACTTTCAACTTGAAATAGATACAATGCTTCCAATAATGGAAGTAATCTCCATTAAATTCACAAAAGTAGAATCATCCCAAATGACTAGCAGGAGCAATATGAATAGCAAGTTAGAAGACATGATAAACCACATATGCAGAAATTGAATTTGAGGTTTCAAGAGAATCAAAAGACTTTGATTCACAAAGGATAGTGGAGAAAATTTCTACCAAAATCCAAAGAAGAGAGAGTAATCACTCTTTAAAAGAACAAAAAAAGTTCTTTTTATTTAGATACATAGATGTGTAAGAAGATCAAACCTCTAAGAATTCTAGAATGGTGTGCTAATGCATCTCCTAGCAACTAATATAAATTATAAGATATATATCTCTAATACAATATAAAGAAATGAGTGGAATGAATAGATTAACCTCAAATAGCTCTTGAGTCAAAGATTATATACATACATAGCATAGTTTGAGCGGAAAAATAACCATACCTAAAGACTAAGTTCTTATGGAACAAATGGTTATATATTAGAGTCTAATATTAGTTAGGTAGCTAATTATGTAATAAATTGTAATACACTATTAATCTAACCTATGTTAGAGAGTCAAGTGGTTGAACATGATTGATATGCTCTTATACAAGTGTTTCATTATCTATCATGCTAATCTAACATGAATTTCATAGATTCCAATTCTCTTCTTTAATATTTTATGATCTTAATGGTGATTACAAGTAAATCTGGACTCCAAGTCCCTTGAATTAGACATTCAAGGAAGACCTGAGTTTACCTTTGCACTCATGAGCATTGAAACAAAAAAATCAAGATGAGAAATTACAAATATTGACATTACTTTTAGCTATATCAAACTTGCACAAGGTATTAACGAATTCATTGGTGTTTTCATCCAAACTTATTATGCCAAGTCTAAGTCTTCCTTTCTATGTTTCTGAAGTGTTGAGTGACTTGTGCTACCATACAACATGCAGATGTAAATCCAAGTCTTCATACACTCACTTTTTGAACAGTCTTATATATTTTTGTTAGATTACCATGATAGATAATAAAATACTTGTACAATATCATATGAGTCATGCTCAACCACTTGATTTTCCAACTTAGGTTAGGTAAATATAGTCATGCATTTTGTTACATAACTAATTAGTTACATTACTAATCTTGTAATTTGTTATATGGCCAATCTATTAAGTAACAACTTAGCCTTTAGGCATAGTTCTTGATTTTCTTAACTTTATCATGTACCTATATAATTACAACTCAAGGGCTATCTGAGGTTAATCTGTTAATTCCACTCATTCCTTACATGGTATTAGAGCCATACAACTTAGAATTCTTCATTAGCTACTAGGAGATGCCTTTGCACACAATTTGAAGGTTCAAGAGATTTTATTTTCTTACAAATCATTGTACATATATACAAGAACTTCTTGTTGCTCTTCTCAGGAGTGATTTTTCTCTCTCCTTTGGATTTTGGTAGAGAATCTCTCCACTATCTTTATAAATCAAAGTCTTTTGATTTTCCTGAAACTTAGGTTTGAATTTTATGTTTTGCATGTTCTTTTGTTGAATAAGAATCTCTATTCAGCACTTCAATTAAGTAAATAACTCATTCTATCTCAAGGAAATTAATATTTTACTATATGATGATTTAGATAATCTGATTGCATTTTGTCCTAGATTAGGCAAATTTCTATCTATTGGATGAGTCGCTTCAGCCCCCTAAAACTACTCAAACCTTTGTTCTGACCAGTTGAGTCACTTTAAGCAGCTAGAGTCTCTACACCATCCAATGTTGTACCTTTTGCCATTATTTTGCTATGGCATCAATGTTTAGTGCACACCATCAAACATTATCTCCCACTACTACATGAAAACAATCTAGTTACCTGGATGGATTGAATCCATCATAATTCATTTATTTGTTGCTCATCTTGCCTTCATGGCAAACAAACTCAAACTATCTTACCTTATGAAGGAGTTATTGGAGCCAATGTTCCACTAGCTATCATTCACTCTGATATTTGTGGCCACATTTCTCCTACCACTTACACTAGTTACAAGTACTTTGTGATCTTTATCCATGAATATACAAGGTGTAGTTTCTTGTTCATGCTCAAGTTCAAGCACAAAGTCTTTACTTGCTTCAAGAAGCATGTCACATAAGAAAAATGCAACTCAATTTGAAGCTTTGTGTATTGTCTTTTGAAAATGATAGTGAATACAAGTCTACACAATTTCATGTTTTTGTGACAAAAAAGGTATTATGCATCAATTGATCACAACATACACTCCTTAGCAAAATGGTGTTGCAAAGCATAAAAATAGAATCTTGGTGGAAACAATTTTCTCTATGTTGCTGGCATTTGGACTCCTTGAGCCTTATTGGAGAGAGGCATTACAATCTGCAAAATTTTTAAGTTTTATAGAATGAAATCCCACTTAGGTGGTCTCCTCTGATGCTACACCATTCCAACTCTAGTTTGGTCATAAACCTAACCTATCTCTACATTGAGTTTTTGGTTGTATTGCATATCCCCATGTTGTACCTTCCTGTGGGTCTAAACTTGATTCCAAATCTTACACATGTATTTTCTTCGGTTATGTCCAAGATCATGAATCTTATGGACTACTGCATTTTTTATAACTGCATATTTCTATCAAGAGACGTACAATTTCCAAAACATACTATTGGATATCAAGAATGTGCTGAAATTCAAGGTGACCAATAGGATCTCATCTTTGATCCATAACTTGTATATGAATGGTATTCTCTCCTTCTACTTCTCCCACTTTATCTTAATCAACTCCTCTCAACAATTATCACAATTCTCAGCCAACTCTTACCAACACCACTATAGTTCCTCCTCCATTTTCCTTATAGAATACCATCACTATCTTCTCATTCTAGTTATCCAAATAGTTCCCCAAACTTTTCTACCATTGTTTATACTAGGAGGCCAAAACCTCATATTTCTCCAAATATAGTCCTAGAGTTTTCTCTACATTTGTGCACCAAAGTTTTCACTCAAGTCTAGAAATATGATGCAACATCAGAGGTTGCTAATGCAAATGTATTATTCTACATTAAGCCTTGATCTTGACACATATGAAGCTTCTATCTCTGGACCTACTTCTTCCAAATGGCTTGAGGCCATTCACAATGAACTTCAATCTAGGGAGAACAATCAAACATAGGTCATCAGAAAATCACCATAAGGTTGTAAGGTAATAATTGATAAGTGAATTTTAAGAAGAAATATGATGCACATAGCCTAATCCAAAGGTATTAGGCTATATTGATAGTTTGTGTCTTTCCTCAAGTTCTAGGTGTTGATTACACATAGACCTACTATCTTCTTGCCAAGACAATAACCATTTGAATGATGCTTGATTTCTTAGTCCACAATGATTTAGAGGTGCATGCTCTTGATGTCACAAAAAATCCTCAATGGCACATTGGTTGAAAGCATATATATGCACATTCTTCCTTGACTTTTGACTCCTAGAGAAAATGAGTAATAGTAAGACAAGGCATAAAGACAATTGGTTCTACAACTCTTCAAGGATCTCTATGGTCTAAAATAGTCTACCCTATAGTGGTATAAGAGTTTGATTAGTTCTATTGAGCCATGGATTTGAGTGTTGTTCTATAGATACTAATTGTATATTTTCTTTTGGTTCACATTAGTTATCTTATTCCTCTATGTAGATGATTGCATCCTTTCCAATAACATTATTTCTTTTCTCCTCTCTTGTAGAGAATCTCTCAATAAGAGTTTTGAGATGACTGATCCGGAGGAGATTAGTCATTGTCTTCAACTACAAGGTATATTAGATAGAAGCTACAAAAAATATGTCTTTCTTAAGAGAAATATTTGGGAGAGGTTCTTTCTCTTTTTAATGTGCAGGACTGTAAGCTTGTTTAAAATCTTGTAGAGTCAAGGATTGTATTAAGTGTTCAAGATTAAGCTACAAGTGATACAAAGATAGAATATATGAAAACAATACCATACCAATCTATAATAGGGAGTTTAATGTGAGCTACGGATAGCACCATGCCTAATATGGCTTATGCTATTAATTAAGTTGCCAAGTACATGGCAAATCCTTGCCCTAGCCATAGGAAAGTTACCAAGAGAATCTTTCAATACATAGAATATACACTTTCCAAGGCTCTCACTTATAATAGATCAAGCATCCTAATTCATGGATACTCTTACTTTGATTGGGAAGGTGATCATGATACAAGAAGATCTATAGGATGTTATTGTTTCATCTTGTATAAGGCAATTGTAAGTTGAGTAAGAGATAGGTATCTTTTTTCTTTATCCGGAATTGAAGCATAATACATCACTTTTCAAAAGCAACAACTGAATTAGTGTAGCTTAAGTGGCTACTAATTGATTCAAAGACACAATGAAGCTCTACTGCAACAACAATGGTGCAATTGACCCTGCCACACCAACTAAGCAGCATGAGAGAGCTACAAATATAGATATTAGAATTCATTTTATGAAAGAAAGAATTGAGGAAAAACATATCTCTACTTCTTGTGTTGACAACAAAGACTATATTGTTGACATATTTGAAAAGGGTTTAACTATGGATTTGCATGGAAAGTTCAGTCATGCATTAGTAATTATGGACAAAAAATCTATAAAAAAAATTATTTAGGAGGTGTTAGGTTAACATGATAGATAATGAAACACTTGTACCAAAATATATCATTCATACTCAACCACTTGTAATATATTATTAAACTACTATTGGAATCTATTATATACTTAGTATGTTACTTAATGACTTAGCCTTTAGGCACAATTTTATATCTTCTTGAACTATGTTGTGTACCTATATAATCTCAACTCAAGGGTTATTTAAGGTTCATCTACTCATTTCCTTACACTTTTATCTCATAACTCTTATAAGATTCAAAATTTTCTTGGGCACTAACTTACTCTCTGCATGTTCTTCTTAATTCATCTTTGCATTTTCTTATTCATTGAATATTCTAATTGCTAGACTAAGAAAATGTTGCAAACACTTCTAAATTTTTACCATTGAAGCAATCTCATAACTTTTACCATGAGATGGGAGTTTGAGTTATCCTAAGTGTAGCTTTACCAAGTCAATCTCATAACTTTTATTATGAGATGGGAGTTTTTCTTCTACAAGTCATCTTTGGTGTCTCAAATGGAGGAACATTCAAGCAAAAATATGCAGTACATTAAGGTGTTGGTAATGCAATGACATGTTTGTATTCTATATGAAATATACACAATGTTCATACATTGATTTGAGTAACTCAATGCAAAATTCTACACACCTCCCAAAGGTGGCTTCTCAAAGAGATTAGTTCTTCTTGTTTTTCTCTATGACTAGCATTTCTCTTTTTTGTCATCAAATGTTAGATGAGAAATGGATTCTTTTCAACTTTCTATTATACTCTTCATCCTACATGTATCCTTACAAGGTATTTTTATTGTTTATGACACTATAGATGATTTCAAAGTTAGCTACTTTCTTAACCTTACCACCCAATTCTTATGACATGAGTTTCTCCTTTCTTGACTATTTTGCTACTTTGAATTCATAGATTTTGAGTTTCCTCTTTGATATTTAATGATGTTAATGATGTAAATGATGGTTATAGGTGAATTTGGCCTCTAAGTACTTATTTTCTTATAGTTGAAATTTTAGGAAGACACTAGTTTGCCTTGTCACTCATGAGCACTAGAACAAAGATACTAAATGACTAAAAATGAGAAATATTGACATTACTTTCAGTTATATCAACACTTACATAGGGTACTAAAAAAGATGTTGGTGTTTTGTTCAAACTTACTATGCCAAGTCTAAATCTTCCTTTTTGTTATTTTTGAAGTGTTAAATGACTTGTGCTTCCACACATCATGGAGAAGTAAATCCAAGTCTTCATACACTTGCTCCTTGGAAAGTCTTATAACTTTTATCTCATAACTCATTCAAATTTTAATTTTTCATGGGCATTAACTTATCTTGGCATGGTCTTACTAATCAATCTGTGGATTATCCAATGTCTTGAATATTCCAATTGCTAGAGTAAGAAAATTCTACAAACACTTCTGAATTTTTACCATTGATGCACAATGTTATATTAGAGTTAGTAATATTAGAGTTATATTATTAGAGTTATTAGAGTTACCCTAAGTGCAGGTTTTACAAGACAAACTCATAACTTTTATTATTATGAGATTGGATTTTTTCTTTTGCAGTAACTCAATCTTGGCATGTTTTTCATAAGTTATCTTTGGTGTACTAAAATCTCAACTAGAAGAACATTTAGCCAAATATGTAGTATATTAAGTTGTGTGTAAATGAAATGATATGTTTTTCTTCTATATGAAACATAGACATGAAAACATCTACATAATGTTCATATGTTGATTTGAGTAACTCAAGCCACAAAGCTACATACCTCTCCAAAGTGGCTGCTCAATAAGGTTAGTTCCTTGCTTGTCTTTATGATCGGTGTTTCTCTTGTCCCATTGTCAAAGGTTGGATGCAAAATGGATTCTTTTCAAGTTTCACTTCTATTATTCATCCTATAAGTATACTTACAAGGTATGTGTATCATGTGTGATCCTAAAGATGATTTCTAAAATAGTTACTCTTTCTAACCTTGCTGACAGATTATTGCAATATGAGTTCTTCTTTCTTGACTATATTGCTACTTTTTTATGAGTCTCTTCTTTGATATTTCATGATCTTAATGGTGGTTATGGGTAAATCTGGACTTCAATTCCTTATTTTCTTGTAGTTGATATTTTAGGATGACCCAAGTTTGCCTTGGCACTCATGAGCCACCGGAATAGAGATACTGAAGATGGGAAATAGGAAATATTGACATGTGTAGAGTGTATTGACAAAGTCATTGGTGTTTTCATCCAAACTTACTATTCCAAGTTTGAGTCTTCATTTCTATGTTTTTGAAGTGTTAATTGACTCCTGCTACCATACAACATGTAGAGGTAAATCACAAGCTTCATACACTTGCTCCTTGGACAGTCTTATAAGTTTTATCTCAAAACTCTCATAAGATTCAAATTTGTCTTGTGCACTAACTTATTCTTGGCATGTTCTTCCCAATTCATCTTTTTACTTTTCTCATTTCTTGAATATTCCAATCTCTTGATTGAGAAATGATTCAAACATTTCCCAAAAAATTCCATCAATACATAGTAAATATTTGAGTTACCTTGAGTGCATGTTTACTAGGACAATCTCAAAAATTTTGTTTTTAGATTTGAGTTCTTTTTGTGCACTAGTTAATCTTGGCATTTTCTTTGCAAGTCATCTTTGCACTTTCATATTTTTGAGATTTTAGTTGCTCAAAAAAAGGTTAAAAGCACTTCCAAGTTTTCACGATCTTTTACCATTAATGCATATAAATGTTCAAGTAGCCATAAGTGCAATCTTACACATACTTAACTCTTTATGTATTTAATAGTTTTGACAATCTTTAAATTGAAGAGATCATAACTTTTTTGCTTTGACTACACTTATGCATTATCATTGGTTTTTTTAACAATATGTGTTTTACTCAACAACTACAAATTTGTCTTATCTTACCATAAGTGCTCATATCTATCATAGGTTATGGGACAAATAACTAGATTGTGCTTCAACAAGTTGTATTCAAGACATCCCACTACCTATTACACAACATTCTAAATGTGATATGGGGATATATTGGAAGGACTTGATTCTTTTCCAAAGGTTAAAAAGGTAAATCATTGATAGTCTACTCATGCTTATTGGTTATTCTTTTAGCATTCTAAAATATTTCCATCATCTATCCTTCATAGTCATTTTTAATGCTATGGAGACTTGACATTCTTTTGAACATGTATCTTGAAAGATTTGGCTTGCAAGAAGCATTAGCTCAATGTATCTTCAAAGAGTTGGCTTGCAAGAAGTATTGGCTCAAATGTCCAAAGTATCAAAGGTCAAGCCTAAAGTGCAATTGCATGACCTTAACTAGTTTCCAAGTTTGGTAGGGCTTTTTAAAGGATCATGGTAGAAAGCTTAAACCATCACCCACTATATATTATCATGTAGAGTACATCTTGCACAATGGTAGGGTGGAAGAAACATTTCTACCTTAGAGTTGTTCCTGGCTCCTTAGCACACCAACTAATAATTGGGATTGTAACCTCTTGGGGGTTGGAATGGATGTTGTTATAATTTTCTTTTCTCTCTCTAGGAACATACCAAGTACCTAGTGTTTGTGTGTAGACCTATCATTAGTATTTTGAGCTTCCTTGTTTGCCTAACCATAGGAAAATTCTACCCTTGTTTTTGGTGTCACTTATATTGAGTAGGGAAATAATGGGCAAGCTAACCTATCATCATAACATGCACTCTTGGTCTACTAGTCATCACTTCCAACATGACTAAGGAGAAATACACAACACATCTAAAAAAAAGAACCTAAATGGAACATCAAACACCAATCCAAGCCAATTGGACATATAACAAAGCATGCAAACACGAAGAGGATTAAAATGCAAGAAACTAAGGGAAACTCTTGAAGTTTTTGTTAGAAATATGCTTTAGAGCTTCCTTGCTCCATCTAAGAGCTAATCTCAATTTTTACTCCAAGTTTATATCCAAGTAGGAAAATTCTATGCCTTTTGATGAAGAAAATTCTATGAGACTCATATGGAGATAAATTTTTCTCTATAGCTTTGATTCATTTTTTATAATATTCAATAAAAATCTTGTTAAATAAGCATTCCAATGATATAAAGCAAGCCATAGTTTTACTACTATAGCCAAAAATTTGGCCAAATTTTTGTAATTCTAACCTTAAGTAAGTCTCATAGCTTGATTCTTGTATACTTTTTTGCCAAACTTTGGTCTAAGGATTCATATAAAATAAAAATTAACATTATATAAAGTTTCAATATTTTCACTCTTAACTTCAAATTAGAGATTTGATAGTCTATTGTAGTCAAATATAGAATTTCTCTACTGAGCTTGCAATAGTATTTCCAATAGAGTTTGTTGCACCAATCTCACTAGTTATAAACCTTGAGCCAACCAAATTTTATGCAATAGTTCTTTGTGCTATTATCTAAGTCTTTGTAAAGTTTGATAGTTTAATCCAAACCCAATCCTTGGATATGGATCAATTCCCAAACTTTGTTAACTTTTGATAATCCTTAGATATGGATCAATTCCCAAGTTTAGCTAACTCTTGCACTCTAGAGACCCAAGAATATTTGATCCAAGATCCTAAATTGTTTATTTAAATAACTTGCTTGAAACCTTTGTACAAAGGAAAAAATTCTAATCACTAACAATCTTGGAAAGTTTCAAATGTTAATTTGAACCAAAACTTGAGAAGTGATAAAAAACCCAAACCTACTCATAATGTCCTTCTCAAAAATTTGATTTCCAAGCTTGAATTGATTATATCAAATTTAAGATCTACTCAAAATTGGAATTTCTTGCTCTTAACATGACCAACATTGTTCTATGTTCAACCTCATTGAAAAATTACAAAAATCTATGACAAAACTCTAAAAAATCCTCCAATTTATATACTTGGATATGAATTTGATTCCCTTAATTATATCTCACTAAAGGTTTCTCAAATCCCTTTCTTTTTATTTTCAAACCATAGCCTATCCTTTTTTCATTCTAGCCATAATCTTTTCTCATTGAGTGCACTTTCAGAACTCACCCAAATTCAAAAACTCCAAACTTCACATGTTGGAACCTAATTTCTTGAATTTTTTCAAATAGTCATTTCTCCTTTTGACACAAGGATCCCAAAACTCCATCTTGAAGCCCTTGAGTGAAATTAAGTCCCTTTCCTTCTACAATAACACATAAATTGTTATGTCTTAGACATGACAATAAGCAAGCACATGAAGGATGATAAGACCCAAGTTTTCTATCATTGATATAAATGCAAGCCCAAAATGTACTTACCATCCAAACTCACAATTGATCATAGTGAAAAATCTGCAACTTGATGAGAAAAAGATTCAAGAGTATAGAACATCTTTGGTTTAAACTTTTCTTCCCACACTCTAGTACAACTTTCACTCTCCAATGTCTTCCTCCCACTCAAGACTCCTAAGACTAAACACCCTTTCTCCCTTGCTTCATCAAGTCTCCACCACCTATATACATCAAAGCACTAAAAATAAAAAAGATTGTAATACATATCGCCAATCATATCAATGTACATAGATTTCTTGGATGGCAATAGCTCAACCGTGGGATCCATCATACAATCCATTCCAACCATATGGAGATAAACAAAATTGAACTATTGAACTATACAAACCACAACAAAAAAATTGTGTGTCTTTGGACTTCATCCACACTATATGGATTACAAGGATTCCCATGCTTCATTTTTTGATGCCAAGAGAGTCTCTCGTTTGGAAATGGATTGCAAATGTTGGTTCTCCAAATTATATTTCAGATCCATATGGTCTCACCTTACCAAGCCTATTAGTCACATACCTCATAGCAACTCAACAAGTTAGTATTGGAGACTAAGTATCTTGTAACAACCAAGAAGATTATCATTCAAATGGGAATAAGTGTAGGCCTTCACATATAGTGAAGAGCCATCAATTAGATGAACTGTTGATGCCTTTCCTTTCTAAAGGGTCAAACCTTAATCACCATGACCATGAGCAAGATGAATGCACAAGGAGTTTTGAATGTGTCAAAGGAGGATTGGAGGATAGAGTGCAAAGAAAAGGGTCTAACATACCTAGACCATGTGAAGAACACCAAAAATTTCATCACTATTGTGCATATAAAAGAGCAGCCATTTCTTCTGAAATCAAAGAACATGGACAAGGAGGAGTAAGACAAGGGAAAAATGTAGCAAGAAGATGAGGAGTTGAGATACCTCAACACCCAAGGTTTGTTCCTTAATCAACATATTCAAAAGTTAAGCTATCAATATTCCATAGTAGTTCTTATAGTGTTCTAAACATCTTGTGAAAGTCTAATTTAATCTTTTAGGTCACTTGATAAATCTCCCTCTAACATTGATTTTAGACTTTGAATCTTACTCATTTCTTGGCATATTTTAAGTCATTTTCTCTATCTAAATCGGTTAAATAACCCCCATAAACTCTAATGGAATTTTGGGACCTTAAGAGTCCTCATTTCATGCAACAAATAATTTCATCTTAACCTCTACTGCAATTGGGGAGTCTATCTCTTGCCTTCCCTTTGCCTCACTTTGTGAAATGTGGTCACATAAGCTTGAAATGTTATAAACTGACCAGTGTGCTACAAACAAGGTTAACTCTTAGCTTAGCCTCGTGAATTAATACATGATGTTGCTCCAAGCTAACCCTATAAAGAAAGGAATCAAAGCATAATATACATATCTATATGATTGGGGAATGAAGAATCAAGTGTAACTATTTTTTCAAGGGTTTTTGATATTGCCAATGCTTACTTAAGTACCCACCATGAAATGTATTTTTGGGACAAAATTGCTAAGTAACTACTTTGTTTTTCCTTCCTTTACATGTGATCACTGACACAAAATAAACTATTGTAATTGAACTTGAAATTTAATCATAACATAAGTTGCTAAAGCACTACACTGTCAATTTAGATTGAGAGGTCCATGTGAGCTACATTGCTAGTCAAAATTTAAGGCATTCCGAGCGTATGAGATCTACACCTTCCTTGTGAACTCTCTCTAATAATTCTTGAAGTAAAAGCTTAAAACCCTTTAGAATGACCATGGTGGTGTTAACAAGCTTGCCTTACACCTATAATTGCACCAACAGAGTAAGAAAGACTATTGCATAAGTCACAAAAGCTCATAAATATTCTTACTTTGAAATACTATTGGGGCTAAGCCCCATTGTACCCTTATGTCTTTTCCTTGTATGGCTTGATGTGGTCTTCCAATCCTTTTTATTATCATATGTGGTTGTCTTCTCTCCTTTGAAGTATGCAATAATGTTGTACTTTTGTCCCACACATTTTTGGGATGTGCATATTGTAGATATGTCTATCTAAGACTTGGGACATTTTTGCATTTGCATGGTCAAGTTACACTCTTTATAAATATGCATGCAAGTTTAGTGTAACTACCTAGGAAAACTTACTATGCTACTTGGCAGATTTGTTGGGACCGGTATGAAGATTTGATCTTGGTCACAAGCAAAAGGAACACAAATGAAACTCAATCACACAACTAAGTTTGTAAGGCAATTGTAGTTTATCTTGTGTTCTCTCAGCTTAGCCTGGTGATTTAGCAAGAAAACATGATGTTGCCCCAAGTGGTCTCCTTGTTACAAAAGGAACCAACGCATAATATAGATGTATAGTTATCTAAAACTACCTCTAAACAACTCTATTACCTTGCAATAAATGTTTAAGGCAAATTGATATTTCATATGTATATCTAAGTTGAAGATGAAATATTCATCCTTCAACAATTTTTGTAGAATTTAGCATGGTGAAAAGGTTTCCTTCCTTCTTTTTATCTTATTCAAGTCAAGTACCATAGAACCATGCACCATATAAATCTTGGATTTTTCTCCATTTCCATTGAAAAATATTAAAACCTAAAGAAAATCATATTTTTCAGAAAAGTGAGTAATATTGCATTTTCAATAGACAAGAGTCTTACTAGTTGAGTATAATATCACTTGAATTGGCACAAATCTTCTTTGTGCCATTTTTTTAGAGAATATGGGAGTTTAGTAGAAAGTCTAGACAAAATATGGAGAACCAATAGGAATGGAAACACAGAGATTAAAGAAAAGGATATTAACATCCAGATTTCTAAGATAAGAAAAAAATCATGGTGAAGATTTTAAGACATGAATGATGAAATATTTTAATGACACTCCTTTTGATTACATATCTTTAAAAGTTGAGTGAGTAGTATTTCAACTATCTAAGATTTCTCAAAAGAGCTAGTTAGTATAAGAATCTTGGATTTTTCATTTACAAGTCAAAATTCTCTAAGACTATAGCATCTTATTATCATGTAATTCACTTGATTCTTATAGAAAAAATAGATATTTGTGCTCATCTCATCTTATTATAGTACATTTGATCTAAGGCAAATAAAGATTGAAATTAGTTAAATTATGTAGGTTTTAGGGGAATTTATACTACATTTTTGATTAAAATATACTAATTATGATATTTTTCTTACTATATTTAGATTCATATAGTTAATTAAGATATTAAGAATAATCCAACATTTTACCATCTTAACATTATCATATTTCAATTCTTATGCATAGCTTGATCCTAATAATAAATTCAAAATACACCATAGTCCTAAAGTAGTTCTATTACAATCTTTATATACTACTTAATTATGTATCTTAATTTTGAAATATTGATAGATTCTATATTTTAGTGATTCATATGTTGTTGTAATACCAATAGCTAATTGGCTTTGTAACATATGGATGGATTCAGTAGATCAAAGAGGAGTATCACAAAAAGTGTACTTCTATAAATAGAGTAGAAGCCAAAAAAAGCTTGAAAATTTCATAGCCAATTTTGGAGGTATAAATGGGTGAACTAGGCCTAAATGGATGGATTAGACCATTTATCTTGACAAGAGTTTTCCAATGGTACCTCAGCCATGTGATTTATAAGGTTCATATGGAAAGATTCTGTATAAGTTTAATCTTATCAAAGCTAGTTTGACCAATCAGATAGTACACAAGCACGTTAAGGACTACTTAGACTTAAAGATATATTAGATTGATGTTAATATTAGTGGGTGGTCAAGTGAAGACAATGATAACTAAGTCATAACACATTTAACTCTTTAGAACATACTTCCAATAGCCAAAGAAATTTATAAATCTTTCAAATAAGGTCTTCAAAATATGGATAGTATGAATTATATATGGTAGCTTTCTGATGTTCAGGAGGTCATGTAAGAAATATTTTTTAATTGTGAATAATAAAGAAGTTCAAGTTACAAACTTGAGTAATGATATAGAAAATTTTCATGTTAGAAAAAGTATCTTTGCTATTTTTGTCTACTTCCAAAAAATCAGTTAAATGTATTTTTAAAGGACATTATAAGAGAATACTTGATACAAAGCTTTACAATTTATTGGAATTTTTCTTCCAAAATTATGTTCATGACTATACAAAGCAAATGTAAATGCTAAAGATTCACATGGAACTCCTTGATTTAGCTTGATTTATGAAAGTTCTTAAACTTTTTTTGCAAAAGTTCAATTCCAAACTTGTGAGGCTAACGCATTAGTTAAACATAATTGCTAATACACAATTTCAAATTATTGATAAGGGTGGTTTTCTTGTGCTGTATATTATTATGTTTCATCATTTATCTTTCAAGTTATATTGTAGTCACACTCAGATATTGTTTGTCATTATTTGACAATGGAGATTGTTTTTCTTATTTTGAATTAAGCACTTCACTCTGATAGTTAAAAAAGGTTTATATGTATAATTCAACAATCCTTTAACATGAAGAGATCATCCAATCACATCAAATATTGTGGAAATTGCTAATTTCAAACTTTGATTACATTGCAATAGACATATGGAAGAGGATGTTCAATTACTAAAGCATTTTATCTAAGTGTTATTAGGATGCCAGACAAAAGATGGTAAAAAGCTTGAATATTTGTGCTAAGTACTACATGAATGGTAATGAGTACTTGAGAATTAAAAGAGATTGCATGGAACAAACTCATATTACAATATAGTATTTTCCATACATCCCTTACAAGTATTGATGAGACTAATAAAATTGTCATTTAGGTAGTAGGTATATTGATCTCCAACAAAAAGTTATAAGCTAAAGTATTTGTATGTATAGAAACATTTAAAGTTATACAAGCCTAACCATTGCAGGTAATTTTTTGAGATTGATTGTTTTGCTATGAGATCAAGTATAATATCTTCAACTAAATAAACCTCCTAGTACAAATATGGGTGCTTAAAATGATAAAATTTTGATTTCTTTTGCTAAGTTATGTCCATGATCAAGTAGATAAAATTGTAAAGCCAAATTAACAGTCATCTTTAAGGAAGAAGTGTTTGATATTTCTTGATCTTATAATATTATGCCACTACGCTTTAGAATTTCACTCTATATATGTAGCATAAGCTTCAATGTAATAGTTCACTATCAAATCATTACTGGAAACAAACCCACTCTAATCATTTTAGCACCACTAGTGATAATTCTGCTTAATCTATACCAAAGCTAGCCTTCAAGTTCAATAGTACTTGTGTATGCCATAAGATACTATTAAATAGCTTACCCAACATGAACATGTCAATTAAGGTGGAAAATGATCTCAATTGAGATACCAAGGCTTAGTTGATGCATTAATTAACTTGAAATTTATTATACATGTGTGTTTGTAGTGATCTTAAAATTTTTTAACTTTTCTTCATGATAACATTATAATGAAACAAAGATCAATCATATCTCACTTATATTTGATGATATAACAATGAAACAATGAAATATAAAGTCCAAAAGACCCAAAAAGTCAAAAGGCTTAAAACATAATACAAAACACATGAAATATGAGTCTAGGCAAGAGCCTAGAGCATTTGACCAATGTGTAACAAATTGGTCCAATGTAAACTAATCTGGGACATATACTTCCCTAACACTAAAGCCTCAATTTGTAAGAGAACTGAGAAATCACTACAACTAATCTGATGTCTATCTTAATCTATTGGTAACAAGGCACTCAAAAAAGATATGGTGCTCATCCTCAACTTTGCTCATGGTACACAATATGAAAAGTTGTATGGAGTGCTCTATTTGCTACCAACTTCCTTGTTCTACTTCTAGTCTAAGAGAGCTAGTTCTATATTGAGCAATAATATGTCTAAGTGAAGTAAAAGCCTAGCCAAGAGATAATCTTGCTTGCAATACAACAACATAAGATTTATAAACTGCTAATAGAACTCCATCTTGGTACCAAGTCCATCCTTCATGGAAAGATGGCTGGCACCATCTTGCCATAAGCAAAGTAAGAAATGCTCCTTGATCACTTCTTGTAGTGCAATAGGCTCCAATTTCCAATGTCACTAAGCAACATTCCATCTTGTGGCCCATACAATCAGATTTGTATACCATCCAATAGATAGAGTGGCACAAAATGCTTGGTAGAGAAGTCTCTCATGCTCCATAGATCTCACCTTAATGGCATATGTGAGAGCTAAAAACAAAAAATTAGCCTCAAGAGGCAAAAAACATATTTTAGCAAGCAACAATATATATGGAGCTTGAGTCCTCACCCCAAGTTCATCACACAAAAAAACTTATGAAATTTCTCCACCTTTTGTCACCATGTCTACTTAGTACATGGACCCCAAATTTGAGCACCATAAAGAACCATTGAGTCTATAAGAGATATGAAAAACACCTTCTTCAACTCCCATGTGGAAAGATGAGCAAGTCTAGGGTGATTCATGAATGAATACAAGGCTCTAAACCTTGCATTGATTTGATTCTTCTATAGTCTAACTATAGTCATTAGAAAACTCAAGGCCCAAGTACTTATAAGAAGAAAGTTGCTCCAAATGCTATCCATCAAAAAAGAAAGGTGTGACAGCTTTAAAACCCACCATAATCACCTTGGACTTGTCGAGGTTTACCTCCATCTTTGTTTGATTGCAATCCCAAAGAAGAGAATCTTATTGATTCTATAAACTTTCTAGATTGGTGGAGAGGATCACTACATCATTTGTATAAAGGAGTGCATTTCTTATCAAAGAGCCAACATGTATACTAGTAACTCTAGCTTCCATGAGTACTATTGCTAGGTCATCAATGAAGACTCAAATGAGTTGATATTTGATACATTTGAAAATGGTCTTCAAGAACTTTTGATCAAGAACTCACTTGTAGAATTTGAAGCCCCTTTGTTGAAGGTTGTTAGATTTTGAAATCTGTATGATTTAAAAAATTCCATGTTAGAAAGTTCAGATTCAAAAGCTTACAACTTTTGATTTACATATCCAAATGAGTGAATCCTTGGTTCAAGAAAACAAGTATTTGTAGAGTATTGGTGGATGTAGATTTATATAGAGTCTCATTTAGTAGAATAGAAACCATGGGAATTTGAAATCTATAAAATTCTCTTAGATTTTACAAAAAAAATTTCAAGAGATTTTTATGAATTCATAGAGCTTGAGTGAAGGTAGAGGATATATACTCATAGTAGCACTTTGGAGATTCCAGAATGGAAGCTTCCAAGATGGTGCAAGACATTGTTGATATAGCCTCAAATAAACAACTTGCTAAAATATACAAAAAAGTGAATGACTTCCATAAGGAACTCAAGAGCTTCTTTGCCCATATGTCTCAATGCATGAGCACTCTTATGGTAGATTTGGAAACCATAAGAGTAGAGGTCATGTTTGTAAAAGAGTTTTTGAATTTGGTCACCCGAGATATCCAAGAACTAAAGAAGAGCAACAATTTGATGTTAGACTCCACCAAGGGTATGGTAGATGCTACCAAGAAGGTTGATTCTTTGGGTTGACAAGCCACCAACATTGCTTCACAAAATGGTGGGTTGCAAGAGATTTTTGAGACATTAGAGGTCAAGATGAAGTCATGTGCTAAAGCTACAAAGGTGGATCAACTCTCTTACTTGCAAGAGCATGAGGATGAGAAGGAGAACCAACTGGTCAGAATGAAGAACTTGAGGATTTTAGGTTTGCCAGAGATAGAGAAGGAAGACACCAAGGCCATAGTGTGTGAATTTATTGCTGATTCTTTGACAGTTGATGATCCTTAGATTCTACAAGCATATATATTAGGACAACAAGGTGCACAACCTAAAAGCATTTTGGTGAGGTTTGGCTTTGAAACTAAGAGGAATTAAGTGATGGTAAACAAGGTTGTACTCCAAGGGTGGTGCATTTGGTTGGAACCTAATCTCACATCTCTCCAATGGCAAGCAAAGAAGTGAGAATTAGCAAAATTGAAGGAGGCTCAACAAACAAGTTTTGTTTCATTCTTGATAGATAATAAAGTTGTGATCACCCAAAGGATATTGTCAACTACTACATAGTGATTCCAGGCCATTAGAGTGTTATTTTGGAATGTTCATGGCCTCACACATACCAACCACTCAAGCACTAAGCCTTTGTGGGATGATGTTGATTTGATCCATCTTGTGGAGACATGGGAACATGAAGGAAACACCATTCAAGACATTGAAGGATTCACTCTTTTTGGTTTAACTTGGAACTATTGGAGGCAACATAGAGAAAGGTGCTTTAGAGGTATTGCTACTTATGTCAGATTTGGCTTTGAAAAAATAGTCTCTTTGATAGGCCAAGACTCAAGTGTACAATACTAATGGTTGAAGATTGGAGGAGTTGCTACACCTTGCTTCCTTGCTTTTTGTTACTTTGCTTCATTGACATCACCAATGTATTCAAGTGGAGTGCTCAATACCATGCAAAATTTCCACTCCTTAACAAAGAATGTGTTGGAGTTTCAAAGTAAAGGTGTAGTAGTTATTCTTGGTGATTTCAATGCTAGTATCCAAACATAGATTCTTGAGTTTAGTGAAAATGAGAATGACACTTTCCATATCTTAATAGGCAATTTTAGTGCTTGGTCCCACCCTTCCTAAGATCTTATGTCCAACACCATAAGCATCCAAATAAGAGTTATAGTGCCTTAACTTTTCACTCAACCCAAATTGGTCACTTCACTACAAAGACATCAATTCCAAAGGTTGCATACTTCCCTTCCCAAAAAGTACAATTCCAAAGGTTTCCTTGCATTGGCAATTAGTCTTTGCCTTTTGTGTTCCATGGTAATTTAAATGCTATAGCATATTTATGATCCATCAAGGCATTGCTTTGCTCCTTCAAAACCTGAACGATCATACACCCCAATCAAGTATGGATGTTTTCTTATACTCAAACACCTATGTTCTTACTACAAAGTTTCTCACCCCTACTCTAATAAAGACAACCACCAATACTATAATGAAGGCAACAATGACAAAGACCTTTGGTCCTTTTGTTGTATCATAGCTAAAGGAATCAATGAATATTGACATTTAGTCAAAACCTCAAATAGTTCCTTCTTACTTTAAGCTAAAAATATCCAAAAGCTAAGGGAAGCCAATGATCTTCTTGGCTCATCCTCACTATACATTGCTAATCTTATCTTTGTCTTATTATTTCTTCTTACATGTAGGTTAAGTAGGCACCCTACATGTGATAGGGAAGGTATCAATTCTTCCCAAAGACAACTTACAAGTTTGTCTTCTTTGGACTTCCTATTTTAAAGGTTACATCTAATCCAAATGTTTACAACTACAAAGACTTTTAAATTCTTCCTACTCCAAAGATCTTACAACTACAAAGAATTTCCTTTCACTAAAGTGTCTTTGGCCTAAATCATTATTGCAAATAACTACCTTCTCCTTTAAATTCCTAACAAGAGCTTGGTTTGCTCCTTGTAACTTGCTACTTTTAATAGATATGTATCACAAATTTTAGTAAACTTACCATTTGTATGTCCCATAAATCCAAGAACTAGTTAGTCCATCTTGTCTTCTTCATATTTTTTTCACTCCAACTTCTAGAGTTGCAAATTCAGCTCATTTAAGTTCACCTTTGTTACCTTCCCATTGAGTTGCTTCCTCCAACATCTTTATGAACTGGTCTTGAGATTCCTACAATTTCTTGATGGCCTTTGTCTTCTCCTCTTCTAAGTGTTGGGTTCAAGATCAATACTTCCTTCTTCAACTCCACCATCATTTGATCAGTTGATCTCTCTCCTTCTCCTCCTTCAAGTCTTTGTCTAGGTGCTCCAATTTGATTGCCAAATCACTATGGTATTCCAACATATGTACTTTTAAGGTAACTACTTGGATCCTGGCTATATTTCTATAATACTTAATACTTCTTTGTCTTGGGCCTTTAGTTTATCTTCATACTCAAGCTACATTTATTTCTTTTTGATCCAAAGGGATCCCAATTTGAATTGTAACCTTTGGAGTTCTTCATCTTGCCTGTGTTGCATATAATTTCTCTTGATCCAAATAGATCACAATTCGAATTCTAACCTTTGGAGTTCTTTATCTTGCCGCTTTTGGGTTGCTATCAAGGAAGAATTATGTTTCATTAGCTCAAATTTTTTGCATAAGGGCATTTACCTTCTTTGCCTTCATGGTGTAGATGAAGTTATAAAATCTTCATATGAGTGTGCTATGATCAACCACATTGGGGTAGAATTTTTGATAATATGGTAGAAGACGCTCATCATTTTTATATCAATGATCCCATCAAGTGGATTACAATGTTGGTGCACTTCTTAATTGATATTATGGGTTCTTAGGTCACCTCTTCTCCCAATTCAGCATGAAATACACTTGGAGTGTCCTTTCCTTCTTCTTCTACTTCTACTCTCTTTTATGCTTCTTGATGATATTCTTTGGCTTCATGCTGTTCTTCATTGCAAATGTCTTTTTTTGTCCTTCAATCTCCACTTGCTCTTTTTTGGGGACATTTACTTCTTGGTCTAAGAGGTTTTCTAGGCCAATATGATGTTTTGCCTTAGGTATTTTTGGCTTAGTCCTCTTATTATGCACTTTATTGTGGATTTGGGGTAGACTTTGCATCTTTGTACTTATCTTTATTCTTGGACCCTATAAAAGATCAAGGAGAGAAATAAGAGAATGGAAGATTGGGGCAAAAGATCACATTGGGAATCTTGAATGAAGAAAATTAAAATGCCTAGCATGAGCTTAGGCTTTGGTATATGGAACATACAAGGCTCTTGAGAAGCTTCTTAAAATTTGCCTTCTTAGAGTGCAAGCCAAGCTAACAATGAAGCTTCTTGAGAAGCTTCTTTCCAAAAGTTGCCTACTTGGCATGCAAGCTAAGCTAGTTAGGAAGCTTCCAAGAAGCTTCTTTCTAAAAATCATCTACTAGGCATGCAAGCTAAACTATCCAAGAAGCTTCCCCAAAATTTTCCTTCTAAAATTCATCACTTGGCATGCATATTAACCAATACTTGGAAGGTACCAAGTAACTTCAAAATACGTTTCTAGAATATTCTTACAATTCTTGGCTAATTTGGCCTATTTGCTACTTTTTTAGTCTTGACTAATGCATTTATAAAATCTATATTGTTATATATTTCTCCATTGCTAGTTGGTGACATCCTCATCACCATGGAAGCTTCAAATTCTTGGATGGCAGTTTGTGCATTCTAGAGATGAGAAAGAGGCTCCCAAGTGGCATCATGAAGCGGATACACTTTCTAAAGGACTTTGTACCCAATATGTTGTTGGTTGCCAGGTTGAATGTGGTGACGTGCAAGGATATGATCAACTTCATACTCCTCATGCTCATTGAGGAGGACTTTTGAGTACATTGACACTATTGTAATTGCTATTGTAATGAGAGGAAGAGACTTCAAATCAGGTCATTGTAATAAGGTATCAATGATGATATAGAACCTATTAGGTTTGTAATCAAGTTTGATGTCAAACAAATATAATTGTTCCTCTCATCCATGATGTCAACTCTTCATGTGCTCCAAATGTAATATTTGCAACAAGGATTTGAGATTGATTTGTATGATCATTTGTTTCCCCAAGAGATAATGTCTCCATACCTTGGTGGCATATACCATTGCTAGTTGTTCTCTATCTCAAGCAAAGTAATTCCTTTCTATGGTATTTAGTTGGCAAGACACAAAGGCAAATGAAATTTAGAAATTCCTACTACAATACATCTCCAACGGCAAAGTTAGAAGTATCAAAATCAACCACATAAGGTAGTTGAGGATCATATTGTTGAAGAATGGGTCTTGAAGGCATCATATGTTTTAGCTTCTAGAATGCTTCTTTGTGCTTGGTGGTCCATTGAAAGCTTGAGATCTTTCCCAAGAGGTCAGTCAATGGTGTGGCTACATGAGCATAGTACTGGAAGAACCATTGGAAAAAAATTGCCAATCCATTAAATGCCCACACTTCCATGGCATCTTTTCGAGTAGACCAATCAATAATGACCTTGATTTTCTCCTCTTCCATCTTGATCCCCTTTGATGAGATCTTATGATCCAAGAAGGTAACTTCTTTTTGCCAAAAAGCACACTATGACTTCTTGTAATAAAACTTCCATTGATGTAGTTATCTTAAGACTTATTGCACATGATTTGCTTATCTTGCCTTTGTCTTGCTATAGATTAAAATATCATCCAAGAATACCACCATATATTGATCCAATAGCCAATTTAACACTTGATACATCTTATCCATGAAGACTACTAGAGCATTAGTGAGCCTAAAAGGTAGAACTCTCCATTCACAATACACATACCTTGTGCAAAAGGTAATCTTTTGTACATCCTCATTATCAATAATAATTTTCCAATAACTACGTTGGAGATCCAATTTGGAGAAGTATCACACTCCACTCAATTGATCTAGCAAGTCATCAATTCAAGGCAAGAGATATGCATTCTTCATTGTTTGTTTATTGAGGCCACGATGATCAATACAAAAGCAAAATCCTCCATACTTCTTTTGGATAAATAAGTATTGGTGTTCCCTAAGGAGATGTACTATGTCATATGAAATCCTTCTCCAACAACTTCATTAGTGTTATTCAAAGCTTGTCCAACTTCTTTGGTGAGAGTTGATAGATTGGTCTACTCATTAGAGTACTTCTTGGCAACAACTCAATCTTGAAGGGCATACCACAATCAGAGAGTAATCCCTTTGGCAGATCATCCAAAGAACATATGCAAACTCTTGGACCACTTGATAAACCCTTACTTGATGAGGCTTTTGGCCTTCATCAGATTCTCCATGCACAATCAGCTTGATCCACACCACAAAAATAGGAATATCTTCCTCCAAAGCTTGCTCTATAATTGATTTATTGACAAGCTTCCCATCTTGGGATTGACTATCCTTAAGTGTCTTACTTAAAGGTGCTAGACTACCTAATTAATAATGCTTGCTTTGGTATTGTACTTCAATTTTTTGTTAGGTCCAATCAAATTGAACCTTATGATATTCAAGCCAAGGCAAACTTAGAATGGCATCATAGTGTAGAAGTGCCACTATAAACTTCATACACTCCAAATACTCCTTCCAAATCTTGAATGTAACAAAATGTGAGGTACAAAATGTAGAACCGTTCTACTATATGCTATCATCAATCTACTTCCAATTATTAGCTTGATAGGAATACCTAATTCCTTTGCTAATTGCATGGATATGCAATTTTATGAACTTCCAAAATGAACCAAAATCCTACAACCATGATAAGATATCATACCTTGCAAGTGAAGTAAACTTGCATAGGTTGAACCTTCAATCTCATTGGAACTAATCAAGTACCCAATAGGTGGCTCAAATTCTCTTATTGGAATTTTTCATTTCCTTGATCACCATGCTCTATGAACTCTATTTAGGCAATTTGTTGAGCTCATATATTCTTGAGTGTAAATTTAACAGTGCAATGTCCAATTTGGTAATAATAAAAGAAACCACCATTTTGTCATAGTCTTTCCCTATCTATAATACCAAGTGATTTCTATTGGATGACATTAATCTACCTTGGTGTTAGCACGTTATCGTACTTTTCTTTACTCTCTTTGAGAACACACAAGGTGCCTAGCTGTGGAGACTACAGATTAGAGGCTAGAGTTAAACCCGTAATGACTTGACTAAACATGTGTGTGACCCTCTCGCCGGAACCCTCCTTTCTCATAACTAATATTCTTGCTATCAAGAAAGGTAGTACCGGGCAACCTGACCTGTCATCACAACACGCACTCCTGGTCTGCTAGTCATCATTTCTAGCATAACCAAGGAGAAATACACAACACTCCTAGAAGGAAACAATCTAAGCGCAATGCCCGCACACCAATCTAAGCCAATTGGGTGTACAAATAGGCATACAAGCACAGAGAGGATCCAATCACAAGAATAAGGCAACAACTCTTTGTATTTTTTGTCAAGAAAGAGCTTCAGAGCCTTCTTGCTTTGTCATCAAGCTCATTTCAACCTGTACTCCAAGCCTCTTCCCATCTTTACTTCAAATCTCAACAAATTTCTACTCCATGTGGGGATTTTCTATGTCTTTTTGATGGGGAAAACTCTATGCAGCTCATATGAAGATAACTATTCATGTATAGCTTGGATTTGAGTGATCTAGGATTCAATGTAAAACCTATGAGATAAGATTTCCAATAATATAAAATATATTTCAATCATATCACTAAAACTTGCCTGAAAAGCTCTGAAAGTTGGCCAGATTTTTCGCAACTTCACCCTAATTTTGAAATCCTCTTTTTAGAGTTTGCTCTTGGTTCTAGGCAAATTTTCCCCAAATTTCTGATTCAAAAATACACTTGATCCTCATAAACACTCTGGAAACCTGAAACTCTCAATCATAGTCACAATATAGGAGAATTGATATCCAATCAAGATGAAAGATAAAATTGCTCTACCGAGCTTATGATAGTATTTTCAGCATGATGTTTTGCATTAGATCTCACTCTTCATAGATCTAGAACCAACCAAATTTTCCACAATAGCTATTTGTGTTCTTGTCTAAACTCCTGCAAATTTTGGTAGCCTAATCCAACCCCAGTCCCTAGATGTGGATCAATTTCTGAGCTGGGCTAACTTGTGAGCACTACAAACCCAAGTATACTTGATCCAAGACCCTAATTTCTCTATTTGAAGAATTCACATGAAACCTTCACATAGAGGTGCAACAAAGGTGCAATCCTATCCACCAACAACTCTGGAAATTTTCATAAGGAAATTTGAACCACAACTTAGGGAATGACCAAAACTCCAAACCTGATCATTAGCTCTTCTCCAACACCCTACATCCCATAAACTTCAACTTCAATCAATTGGATCTGATTTGAGATTGACCCAAAGCTGAAATTTATTGCATTCAATACTAAAGCACTTTTTCTACTCCCCAATCCCACTAAAAGATAGTGAAAATGTTTCAAGAAGCTCCTTCAATTGACTACTTTGTGCTCTTGGGTATGAATTAAACCCCCTTGCCTCAATTGATCATATCCCTCTCATACTCAGCTCAAATTGTTTGATTTCTATCTCCAGATTATAGCTTGTCATCTCCTCTTTTTAGCCATGTCCTTTGTTCCCCAAATGGCCTCTCCGAACTCCCCCAATGGTCAAAAAACTCTAGCCTTCTCTCTTGGGACCCAATCTCTTGCACATTTGTCCTTTAGTCTTTTTACTTTTTGACAAATGTACCCCACAACTCCACCTTGAAGCTTATGAGCAAAAATTTAGGCATTCCTCAACTGTAGAAGGACATATATTGTCAAGTCCCACACATTTTCATAAGTAAGCACAAGAAGGACAACAGGATCCGGGTTTCCCATCACCGACTCCACAAATACCACCTCAAAACGTGCCACCAACCAATCTCATAAGTCGTCATGGTGTAAAATCAGAAGCCTAATAAGAAAAGGATTTGGGAGTGGCAGATCAAAAGCATGGGACATCTCATGCTGGAATGCTTCCTCTAATGCTCTAACACTCGTTCTCTGCTACAACTCCCACTCCTAACGTCCTTCTCCCCTTAAGACTCTCCAAAATAAAACACACCCGTCTCTTTGCTTGCCCTCATCTTTATTCATCAGAGCCCTCAAACATGATAAGATTGTAACCCATGTGGCCAATCACATACATGTGCATAGATGGTTCACATGGCAACATCTTATCCATCGGATCAGCATACAACCTACCGCACTAACGTGGAGATAAACTATGATAAGTCACTTTTTTACGGCCTACGCAAACCACAACATGATAATGTGTGTAGTGTGTTGGCAAGTTTTATGAAGGTTGTGGTCAAGAACAAGTTATTGCAACCAAGGAATCAAAGCGCTTAGCCAACTACATGGCTTCCTCTTAGTGTTTGGTCTCTCACATGGTCATTTACAATTTGGTACATGACATTAAACCCCTCATAAATTGACCTAGAGCTTCACTTTCTAGTATATATAAAAATATTTTTATTTTTTTTTGGAATTGAGTGATATTAACTAATTTGCTTCAATTCTACTAGCATATTTCATGCAATTTATGTGACATTTATAACCTAGAATCACCCAATTATTGTACTCTTGAATTCTTCCCATGTTGAGAATGGTGTAACAAACTACCATTCAACTTGCTCCACTTGGAATCACCACCATAGTTTTACCATTCTATCCAATTTGCTTGAAGCAAAAGAATCTATCTCCATTCATTTTGAAGATTTATAGCTTCAAAATAACATTTGCTATCAAACACAAAATACATTATGCTCAAGAGATTCTTGCCTTGAATACCTTGGGCTTTGGAAATTAGGTTTTCTCTTCTCCTTCTCAGATGATACTCTCTTGACATGCTCTTGTTGTTGATGGTATCATTCTTCCAACAATCAAGTAAGGTGCTCAATTTGTTACCACATAGTAATGATAAACTTAAGCATTGCTGCCATAGCTACTACTCTATCAAACTACCTACAATTTATCTAAGTTAACATGTAAATACAACACGTTTATCATTCTCATAAGTTACAATCTAAAGTACAAAGGGTTCATCAAGCAAGGTGATCACATTCAAAACAATTTGCCCAAAGCTTGAGATGGTGAACTACATGAAATGATGCTTGGGTAGTACATAGACACAAAAATCCCAATGTTTTGGCAAAAGTAAATTTTTGGTGGTCCATAAATTCCATCCATCCCATTCATGCTCTGATACTAATGTAAATGACCAATGAGAGAAATAGGAGAATGGAATAATGGAGTGAAAAAATCACATTAGAACTCTTGAATAAGAGAAACTTTGAATGCCTCACATGAGCTTAGGCTTTGGTATTTATAGAGAACATACAAGGCTCTTGAGAAATTTCTTAAGAAGCTTCCTAAAAGTCATCTTCTTAGAGTGCAAGCCAAGCTAACCAATAAGTTTCTTGAGAAGCTTCCTTCTAGAAACCATCTACTTGGCATGTAAGCTAAGCTAGCCAAGAAGCTTCCTCCTCCTAGAAGTCACCATTTAGCATGCACATTATTTGATACTTGGAAGGTACTAAATAACTTCCTAAATGCTTTTAGAATATTCTTATAATTCTTGGCTAATTTGGCCTATTTGCTACTTTGTTAGTCTTGAGTAACTCATCTATAAACTCCATATTGTTATAGACCTGATGCTAACCCTTGCAAGGTGATAAATTCTTCTTCCTCTTTGGAGTCATTGGCCTACTCCTCTAAAGATATATCTATTGAGGATTTGATATAAAGATATATTTGAGGATTTTTCCTCAATCTCTTTGTTGGCTATTGAGACTTTGTTGGAGTTTTCTTCTTCTTCTTTTTATTATGGTGGTTCCTTTTTCTTCCATCAATACTAATTTTCCAATTGATGCATACTTTGCATTAGCCAATTAAACTTCTTGATCATGGACTTCCCTCCAAGTTGCAAGGCAAAGTACCCCACTAGATGGTAATGACTAAGGAACTTCTCGTGCTCTTCCTTCATTAATGGATTTAATCCCATGTAGAAGTGTATAGAAAAAGGGGCTAGGTAGGTCACTCCGCCATCCTCTTTGAACTCCATATGTAAAATACTGACTTGAAAATAAAACATGTTTGCCTAGTTGACAAGCTTCCCTAGTACATGTATTTGGAAAATATTGTTTGGTTATTGATGAGGTAAATCATTCTCTTTGGCCAAAATAGTTTCGTACTTACTTTGACAACCACACTTCTTGCTTGCTCTTTGCAACTACCCACACTCTAGCCATTGATGGTGGACCACTTCTTTGCACAAGATGCATTAAATTGATCACTTAGCACTTTGTCTACTAGCCCAAACTTCATATCCAAATTCATGGCTTGAACTTGTTCTACATCTGCGCCGATGACTCTTCTCCAATTCTCTTCAATCCAATTATAGGGGTTACCTCTCAAATCCCCTATTGCTCTTTTCTTCCTCCTCTTCATCTCATAGATAATTCCAAAGTCAACCAACTCCAACTTCCATAGTAAGAAAGAAAGGTGTTTGCTTTGGATTACCTCACTCTTGCAATGAATAGCCCATTTGTTTACTGTTGGACTGCAAAGAATGTCTTCAAAGTTATTCCTTGTAGGTTTATGGACAAACACCATGTTTCCTAATGGATGCTAAGAGTAAAATTAAACAACTATTAGGGATTGCAAAAAGCTACAAAGACTAAGAAGTTTGGGATTGCTAATTGCTCTTTGGTTTTAATATTAGGAAATGATTGCATAAAGTGAAATTGCTCCAAATGCACTTGATTTTATAGCTAGGGTTTTTAAATTAATAGGCAAGGAATCATTGTCCACATATGCAAGCCTTTCCATGAATGCAAATGGTCTTTTATGGCAATTCCTTAACCAAATGGTGATGCATTTAGATTGATGTACTATCTTTGAAGGTCCTTCATACATGAGTTCTTTACCTCCAACCACACTTCAAACTTTACTCCTTTTGCATTCTTCATCCATAGTGCCTTTGGCTTTGTACTTGTTCCCCTTTGTACCATTATATAAATAAACACAACTATATGAATATACACAACTTTGAAGGAAACTCAACTAAGAGGCACTAGAGTACTCAAGTCCCATGAATTGCTCATCAAGTAGTAGATATTGAAATCTGTTAGTGTACATGCTCATAGAGGATGATTTAGAATAGGTGCTCTTTTAGACAGCCCAAATATTAGAGATCAACTCATGTTAGGATGAAGTAAAGATTGCTTGTACCAAATTCTTGATTCAATATTATGCAACGACAGTCCAAGATGTATGTATTGGTGAGTATTTGTAAAATATATCCTATTATACATGTTAGTAAAATCAAGAGATTCTAAAAATAATGATTATATAAATCCAATTTAACTTTGCTAAGTAATGATCTTTTTTATTGGATTGGTGTGTATTCTTGACATACATCCTATTATAGATGTTAGTAAGATCAAGAGATTTTAAAAATAATGATTATATAAATCCAAGTCAACTTTGCTAGTAAATGAGTTTGTTCTAATTGATAAAGAACAACTTAGACTATCTACATAAAAAGTCATCATAGAGAACTTATTTATTTGAAAAAATGAAAGTAGTTACTTTTGGTTCTATTCTTGAACAAAACTCAAGTGAAGTTTCATAGACTTAGAATAACATCTTATAAAAAAAATTATGCTTTGATGAAAAAGCTATAAATTAGTTTACAACATACCATATTCAATTTCAAGTAATGCATGCATTTGGCAGTTTTCTTGTAAATTTGTCACTTTTAGTCTAGTAGCTAGTACTTATGAAATTCTGTATAATGAGTATAAAATTGAATTTATGTAAGGAAATAAGTCTTTGGCTGGAAAATTAAATGTAGTTACGAGACCTACCCACAGTAAATAGTATTAATAAAATGAATTCAGGATATTGGTAAAATCTTGAAAATTTGATCTATATCTTAAAAATTATCATCTTTCCAAGGATAATATTTTTATTAATAATATGTTTCATATTTTAAGAAATACATAATCAGAAAATCCTTTAGTAGGGAATTTGTTTTAAATAAAATAACAATCACATTAAAAAACTAAAAGTGGAAATTAATTCAAATCTAGATGTAACTTTATATCCAGTTTACCTTTAAAATAGATGTATATGTACTTTTGGTCTTTTATATCTCCTTGTGTTGTCAGATTTCAATATAGATTAGCTAAAATGAAGTGATAACTCAAGTGAAAAGAATTCAAAATTCTACAAACAACAAAAACAATAAGCTAATGATAAAAAATAACAGACATGCACTCCAATAAATCACTCACAAACTCAATTATTAGAACGTCAAGGAAATATGGAGTTAACCATAGAGATATGTAGTACTAGACAAAGGTAAGCAAAATTTCTAAACATTAAATATCAATAATTGAGAATCTATGCTTAATGGAAATAGAATTCCAAGATAACGCAAAAATAGTAATTGTTGAATATAAAAGGCAACCTAGACCAAACTAAATAATATTAGCATTAAGTGATACTAGACTTAGTTGAATTGTTTTTTTATTGTAATGTATTGCGTAGATGGTGAACTAATGAACACTAACTCCTCCTACATATATAGATTTGCATCTTAGGAAGAACACACACTTTCTTCCGCTTCTCACATAGACCAAAGTTCTAAGAGTAAAGATAGATATCTCATCTATTCGGAACTCTAATGAGAATTGTATTTCTGTGGATTGAACGGGACTTTTATAGATTTCCAGGGCAGATTTCTCGTATCGATACTATTAGGACCTAGTTCTATTTTATCTTTTTTATCTCTCCATAGGGCTCACGTCCTTCATGTGTTTCACGTGGTCCCCTTTTTCTTTGATTGAAAGGTATATTTACTTCCCGTCTCAATCCTTACACAAATCTATCCAGAGAGCATATCCAGTATATTCACTTAAAGAATCTGTCCTTCAGGTATATTTTTCATCTGATGCAAAAAGATAGTATTGTACTCAATAAAATCCATGGAGATTTTTCATAAAATAATACAAGTATTCAAAAAGAATCTAATCTCATGTATAGAATTTGCTAATTGTATACCTCATAACTCCATTTCGTGTGCTTGCCGAGCCTCTTAATGAATTATAGGATGTTGAGATGGGCTATGTATGCCCTTCGAGACAGTCTTCTACAAAGATATCAATGGAAAGAACCCTTCTAAAGATATCCCGTTATTTGATAAAGAGGACCATTGAAGAAATAGCTTCATATTTATATTTCAACTTTGTTCACCTTTGCTTAATGAAAGTCATCGAAGTATTTTAATTATTCGTTAATATCATGAAACGCTCCACCATATAAACCTCACTGGTTTAATGCAAGAAAGCATATATTTCTTGCACGCTGCAGCTAAGCTAGCTCATAAACATCAAGTACCACAGGGTTGATAGAGTCATAATGATCCTGCCTATTCCCCAAACCAAAGTGTCGTATTAAGTGTTTTGGTCAAACGCGAAAATTGTACGACTGGGCTGGAATACTTGGGGACAGGTTGGGTGTGACCGAATCTGAACAACCCTGATATCACTCCCTCATTCCCGCTTGGTAGTATGCAGTCGTTGTTGATGTGTTAATTTTCGTTCTACTTCTGATCACCAATGCCGATTATGACAGTTTGATGCCGAACATGATGAACAAGAGGATTCAGCGAATGTCTCCCGCGTCGCGCTTTTGCATACATCTGGACGGTGGGCCTTCCGCACCAGGAATTTCCGTCTGGAAACACCACTCCGTGCAAATGTAAACATTAGTGCAAGAGACTAGCCTTATCATCAACATGTCTGCCTCTTGTGTATACCATATGTGCGTATGTACATTCTTCGATGACCAACTTGGAGGTTTCTTTTTTCACGGCCTCATGGCCAATTCGCTTCATTATTTGCCTGCCCATCTAGATCGACCATCAGTACTCTCAGTTTACTCATTGCGCAGATTTTCAGGAGCCGGTTAAGCTCTCTCCGACGGGGAAAGGATGTTAACAGACGATGAAACATTGGAAAGAACGGTCAAAAACTCAGAGCTGGGGCATTTTCCTGCCCTCGTAGTGGGGCACTACTGCCATGACAGGATTACTTTACCTGGAGGTGCCCGAGTCAACGCTCTTGGTGGTTCGGTATCCTATATTACCAATGTTTTCGAGGCCATGGGAATGAAGGCGGAGGTCGTTTCTAAAGTCGGAAAGGACTTCATCTACACACCTCAATTGACACATCCCCCTCTCGTCGTGGCAGGCAAATGCACTACCGAGTTCTTCGCGGATTTCACTGCTGGAAACGAGAGATTACTCCGAGTAGGAAATATATGCGAGCCCATTTTCGCGACCGACATTCATTCAGATTGTAAGTACGATTTAGGTTTAGCCGTTGGCATTGCAGGGGAGATCCTGCCTGAGACCCTTGAGCGCATGATTGAGACCTCCAGAATAATCGTGGTCGATATACAAGCGTTAATACGGACGATTGACCCCGTGACACATCTTGTTAGTCTTCGCCGGCTGGAGGACACTCCTTTCTACCACCTTCTGCATCGAATTTCGTACATCAAGGCGGCTCGAAATGAAGCGTCTTTTGTCGATCTAGAATTCGTGAGAAAACTCACTTGTGTGATTATAACAGAAGGCGAGAATGGCAGTAAAGTATACAGCAAGGAAACCGAATTGGATGTCCCTGCTTTCACTGCGACAGATGTGGATCCGACTGGAGCTGGCGATAGCTTTTTGGCTGGGTTCTCTGCGGGTCTTTATCAAGGCCTTTCGGTCTACCAGGCTGCACTCATGGGCAACTATTTCGGAGCTCTTGCTGTGGAGCAAGTTGGAGTACCACGTTTCTCGACCGAGCAACTCCAGGTACGTCCAGAGTGGCCTTTTCCCCCTGAACCACGTTTTTAACTGTTCTAGGATGAGCACAATAACGAACCGCGCCTCCTGCACATTTCGCATCTCAAATTCTACGACTATAATCCGCCGGAGCATTGTAGGTATGTGTGGAGATTGCCGTCCTATTTCACCATGTCATTCCTGTTTAAAACTGAGTACGAGAGCCAATCACGCAGCACACTTTGTATACAACGCGCTAGCGGCGACACTGTTGCTACATCATTCATTGCAATACTGGTACTAGGATTTTCCTTATAGGCAAGGGTGACTGCTGTCAAGAGATCGTGCCGTGTGGAAGACGAAGAATGCAGAGACTCACCTCGATGGGGATATTAGGTAGCTGTCTTAAATTTCAATAACTGAGCGTTCTGGTCACGGTTAGCTTATACACTGGATTTCTGGCAGGTTAGGGTGCCTGCTGTTACGAGATTGTAGATGTGGCAGACAAAGAGTGCAGAGACCCACCTCGATGAGGATTTTACGTAAATGTTTTAGACTGCAGGGACTGACTTCACCATGCTGATAGCCATAAGCTTCTACGCTGGATTTTCGTGTAGATAAGGATGCCTGCTATTACATCGTAAGATTTGACAGACGGAGAATGTAAAAACCCACCTTGATGAGGATTTTCGGTCGGTGTCTCAAATCTCACAATGTCTCTACTGTGTTAGTAGCGGTTAGCGTATACGCTGAATTGCTTGTTACTACGCGTAGAGCAGTAAAATAGATTTCCAACTGCAACCGATAAATCATTAAACTGATTTCTAGTACCTGATCCGATTCTAACGAGCTCTCTGCTGACCTTGGCTTCTGGATGAGGGCTATTTCTACGTGTTACAATCAAGCGCTGTAGCTATCATACCCAACGCTCGGGTAAGAGAGAGGCGCTAGAGAACCTGAACTCTCAGGGTAATTGGGAACAGCAACACAGGTCCTAGTTTCTAGCAATATTATTTCTGTGTTTTCTCTATAATCCAATGGATAGCATTTTTTGCAACCTGAGCATTTAACTTTCATACAGAGATTGCAGGCCATCCGGGAAACTAGTGTGGAAAATTCTACGAGCAAATTGTGCTCCGGTGATCCAAGATACGACCTTCAGTGTCCCAGTGATTGAGATTCGACATGTTTATCTCGCAGTAACAGCAACCGTTCGATCAGAGCAGGTATTTTGACCACTTCAGTGCGAGTTTGAAGCAAGTTGTCCGACTTTCATTTTCCTTACTGGCAGTTCAAGAGTTACCGATTTGCTAACTTCGTCAGTAGAATCTGTCGCAAAGAGCTACGGTTTAGTACTGTGCCGTAGGGTTAGCAACGACAAACCTTCTTCTCCAGCACAGCCGGGCAACTTGTTCAGCGACATTATTTCGTAGATCCTAAGTTCTGGCAGCATTTGCAAGTTCTTCGGAGTCAAAAGTGTAGTTCAATGCATGTAATGAATTCCTTGATTGTTAGCCACATTGCTTAGTCAAGATAATGACAAGTGACGGGAACCGTCCATAGCCATTCATATTGTAGAATTTTTGAGCAGTATTACCATTTGCTACTCAACTTCTTCCCCAATTATGTTAGTGGAGTCAAAGAAGTTCACAGAGAGCAAAGTGCACGTTTTCTCCTTGCTGAGACGGAGATTTGGAAGCATCATATCCATTTGGAGATTATGACGCTCAAGCTAAGCATGTACTCAATATCCATTCTTCTATATCTGCCTGACCCTTTAAGCACAGAGCAGGGTGTTGAAGGCCACAAAAAAATCAATCTACTTCTTAATCGCTCGATGAATATCTTTCTCCATTATTTCTATCCAGCAGCATATTTTATGAATACATGTGGGATGGACTTGATCAGAGAAGTCTGATCAAGTCCATCCCATATGTATTAGTCAGGGGAACCTCTTTTCAATGCACAATGAGAGATTACCTTCGGCACACATGCTGGAATTGAAATTGTCCATTGTGGTCCGACGTTAGCATTACACCTATGCCTTGGAACAAAAGTACAGGCCTGTTACTAGAGCAGTGAGAGGACTTGTTATTTTTGGTTTAGATCTCCCTCTGCCAATTGGGGGTATGTTCAATCTCGTTTGCTCCTGGATGTTTGGATCATTCATGTCAAAGTCGCAAAAGCCGAAACCCAGTTTGTGGATTGACGGTGCACTTGCTCTCTCCGTTCTGTTGTTCATTCTCACCTTCCCTTTGATTGCTCAGTCTTGGAAGCGATAGAAAAATTCAGAATATTTCAGACCAAAGTCCATGAAATTTGACTTCGTTCTTTGATAGCGTTCCAGGACTCAAGCGTCCATAGCTCTTGTTGTGATATACTAATACCTTTCCTCTTTCGCTACGCTCTCGTTACACTGTTACACGTCAATATGTCTCTGCAGAAACACCATCCACTACGCTCCCGAATTGTTCCACTTCTCACTTCCCCAGATAATTCCCTCCCTATTGTTTTTCCCTCGCTCTTTGCCTGCTTCATGGTTTATATCTGACTTTCGATCTCCAGTGTCTCCAGTGTTCCTACCCAACTCCAGCCTACAGTTTAATTTTCCTCGTTCATGCACTGCTTACTGGTGGTCAATTACACAGTGTTTTATATTCTCGAAGTCGTTTGAATAGCTGTTATTGATTTCAAGTTGTTTACTAGTTGTTTAGATATATGTTGTTCTCGATTTGTTGCAATTATGCCTTTGCTTCAGGTTTCATGCGATGCATTCTACTTTATGGATTTATCACGATTCTCGCATTGAGCATACAGTATATCTTGGTTACCGATCAATGAGTTCTGGATCACCCGTTCCTATAATGGCTTCTGCTCTCATCTACCTATATCCAGTCCTCTAGTTCTTTATATAAATATATGTTGTTCTCGATATGTTGCTATTATGCCTTTGATTCAGGACATTCTGTTTGTGAAGTTCATCTACTTTATGGTTTTATCACTCTTCTCGAATTGAGCATATCTAGGTCACCCCATTTGAAGAACGGCGTCTGCTCTCATGTCCTAAATATCTAGGTTACCTTTCATACTTTCATAAGCACTTCATATGCATTTAATGAGTTCTGGATCACCTGTTCCTAGAACGGCTTCTGCTCCCATCTCCTAATATCAGTCCTCTCACGTGTCGCACCGACCCAGCCAAGACACCATCCACTCCTCTCACACTTCACTCCATTCCACCCATCCTCAATTAATGCTTTGTAAATTACTCTTAGCTCGATGTTTCTCTGGTTCATGGTTCCTACCCGGGTTTCCATTTCAGATTCTTAATTGGTCGCGTTCTGCTTGTGGTTACATGATGTATACAAGTTCTATGCAGATGTTACTCATGCTTGTGGTCACACGATATATACTAGTTTTCTGCAGGTGTTACTCATGAATATCTCAATTATGTCTGTACTTCAGCTTACCTTCGTATTGTTAGTTTCACTTAATTTCTATTTCCTGAGTTGCTATTCATTTCGATTTGCACACATTCATGCTTACATTTCACCTGCACTTAGTGGGTTCTGGATCTCCGGTTCTTCGAACGGCTTCTGCTCTCATTTCCCATGTGTTTGTCTTTACTTTGGCTTACTTTCGTATTGTTAGTTTCACTTAATTTCCATTTCCTGAGTTGCTATTCATTTCGATTTGCACATATTCATGCTTATATCTGCAGTTCATATGCACTTAGTGGGTTCTGGATTTCCCGTTCTTCGAACGACTTCTCTTTTCCCATATCTTTGTCTTTACTTCGGCTTACCTTCGTATTGTCAGTTTCACTTAACTTCCATATCCTGAGTTGCTATTCATTTCGATTTGCACACATTTATGTTTATATTGTATATGCACTTCATATGCACGTAGTGGGTTCTGGATCTCCCGTTCTTCGAACGGCTTCTGCTCTCATTTCCATATGTTTGTAATACATCCAAGATACCTGTTGAGGAACACTCCCTCTTTTTACTTTGTCTTATCAAACAGGAAAGATGTATGTTTGAAGATCTTTTAGCTAGTGGCCCTCTCTCTGTAGTTTAATATCTTCCTTCTCAGATTTCAAACTTCTGTCGTTCAGTTTTCGGACTCTTATGTTCATTCTCTGAATTTATTCACTAGATTAACGTTTGGGTAAATGTTGTAGCTGCTGCAATTATAATCAATAGTCATGCTGCTATAAAAATTTCGTCTTATCTTTAAGTCCACCTCTACAAGATAAGCCCAAATTTTATGTAGTGCTTTCGTAATCGAGCTGCAAGGTCCTCGTTATCCATGGGCACTTGTTCTTTAAGACTCTTGCTTTTAATTCACATGAATAGCTCAGGGAAGTCCACTGCTACCGTGGGCTAGCTGGTTTCAGCTTGGCCTTTCATGAGAGACCCTTACGTGAAGTATCCGAGTTAGTCCTGGCATTTACGTCCAGCTAAATTGGCACTGCGTGGGCACTGACGAAGTTGATTATGCTACCCGTGCAGACTTCATATGCACTTAATGAGTTCTGGATCCCCCGTTCTTCGAACGGCTTCTGCTCTCATGTCCTAATACCCTTGCAGACTTACTATGAAAGTCTCACCACGTCGTTTTGGTGTAATTGTGTTGATGGGCTCGTGCCGACATAAGAATCCAGCGTAACTCCTGTCCTCATACAGTGGCTCTTGGAGCGCTAAGTTGTTCTTCTACTTGGAGGGTAGTGTGGTTAATGTGTTCACCATTAATACATTGATGACGCAACTCGCTCATTCTTGAGGTTACATTTGCTCGCACTAAACCCTGCCTGCAGGTACAGAGATGAATAACAAGATTAGGCTTTGCAGACTCAAGGCTACATATTTACTAACCTCTTTTTGCAGACAAAGAGAGCTAACAACAAGGCATTCTTTGCTACTACTCTATGTAACTGAGGGAACACGGAATTTACCCTACAAACTTGTAATGTCAGAGTCGAGTCTGTTTCGTGCTTGAAGGCGTGGGTATGGAAATGTGTTCTCTATTCCATTACCCAATATGTTCTTCGAGGACACCATCCACTCCTGTCCCACTTCGCTCCACTGCACCCATCCTCAACTCAAGCTCTATCTTTTGCTCCTTGCTCGATGTTTTCTGTTTGATGTTTCTCCCCGGCTTTCAATTTCAGATGCTTAATCTGTTGTGTTTTGGTTGTTATTACTTGATGTATACTAGTTCTCTGTAGGTGCTACTTATGAAATGTATCAATTATTTCTTTACTTCTTGTTGTCTTCCTATGTTAGATTCACTCAAATTCCATTTCCTTAGATGCAATTCATTTTGATTTGCACACGTTTATGCTTGCTTTTCATATGCACGTCCTCCGTTTCATACTTAGTGGGTTCTGGATCCCCAGTTTGTCGAATCGAACAGTTCGGAGAAAGAAGTTCGGCTTCTGCTCCCGTTTCTCAAATATGTTCTTCAAGGCTATTGGAAACTGAGAGTTTATGTCTACATTACTATGTCAGAGTCGTGTCCTGTGCATACTGGCCACGTGAGCATGAAACACCCAGTTTTTGGAGAAATTCAGAATTGGTCGAACCATTTAGTACACAGAAGAGGACTGGCACTCTTATCCAGCCACTTCCTTACTGTGGGGTCACTGATGAAATCTTATTGTTTACGTGAAAGTCTGACTACTTTCGTTTGGTGTTTTGTTTCCGGACTTAAGCTGAAGTAGAGCACGCCTGAACACTCTCACTCTCCCAACACATGGGCTCTCTTTTCCTTCTTTCTCCACTTCCACAATGGCTGGGCTGGTTTCGGTTGACGTAATTCTGTTGTCACGACTAACATAGCTAGTGACTTCTCCGCCCTATTTTCACTCATCGCCTTCCCCAGTTTTGCTTCTGGAGTCAACACTTTCTCGCCTTATAGGTCTTTGATCCATGAGTCTCCATATTGCACCTCTGTATTTCAATTCATTAGCAGTCTCTGTAATTGTTAGGTATTGGGAACTCAGTATCCTGTCAAGTAAGTAATGTCTTCACCTGTGAAGTAAGTAGAAAAACTGAAAGAATCTTGATCTAGAGAAAAAATGAAATAATCTCATAGAGATGATATTTGAAGCTAAAGGGCTATGCTAGCTGTGGGTGTAGGGACAATCACAGGTAAGAGCATACCATTATGATGGTATGAGGAAAAGCTTACTTGATACCGAGAGATAGCAGTAATAATAGTCAGTAACAAGAACAAATTTAATTGTAGAATCTGGAGGATGAAGATAATAAGGTTTGGCACTGTCTTCGGGATCTAAGTTGATCTACCCAAGTTTAAGTTTCTTCCTTCATTAACTCAGCAATATTGTTAATCTCTTGTGACATCACCATTTACTATTTACCTGTGACGTTGCTCTGTCCACCCCTATTCGTGAGCATGACAGAAAGTCAGTAAGGAGAGTTGGGGTACTCCTGACGAGCTCCTTCAGCACTATGGGGTCACTGATCAAAGCATAGTGTGCTTGTGAAGGCTTTCATGAACGTCTGGTTGCTCCGTTGGGTGTTCCATACTGAAGCACACTGGAATCGTGTTGACTTATAGCCCATCTGGACATACTGTAGACCAACTCTGGTAGTACGCTCAGTCTTCTTATTTCTCCTCTCTCCTGCGAGATCGCTGGACATGGTTTCTAGACTAGTACTTTTCCACCAATATATGATACATTACTTTTTAGGCTTTCCTCGTTTGTAGGTCCATGCAGGTTTCTTCCCCAGTTTCCGTATCCATCATCTCTGTGTCACTGACGGGTAATACTATACTAAGGGGTCCACTGATGAAGATGTTCGAGTTTACGTGCAGGCTTACTATGACAGTCTGACTGGTTCATCCTAGTGTTCACTGTTTTGGAACTCATACTCTCATAGAAGGATCTTGTGATATACAATATCTAGTCCTGTCACATAGAGATTTCGGATACTCTGTTCTCTCTACCAGGCGGGGAGCTGTTATCAGAGCCCACCAGTAGTTATACCAACAGCCAGTACTTACAGCAACAGATCGACACTTGCATGGATGCGTGTCGGCATCTTTTCCCGGCTCTCCCTAGTAGTGTAGAATGCATCATCGGATAACTTTACTATGTTTGGCTTGCTTTCTGGACTAATCGATGTTTTCTTTCAGGTATTAACAAGGTACGTCTCGAGTCCTTTCTGTTCTCCTGCTCACGATTATGCATTCTTCTTTTCCTCGGGAATATTCTGTAGTTTGATTTATTCTGCTTATTCTTGTTCCTGCTCTTTAGGTGACCCTTTCCTTCCAATTTCCACAAATTTATGATAGACTTCATAGTAGTTCACTACATGACCTTACTGGTTCCTGCATAAGTTCCAGCTTTTTCCTTACTTAGCTTCGTTAGTACTTTGAGTGGCACTTTGGGAAGCAACCGAGTTTGCCTTGGCACTCATGAGCTTTCGAATAGAAACTCGGGACTAGGGGTACTGACATTTGCTCAGCTACTTCGGCACTGATGAAGTCATAAGTGCTTTCGTGGACGTTTACTATGGCCGCCTTCTGCTTCCTCCAGCTGTTTAACGTTTCAGGACTCAAGTGTCCATAGCGCATACTGCGATATACTCTATAAGTCCTCATTTGGTTACGTTTATTTATGCTATCATCCGATCAGATGTGCGCAATCTTGTACATATTACATATCTTGCATCTCATTTGCATTCAATGAGTTCTGGATCTCCCGTTCATTTGCATGGCTTCTGTCCTCATTTCTCTATATCCAGTCCTCAGGTTTAGCCCTTCAAACGGCTCTGCTCTCTTTCTTCACATACCTGTTGCGTGTCTCACGGATCTTCCACGACTTTCGATTTCAAGGCTTCTACTCGATTCCCGACTTCAGCTTAACTGAAAATTCCTCGTCTGGCTCGTCTGGTAGTCAAGTTCCCCGTGGTGTTCATTTCTACACATGTGCTGTTTATAGATTAAGGTTTATTCGATGCAGACTCGTTTATGGGTGTTGCTCTTTAGATGTTGCCAGGAGTTACTTCTGCTTACATTCGATCAGGTGTATCCATTTCATCTCCTTTCCAGGTTTTATACTAATTTCGACTTGCACATGTTTTTGATATTCCATATCATGTATCTCATTTGCATTCAATGAGTTCTGGATGTTCCGTTCCTCGAATGGGTTCTGTCTTCAATTTCCTATGTCCAATCCTCTAAGTATCGCTCTGCATGCCCCGTTCTTTGGAAGTCTCCTACTCTCATTTCCTCGTACCCTGTCCTCTCGTAGGTGTTCGATTACCTGATGTATAATAATTTTTTGACATAGCTGTTATCGTTTACATGGTGCTTACTAGTTCTATACATGTGTTGCTCTCGATATGTTGCTATTATGCCTTTGCTTCAGTTTACATTCGATTTGTTATATTCACTTAACCTCCTTTACGGATTTAATACTCATCGCAATTTGTACATATCTTGATTTGCCCATATCTTGTTTACACTACGCTCCCGCATTGTTCCACTCCTCCCTTCCTCAGCTAATTCCCTCCCTATTACTTTTCCCTCGCTCTTTGCCTGCTTCATGGTTAATACCTGACTTTCGATCTCCAGTATCTCCAGTGTTCCTACCCGACTCCAGCCTACAGTTTAACTTTCTTCGCCCATGCACTGCTTACTGGTGGTCAATTACACAATGTTTTATATTTCTCGAATTCGTTTGAATAGCTGTTATCGATTTCAAGTTGTTTACTAGACCATTAGATATATGTTGTTCTCGATTTGTTGCAATTATGCCTTTGCTTCAGGTTACATTCGATGCATTTTACTTTATGGATTTATCACTATTCTCGCATTGAGCATAAAGTATATCTTGGTTACCGATCATATGCATTTAATGAGTTCTGGATCACCCGTTCCTATAACGGCTTCTGCTCTCATCTACCTATCTCTTGTTTACATTTCATTTACAGTTCTGGATCCCCCGGCTTCTGCTCTCATGTCCTAAATATCTTGCTTACATGCTTAATACATGCTTTTTATGAATTAGATTTCATCTACATTTCACATGCATTTAATGAGTTCTGGATCCTCCGTTCCTCGAACGGCTTCTGTCCTCATATATCCAAAATCTTGTTTACATTTCATCTACATTTCATATCATATTTACATTTCATCTGCCCTTTACATGCATTTAATTAGTTCTGGATCCCCCGTTCTCTGAACGGTTTCTGCTCTCTTATCTTCATATCCAGTCCTGTCACACTTCGCTCCTACCCATTTAACATAATACTATGTTTCCTTTTTGCTCGATGGTTTCCCTTTGCTTTGAAATGTGTTCTTTCCTCTTTCGCACGTTTGCTCTCTTGCGTATGTTGCTCGCGGAGGCACGCTACCTTCATTACATGCTGCGTACTTCTCTAAATATTGAATGCCATATATTGTTCATGAATTGCATCAATCGTCGCTTGTGCTTTCATTCGATTTGGACCGTCTGTTTGTCAATTGCTAGTTGCTTAGAGTTGCATGCATTTACTTGCTTTGATCTGCATGTTGTCGGTTTGCATCGGTTCTGTCTTAAGTGTTGTGGATCCCCCGTTCCAGAAATGGCTTCTGCTCTCGTTACTCATATACTAAGGGCATCTCCTAAGCGAGTGTGGATTCCCCGTTCTACGAACGGCTTCTGCTACTAAGGGTATGTTCTCACCTTTGCATCTTCTTCTGATTATCTAATGCGTTTCATACTCTCCGTACTCTGCTATCAACACCTATCCATCCACTGCCCGGCGGGGTCTACTCTCGATAGGTTCTTGTCATCTCCAGATGACTACCACTTTGTCTGGAGTCATTTTTTGCAAGCAACCGAGTTTGCCCTGGCACTTATGACCAGAACGGAGACGAAGGTATTGGGGGGCGAATGCCACACTTCGTGGGCACAGATGAAATCGTTCGCGCTTCCGTGCAGGCTTACTATGTCAGTCTTGCTGCGTGCTTCTTGTGTTCAGTGTATCAGGATGCCTGCTCTCATAGAGCATGTTTTGAATCCGGGAGTGTTTTCTTTTCTCTGAGCGAACAAAAGGTGATGTCATACCTTATACCATTGTATGGGACAAACTAAAATTTCAACTCAATTAAGGCATAAGGAGTACGGAGAGAGCTAATGTAGCGCTTGTGCGCAACTTACTAGCTTCAAATGAAAACAACACATTTCTTTGTTGGAATGGTAATGAAACTAAGATGGAAGATACAGTAAGAAAATTATAGTTCTCTCACAGGCCTCCACAGAAATTGCGTATGGATAAGTGATTGAGAGGGAAATACCTGCGCTGAAGGGTGCATTAAGAAGGTATCTTTGGGTAACTTTTCTGGGCACCTAAAAGGTAGCACAAGCCGGTCAACCTGACGGTAAGGCTGTGGAGCGGAAGTCCCAAAGTACATAGGTCCTGAGGACGGCACGTCGCTATGAGGGATATCCCCAGGAGTAGGAGCAGTGTTAGGTGACATAAGCGAAGCTCCCAATAGAGTCGGACGATACGAAAATGATGCATCAGAAAGCATCGAGGTACGTACAATTGACGCGTATGTAAAGTGACGCCGTTGATCAAATCTCAAGATACGTACACCACATACACCCGTATTGGCTTGATTTGTTTCTTTCAAACTTGTGAAAATAGGACATGAAACGCGGCGATTATCCTTACGATAATCCAGTAGATGCAATAAAGGCTGTTTCTATATTTGGACCTTATTATAGACAGCAGTTTGCGGAGTCTTGGGTTCACAAAGGTTTGAACTCCTGCAGAGCGCATCCAATAGTAACTCATAAATTGGGAAACAAATGACGTGTTAGTACACCAAGTTCTGTAAGGTTCACATTAGTCCTGTGGTATTCGCACACACTGGCCATTGCTTACAGAGAAGGTCAAGCTCTATAGAACCTGACTCGTTTAGCTCGCTATATCTAAAGTACTACTATGTCCAAAATGCAAAGTACGCGCTAAAAGTCATCCTCTACACCAAAGATCCTTGACAAGTTCCGTATTTTCTGCAAAGAAAATAGAAGAGCACAATCTCAGCCCCGAAATCAGAGGATTTGAAATCTTTGAAAACTCTTTGAAATCTGGTGACCAAATAGAATCTTTCGATGCGTTAGAAATTCCTATTAGAAGCCAGTGGATACTGCAGATCAATGAACAAGCCGTGTGTAAGTTGATCCTCAATTGTAAGTTCGAAACTCACTGCATGCCACAAGAACCTTACAAGCGATCCAACGATAATAAATTGGCAAACTAAGTTTCATGACAGGACAGAATGGCCAACTAGGTGACGTGCAATTCAAATTGCTTCGTCTTGTGATTCCCAAATTGAAATCACAACCCGAAAGTCAAATTAACCCAATCCCAAGTCTGTGGATATAGCCTTCAAAACCTCCCCCGCCCAAAATGTTACGACTTCTCTAATAGTTTCTCGATTGTGGTAGTTTAGAGAAGTTAAATAGGTTAGCGATTAGCCCCCTTGCTTCGACTGGAAGTATCTGCGTGTGGTGTAAGTAAGACACCGAAATCTCAACCCTTGAATAAAAATTATGACGAAAGAAACAAGTAAATATTACTCATTCTGGTAAAGGACACAAGAAGTGTCCCTTTCGGAGGAAAAACCCTCTTGTTAGGCCATGCCCAAAACAGGAGCAGGGGTGAAGTTGCTAGGTTGATGTTGTCAAACAATTGAATAATGAAAATTGGTGGCTGTACCTGATTTACTTCGATCCGGTGGTGGCGAACCTACTTTCAAATGTCTCGATCTCGCTCCCATGAAAGTTTTCACTTGTTTTGTTCTTTTGTTTCGGGCTACTGAGCTCAAACTTCGAAGTTCCGCAGTTCCGGGCTTCGAGGAATTTGTCACTGTCACTGTCACATTTCGGACAGATGATCCGAAGTTTGCCCGACTAACCCGCAGGGTACAGAAACTTCACTCGAGGATATTCTCTAACGGGAACACTGCACAATCTATGGCAACTGCAATTCAGATTACATTACCAAACTCACTATAGGCTGCCCTGTCTAAAAGTATATTAACTCTATAGAAGTATAGATTCCCACACTCTCAACTCGGAGTACGAAGGAAAAGGTTAAAAGTTTGAAGATGGACTTCTTTCAGAAAAAAAGTCTAATCTCTGTATAATTCCGTTTCTAAATATATGTTCGTGTATTCTATAACTTTAATAGATCGAAGTTTAGCTTTTGATTGCAGGAAAGTTATATGGTATTGTATACAATGTTTCATGCCAGAGTATAGTTAATTTTACACCTTAGAAATTGGTGTTTGTGCATGTGCATTGTCTCTCTAATTAATATATATTCGAGAAAGACTATTAATATCTACAAAGATCACTACTCTTTATGAATAAATATATGTGTGAATAGTCTATACAAATAAATAAATATATGAGAGGTCACTTTTTCCAAGTAAGAATAAAAAATATTTTAAGTCAAATGGTATTTTTGAAGGCAGTTAAATTCAATTAAAATTCATCTCCTCTCTTATCTATTTTTGGGAAAGGTGATCAGAATAAAGTTCATTCTCGCCTTATTCTAGTTCTTTTATTATTTTGAGCTCAGATGGCACTCAACTAACCTTCTCACATGAGCATTTCCCTTACCTGGTTTTCATTTCTCTCTTTCCTTAGGTATCAGATCAAATCGATTTATTATTGTTAATAACCTATGATTACCTTCGTTTTTCTATCTTTAGTTTCATATTCAATATATAATTCTTATCATGCCTAGATATATTTAATTGATTTCTTTCACCTCTTACTTTATATACCATGTAAAAATTATTTATTTAATAAATTCATCCAAGTAGATTAATTTCTATTTTGTTTCCATTGATAGATCTTAGCAAATTCTTTTTTTCCTTCAACATTCTCATAAGAATAGAACTTTTGAAATTTCTAATATCTAAACGAGTAATATTTATAAATAGAGAAATTATAAACCCATCTCACCTTTCCTCACCCTTCTTATTTTTAACACTTCCAGCCAATCAAAGTGGTTAATTGTGTGAAATTGGTCGTTGTCGCATGATGGTGCATGGTTCTATTACACTTTCTAGATCATGTTCTAACATTGTAGCGAAGCTCATGACATAGCGAGAGTGGTTTGATTGGTTGATTTGCACTCTATATAGTATAGTAAGTCGAAGAAAGGCAAACACGTAGGAAAAACAAAGGATGGAAAGACCCCATCAAGCCATACAAGGGAGAGACAAAAAAGATAACATGAGGCTAAGTCCCAATAGAGTTCTTATGAAAAAGTTACTATACCGTACCTAAGATATCCAAGCTATACAAATCGTACTGTCTACACACAATTGGAGTATCCGGAGTAAGATAGCCCAATAAGATTTCTACACACAATTGGAGTATCCGGAGTAAGATAGCCCAATAAGATTGTTTTCATAGAGATTGCACTAGCCACTGCACTCTATAGAACAATGGACACTAGCTGTCTAAACTAACTTTAGTAAAGAGTAAATGAATGAGCAAGGAAAAAGTGAGATGAATTTATTGTTTCTTTATAGATATATAATTTGTTTACTCCCGAGGCTATTCATTTAGACCGTTCCTCCCGTAACCGGGAGGAACGCCTCTTGAATACACCGAGGGCAAAAGTTTTATTCTGGATTGGTTAAGTTTGGCGGGGTAAATGGCCGGATAATCTTGCTTATATGAAACGAAACAGGAAGCCAGGGGGCACTTACGATTGACGGCCGCGGGATGAGTCCACGTTAAGGCACCAGAGGTACATTAAGACGCCAGCTTGGGTTTAGCCCCATTGTACCTGTTTTATCTCTCTCTTGTACGACTTGACAGGGTCTTCCTATCCTTCGTTTTCTCTACGCGGTAGCCTTCTTCTCTATGTCTTTTCCTTGTGCGGTTTGATAAGTTCTTCCCATCCTTCTTGTTTTCCCACGCGGTTGCCTTTGTTTTTCTCCGCTTGGGGACAGTTAAGTCCAGAGATGTAATTAACTGAAACTAACCGGCCAAGTCAGTTCATGATGAATTCCCCTTTACCTCTGTAACGAGAAATGCAAACCTTCCTGTCTCAAAATCCCCCGACGGCTTCTGTCAAGTCCATGTTTCATGCAGACAGGGGTTTCGTTCTACCTAAACCTCGGTTCTTGGTTTGGGCCATTTGGTAATTACCATCATATGATTGCCTGGATACATGTGTGGAAAATCGAACAGTAGCCAGTGAATACGCTTTGCCAGAGCACGGAAAGATTAAGATACATTTACTGTATCGTGCAAGAGAGAAAGATGACCACGTAGAACACATGAAGGATCTTGCAAGACAGGGAATAAATTTACTCTATCGTGCAAGACAGGAATCTATAGATTACATCTTGTCCTACCCCTGCACGGAAGCTTCATAAGCCCAATATTAGTATCAAACCAGCCCAATGTTAGTTATACAGAAATCTTCGATACTTATGATTGATCATAACTGTTTCTCAAGTACTCTTGTTTGTGTCCATGTGATAGAAGTACCGTGAGTTACTGGAGTTAGATTGACTTTGACAATGGAATGTTAAAGTCAGAAATTAGAGTGATGCATTCATGGGATGATTGGGATCTGCCTAAATTGTAGGTTCAGCGCATCTCGTACACACTGTCTTCCGGACATCGTTTCAGTATCCTAGTTAATTTCAGTCATGTCTGAGTTGTCCCTTAAATACCCCGCACAAGCTGAAGGGCTTTATATGTTCAGTGACCCAAGCATGTGAAGAATTAGAAGTGCTGACTTGTGCCGCGGGATTTTGCACCCTGAAACAGTGTGATACATACAGTCGACTCTTGAACTCCAAGTTGCATACCTGCAACTCTTGGTAAGGGAATGGAATTGGACAGAAGTCAACATACACACGCGTGGGTGAATCTAATCTTGAGAACATTTTGACTCCAAACAATTAGAGTAGCAACTACTCGAGGGAAAAGGCGACCATTTAGAACACAAGAAGACCTATCAAGCCTTACAAGGGAGAGACTAAAAAGGTAAAATGTGCTAGACCCCTTAATATGCAAATGTCAAATTTGCACAACGGCACCTAAAATAGCAGAGCTATGCAAGTCTACAAACTATTAGAACATTTAAAGAAGCATCACATACAATGATTAGCAGAGCTATGCAAGTCTACAAACTATTAGAACATTTAAAGAAGCACCATATACAATGATTGTTCTCTTGTGGATTGTTCAATCAATTCTTTATAAAACCAAAAAAATATGTTATCTAAAGTATATGATAAGTAAAATGATAAATTTTTGCACATTCCTTGATGAATGTGTCTGATACCATGTCAACCTCTCTATATAACTCCAAGGCATACACTTATCCATAATTGCAATTTTGAAAATTTATTTCTATTTATGATGCTAATGAAATAAATAAATATTTTAAAATTGAAGAATAATCTGTATAATTTTCATAACTCAAACATATTAAATCAAAATTTTTTTTATCTCTCATATCAATACTATTGAAGCTAGCCCCATTTTACCTCTTTTATCTCTCAAGTCCCAAAGGTTGGGACTTGAGGGAGTCTTTCCCTCTTTCATGTGTTCTATGTGGTCATTTTTTTCCCACTCGGAATAATTGCACCTTTCATTAGGATGGCTTTGTCCAAGAAACTCTCCCTAATTGTAGTTATCTGAAACATTTTACTTGCTGACCTCTCTACTTATTTATAGAAGATGGGTGTAGAGACCAGCAAGACAACCGTGGGAGCGCAGCGCGCGGTAGTACGATGAGTTCTCTTCACGTTTTGATAGTTCTATTTATAAACATTTACCTTGAAGAATCTTTATCATATATTTTGAAACTAGACTGTTCAAGATGACTATCAGATTTAGTTGATAGTGGGGGTTTCAATCCTAAGTTTCGCGGAACTCTACGGAAGTTCTGTGAAATTCCATAAAACGTTTTACGGGTGCAGAAATCCACTTGGGGTTTCCAGTTTTTAAACATAATTTTTAAATTGAAATGAAATATCAGGTAAGTTGCCTGACACATCCTAGCAGGCTTTAAACACATCATGTCAGCAGCACGAAAGATGAAACTCATACACGGGGATACGAGGTTTCTCCATTTATTTTTTAATAAATGATTATGAGATTTTCATAATCCATTTATTCTATACAAATCATTGTTTAAATTACACATATTTTATTTTAAAAATTCATCAAATCTCCATAAAGTTCCTTATGGAAGTCTATGGATACCCATAGATTTAGATTCCCATAAAATACCCATAAATTATCATATGGAAGTCTACGGATACCCTGTAAATTTAGAATTGAAAACCCCCAGTGTGTTTGCTTAGCTTTAAAACACGAAAGGCGACCGCGTGTGACTTTGGTTCAAGGCGTTCTTGACTTCTCCCTCCACCTTATACTGTTCCCTCTTCCCTATACACGTTTTGGTACTTTATTTGATTTGATTTTTCAATACAATTTCTACTCTGATTTTCAGAGCGGAGATATCGAAACACATACGAATGTATCGAATGGTTAATGGGGAACTGAATAACTCTATCAATGTCATGTAACAAGCTCCAAAATTCAAATTATTCTAGCGATTAATGCATGCATAGCCAATTCTTTGCAGTAAATGGGAAACTAATTCACCAATTTCAAACTAGTTCCTCCATTAATATATGCATGGCTGCTAAATTATTCTAGCAATTTATCCATGCATGGCCAATTCGTTGGAGTAAATTGGAAACTAGTTAATCGATGAATTGTAAAATCTCTATAAGTATGTTTTCTTAGGATAGGATGATCATGGGAGTTCTTACAAATATCATTCAACTTGTGGCTTTTGAGTCTATGATAAGAGATTGTGCGGAAGTGCAAGTCATCTATCTATTGAGCAGATGATACTTACAGTACTTTTGTGTACATATATTATCCTTTCAATTGTTATTTCCTTCTGTATATAAAACAAAATAAAATTTGTAGTTGTTGATAGACTAATCTTGATAAATTAAGGTGGAAAAGAATCCTTTTCTCTTCAAACACTATTGGGGTAAATAAGAGATGATATATTACCTAATAAAAAAATATGATCTTATATCCTTTATCTCTTACTTAGGTTTATAGTCTTAATTAATGGACAGATAATGTCAACAGACTCTACATTCTCTTCTAGTTGACCATCCATTCCTTATACTATTAGGATATATTTTTGCTCTTACTCTGGTAATGGGGAAAGTTCTTTGATTCTAGTTTTATCCTACATAAGGATATTTAGACTCACACTTACTACTTAGTAGTTTCCATTTAAGCTTAATCTACCCATTTAAATCTTTTATCACTTATGAGTGTGATACTATCTTAGATGCAATAAAGATCTATATGACTTATTGCATGGTACATAGGACAAAGGATATCTATCTATGATACCATCATAAACATAATGTTTATGATGATGTAGGACAATGGATACTTCATTTGTGAGATAATACAAATAAGTCTGGACTAACTTGTACTATGGAAAATACAAGTTTATATAGACTGATATATGGTCAAAGAAAATCAAATGGTAATAAAAAAATATTATAGTTACAGATTTTATATGCATTATAGTTTTGGAAGGAGTGAACTAAGCTAAAAAACCAAGGTCTCTAAACATAAACATAAAGGTATGTAGCAAGGTCACCATTTTCTCCTCTAGGTTTGGAGGTGTATAGAGCTACAAAGGTGTGTTCAACAAGTTTGTCAAATATTGAGTGAGAACTTGCATTACTAGATGACAAGAGTATTACTTTCAAATTCCAATTCACTGTTTAATTTACACAATGGGTGTCCATTTTTCTACAATATGCTGATTGGGTGTAATCCATATAAGAGCAATCACACTAGTTCATACTTCATTAGATACTCCAAAGGTCCATAGACCTTTCTTACACAACAATATGACATTCTAAATACAATTAGATAGATTTGTCATTTTTACTTTATTAGGCTTAGCCTTATTTTATCTTTTAGGTTTTATTCTTGTTTGCTTGATGAGGTCTTCTACCTTCTTCTTATAGTCTTTTGTGTAGCTTTCTTCCCTTTTCCAAGCTAAAACTAAAACATCACTTTTATCAAGTCAACAACAACTACCCATAGTAATAGTTATTTTCTATGCAATTGGATCCATGATCAAATCAAATTGTAATCTCTAATGTGTATAACTAATTTGGTTATTCATAGAAACTAATACATTGAAGAAGTGAAATTTAGACTTAGGAAGGAAAGACTGGGCCTTAGTTCCTTTGTAGCTTTCAAGTTTTATTCTTATATGGCTGGATGGGCTGTACAAGAATACTTCCCTGTTATCCTTTGCATACCTTTTTTTGTCTTCTTTTCGACTTTAATAAAATATTTGTTACATACAAAGCGTACCATATAACAGGCTAAATGCAAATCCTCTCTAAGAGTAAATTTTCACTTAGATATGTTACAAGAAAAGAAAAATATTTGATGTCAATTATGCTAGAAATTTGTTATTGGGGTTTGATTAATTAGACATGGATATTATATTTTAGAAATTTGGCTGGTGTAAGTACACTATGTCTTCATAAGTCAAAGTTCTGTCTTTTTAACTCCATAGTGGTAAATAAGCACACTAGATTATTGTACTTTATCGATTTTGATGGTATTCACTACTAGAATAGTCCATCATTCTGAGATGATGAATTCTTGAGGATTAGACCGTAGTATTCTCAAATCATTGACATTACTCAAGTTATTTAGAATTTATTCTTGATAACCAACCAAAACGCTCGTTTATAACAAGTATGGACCGTCTCCTCGTTTCTCTCTCATCCTTCTTTTCATCATATTATGGAGTGAGTCAAGGGGAATAGACCTCTAATTTGGAATTAAGGAGAGAAGAAAACTCTAGAGAAACCTCTTATATATTTATAGTCTTTACATAAAGCGTTGAAATTGTTGGTCGAACCCAAATATATGGGAAATGAAAAGTCAATATGGTCTTGTGAATACTGTAGTTAGTTGTCAGGCAGATACTTAGAGCTCTCCAAAGTGGCCTCCAACTTGGCGAACCTCGATAAGAAACGCTAAGGATCATTAGTTGGTAAGTGGATTGTAGTGCCTTCCTTTACATTTAGGAAGCCATCCATAGTATTTCAAATTTTATGTAATAATTTTAAATGATGTCTATTTTAGCAAGACAAAGTTTCTAATGTGTCGAGAGCAGAGTGACCTCTTTCTAGGATCTCTTTCGAGAATATCTTATTTATCATATTTTTAAAATATAAAATTTTACGTCTCTCTAACAAAAGTAGCAATCACATTAGGATTGGCCGCCTTAAAATTTGTGGACAGGCCTTTCATCCATGAAATTGTAAAAGCTCTAAATACAATGCAAATCCATTACAACCACAAAATTATATTGAAGTTTAGTGGTTTAACCTTCCCTTAACCGTAGTCAAACATAAATTGGCTTGAGTCAAAGTGCCATGCATAATTGTTGTGAATCTGCTTGAGAAAAAAAAATGAGCACATTACCAACAACGGAATTTATAATTTACGAGTCAATGTTATGGATAGTGTCATTTGCCATCACCATGTTGCTCGTTTCTCTTATTTCAACTTTGCTCTTTCTGCTTGCCACTTGATTATGACGCCTCGTTTTGACGTCCTGTACATTTGAACGCGGTCTGGTTTTCGATTTCACATTCTCGGTTCACGATATGTGACAATCTAAGCAGCGCCTAAGGGATGAGGACGGTGAAACTTGAGCAATCAAATTCTGAAAACTTCACTGCTTTAAAGGGAAACACTTATAGGGAGTGAATGACAAACTGAAATGATGATTACGATGAAAATAAAGAAAACCCATAAATGGAGTTGGGGTTTAGGAATTCTCCTTCCATCCTGGAGGAAATTCAGGAGTGGCGGTTTAACACGAGGGTTATCCGTTATTAGGTTAGATTCTTCATCTGTACCACGTTATTCCCGGTGGATCCAAAAGAGATTCACGTGAGACTTGTTGATGTTCACCGAAGCAGCCAAGTTTGAAAACTAGTTGGGTTGGGCCACTCATAGTATACATGTGTAGCTCTGGCCACCATTGTCCTGCAGCCTTGTTTGGTCTCGGAGCCGTACGAACAAAACTCTACATAAACATTTTCTTTCTCCCATGAGGTGGCCTGAGGGATTTCGTGGCCTCAGTTCGATTGATTCCATTCGAAACTCTTTTTGCGTGTATATTGATGGAAGTTGATCCCACGAGAAAGCACAAGTCATAGAGTGGACATATTCCAGACCTAGATATATGAATCGATAATTAAGTAAAAATGTAATTTGGTACGAGTCAAACAAGCATAATACATAACATGGATTTTAGACTCATGCATAGAGTGGACTTAAGAGTCAGTTCTGACTAAATTCCGTTCTATTAAAGCGAGTGTGTGTATGTATTTATTCGTACATTAGTGGAAGCCAAAGGATTACCACGGACTTCGTCTCAAATTTGAATTGATTCCGTGGCAATAATGAGAAATGAATTAACACACATTGACTGGAAGATGGGGTCTACGGAAACGCCGAAGGACTAGGACGACACATTTCGAACTGTACAGATTGTGTGGAATGATACATCCAATAGAGTTTAGGGAAATAATGATAACGCTAGCGAACAAGAAGTAAATACAATAGATATAGACAAAGACATACAATTTGCGTTCTTTATCAATATTAGTTTTTATCAATGAGAAAGAACAATCATTAGATCTGCGTATTTCATAAAATGCTCTTATATTTCGCAGATTTGCTGCAAAATGTGTAAAACATACAAATGATATTTTAAAATAATGCAAGGTTCCATTCTAGTACGAAAATAAAATAGGTATTGCCGACTTTGAAATTTGTTAAATGTAGGATGATTTACCCTGGCTTCTTTTAAAATCAACAGGGACCTTGCAAATCTCTAAATAAAAATAGAGATTGGTATATGAGTACAATATACCATTCTTGCTTCCTTAGTGTAGGGTTTGAACTACAGACTTTGATTTCTTGCATTTTTATATACGACATATTGGCTAATTTTTTATAGTCCAAATCAAGTACTTGATTTACTTGGTCCATTTGAAGAGAGTAAATTTCAGTATTCTTTTAAGTGGAGAAACTAATTTGAGTTTGAACGAATACTCTTTTTTTCATTTTTCTTTGTTCATATGTTTTTCCAACTTAAATTGCTATTTCATCTTCTAAGATGATAATCGTTAAGTTATCAGCGGAAGAAACTATATTACGTCCACTCAACCACAAATACCAATATTGCAGGTATTGGGTATATGTTTCAGGTCAGGTAAAAGTACAAAAATTAAGTGTCATAAAAAATCATTTTACCTTACCTCTACAAAATTATCTTACCCATTAAATTAGATCCAAATAAATATGATAAAAATTTTACAGAACATATAAGTAACGAGATCTGTCCCTAAGGTTCCAAAGAAATTACTTCTTGAACAAAATCTTAAAGGATCACAAGACGCAGGAACCCATGCATACCATGGGCATCCATCTAATTACACAAAGTCAAGAATTTGTTGACTGGATTATTTGTCCGCTAATAAATATTAGCGGTTAATCCATCTCCGACAAATTAATTCAACAGATTCTCGTGCGTAAGACAGTCTGCAACCTTCCTTCTCTCTAGATTTCATTTTCTGTGAATAATAGAACAAATCTATGCATGTTTACGAACTTCCAGCTCCAGGACAAAAGAAGCACAATGACACAGCTTGTAGTTCAGAACGTACGGCAGCGGCACAACAAATAACAGGACAAACCATGACGTACAGTGACGTCGCTCGTGTGAATAACAAGTTGATGTATATTTAATTTCATTTCCATGGATTAAGGAGGTTATATTGGCAAACTTTATCTATTTACGACAGTTTGTCCTATAAGACTAATTTGCGTTTTGCTGAACGATACAAAGGTAGGAAAAGCCGTCGCCGCGTCTTTCCATGCGGATGCCTTTTGATCCATGAGTGCGCTTCATGAGTAATTAGAGTCACGTGGGAAATATGCAAATTCAGAAATGTAAAGTTTCCAACTGTTTTGGCTCCTTATATTGCATCCTGACCCAAAAAAAAAGATATTGCATATACGGTGAAGCGAAGGTGTCTCGTACCTTCAAGTTCCAATCATCATAGTGTCTGGGGATGACTGAACTTCTCTCGACAATGTATGAAAGTTTTATGAAAGAGACTTATTAATCTGAGGCAAGCTTATCGTGCATATTTTTCCACATATGGGACAAAACGCGCATACTTTTAGACTTATGGATCTCTGTTTATATTTAGTCCTGGAAAATGCAACGCATGAATGCGACCGGACATTTTAATGGGAGCTTCCAGAGTTTCCTATAATACGCCTACTAAAGATCCTGCAATTTCCTAAGTCGTCAAGACATAATTATCACAATTGTAGGCGAATTTTGAAAGTTCATGTGCTTCACTTAACATCAGCATGATTGACGGCCACCTTTGGGGGTAACGGATATGAGTGGAGGAAGAGGGCCCACCGGCAAGGAAAGAGAACGGACGTGGCAGGGAGTTTATGATTTTCAAGCTGTATTAGGTTATAAGTAAAGATTATATTCTTTTGGTTTTATTATTTTAGTTTAATTGGTATTCAAATTGAACAATGCGGAAAATTTTATAGTAAAATATGAATATATAAAAATTTTGGTGGTTTTTGAACGATTTTATAAAATAAAGATGGATAAAATATATAGTTTTTGGGATCTGAGAAACTATATTTACACATGCAAAATGGGACTTGACTTTTTGTTGTTTTGCAAGTATTGAAAAATAAAGGATATAATATCTTCTGTTATTATTGTTGTTTTTGTGCTGTATATGATTCCGACTCTATTGGGGCTTAGTCCCATTTTACTTACTTTGTCTTACCCTTGTACTGCTTGATGGGTCTTCCCATCCTTCATATTTTCTATGCGGTCGCCTTTTTCTCGATATGCTTTCCCTTCATATGTAGTGCCATTAAGAGCAGAGAAAAATACACCAAAATACACCATGTACAATGTGTGATAGACTCTGTATCTTCCAAGATGCAAGATCAATGTGGAAAGCTACAAAAGGATTATGGTTGGAGCACTTGGGATGTCTACTTGAGATGAGTGATAGTATTTCCATTGTTGATACTCTAGATTACACACTATTCATTAATTCATTTATTAACCATATTGGGTATATCTATTGAATAAAGGGAGAGTGCAGCATCCCAAGCAACCTTAATTCTAGGGTTATTTGAGATTAGATTTCTAATATCCTTATTTAATTGATTTGCACATGATCTCTTGGATTAGTTAAAATGGTTCTTATTTCTTTTATTTTCATAATGGCGTCTTTTAGTATATTAGAGGAATTTTGTAAAGTAGAGAGAGATTATTGCTAGATTTGATCAATTTTAGGTTGGGGATTAGCTACCTTACAACAATAGTACATTCATGCTACTTCTTTCAAGAGAAAGTTTTAGTCAAAGGATACTACAAGTTCCATTCTATTACACTAGCTGATAATATTAGGTCCAAGGTTGAACAATCAAGTAGAGTGGCATCAACATTATTCTCTTTGTCAATGACTAGTCCCAATAACAATACTGTTGCTTTCTTACACCTATTATATCTTCTTCTAGGTTAGGGAGAACCATTATTGGTCTCAAATTATCAAAGTGAGTACTTAATATGCCTTGATAGGTTACTCTTTGCCTATACATTATGTACAACTCTATTACTCTTCTCAAGAGATTCTTAATTAGATGGTTCATGAAATTTTAGAGATTACTTTCAAGCAAATGATCCTCTAGTGCTTTTACAAAGTTATTCTATGTGGGTAGAATAGTATTAAGGGGAGAAAATGTTATGTTAGTTAATTATTTGTTGAGTCCAGTCAATTATGGATCTTTGTTAAGTTTCATTCTTTTTCTTTTCTTGACTACCGGCATGGCTTCTCATAGAAAAGAGTTATTATTTTCTAGCTAACTATTGGTATAGATAATGAGACCTTTAAGGGGAATTTTATTTGAAATTTTATTTTTTAATTCAAAATTAATTTTTCGTACTGCTTTTGCCATAGTAGGTTGAATTTCTTCCTCCATAGGTGCATGCTAAACAATCTTTAATTGTAGACCAGATAAGACAAACACCTGACCATCTGACTACCAATATTCATCTTGTAAGCTTGAGAGTAAACATGTCAAAGTGTCAAGGGTGGTCCCTTTTAGGTATTCCTTCTCAACTTAGTTTTGAGAGGGATATTATACCTATAAATGGCTTATGCATTGTTGGAGTGCTAATAGGGTTTGAGGGCTTTATCACTTGGTTTTTAGATTTTTCTCTTGTAGAAGATATCCTTTATTTGAATGACCTTTTTATCAGGAAATCTATAAGTGGCATTTGTATACTCTCCTTTGGTATTGTTCTTGACTGCATACCTACTTTATAGAATTCTTCCTTTTGGATCTTTTCATCAAATTGAGAGCCTTTGATAGGAAGATTGGTAATATCTTTGGATCAAGGAATTTTGATTGTGTGACAAGTGTCTTGGCATGTAGATATACATCTTTGCCTATGTAGGTGTGGAGGAATAGTCCTACTATTTATGGAAGAGATAAAACTTGTAGCATTTTTGGATAGTTGTGTCCTCTTAGTACCTTTGCTTTCCTCTTGTTTTGTGATTGTTGAAAAGCTATTTTTTGAAATGGATGTGATGGAGGTGGATGGGAGATCCTTTTCTCTCCATGTACTATTATGGAAAACAAAAACTGGTTCAATCTTTTGCCTCTTTATTTTTTGATTGAACTAGTGTTTTGAAAATTTCCTTGATGGATCAACAGTTTCCCTAGGCTCTACATGGCAAGAGTGTAGGATTTTGGATCTTGGCTCAACCTTACCTTAAGGATTTATGACGCATACCAAGTAATTTCTCTACAACAATGAGGTTTGACTTAGGTTTGGTTCATCTATCTATATTTTATTACTCACTTTTGAGCATTGTACTACCTTAGATGGAATAGAGGTATATATGACTTGTTGCTTTTGGAGGATAAAAGAGTTGCTATTTACGATGGCATAAACAATATAGTGTTTATAATGACATACAAGAGTGGATATTTCACTTAGCAGAGTGAGTATTGGAGTGTATTGCAGGTAGGGTTCTATATGGTCTAAGAAAACCAAGTGGTAGTAGTAGATATATTACGGTTATAGAGCTCACAAGCAATGCAATTTGGAGAGGTAAAGTACACACCCCGCCTAGATGAGGGGGTGAGGTGTTCAAGTATAAGAGGTATACAAAGAGTGCACCCTTTTATTAATCTTGTTTTGGAGTTGCAGAGAACTATAGGGATAACCTTTGGTAAGATGGTCAAAGATTACATGAGTCCTTGATGCCTTTTGAAAGCATGTGTATAACTTCACTTTCTTATTTGAAATTTTTCTTTAAATAACGAATCTCCATTACTCTTATGGAGAGCATTGGCTAATGCAATCCATAAGAGAACGATGAAAAGATGATGTGTCTTTGTATGTTCTAAGACGGTTCGACTTACACGACTCTTATATTCCATGTATATTAAGAATAATTTCTCATTTAGATACCATCGGGACTCATTTCTTGTTTGGTTGGATGGTCTTTCAATCCCTTTTAATATCCTTTATGTGTATATCTGAGGTGCAATAGAACAGATTTCTCACACCGGTATTGTGGGGATTTAGCCGCATGTTAACTCTTACGTTTTATCCTTGTACGATTTGATGGGGCTTCCCATCCTCCTTGTTATCTAGTTATCCTACGCGCTATGTGTCGCTTGTCGTATATGTGTGGGGTTTTCCCCTATGGAGGTATCTAATCTGCTCAAACTAAAGCGAATCTTGCATCGCCGATATGCCACGTAACCGCCCAGATTCACATGAGAATCTCCGACGAAGTTGCAAAACACTTCGCAAATCTTTGCGCTTGGTTCTCTGCCAACGGACCAGGACACGTGAGCATGTCATCACGGATTTCGCTTTTGGCATGGCGTCTGTACGTATTGCGCGCATGTCCTCTGCAGTTTAGGGCCACCATGCCGCCCGCTAGGATTTAAATCCTAGCAACAGTGTGCAGCTGTGTGTTTTTCGTACCATGTGAATCAAGCTAGATGCACAGAACCAACTCTCCTAAAATCTTGCTGAAGCCACGGGCTGGTATCTTTACTATATAGAATTTTCCAGCCCGGTTACAGTCGCTGGTGCTACGTGTGGGTCTCCACTTCTCAACCTGATGTTGTTTCTGTTCCTCCGAGTAACGCTGTGGACTGATGGATAAGGGGATTCTACAGTGAATCTACGGCTGATTTGCCATGGCTTACGTCTAATCCTACCTCTTCTGTTGAGAAATAAATAACCATGGGGTGTAGTTAATTACGATGCCTTAGATCGCGATGAAACCATATACGGTGTGTATGCTACCTCTTTGTAGAGTCACGCTCCTAACCTAGCTCAATTACAGTCCAAAAGGAGCCCACATTTAGGCCAGCTCGAGGGAACTTGTACTGTTTACTATAAGTTATAAGGCTTTACTGTTAACAGACTACGCTGTAAAAAGGAAGCCAGTGAATAAAGTGGTCTTCCTTCTTAACATATTTCAATTCCGAAATATCTTTCTTGACGACTTGTTAATGTTTGGTTTGGGTTTGATTATATCCACAATCTATTAGAAATTTGATAATAGCATAAACATATTTTTGAACCTTTACGAACATTGGCTTTAATCTAACTCTAGCTATTCGTGTAATACATATTATATAATACCCGGAGCTCGGTGGTATTAAAAGGCCTAGACAAAATAAACCAGAAGCAGGAAAACGTCACGAAGCCACGAAAGGGGGAAAATGCAGACCAGCAATCAATACCTATGAGATCTAACTCTAGCTATTTCCTAGTATATTTTCACTATACTAGGACGTCGAAAACATTTTCTAGCCCCTAACTAGATCTTATCTGTATATTTTAGGAACATCGACCACTTTCTTGAGCTAATCTAACCGACTTTATTAAATTAATATTTGGACACCGCTGTTTGATAGTGTGAATAACCTTCCTTCCATCATCACTCTGCTGGTTTCATACTCGGAGCTTACGAACTATTGACTTCCAGCAATTGCTCAAAGCAAAGTCAATTCCTATAATCAGAGTACTTTTGTAGAGTTATTAAAGAAGATGGAAGAAAGGAAAACCCAAGAGTACATTCCATCCAAAGATACAAATGGAAATATGGTGATTTAATGTTTCATTGGAGACAGGAAACATAAAGAGCACTGATGGTTATATTATTGACCACCATTTAAAAACTTGTTCGTAATAGAGATTGGGGGAAAAAAAACACCTGATGAAGAACAATCTTGATTTCTTTGATTACTTGAATGTCATTATACTTCTTTTGATTAAAGAGTTATCTTTCAGAGCGTCAGGGGATGTTTAATGTTTAGGTATAAGCGGACGGTAAGATTGATTGAAGAATTTCACTCCCGCTTGGCTTTGACTTGGTAGTAAGATAGTTCCTGAAAATCGCTTGTTGTCCGTAACAACAAAACTCTAACCTGGCCCTAGAAATTCTTTTTAGTTTTAATTATCATGGTAGCATACACATTATTTGTCAAAAGATTATGAAGGGAAAGTGAAGTTTACCAATTTTAAAGGAGGTTCCTTCGAGCCATGTGAGCTATAGCGTTTGAGCTGTCGCGGTCGTGCAATAGAGGCACACAAGCCTCAACATGAAGCTTTGATTTAGCCAGGTCGAGAGCAGTTAATCACATGGGGGATTAATTTAAAGTAGTACCGCATGCAAGGAGGGCAGTAGTTGAGGAAGCGAGAGCAGACTCTTGGAAGATGACACATCTTCACGCCTCGAGTTTGAGAACTCCTTTGAAGCGGGAGAAACTAGAGCCTAGCTTATGAGAATTCCTTGGAAGCCGGAGAAATCTGGGACAATCTTCCGCTAGGTGAGCACTCACTGGTAGCGGGGGAATTATGGACTCAAATAAGGGATCGATGGTGTTGAGCCGCTCCATTAAGTGAGAAATTAAGTTTAGGTGCTCCAGTTTCAGGTGGGCGAGAAATCAACAAGACATGAGGTAACCTATCGCCGCGAGCATGCAACATAGGTGACCGCATGGCATGGATGCAAGTGCGGGAATTTGCCAATGGCAAAGGAACGCGCCCAAGCACAAAGGACGATAGGAGTTTATTGTGTGACATCCATATTAGCCAAAGCAAAAGGGAATTAGCAACAACACTTGGGAAGGATGCAGCCGGCGCATGAGAAAGAAGATCAAAGCATGGCATCACAGTACAACATAGGGTTGGCTGTACCAGCACAAAAAACAAAGAATTCCGAGGGAGAGCTCTGGGGAACTGCTTAGATAGGGATTTAGTGGACTGATTATTGAAAAATAATCAATTTCTACCTTAAGGAGTGTTGATTTGGAATTGGTGTGCGGCTACTTTTGTAGCATGATTGAGAACAATTGCTGAACAGAAGGGGTTTACTTAACCCACCCTCTTGCATGACTAGGGTTCCAATGAGCACGAAGCTCCTTCCAACCCTCAGCGGAGAGCACCTAGAGACATTTGCTGATTTTTGGAACCTATGGTGATTGGAGGTAGGGTGTAGCATCTTCTCTGCACAGAGTTGATATGGAGGCGGTGCAAGGGTCTCTTTGGGCCAATGATAGGCTTCTCTCCTACCTCTTCTCTATGTGTTCCTATTATTCTTTTTTTTTGGTTTTGGTTGTACTTCTCTCATTTTTTGTCTTTTCTTGTCTTTCTCTCTTGGGTTGGGACATATAACATTTGGTTACTAGGTCTTGCTTTTTCTTCATGGAATTTTCTTTCTATATACCCTTTTAGTAGCGAGTTCCCCAATGCTTCCATTTTTGTCTTTGGCATAGGGCAATAGAGGGACTTCCTTAGGTGTCACTCCTCATTTGGTAGCACACACCCCATATGTGTGACCAAGGGTCCTTATGTCGCTTTCTTTAGCATACACCCATGGTTACAGAGGTGTATCTAGATGGATTCCCTTTAATTCCCAAGTCATGCACTTCTCCTATCCTAGCGGAACACCTTACAAGGGAAGACTCCTCCATGGAGGATGCCCCACCAATGGCCCCCCTATCCCTCCTCCTCATGTCATGGACACTCCACATGTAACAATATGGAGTTTATATATGAGTTAGTTGAGACTAATAGAGTAGCACATAGGCCAAGTTTGCCAAAAATTATAGGAATGTTCTAAAAGCATCTTGGAAACTTCTTGGTACCTTCCAAATACAAGGTAACATCTATGCCAAGTAAGCAACTTGTAGAAGGAAGCATCTTGGGAAGCTTCCCAGCTAGCTTAGCTTGCATGCCAAGTAGACAACTTCTAGAAGGAAGCTTCTTGAGAGGTTTCTTGATTAGCTTAACTTGCACTCTAGGAAGTCAATTTTAAGAAGTTTCTTGAGAAGTTTCACAAGAACCTTGTATTTTTCTTATAAATACCAAATCCTAAGCTCATGCTAGGCATTTAGGGTTTTCCTCATTCAAGAGTCTCAATAATCATTCACTCTGGTCTTCCATTCTCCTATTTCTCTCCTCAATCTTTTACATTGGTTCTATGAGAAGCTACATCACTCAACCCCATAACACCATAAAGACAATTCTATATATATTAGAAGGTGAAGCTCTAGACCAATTTGTGAGAGGCTTGAAGTCACACACCAAATTGGATGTGACCATGCGAGAGCCCAACACTTAGAGGAAACCATGCAATTGGCTAAGCACTTTGCTTCCTTGGTTGCCACTACTTGGTCTTGAACTTAAACATCATGGAACATGCAAACACACTACAAATGGTGGAGGAGCCAACACCAATATAGATTGATGCCTTCCAACAGAAACCACTTGGTATTACAGATAGGAGAGATAGTGAAAAAATAGTGGTTTCTTTTATTTTCACCAAATTGGATATCATATTGTTGAATGTCCACTCAGGAATGGATGACACTAAAAAATCACCCAAATGGAGTTTGTGGTTGAAATGATCAAGGAAAAAAAGAATCAAAATATGATATCAAGCCAACTACTAGGACTTGATTAGTTCCATTGAGATTAAAAGCTTAACCTATGCAAGTTTGCTTCACTTGCAAGGTATGTTGTAGGGTTTTGGTTGTAGGTATTATATCTAATCATGGTTGTAGGAAGTAGCAATTGAGCATCTGCCATGTGTACAAATCATAGAGCAATAATTATAAGATCTGATGTAAGGAATGTAAGGAATGTAAGGAATGCAAGGAATGTTGAACAAGTTTTGGGAGATCAAGATGTCAATGGAAGCAAATTCAAGTTTATATCTTTAGGAATGTCATGTAACAATATGATTGACCAAGAATCATCCCAAAACCCAATAAAAGTGGCCAAAGTACTTGAAGAGTCACTCATGCAAATGATACTAACTTAAAATGAAACAAAAAATGAAACCATATTGCTATTACGGATGAAAAAACATGCAACATTGAGCCTTACAAGGGACAATGTTCCATGTGAATAGTGGAAAATTGGATTTTAAGTATGAATCAAAACTTATGATTATTCACAATTCAGATCACCGATCATTCTACAAGCGTGTTTGCATGTGGGTACTTGATCAATAAAACACTCATATGATTGGGAACAATCAATGTTCATAGAAGGAAGAGACATCACTTGGATGGCAATGCAAGAAGGGCTATTGAAGAATTTCCGATATATGAATTTCATGCAGATGGCTTGAACCTGATTATGGAGGTTGAAGTAGAAGAACAACTTACAAGAGGATGTGGACATCTTTCTCAATCTGCAAGTTTTGATAACCAATATGAGTCCAAGAGAAGTGCTTGATAACTTCAAATTGGGGTTAAAAGAGCAAATTCACCAAGCAATAATAGTACAAAATCCTTGCATTATTTTTGAAGCCATTGTATACTCAAAGAATAGCAAGAGTGCTTGGAAGAGGTGAAGAGGTAGCCTTGACTCAACACTATTGGGCTAAATCACTATACTTTGTTGGACAATTCCTATGGAATTGGTCAACATTTTTTTTAAAGACCAAGGAACATGATTGCTCCAAGGAAAATGGGGACAGGTCAAAGAAAGGAGAGATGGAGTCCCACAAGGAGAAGGGGCATGAACAAAATTATGATGTTGTTACAATTGTAGCCAAGTTGTTTACACAGCAATCAATTATCATACTCACCTTCCTAGAGGCCCTTGGACTCCATAGAGATGACCTTTGAATAACTTGGAGAGACAAATTGAAGAGTAGGATGCTGAAATCACATTAGAAAATGAAGATTACCAATAAATAGACCTTGCGGTTTTACTTACTTACTTACTTGGAGAAGAGTAAAATCAAGGAGAAGGAAGAAGATGAGTGTAAAAAGGTTAAGGAAGATAAACAAACAAATGATTTTTGCAAATGGAGTCCTAGAAGGCTATCAAATGAGAGTATGATAAACCCTAGAGTAATAAAGAATTTCTTATCTTGCTCTACTATAATAAGGTTAGAGATAGAACTAGAGAAGGATGAGAATGAAGAAGTAGATTTACCCAATGGTCACACAAAGAAGATTGAGTCATTTCTTGAAAAGGTAGCACTCTACATAGGAGAGTATCAAGAAGAAACTGAGTGGCAAGTGATATGCTTAACTTGTTATGATGTAATCTTAGGCATGCCTTGGATGGACCACTAGAATCCCATATTCAATTGGAGAAAGAAAGAACTAGCCAATGGACAATCATTGGAGATAGAGAAATATTGCAAAGGCAAGAATTGCCTCTTTATGTCATAGGGACAACAATTATTGGTAAGAAACAAAGATATTTCATGGGTCTATTGAAAGAAGTCAAGAGTGAAAAACTTGTTGGACCGTGCTTGAGAATTTGAAGATGTGGTCAATGAGTTTCAGATGTCTTTTGTGATGATTTACCCTCAAGATTACCACCAAAAAGGAGAGTAAATCATAAAATCAAGATATTTCTTGGGAAGACCCCTCCTTGTAAGGCCCCATATTGACCATCATTTCATGAGTTGGAGGATTGCAAGGCTCAAATCAAGGATATGCTATAGAAAGGGTCTATCCAACCAAATGTATCACCATATGGAGCTCCTCCTATCTTGTTTGTTAAGAAGTACAATAAAATATGCAAGTGCATTGACTACCGATGCCTAAATCAACAAGTGGTGAAGAATGAATATCCATTACCTTGCATGGATGCCATATTTGATCAACTTAACAAGGAAAAACACTTTGCCAAACTTGATGTGTAGAGCGGTTATAACCAAATCAGGAACATAGAGGAAGACATACAGAAAACTACCTTTCAAACAAGGTTTGGTCAATTTGAGTACCTTGTGATATCATTTGGCCTCACCAACACACCAACCACTTTCGTGAGTTTGATGAAGGACATATTTCATCTATACCTAGACAAATTTGTTATCATTTCATTAATGGCATCTTAGTCTATAGTAGGATGATGAATGAGCACAAGCAACATCTATGAGAAGTCCTCCATGTTCTACAACAAACCAATTGTATGTCAAAGTCTCAAAGTGTAAGTTTGGCAAGTCTTAATTGGGCCATAGAGTAAATGCAAAAGGTATCCAAGTATTAACAAATAAAATTAAGGTCATTTAGAAATGGGATGCTCCAAAAGATCAGACTCAACGCAAGAGTTTCTTAGGATTGACAAGGTTCTATTGTTGATTTTTCAAGAAATTTTCCAAGGTTGCACAATCTCTAACAATATAACTTGGCTAAGGGAAAGAAGCGGGTGCTAGGAACAGAATTGACCATTTGAGAATTGAAAGATGCATTACTCCATGCACTAATCTTGAAACGGTATGACCCAAAACATTCAATCAAGTTGACTATAGTTGCATCAAGCATTGCAATAATAGCAATCCTACAACAAGAATGGAATGAGGAATGGTACCCAATTGCATATTTCTCTCAAAAGCTATTACCAATAGAGTGCAACTATCACACCACCAAACAAGAAAAGTTAGCTTTTGTCCTTGTTACCAAGCACTATCTTGGCAAGAAGTCATTTGTAGTGAAGATAAACCACAAACCTCTAGTCTACCTTGAGACATAGAAAGATACCTCTTGTTGATAGATTTGTTGGGCAGACTAGAGATGATAATTCAACATGACAATCACATATGTGGAAGGTAAGAAGCAACTTTTAGATGCATTCACCTAAATGCCTATGGAAAAGAATATGCTAGTAAAAGTCAAGATGAACCTTGAATTTTGGTCAAGGGTTCTTATTGCTATGAAGATTGACCCAAAGATAATAGGAGCTCAATCATGTAAAGATGTAACCAATACCCAAGGACTCAGCTTTTATGATAGTAAGTTATGGATCCCAAAAGCCTTAGACCTAAGAACCACTATCCTAGTAAAGTCTCATGATTCTACCATTGCAAGTCATATTGGAGTAGACAAGACCTTAGATGCAATCAAAAAATATTATTATTGGCCTTAGATGAGCATCAATATGATGGAGTATGTTCAAAGCTACCTACTTTGTAAAACAAATAGAGCCTCTACTTAGGCTCCCATAAGACTCCTTCAACTCCTCCATACTACTACACAACATTGAGAGCAAGTTAGCATGGATTTGGTTTGTGAATTGTCCAAAAATACCTCAAGGTTTGACTCCATTGTAGTCTTTGTAGACCAACTCAACAAATGATTCATGTGTGTGCTAGGACCAAGGATGTGACTGCTTCACAATTAGCCCAATTGTACTTAGCTATAGTATTTTCTCACCATGGCTTGTCTCAAGTGCTTATCACCAACTAGGGTCCTCAATTCACTAGTTTATTTTGGAGAGTACTCTTTGGGATCTTCAAAACCAAATTTGTCAGATCCAGAACATACTATCCACAAACCAACGGAAAAATACAGTGAGCCAATTGCACTATTGAAGACATGCTCCAAGGCTTCACCTTAGAGGAGCAAGAAAGGTAAGACATCTTACTTCCATTGGTGGAATTTGCCTATAACAATTTAATGAATGCATTTTCATAGGTCACAACATTCTTCCTCATATATAGAGAACATCCTTTCACACCTTCAAGCTTGGTAAAGTTCCACCCAACGGCTACAAAAGTTAATGCTATCAACAATTTTGTTTTTAGAATCCAATAGGGTGAAGAGAATGCCAAGCATAGGTTGTAGATCACCCAAAATTAATAGTAACAATATGTCATATACGCATCCACCCTATCTTTCACACATAGTTAGTATGGTGAACATTGACAAAGGCACAAAGCATATCCTCCAAGGTGAAATTTTCACATTCAATTTCTCCATCAATTTGAGGATAATAGGCCGTGGACCAAGCAAGCTTGGTGCCAAGTATCTGAAGAGTGCTTGCCAAAACTTGCTAGTGAATTGAGGATCATGGTTGGAGATGAGTACACACAACATCCCATGATACTTAAAGATATTGTCAAAGGAGATTTGTGCAAATATTGGAGCATCCACGGTATGAAAGTTTGGTGCCAAATGGATTTGCTTATAAAGCTTATCCATAAACACCATGATCATTGTGTGAGCTTGCTTTGTCGTGGGCAAGGATGTGATAAGATCCAAGCTCATATGTTTCTATTGAGTAGATGGAATGGGAAGTAGTTGAAGGAGTCCACTTGGTTTTTGGTTGCTAGTAGTGTTGTGTTGGTAGCTCTCACACGATTGGATAAACTCTCAAATTTCTTGTGTCATGTTAGGCCACCACCATTGGTGTTGGAGGGTATCTAGAGTCTTGTCTACACCCATGTGACCAAAGATTGGCAAGCCATGGCACACAAGTAAGAGATCACCCTTGGTTAGAGCATAAATCTGGTTCTCATATAATAGAAGGCCTTCCTTGTAAGAGAAGGTATTGTACTCCTTGTTGCATGTTGCAAGATGACCTTGTACCATCTGAAAGAAAAGATCTTGTTGTAAAGTTATCTTAAACTTGATTTGGACTTTGGAGTCATTGATACCATCATAATTACCATTGTGATGAGAGGAAGAGATTTCAAATCAAGTCATTGTGATAGGGCGGGCATCAAGGAGGAAATGGAACCAACCAGGTTTGTACTTAAGTTTGATATCAAAAAATTGTAGTTTTTCCTCCCATCAATGATGTTGACTCTTTATGTGTTCCAAGTGTAATGTTTGCAACAATGGTTTGTGATCAATTTTCATGATCACTTGTTTCCCAAGAGTTAATGTCTCCATACCTTGGTAGAATATACCATTACTAGTTGTTCTTAATTTTGAGCAAAGTAATTCTTTTCAGATGTATTTAGTTGGTGAGATACAAAGGCAATGGGATGTAATCTATCTAGGAATTTCTATTGCACACGGATCCAATTGCAAAGTTAAAAGCATTAAAATCAACCACATAAGGTAGTTGAGGATCATATGGTTGAAGAATGAGTCTTGAAAACACCATATGTTTCAGCTTTTGGAATGCTTCTTTGTGCTTGGTGGTCCATTGAAAGCTCAAGTTCTTCCCCAAGAGATTAGTCAATGGTGCGGTCACATGTGCATAATAGTGGATGAACCATCAATAAAAATTGGTCAATTCATTAAATACATGTACTTTTGTAGTATCCTTCAAAGTAGGCCAATCAATAATGGCCTTGATTTTCTCCCCCTCCATCTTGATCCCCTCTATTGAGATCTTGTGACCCAAGAAGGTAACTTCCTTTTGCTAAAAAGCACACTTTGACTTCTTGCAAAAATTTCCATTGTCGTAGTTGTCTTAGGACTTCTTGCATGTGATTCACATATTCTACCTTTGTCTTGCTATAGATTTAGATATCATCCAAGAACACCACCATGTATCAATCCAATAATCCATCCAACACCCGATGCATCTGATCCATGAAGATTGTTGGAGCATTAGTGAACCCAAAAGGTAGAACTCTCCACTCAAAATGCACATACCTTGTATGAAAGGTAGTCTTATGCACATCCTCTCTATCAATGGAGATTTGCCAATAGCCGCTGCAAAAATCAAACTTGGAGAAGTATTATGCTCCACTCAATTGATCAAGCAAGTCAACAAGTTGAGGCAAGGGAATATGCATTTTTCACTATTTTTTTATTGAGCCCATGGTAATCAATAGAAAAATTAAATTCCTCCATTTTCTTTGGAATGAATAGTACTATTGCTCTCCAAGGAGATGTGTTATGTCATATGAAATCCTTCTTAACAACTTTGTAAGTGTTGTTTGCAACTCTTCCAACTCCTTTAGTGAGAGCAGATAGATTGGTCTACTCATTAGAGTACTCCTTGGAAATAACTCAACCTTGATGGGCATACCACAATCATAGGGTAAACCCTTTGGTAGATCATCCAAAAACACATCCAAAAACTCTTGAACTATTTGATCAACCATTGCTTGATGAGGCTCCTTACTCCCCTTAGATTCTCCTTGTGTAATTGGCTTGATCCACATCACAAAAATAAACTTATCTTCCTCCAAAGCTTGCTCTATGACTGCTTCACTAACAAACTTCCCATCTAGGGACTCATCTCTCTCCAAAACTTTTTCTATGGCTACCTTCCTGACAAAATTCCCATCATAGGATTGATTATTCTTAGGTGTCTTACTTACAGAAGCCAAACAGCCTAATTGGGAATTCTTACCTTGGTGTTCTATTTGAATTTATTGTTAGTTCTAATCAAATTGAACTTTATGACATCCAAGCCAAGGTAGACCTAGAATGACATTATAGTGTAGAGGTGCCACTACAAACCTCATACACTCTAAACCATCTTTCCCAATCTTGAAGGTAATAAGATGCAAGGTACAAAATGTAAAATCCTTTCTACCATCCGCCATCATCAATCTACTTCCAATTATTGGCTTGATAGGAAAATATAATTCCTATACTTCTTGTATGGACAAGCAATTTTCTGAACTTCCTATATCAACCAAAATCTTATAATCACAATCAGATATCATACCTTGCAAGTAAAGAAAACTTACATAGGTCAAGCCTTCAATCCTATTGGAACGAATCAAGTTTCTAGCAAGTGGCTCAAAATCTCCTATTGAGATTCCTTGTTTCCCTAATCAGTGTGCTCCGCAAACTCCAGTTGGGCAACTTGTTGAGGTTGCACATTCTTGAGTGGACATTTAGTAATGCAATGTCCAATCTGGCAACAATAGAAATAATCACCATTTTGTCACAATTTTTCTCTCTTTGTAATGCCAAGTGGTCTCCATTGACATGCATCAATCTTCATTGGTGTTGGCTCCTCCACCTGTGTGTAGTGTATTGGTAGGTTTTGTGGAGGTCAAGATCAAGACCAAGTTTTTGCAACCAAGGAATCAAAGCATTTGGCAACCTCATGGCTTCCTTTAAGCATTATGGCTCTCACATAGTTACCTCTAATTTGGTTCATGAATTCAAACCCCTCACAAATTGATCTAGAACTTCACATTCCAATATATCTAGAATTTGCATGATGATGTTTTGGAATTACGTGATGTAACTTCTTATAAAGCCAATCTGCTTCAACTCTAGCAACCTATCTCATGCAGCTTTTGTGGCATTTAGAGTTGGAATTAGCCAATTATTTCACTCTTGAATTTTGCCCATGTCAAGATTTGTACAAAAATTTATGGTTCAGCTTGCTCCACTCAAAATTGCCAACATAGCTTTGTTTCTCCATCCAATTGGCGAGAAGCCAAGAGAATCTATTTCTGTTCTTCTTGAAGATTGGTAACCTCAAAATAACATTCAAAGTCAGACAAAATTTTCTCTATTGCCTTCCAAAACTTTGGGTTTTGAAAATTGGATTCGGTCTTCTCCTTCTTGAATTGGGATTCTCTATGTGCTCTTGTCGTCAATAATCTCATTCATCCAACAACCAAGTAAGGTGCTTGATTTGTTGCTACATAGCAATGATAACCTTGAGCATTGCCACCATGGTTACTACTCTATCACACCACTCCCAATATAAAAAATTCATTAACACATAGATGCAACATGTCCATCTTTCTCCATAAGTTGCAACCAAAAGTACCAAGGGTTCTTTGAATAAGGTGATTCTATTCCAAAAATCTTGCCCAAAGCGTGAAGTGATGAACAATGCTTGGGTAATATTTGGACATGACAATCCTAATGGTTTGGCAAAAATGGATTTGGTGGTCTATAAATTCCATCCATCCCTTTCTTGCTCTGATACCAATGTAAAAGACCAAGATCAAGGAGAGAAATAAGAGAATGGAAGATCTTATTGGGACACTCAAGTGTGGGGAAACTCCATATGCTTAGCATGAGCTTTGGCTATGGTATTTGTAGGGAGTATACAAGGCTCTTGAAAAGTTTCTTAAGAAGCTTCCTTGAGCCACTTTCTTGGAGTGCAAGCTAAGGTAACTTGGAAGCGTCTCAAGAAGTTGTCTACTTGGCATGCAAGCTATGCTAGTTGGAACCTTCTAGAAACTTCTTACTTGGAGTGCAAACTAAGCTTTTTGGGAAACTTTCTAAGAAAATTCCTAGATACTTATAGAATATTCTAGACTAATTTGGCCTATTTGCTACTTTGTTAGCCTTGACTAACTTCATTGTTAAACTCCATATTGTTACACCCATCCTCCATTGAATGGACATAATATCCTGTCACCTCAGATTACAACCACACATGAAGATCCATTTGATGTTCTATGTATTCCTTACTATGTTGATATGCGCCAAATGCCCCACTTCCTTTCAATACAAGAAGCTAAACCTTGTCCAACACTCATTGATGACACCAAGGAATACAAATTTGAATGCATTCTCCAAAAAATTATCCATGGTACTTTGTGTCGGCTTGTCTCTCACTAAGGATAAACCTCAAATGGTTATTATGGTATTGCACCATGGACTAAGAAGGCAAGGAACCCCAACTCCATGACACTCTTCCAAGGCTAACATTCCAAGACTAAAACCATTGCTCACTAGACAACTCAATGAAAGGATGATGAGTACCTCTTCACCCTTATTTTATATACTTGTGAAATAGTTACACACCAAAATTATTTATTATTAGATTAATTCAAGTTACTAGGCTAAAAGTCAAATAAAGTCAAAGTCTAAAGGAATATACCTACTCATGAGTATATTCTTCTAAGTATATAGTCTTATCTTGACCCAACCACTAAGTCAAAAATTCTTTCACATGGGTTATCCTTGGACTATAGAAGAATCCAAAGCAAAAAGTCTTGTGGATCCAAGAGTTATCAACTCTTTCCTCAAAACCAAACACCTAGGAATAATATTCAATTAATATATAAGAATCCAAAATAGTGGTGCTCATCTTTTCCACTTCCTCTAAAGTAAATTCCTCTCTATTTTAGCTATGAATAATTTTAGTTAATTATAACTAAAATATAGAACCCTCATTTATCTTTGTATAAATAATATCTCTCAAATACTTATAATACCAACTAAATATCACAATAACACATACCTGCATATACAGTGTTACTGTATATGCCATCTACATGTGTAATATCTCATACATTGGAAAGGGTACACATTGCATGAAGCAACATGGGAGCTTGTAGCTTACTTGACCTATGTACCATTGTTAGTGCAATCTTTTAAGCAACAACATCACAACGAGGATGTTACGTCTTAAAATGGAGAAGTTTGTAATATTATTAGCTAAAAATATTATCTTGAGATGAAAAATTGCTTGGTAATATCTTGAGGGATTTTATACATGATGGTCTAAGTAGATCAGATAGAGATGTCACCAAAGGGTACTTCCACTAATATTGCAAAAGTAGAAAGCACCTTGAAAACTTCAAAGCCCATTTTGGAGGCCTAAATGGATGAATTAGACCTCAAAAAATGGATAATTCAAGTCCCTCCAAGGTAAAAGATGTTTCCTTGTCTCTCTATATTTGTCTCATAGAGAGCTTTCCAATGTTACCTCCTCATGCTTTTCCAAGTTTCCTACACGAAGATTCTCCAAAGATTCTCTTTGGTCAAACTTTTTTGATCAACCAAATAAGACAAGGATTGACATGTCACCAATCCATACAAATAGTATAAGGGAGGAGCTTGTTGACATATCACTAATCCATGCCTCTGATCCAAGGTTGGAGCTCACTTTGAGTGGATCCTCTTTGCTATGTAATAAAAACAAGGTGCTCCTTTGGGGTATCAAAGTATTGAAGGAGGAAGCCTTGTGTTTTTCTTGTATTTCCTTTCTTATATTTCTCTTAGGAGTTCTCATAGAACATTACAAGTAGCCATAGAGCTTTGGAGGGTTTACAAGTAGCCATAGAAGCTTTGGAGGAAGATATTATTAATTTTGCAATGTAGATCAAGGCAATTGTGCAAAAAGAATCTTACGAGGGTTAGAAACCTCATCAAGCAATGGTTGATCAAATAATTCAAGAGTTTACAGATGTGATTTTGGATGATCTGCCAAACGAGTTATCCTTCAATTGTGTTATGCTCTTCAAGATTGAGTTATTGCCAAGAAACACTCCAATGAAGAGACCCATCCATTGGCTCTCACCAAAGGAGTTAGAAGAGCTTTGAATAACATTGATGGAGTTGTTGGAGAAGCATTCCATACAATATAATATATCTCCTTGGAGAGCACTAGTACTATTTGTACAAAAGAAGGATTGAGGACTTCACTTTTTTCAATAGTTTTTTAATTGAGACCACGATAGTGTAATACTCCAAGGATAGGAGACTTGAGAAGAAACATACCATGAGAAACACATGATTTCACACTCAAACTTTGATGCCCCAAAGGAGCACCTTCTCTTTATTATATAGATAAAGAGGATCTCCTCCAACTTTAGGTGATCTACGGTTGGCATGACTTTAAGATGCACATAATTTACCAATTGTGGGACACATGGAGTTAGACAAGACCTTGTACTCTACAACAACAATGGTGGCGGCCAAACATGGCACAAGTTCAAGAATTTATTTGATCTTGTGAGAGTTGCTTATGCAACAAAGCCGGCAACCAAAAATTGGTTGGACTATTCCAACCACTTCCCATCCCATCTGCTCAGTGGGAAGATGTAAGCTTAGATCTCATCATATCCTTACCAAGGACAAAGTAAGGTCATACAACAATTGTGGTGATTTTTTATAAACTTAATAAGTAAATCTATTTGGTACCAATCTTTGATATAATGGATGCCCCAATATTAGTCCACATATACTTCAACAATATCTTCAAGCATTTAACCATAAAATCATCTCTGACCATGATATTTGATTGATTGGAAAATTTTTGCAAGCACTCTTTAAGCTACTTGGCACCAAGCTTACTTCCAAGGCTTATCATCCTCAAAATTATGGGCCAATTGAATGTGAAAATTGCACCTTGGAGGATATACTTTGTACCTTTGTCAAGTTTCACCATACCAATTAGGATGAGTGCCTTGCAACTTCTGAGTTTATGTATAATAACTCCAAGTATACAAGCATTGGATTCTCTACCTTCTTCCTTAATTTTGGCCAAGACCCACTTGTTCTAGATCCCTTTCTTGCTCCCCTGTCATATGATGTTCCTCATAATTCCACCTTCTTGTCCATTATATTTCACTCCCTACAATAAACCAAATCTCATCTCCTTGTTGCTCAAAATCATCAGAAGTAATACACAAATCAACATTGTTGTGATCTCACTTTCCAACAACATGATTTGGACAAGCTTTCTTCTATTAATCTACCCCTCATACTTGGTACCCAAGTTCATAAACTTGCTCTTAGTTGCATAGGTCCATTTGATGTCATCTAAATCAGTTCTAATGTTATTTATCAACTTGCCTTGCATAGTCATATGAAAATCCACCTTGACTTTCATGCATCAAAGTTGAAACCATTTGTTTCTAGTCCATCTTTACTTTCCAATCTTGTCCAACCTCTTCCTCTTCCCATCTCTATCAACAATTATGAGAAGTATGAAGTTGATTGTATCCTTGCATAGTCATATGAAAATCCACCTTGAATTTCATGCATCAAAGTTGAAACCATTTGTTTCTAGTCCATCTTTACTTTCCACTCTTGTCCAAACTCTTCCTCTTCCCATCTCTATCAACAATTATGAGGAGTATGAAGTTGATTGTATCCTTGCATGTCACAATATTCAACATGGCCACCAAAAACACACTAAGTACAAAGTCCTTTGGAAAGAGTATCCTCTTCATGATGCCACCTAGGAACCTCTTTTTTCATCTCTACAATGCACAAACAACCATCCATGAGTTTGAAGCTTCCATAATGACATGGACATCATCAACTAACTGTGGTGTAACAATATGGAATTTACAAACAAGTTAGTCAAGACTTACAAAATAGCATATAGGCCAAATTAACCAAGAATTATAAAATATTTCAGAAGTATCTAAGAAGCATCTTGGTACATCACCCATTACTTTAAAGTAATGGGTAATGTGTATGCCAAGTGGAAATTTCTAGGAGGCAACTTCCAAGGAAGCTTCCTCACTAGCTTACCTTGCATGCCAAGTAAGTGGCTTCTAGAAGTAAACTTCTTCTGAAGCTTCCTTACTAGTTTAGCATGCATGCCAAGTAGATTTTTTCTAAAAGAAACTTCTTAAGAAGTGTCATGGTTAACTTAGGTTTGACTCTAAGAAGGTGGCTTTCAATAAGCTTTTTGAGGAGCTTTCTGAAAAGAGCTTCTCAAAAGCCTTGTATTTCCTTTAAATAACAAAAACCCAAGCTCATGCTAGGCATCCAAGAGTCTCCCTTATTGAAGAGTTCTTAAATGATCTTTCACTCTGCTCTTCCTTTCTCTTATTTCTCTACTTGATCTTTTCAAGTGGGGGAAATATATAGGAATATGGAGTTTACAAACAAGTCAGTCAAGAATAAAAAAATTAAAAAATAGCCAAATTAGCCAAGACTTATGGAAATGGTGTGGACAGATCATGAAGCCTCTTGGTACCATCCAAGTTTGAGTAACATGTATGTCAAGTAGAGGACTTCTAGAAAGAAACTTCTTGGGAAGCTTCTTGATTAGCTTAGCTTGTGTGCTAAATAGATTGCTTCTAGAAGGAAGCTTCTTTGGAAGCTTCCCAACTTGCTTAGCTTATATGCCAAGTAGGCGGGTCTAAAAGGAAACTTATTAAGGAGCTTGTTGGTAGCTTAGCTTTCACTCTAAGAAGATGCTTTTAGAAAGCCTCTTGAGAAGCTTCTTAAGAGCCTTATACGTTCCCAAGCTCATGCTAGGCATTCAAAGTTTCACTCTTTCAAGAGTTCCATTGTGATGTTTCACTCCGGTCTTCCATATTACTATTTCTCTCCTTAGTCTTTTACACCAATCCTCTTTCTAACTTGGACCCTCTTCCCATACCTACCACCCACATAGGATGATTTGGAGCTTCCTCCCATTTCTCCTTCTGTGTGTAATGTTTTGAGGACAAGAGAACCCTCAAGAGAATTACAATGCTTCATCTCTCAATACTCTAATGCCCTAGAGGAGCACCTTGTCTTTATTATATAGCAAAGAAGATCCACTCAAAAGGAGCTCTACACTTGGATCAGATATATGGATTGGTTAAATGTCATCAAGCTCCTCCCTTAGATTAGTTGCATGGATTGGTACATGTCAATCTTTGTCTTATTTGGTTGGTGAGACAAGTTTTATCAAAAGGAATCTTTGGAAAATCTTCTTATAGGAAGCTCAGAATGGCATGGGAGGAAGAGGAGGGCGGGTACTTTTGGAAAGCTCTTGACAAGACAAAAGAAGGGAAGAAGGAAACACCTTTTCTCCCAATGGGGTGGAGAATGCTTTTTTTTTGGCCTTATTCATTTATTTAGGCCTCTCAAATTGACTTTAAGTTTTTAAAGTGTATTTAGACTATGCTCTATTAGTGGAAGTACTCTTTTTGTGACACCTCAATTTGATCTACTTAGACCATCATATATAATATCACTCTAGATATTACCTAGCCAATTTCCACCTCTAGATAATATGTCTAGCCAATAGTATTACAGTTTGTCACCCCTTGTGGATCATTCTCCTCCACCCTAGCCCTTAGCACATCCTTATATCTTGCCCTAGTAGTGTTTGATACATCTTGTCCTGATTGGCCTTGAGTAGGGATTGGTCTTGCACAATATAAAGGGAGATCTTATTTTTTGTATATGAGGATAGAGGCTATTTTGTTGTTGCTCCCTTGAGATCCCATTCATATTCAGATCATATCTTTATAGGCTTCCTTGGACTCATACTCTTGGTTACATTTTTTGGACCTATCCAAGCACTCCTACTAGTTTTATCACAAGCATAGATGTATACAAGAATCCCTATGCATTTATGTTCTCTTGTTGGATCCACACTCTCCCTCCTACTACATGCTATTTTGATTGATGACCACACACTAGATGTTTTCACTTGGATATTATTTTCCCTCTTTCCCTAATAATTTTTTTCCTTTTGGCCCATGGTATGCTTAAGGGCATCAGAAAATGGCCTCTAGGATTCATAGGTTCTTGTAAGGCTATTGGGCACCCCTCCAAGAAGAGTACACCATTAGGGCCTAAGCTGTTGCCAAGCAGATTCTAGAGTCTCCATAGCTCCATACCTTACCTTCCAAAGCATAGAAACATATCTTGCTCCTTGGTGTTATGCCAACTAAGAGAGTATAGTCACACATTCTCTCTCTTGGAAACAATTTTCTCTCTAGACACCTTATTTTACTTACAAATCCTACATCCACCTTCCAGCAAGGAATGTCTTTCATTCTTCCATGACTATCAGCCAAATGAGAACTTCTAGTTAAGAGAGTCTTGCTTTGCCCATTCTCTACTGCACTCTCTATGCTTTTCAATGGGTGGACCATCAAGGTTAGTTTTGGGCAACTACCATATTGCCTCTCCTCAAATGCTCCAAGTTTGGGATTTCTAATTCTTTTTGCTTTTTGTAAGCACTATATCTCTGGTCATGTGCTCCTTGGAGCAACACATCTATTTGGAGCTTCTTGTCTCCTCAATCGTGCAAAGGAGACCTTAGGTGTGCACTCCATTGCCATTAGAGATGTTTTTTTGCATTTGGTTTTATGCATTATGTGTTTATAATTGTGGCAATCATTTTTTTCTTCTTCTTGTCTTCCCATCTATTTGTTGTGGCTACTCCAAGTAGATGCAAGATGGTTATTATGGGCATTCAATCATCCTTGAAAAAATATCCAACTTGGGTGTTTGTCTTCATTGTCTCCAATGCCTTCAATACCATCTGTTGTTTGCTTTTTTTCTGTTCTTTTCCCTTTGCTTAGTTAGCTACCAATTAGATTCCTTCCTTGATACTATTTGTACATGCTTTCTGTAGGATCAAGACACCTTTATTGTATAGTCACCTTATCACCAGAGGAGAGTTCTTATAGTTGATATCAACTAAGGATACATGGCAAGGAGATCCCCAAGGGAGGCCTCTCTTTGCAATAGCGCCATTATATGCCATTATATGGCTTTATGATTGTTAGTTATAGTCTTTTCCATCTTGTCATTTCCAACCCATCTCTAACAACACTTTTATATTGGGCCCTTTTGGAGGATGTCATGAGAGCAGTATCTGCTTTCATACTTAGCTTAGAGGCCTTGGGTTTACAAGTCTAGACTTGTAAATTCAAGGTTTTGAGCCCTCGTACGGCCCTCACTCCCTCTAACTTCCCATCAGGATTCTAGTTCCCTATTGGTGGTTTGTTAATTTTGGGCTCTCCTTTGGGATAGGAGTATTTTTGTAGTTTGTTCATATCAAACACCTTAGTAAAAGCTAAAGCCCATGATCACCTCCTCATCAAGTAGCCTACTCCATTCTTATTCATTGTTACCTCCGCTGGGCCTCATATTTAGCATGGAATTTCCTGCCTATAGAGGCATTATTGCCTTATCTATGGATGTTTGATATCTGCAGATGTGGCAATACTATTTGCCATACTTTCTCCATATAATTAGAGACATGCATGATCCCATAGCTATCAAATAAGTGGTGCAGGTAGAAGTTAGTTTTTTTCATGGTCATGGGCAAATGAAGCCTCATAGATCAAGAGTCATAACATCAATAGTATATATTGGTGCTTAGGCTCTAGCAGTGCCTTGCTTAGCAGATAAGTTCTAAAATCAAGTTTTTCCATTCTTATTAGGATCTATCATAAGAATATACTCAAGCACTTATGACTTCAAGGTATATCTTTGATTGGCTTAGGACTTGCTGCCAAGACTTGCATGCTTGTCACTTCCCAAGTGTATTGATTTTGTCTCCCTAGATGCCATGAAGCTCTAGGCAAATATGAGTAAGTGTATGCATACTAACACACTTACTAGCATCCTCATTGATGCACCTCTACCCAATAGAGCTAGGATCCTCTCTTCCAGAGGAAAGGCTTTGGAGCTTGGCTTCATCTCTAGTTGATGACTTCTATCTCACTTTTGAGGAGTTTGCCATAACACTATAATCTAACTCTCATTGGACTTCCAATGCAATGTGCATGTGGTTCCTCATAGGACATGCAAGGGAAACACTTTCTATGTTATGAACTAGGTGGGGAGCCCACTAGAATCCATGATTCCATTTGTGATATCATTGCTTATCTCTTACAATCTACATGTGCCCAAATTCAGATTGAGCAATGGTTGGATGTACCAAGACCATCTTTTTGTTGGGTGCAAGTGGACATTGTTATGTTCACAGATGGTCAAGGCACCTTGCATGATGTGGTGGTGGCAAACCCTCTACATGTGGAGTCATTGGCACTGGCAGGCATGTAGGCAAGAGCAGCAATAACCATTGCCTCTAGGGGCAAGGAGGAATACTACTCACTCCAATTATCCTTTGATACTTTCTATCTCCCTAGCAATTGAGATTTTTGTGTGCCTACATCATCATTTTGATGGTCTACTCAAGGATGCAACTCGCTGCATTGACCACACAGTCCACAAGTAGGCTTCCCTCTGGTTTCTTTGGAGCTTTGTGTTCACTTTCTTTTTTTCCCCTTTGGTTCTGGCGGGCCCTACTTCAGTGTACCTTTTCCCCCCTTTGGGACTTTGGGGCCTTGCAACTCTTGGGATCTTTTTGCACTTGTGTGTGCCTTGTACTCCTTCCTCTTTCCCTTGGGTGTACTATTTTTATATATGCATAGAAGGTGAAGGAGAGTGGATAAAAACATCTTTAAAATCAATGAAACAAATCCATGGAATTTGGTATAAGAGTTTACTGCGTAAAATAAACTTAATAAAAAGCATCGAATGATTAGTGAACCTTCTGTCCATGATCAATAAACGAAAGATCAGACATGGCATCCATAATTCACCTCCGACATTTCGACACGATTTAATTAACTTTCTGTTCAATTACCTGTATTATCAAAGGAAGATGTGACATACGATAAAGTGAAGTCATAAAGTGGACATGAGTAGGATCTGCGAGTCCATCGATTTAATCAAGGACAATATGATACGAGTTAAGCAAGCATAATTCATCTTGGACTCAATTTTTATTCCAAAAGTCAGGGCCATCACACCGGCAAAAGGCAAAAGTAGGTTTAACGGAGGATGGGATGTACAAGAAAGTCCAAAGATTGCCATGGACTTTAGTTTAATTTTTTTTATTACTTTAGTGACGTTGAGTCTACCCATTCATAAATGAGAAAAATGGGGTCTACGTGAAAGGCCAAGGACTAGTGTAACATATGAAATAACCTATGGAGATTGTCCATGTATTTAAGAGAATATTAACCACTAAATAATGCTTAAATATTTATCACTGTACTGGAATAAGGGAGTTGAATAGAATGGGAAAAGACATAACGTACATTTTTTCTTTAGTCCTCCGGAGTTAATATTATCAAGAATAGGGAGAATTCTTCATATCAATACTGTTTTCCTGTTCATTATACAACTTTGGATTATTCTCGAATAGGGAGCATATTTTACATTTTATGAAAAGTAGTTAAAAATCAGAAAAATGAGAATATGAATGTATAAATATCATATCTGAACTGTGAAATGGAATTGGTTTTCAATTTCAGTTGTTGGTTCTCTCTTTATTTCCGGAAAGTTCTTTAGTTTAAGGAAATTACTATGATTGTATAGTTAGAGACTAAAACTTAGGCATTAGAACTCAAGATATAAATGATACCTAACATCATGTGGAACATTGTTAATTATTGAATACAAGTCATAGTCTAAACCCTTAAACTATGTTATCCATATTAGCATCAAAATCAAGATCTTGATTTATTTTTTTATTTGCTAAGGAATAATTAATCCAGAGATAAGTTATGTAATGAAAAATTTTAATTTTGGCCAAAATTAAATTTATTTTTTTATGAAATTTGTCTTTCGTATGCCTTCCCAACACAATCTTACTACTTCAAGCTACAAAAATATTAATCCATTAAATTCTAGAAAAGAAACTGTATTACGACCATCAAACCGGAAATACCAATATTGCAAAAGAAGGCCATCATCTGTTTTTCACGTATAGAATAATATTAATAACCAAAGACGTATCCTCTCAACTTTTAGTAACCCCTTTTTCTATCTTCTTTCAATAAAATTAAAATTTATAAAGCCCCTCTTTTGAAACTCGTCCTGTTGGGTTATAGATAATAAATTCGTCAGATTAAAGAAATGCAGTAATTTTGGTATACCATATATATCAAAAGATACTAATTTTAGCTAAACTTGGTAAATCATAAAATAATCGGAGACATTTGTCTCCGATTGTAGTATATCAATTAATAACATTTCTTTCATGAAATTTTCATGATTTGATAAGACATATGACCTTATGCGTAGCATGGGCAAACGACCCATGTCTTCCTTTCTTTATATTTAAAGAAAGGAAGACCAAAGGTTGCCATTTCAGACATCTCGGCAGGCATTAGTGCGAAACTGCGACGCTAGGGTTATACCTGAATTCTCCCAGAATTTGTTTAGCCCACACCCTAATCCCACTATTTGTCAATTTTCCTTGGAAGAGTTTTACCTCGTGAAAGAAAAAAATTTAGTACAATCAAGCAGTACTGTATATCGGAACAAAACTGTTCAGTCGCGGTACGTTCCCCCCGCCATCTGGGGATTGGGATCTCCTCAGAAGAAGGGATCCCATCCGGAAGCTACGAAGACACAAAACTCACAATCGAGAATATGCGGAACCCCCGGGTACGATTAAGTAAATCCCTACTCGCCACATTGAGCTCACAGTACCGAAGCTCAACGGCAGACGCAACGTCCACGATTCTAGCGAAAGGCGTCGAAACCTACAGCGTCAGATAACTGATACCTGATAAAAAGTACATCTCCCTACGTCAGCATGGCGTTTCTTGTCCTGAAGAGTACAAGACTTTCCAGCACCTGAAGTCTTGACTGCAAATTTCATATCCTCTTGATGATGGCGGTACTACTTAGTACCACTAAAAGTCGGCAATTCATTGGAGACGGTGTGCAGTTTACTGTGTGCTGACGGTGGACGTCGATCGATTTAGACAAGAGCTCTACCAGACTCCAGAGCATCCACAACAACGGTAGGAGAATCCGAAACCATACAGAGGCACTTCACGTGCTTCACCTTACCTTACTCTGTAGACTCTGAATCAAGGATCTTTTATGAAGTGTTGCAGCCAAAATTGGGACAGGCCGCTCGCGCAAGCATGACGCAAGCTACGGTCACATATGCTACAAAGAGAACCCGACATCCAGTCAGGCGAGAGCAACAATAATTCGATCAGCAGTTACTGCGTAAAAGTCTGGATCGCATTGTGTCACTGTCAGGATTATTATTAAAGCCTGCTCACAGTACCAAGGTACTGTGCGTAAGTGAAGGTTGGATGCGACATCATTCCTAAACATCAATCTAGATCGCCGGTTTGTGCTGTCAGGGTTTACCTATAGCTCTCGATTTGTATTGCAGCCCTGTATTGGTGAAGTTTAACTTATGCACCAAACCAAGACTAGCATACCACTGTACTGTCTAAATGCTTTCACGGCCGCGTTGTGTGCTCGCCAACTTGGCCTCTCGCGTATCACGTCAGTTCATAGCATGTCGGTTCTACACCAACACCAAATTTATACATGAACTCTCATCATTATTCAAGTGTGCTTTGGTAGATGTGATATTCGTTCACTTCCCTAAACTACAGTCGACTCTTTCATCTCTAAATGCTCGGGTGTAACTCATACTCAAAAGGTAACAATCCTGAACATAATAATTGGAGAAAGTAGAGTTCTTTATTGAGTTGTGTAATTTTACCATTTCATTGTGAAGGTAGGCCGTTTTAATAGTTATCTTACTCCCTGGCAGCGAAACTCTTCTTCAAGCTGAAGTTGGATCTCTATGAAGTGTAGATGATGTGATGTGATTACTTCCTCAAACCTTCTCGATACATCTCAAGTGAATAATACAAATTTCACATCATGGTTAGATAATTTTGCTCGGTTCAAGTAATGTTAAGTAAGATTATTGATGGTTTTCTTCATATTATCTCCAATAAACAATCATACCGTTCAGTAAAGGTTAAACAACTTTACTCAACTCAGTTAGTAAAAAGTAGCAACACGTACGGGGAAAATCACTTTGACTCTCATTTATTATATTTCATGGTTATGCCCTCACCTTATCAATGTATCTCAAGTGAATTATCATATTTAAGTCACGGTTAAATAATTTTACTCAGTTCAATTGTTTATAAACAAGGTTACTGTTGTATTTCACCTCAATTCAATCATTACACAATTAATTTTTTGTTTTATAGTTTCCTATTTAACTCAATTGATAAGAAGAAAAATCTAGGAAGTTGACTGTGCCCCCAATAAGTTTTTGAAGGTAGTTGACTCTCATTACTTTGACTACAGTACTATGGAGAACATTTAACCATGTTCCTGGTATTATGCATGCATAATACGGACTTAACTCGAAGTAAAACATTTTCCAAAAAACCATAACTTTTTTACTATTTTCCGTTTCTCTCAAAGACGGTAGTACTGATTTTGAGAAAATAACGATTGACGAACTAAATGACAGAGAAAGCCCACTGAATTTATATTTCTGCATGTCAGACCTTCAGTCCATAATCTTCTTAGGAGGTTTCAGGATATTTTAGCTCGGTGAATTATCGGCAGATTTAAGTGGAAAAAGGATGATGCTGTTCGAACCTCATGAATCTGTATCTTAACCATCTGACATGGCTGACTCATTAGACATTCCAGAAGCAAATCATTACATCGTGAAGTGTTGAGTATCTACGTCGAGAGTCCCATAAGGTACTTCGAGTTATTGACATTTGTGTTTCAAAAAGAATGTCACCGACCGTTTAAACATTAATCTGACACAAACTACCATGTTACGAGCCTCCAGCAGGGTAGGCATCACGGATTATGTCTAAGATACATGTAATGAAATTGGCGTACTTACGCAAAGGAAATGGTAATTATTACTTCATACTGCATTGTATATCAGTGAACGAAGATACATACAAGACGTGCCAAGAACCACTAATTGAGTAAATCTTGCATCTCGGAACTAAAAGTTTGAGCACCAGGGATCCGATATTTCATTCACCATCACCAGGATCTTTGAGGTCAATGACGCAACAAATGTATACAACAGACGAATTTAGAACAGGTTACCCGGACAGATTTTGTCCGGACAGATTTTGTCCGTCCAAAGAGTATTTCCTCGGATCACGTAAACACTTTCGGTCTGTTCATGAAGTCACATGAATTAGTATGACAATGGGGGTTTCATATGTAGATTTGGCGAACGCCTCAGAAATTTGTAAAAACATTAACGGATGCTAGAACAGGTGAAATGCTAGAATCCGAAAAATTTTACGCGTATTACTTCTACCAACTTTTATGAAAGTATCAATTAAAGTATTCTGTTGGGTGAAAGTAGGGGTGACATTTCTTCCCAACCCTGACAGGTATAAATCCAATCTTAAACTGTCAGGTGGTTCGCTAATATATTCCGTAATCCTCTGAGAATCCATGCAATAATATAAACAGGCAATATTAAGAACTGAACGCTCCGGACACTTTAAAAATCTGTAAAATTTAAACGAAATCTTACGGGTTAGAACTATATCACCCAAAGAGAAGTCAGTCAAGTCGAAATCTGAAACCCCCCAATGTGTTTTGTCATCGAGTCAATAGCATCTAAATAATTCAAAACAATGAATCTCCTCTGAACCCTCTGATATCTTAATTCGGTTACTAGTAGATAAGGAATTCAACGTGGAACTAATAAACAGGGACGGAGTTCAGCAAAGGAAACAACGTTTAATCAAAGGGTGTGGAAGTAGGATGAAGCTCCGCGAATAAATATAACAATCTACTTAATCTATTCTTTCAAAGAAGCAGCTATAGTACCGTCATGAACTGGTTGAGCTGCTGACAATGTTTGTTCTCAGGACTCATCTTAAAACACATAAAAGTTATTCGATTCTCCTTGATAAGAGTTTACCAATAGCCACATTAAGGTTCATTTTCAATTTCTTCATACATACTTGAAGCTAGAAAAATGAAATAATTTTTTCATGCAGTTCTCTTAGTGAGATAATCTCATATCGAGTAGATTACAGTCCGTTCCCAAGAGCTCACCTCTGCAAATCATTATTTTGTGAGCTGTTGAAAGTTATATGCCTCGCTACCGGGGAGACAAGAAAGTATTAGAAGTTACTAGCTTAACGTCAAGAAGATATTCTCGCGAAGAAAATTTCAAATCATATATTAAGAACAGCTAGACATGAGTATCACTCGAAGACGTGAATTTCCAGCAAAGCCAAAGCCATGTTAAAATTCTCAAGCCTTTTAATATTTGCTTGGCAATGCACGAGTTGCCTACTCTTTGTAAGTTTCTTGTTAGTTGTCAAACACATTCTACATTTGGAAATATTTGGAAGACATATGTCTTGTTTACTTATTTGAGCCTTAAAATAGTATTCCTATTAGAGTAGATATATTCTGGTAGATATACTCTGATATCTATGGTACCATTAGGTCCATGGACTACTTTGATCCATGAGGATCAAAGTAGTCCAAAGTAGTCTCCATATGCCTTTGGGAAATACAACTACTAAGTAGTCTCCATATGCCTTTGGGGAATACAACTACTAAGTTGATAGAGTAAAATAGCGAGTTTCTAGTAAGTACTAGTTATCCCTTATTATTACAAGTGTTTTACTTTTATACAATGAAATTTCTCCTCAGTTCAATCCGATACAAAATTTAAGGGTTTGACTTCCACTCAAATCTAGGTCTTGGTTGTTTCTGTTTGGTTCATGTTATACACTCAATCCTTCTCAATTATATTTCTTCATGCTTTGACCTTGTAAAGACTTAGGTTTACCTAGTGGATCCTTTTATTTTCATTTCCTCTTCCTATCAAATTTTTTTTATGCTTTATAAATCAAAAGAAGGCACCATCTGAACTCTTCCAATCTCAATTGCTTTCTTATTCATATATTTTACAGCTTAAAAGAAAATAACCTCTCGGAGGGAAGAAAAGTCATTGAAAAGAAGAACCCCTAGCTCTTTCAAACTAGATTTTACTGCCTCAAAATCCATGCTTGTATGTATGGCCTAATAAAGTATCCATATGCACCTTTCCTTAAGTACTTTGTACTTGATTATGGCCATTACTAGTCTTTAATTTATTTTAATACTTTAATTTCTCATGACGATACTACTCGGACAGTAGCCGGATTTTTCCTCTTATTGTTCTTTTCCTAGTACGGCTTGCTTGATGGGATCTTCCCGTCTTTCTTGTTATCCTACGTGGTCTCCTTTCCACTTTAATATTTGTAACAAACGGACCTTTCGGATTTCAGGTGATCATAGTCATCAACCCTCCTTAATTTGAAGTTGATTCTGACGTTTTCAATGAGCCTAGCATAGCTTTGAGAATGCACCTCGCTTTACAAACAAAGAAGAAAGTGGATTTTTGTCAATGACATGCGCCTTTGGTACCATATGTGAATACGCAATACTTCCTATCTTGTCTTTGGCTATTTTAATTCAAGAAATTTGATTGTTACTATATCTTGATCTTAAGAACTTTAATCTAGCTTAATTTGCCACATTATGAACAGATTCTTAGTTTTTTGTTCAAGTTAAAACCATTATAATCAATTGAATGCTACAAACAGTAGAACTAGCTCTCATGGTTCCTGTCTTTGTAGTACTCAATTTTCCACGTTAGCTAAAACTTATTCATACAAAAATACGTGTTGATAGACTTAAGAAATGATTTTCCAAAAAGAAGCTCTTTGGTAAAGGTAAAATTCAGTAATATGAAATATAGCTTGTATATTTTTATCATTTTCTTGTTTCCTTTGGATAAAATAATTCCTATTAAATTTGTCTTTACGCTCAAGAACAAACAATTGAATCTTGCCTCTTGCTAGTTTTCCTTACTTATCTTTTTCCAAGTACTTTAAGAACTTAAGATATCTAAAATGGTTATAAAGTTGGATCATTAATTATAAAGATTGCTACTAAATAGCTTTCCCCAGAATTCAGGAATTCATTTATCCTATGTAGCATATCAAAAGCTTTAGTTCTTGACCGTGGTGTCCAATAACCTACATCTAAAGGTTGAAATTCGTCAAAATGACAAAAAATACCTCATCATTTATAAAGTTATTATAAAGTTTTAAATCGAGATTAAAATCCAAAAGTCAAGACCCCGGCCTCTCCAAAACACATTAAAAACATGTCAAACTAGAAAGAAAAACAGTAATTCTATCCTCCAATCTTAACTTCAAAGAAAAATAGAAAGCATAGTTTTATTATCTGTTTCTTAATATCTTCACACGCTTGTTTAAAGCCAGGGGACGATCCTTATATTATAGTAGCCAAAAGTTTCTTGACACATCTTGTCTCCACAATTGATTTCAATGTTCATAGTCTGGAACTCAACTCGTCTTCGCTATCTACTAACACTGCAAGTAAATCATTGTTTAAGCTCTCCATAGGTTCCATGACAAATATTATGTTCAAGATTGTTTGCTCTAGAGCTTAAAGCATAATTATTGAGTTCTAAGATTAATTTATTTCAAAGATAAAAGAATCTTTATTCATCAAAAGCTACCAAGTTTCTTTAAACTGCATCATGAAGACTCTTGGTATAAGGCTCCTGTATGGTGGTCATGATAAATGGTATGATGAAGGCTTAGATTAATAAATACATTAAAATTCCACTAAATATTTCATCAATGTATAATAAAAAATGATTAACAATACAAAAGACCAATTTTATTTTTCTGAAAATTACTTTCTCCATCAACATACGAATTTAAGCAAAATATTCTTGTTATCAATTCATTAATTAGAGTGATCAATCGTAGCCTATTTCAACCATTATTTTGGTTATACCCAATAAAGTGGGCATGGTTAAAATTTGACTCTTATTATAGTTCAAAGTGGGAGAAAATCTAAAAGTATGTGGAGAATATTTTAGAATGTGGAGATGCGTGCCATCGTCACAAAGTGGAGAAAGGAAACAAAGGTGTAATTTTCATAATTCATGTTAGCCTGGAGGAGGTGAAATTGATAGCTTAGTGAATCTAGCACAATCTTAGGCACAAAGATGCTTAAGATATGTAATGCAAAAGTGCAATGGATTGCCAGATCTTATTTCCCACCTCGGTGAGTAATCTGAATATAAAGCCTGGATGAACCAAGAAGTCAAAAAGTTGAAAACACAATACTAAATCATATGAAATGTGAGTCTAGTCGAGAACCTAAGGCATTTGACCGATCTGCCACCAACTTACCCTATATAGATTAATCTCTATCATATATTTCACTAACCCTAAAGCCTCAATCTGGGGGAGAACTCAGGAATCGTTAATATTAGTATTGTTTCTAGTTTCTAATTTATTGTGCTCATGGACCAATGTATTATTCGTTCGCCCATCTCGAAAATGAATAATCCTCTTTTGATCCATCTAATGATAGTAGCGATGATATATTACAAGGAACGGCAGGTTCTCTAAGGATCGAGAGAAGTTTCGACAAAACTGAAATGATACGACTATTTCTCGACTATATTTCTCGACTTCCACTCAAGTAGTTTACTCGTCACTCTTTGATGCATTCCACAAAAAACATTTGAAAAGTCCGCAGGTGTGCAACCACGCTTTCCCGTTGCAACTGTGCGTGAGCAATTCAGGCCTAGCTTGATTCAGTATCCCGGATTCTACGTTCACACAAAGTGGATGGATCTTCTGATCCATCAAGTTCATCTCTAAAACAGGATCTAACTGTTACATCTTCTCTATTTTCTTGTAATATAGCAGGACATGAGATTTCCCTGGTGCATGTGATATTGAACAATGTTAAACGATCTACAAGTTTCACGCATGGAATACCCGTCACGTCGTTGCTAGGTATTTGTAATCAAAAGTCGTCATCCCTGGAGACTATACGATTAATGTCATCGGACGGTAATCACAGGCTTCCGAACTGTACCGTAAGCGGCCGACGATGTTAAGTATTACCAATCACAGCTAACATAAGATTTCTCTTCATGCTACCCTCGTGCTCATCGTTTCCCATTATTCTGCATTCCGTCTCTTTAGGTGGCCGATGAAATGACTCCACTACTTTGCTAATTATTTCGTTCCGTCAAGTTCGTCAACCTAACTCTTCGGACTTTGCATGTCTGATTATCTCACCTACAACATCCACTGGGCTACCATTATTCAACAATGCTACCACCGTACGTGTTCGCGGAGATCTCTTATTACCACTTTTCATTCTACCGACGCCGTCCTTTCGTCGTGAGGAATTTGGTGCGTATAAAGCCAGACATAGGCAGAGCGTGCAACTCTACGCATCTGGCTCAATTGTCATTTTAGCCAGAAGCTTCCGGTACTTCCGACGATGGATATTAGTGGAAAGCAAATACTTGTTTTCCACGAACTAACGCCCGCTTGCTTCGTCCATAGAATCTTTCTCTATGGCTCATATCCATTCTAGCCCTACCAACCTTGTGAGTCACTTTGCTACAAACCATGAAACAATCATCGAAGTTGTGACAAGTTCGCCGTCGCGTTACCGGCGATTGCCGTGTTTCTCCTTCCCGGGATAACAAGTCGCTGGATAACAAGAGGGATGGGAAGACCCCCATCAAGCCGTACAAGGATAAATCGCAAGAAGTAACATGGGGCTAAGCCCTAAATAGTATCGGAAGTATACTTATTTTAGAAATGCTGTGAGTTTAGAATCTTTAAGGTTAATGATATATATATATATATATATATATATATATATATATATATATATATATATATATATATATATCATTAACCTTAAAAAGTTTTAGATTCCGGATTGCTTTTTTACTTATAATTTTTCAATGTAAAGAGGTTGGAAGAAGGCAAGAAGAAAAATTTCAAGTTACCTATGAAATTCAAGATCTCAATTTGAGTTTCAATGTCAAGGGGTTTGAAGAAGGCACGAAGAAAAATTTCAAGTTATCTATGAAATTCAAGATCTCAACTTGAGTGTATATTCAAACTTTTAGGTGGTATAGAGGTTTATGCAAACCTTGCATATTACTTTAGTGTTGCATAAAGGAATTCTAGCTTGGCCGAAGGTGCAACTATACACAATCAATCTAAAATAAAACATTGTATTAAGAAATTAAAAAGCTAGATTTAGAAGTAAAAAGTAGTCACTTCATGTACAACATGGAAAAAACATTACAAGGCACCAAGAAGTATAAACATGCAAAACAAAAAAGAGTATAAGGTCCAATGGAAAATAGGTGAATCCCTATGTTGAACAATAACCCCAAGCACGACAAGCAGGAAAGAGACAAAAGTAATCTTCTATTGAACCAAGTAATGTAGGTCCTCCACTGATATATATGGTGAATGGAGAGGGAGTGTCTTAGACATGATGGCAACTATTCCAATTGTTGCACAACTAACGAGACCCAATTCTTGATAGCATTGTAAAGTGATGGATATCATGACATTTGTAGCACTAAAGGTAGTTTGCTAAAACGTTGGAATATTAATCTTATTATTCATAGTTTTATTACTAATTGCTTAGAGTTACTTAGTGGCAGCCAAATTTTTTGTTAGGGCTATTGAGCACAATATTGGATCTACCGTCAATCACATTGTTTGCACTATCATATGGGCCATCAATGGCACTATTAGGATTGGAGTCTTAGGTCAAGTCCAAGGAGTATACCTTCAAAGTGCAATGTCAAAGAGTTCACTTCTTTGATGTTTAGTCTTTGAGTTCTTTGCTATGGTGTACACAAGTCAGCAAGCATCACCTAGAGTCTCTTAGCTAGAGTAGGTGTGACTTGATTGTATTAAGTGTCAATTTTTTGCAATTTCTTGGGTTTAATGATTGATTTTTTATCCAAGTTGAGTGCAAACTGAACTGATTACATCAGAGAAGTGAGTGAGTCAATTCATGCACTCCAAGGAAATTGGGTGCATGAATTGAGTGCATTGGTGGTATCTCCAAGCCTAGAAAATCAATAATATCTTCAATTGTGATAACTTGATCACTTACATTTGTGTGGATTGTGTGAAGAAGCTCTGCTTGATATTTTGTTGATCTAATAGATTTATTGCATCTGAGGCATTGACAATGGGTGTTCAATTGCTCTCAAATTGGGTTTGATTTGAGTACAAGGATGTAAAATTGAGGTTGAGCGGCATGAATTGATCCTAATGTGCAAAATAGGAGGTAGATTTGAGAACTCATATTCTCAAATTATGGATTTGGAGATCCTCATCCACTCAATTTTATTCAATTTGAAAATTAGAGAGGATTTAGAGATCAACCAACTATAATAGAGGTTTGAAAATTTTGCAAAGGTTGTCCAAATTTGGAGGTCAAGTTGGCAAAGGTCATCTAGAGTTGGAGGTTGCTTGAGTTTGGTGGAGGTTTGCATTAAGTAGTGCTCAAGTTGGTAGAGGTCAGCCATATTGGAGAGGGTTTGATTTGGCAAGAAGAAAAGCCTCATTTAGCTAAATTTTAGCATTTAGAGGCTTTGATGGCTAAAGAGAACATTGAATTTTACTTGATTTGATAGTTGGAGAGGATTTGGAGAGAATTTGGAGATCAACAAACTCTAGTAGATAATTGGAGAGGATTTGGAGAGGATTTAAAGATCAACCAACTCTAGTAGAGGTTTGTAAAATTATCAAAGAATTGTCTAAATTTGGAGGTTGAGTTAGCAAAGAGAATCATCTAAAGTTAGAGATTTCTTGAGTTTAGTGGAGGTTAGCAGAGAGGGTTTGATTTGGTAAGAAGAAAGGCATCACTTGGCTAAATTTTGGCATTTATAGGCTTTGAGGCATAGAGAGACTACAAAGTGCAAGCAAGCTAACTTGCTCATGTGAAGATAGCTAGTTAAGATGGTTTTTTGGTAGTCCTTTGGCAAAATCTACCCATCTTTCAAGATTTTACACAACACAATTCAAGCCTTGGATCCACTGTTCCTAGATTGGTGCCCTGGCCAATTGGTCCAACCTCACTTGTTTTCTTAGATACTAGTGGACTGATATCTATGTCTATGCAGTTGTAGCTATGAGAGGACATTTGATCATATTCTTGGTGATCTTGGTTGTGTAGCAATAGATAGACACTTATAATGTCAAATGCCAAATGGTGGTAGAGTCACTCTAATTTTGATTTGTGAGATGGAGGGTTATCATTGAGATTACTTTTGATTGGACCTCCTCGACTCTCTATTTCATGTTTGTGTGAGTTGCCTTGATATTTAGAGGTTGGTGCTCTAGTGTGCTCTCAATAGTGAGGTTGGAGTGATGACCAATCACACTACCTATATTTCTCTTTGGTGAGTCAAGATGTGATAACCATAGATTGTGAGAGTGTATGTTGTGATGGTAGGTTACAAATCACCCTTTCTCTTAATGTAGTTGTCATGATTAGAGTTACATTGGTGGGTAGTTTTTGGTTGTTTGTGGCACTTGGCGGTTATAATTGTGGTTTAGGATACATTGTCATGATAGAGTTCTTTGAGGATTCTAGAGGAGACTTTATTGTAGTATTTAGTGGAGGTACATAGAGTAGTACTCAATATTAATTTGTATCTTAAGTTCCAATGAGAGAGGAGATTCATTCCAATTTGGAGTTTGACACAAGAGCTGATTTAGTTTAGAGTGCTCATCATATGTTCACCAATGTTGTGGGACATGGATGAGATTTAGGGGTCTCCAAAGGCCCCATGTGCTATTCTAGTATAGTGGGTACTATTGAGTTGGATTATTTTATCCAAGAGTTTGATAGTTGGTGTGATCTACAATAGATACGGAATTTGACTTTATTCACATCCTTCATGGCATGGAAGAGGTTGTTCTAGCACTTGGAGGGTTTATTGATGGATGATTACCATGAATTTAGGAGAGCTCACTTGGAACAGATTGAGCTATAGAAACAAGATTGGTCTTCAAACTACATCAAGCTCAGTTCCTAGAAGTAGATTGATAATATCCATGAGTTCTAGCTCTAGTAGCATTAGTGGATCTAGTGGAGGTACACTAGTTGTAGATGGTGCTATTACAAGTGGAGGCAACACTACAAGAGCCGGTGCAATACCAGTATTAAACCCCATGGTAGACTTCCTCTAGTGCTTGAGACAAAACTACCAAGGAGTGTGGATTGACAAGTTGAAGAGCTTGTAAGAGTTCCAATGGAAGGTTGAAGAGAGTCTATGTGAGGCATACACTTGCATGAGAAAACTAATTAATTTCAATCAATGAGTTCTTGAGGCCCAAGTAGTCTTGTTTTGGTATGAGAAATTGAAAATGGAGTTGCGTCATAGAGTACGTGGTGTTATGTTGTTACAAGCTACCTCACCAACTTTGGCAGTGGTCATTGGTTTGGCTAAGCATATTGAGTTCAACATGGTGGAGGAGAAAGTGGTGATATCTTGATTTGGTAGGGAGACCTCATCTATAGCTTTTCTTCTTCTATAATACAATTGAGTGCACAACATTATGTTTGCTTTCAAGGGTAGATTATGTCAAGAATAAGACAAGAGTAACAACAATCTTCACACACCAAGCTATCTCTAGAGAATTCATACAGAACATAGAAGGTATATGGTTCACCTTTATGTGGGGCTATATCCACAAGAAAGCATCAAGGAAAAAACTTTACTGACTCAGGTTCACCACACTCTCTATCATGCAGGTCTTGCACTTTTTCCTTCTCTTAGTTTACTCTCACCATAAACCTATGAGAGAGCAATCCTAAATCCAAAGTAACCTGAAGGCATAAGAGTAAAACCTAACAAACTCCCCCTTGACTCTTGTCTTGCGGTTAGTAACCTTGCAACAATTTATCCCTCAGCGGGAAGTTCTAGATAGACAGCCAATCACTTGACTCCTTCTTTAGACTAGGATAAACTAAAACTTATAACCATAGCCCCATACAAGGATAGAGTAACTAAAATAGCCAAGGACACCTCCAATGCTAAGCACCCTACTCATTCTCCACTTGCACAACCTGCAGGGTAGCACAATGCCTAGAGAAAGTTTCTAAAGGTATGACTTTGGTAAAGGCATCAGCCGAGTTGAGCTTACCATCAATCTTGACTAGATCAAACATTTTCTTACACACAACTTGCCTAAGAAAGTGGTATCTGATGTCTATATGCTTAACCCTACTGTTCATCACCTGATTTTCAGCTAGGTGTAAAGCACTTTGACTATCACAATGAAGCATTACATTCATGTGCATTAGCCCTAGCTTAGCAACATGTCTATCCAACCAAATTGCATCCTTTGTTGCTTCTGCTGCTGCCACATACTTCACTTCCGTAGTAGAATGTGCAACAAACTTCTGCAAGGTAGATCTCAAACTAATGTACCCACCACCAAGTGTGAATACATACCCCGTTGTTGACCTCCACTTGTCCAGATCTTGTCCATAGTCAGCATCTACATAGCCATCTAGTGATGCATCATTCATTGATCTTCTATCAAATAAGAGCCCATAGTCTAGTGTACCTCTCAAATACTTGAGAATCCACTTAACTGCTTCTAAATGTGTCCTTCCTGGATTTGACATATACCTGCACACCTTACTCATTACTGGGCAAGATCAGGTCTAGTGGAAGTCATCAAGTACATGAAACTCCCAACAGCCTTCTCATAAGGAATGTTAGCCATCAAACCCTTCTCCATAACATCAATGGGACAACATGCCGCTGAAAGCTTGAAATGAGGAGCTAGAGGAGTACTTATTGCTACATAATTCTCCATGTTGAACCTAGTAAGTACCTTCCTGGAATACTTACCCTATGTCAACCACAACTGACCAGTGCCCAAGTTCCTCTGGATTCCATGCCTTATATCCTTGTGGCCTTATATCCCTAGATCCTTCATCCTAAACTCCAAACTTAAGAGCGCCTTAAGCTTGTTCACCTCATATCTATCTTTGGCAGCTATCAACATATCATCCACATACAACACAAGAATAATAAAACCAAAGGTCTTATTACTCACCATTTTCATTTACACACAAGGATCAAATAAACTCCTATTGAAACTCTAAGCGTGCATAAACTCATCAAACCTCGTGTTCCATTGACGAGGTGCTTGCTTCAATCCATACAAGGACTTCAACAATCTGCACACCTTGTCCTCTTGGCCTTTCTTCACAAACCCCATGGTTGTCTCATGAAGATCTTCTCATCCAAAGTGCCATAGAGAAATGCCATGAAAACATTTATCTGATCTAAGGTAAGACCAAACATTGCAGCAAGCATACACAATAAATATATTGTGGAATATTGTGCAACCGGAGAAAATACCTCATTGTAGTCGACCCCCTCTTGAGTGAACTCCTTTGCTACCAACCTAGCCTTGTAGATCTTTGATCCCTCCTTAGGAACCTCCTTCAAATTGTAGATCCACTTGCAATCTATCACTTGTTGACCCTTAGGTAAGCTGACTAGCTCCCAAGTCTTGTTATCCCATAAGGTTTCCATCTCCCTCTCCATAGAACCAAACCACTCATCCTTCTCACTAGAACAACATGCCTCCTTGTAGGATGAAGGTTCATCTTCTTCCAAGACCAAATGATGAGCATCATCCCCAGAAGTCAAGTCATCATCCAACAATTTAGTTGAATCAGTCCATGTACCATATCTATTTGGAGCTCGACTAGCACACCTTGATGACCTCTTGGATGAACTCTCTGCTTGATCTCCATTTGTAGGTCCAATGATAGGCTAACCTAGCACATTTTGTTGCTCACCAACAACTACTTGCTCTACTTGTTCTTGCTCCTCAAGAACTTGCTCTGCTATAGGAGCACCTTCTTCCTCCTCATCATTTAAGTGATCAATCTCTCCCTCAACTAGATCCAGGGTGGGAGACTTGCCTTTGTAAATGTAGGGAGCTTAAGCATTCTCCCTCTCCTTGAATGATTGGGATTCATTAAAGAATACATCCGTACTAACCACAACCTTACACGCTATTGGATCCCATAATCTATAAGCCTTCACTCCACTTTCATAGCCAAGAAAAACACATCTCTTTGACTTAGCATCCAACTTGGATCTATTCTCCTTAGGTGTGAGTGAATATGCATCACAACCAAATATCTTCAATCTACCAGAATCAACTGGTTGCTAATGCCTCAACTTATATGGTATCTTGAAGTTGATTGTACTAGATGGAAAAATATTTACCACATATGTTGTTGTATTGACAACTTCTGCCCAAAACTCATGTGGCAACTTTGATTCACCCAAGATACTGCACGTATGATCCAAAAATATCTGGTTGAGCCGCTCAGCAACACCATTTTGCTGTGGAGTGTAAATTGTGGTAAGGTGGCAAGTTATGTTTTGATCTGTGCAATACACCTGAAAATCTCCAACAACATACTCCTAGCCGTTGTCTGATCTCAAACACCTCACCTTCTCCGCAATCTGAGTCTCAACTTGGATCTTCCACTTCTTGAAAGTGGCAAAGACCTCAGACTTGTGGTGCATGAGATAAATCCACAGAGTTATCATCAATAAATGTCACATAGTAAAGTTTTCCAGAGTATGAGGATGTAAGGGATGAACTCCACACATCACTATGTATATATTAAGTAGATCCTTGGAACTATGGGTTCCCACTCCAAAAATAGATTGGTTTTGTTTTCCAAAGATCCAATGCTCACAAAAATCCAACTTCATAGTGTTCAAGCCTGATAGCAAGCAATTTCTTCTCAAGATAGATAGCCAAACCCTTCTCCCTCAAATGACCTAACCATGAATGCGACACACTCGTCATCCCATCTTGAGACCTAGTTACATTGGCTTCTCCACACAATGAAGTGCCCTCCAATATAAATAGATTCTTTTGAAAGTTACCTTGCAAGACAACCTTACCACCAAAAGTGACTCAAAGTACCCCATCACCAACACTCTATCAATGACCTTTGGCTTGCAATACTCCAAGGGAAATCAGTTTCTTCTTCATGTCAAGTATGAACCAAACATCATTGAACTTCCTTAGCTTTACACTCCTTCACATGGCTTACTTTACCACATCCCCAAAAAATCACTTGTTTCTTCTCCTTGGACTTGCCTCTAGACCTTTAGACCTAGACTTGGCCTTGCTTTTCCCTTTTTCACCATCATTAGTCCTCCACTAAGATCTCTTACATTGGAGAACCAAAGCATTGCCTAGAATAAAAGATGACACTGAGGTTGCAACAAGTTTTTGTTGCAAGTCATCCGTAAGTAGAGATGTTATCACCTCTTCAAAGGTAATATCTTCTTCTCACGGTGTAATAAAAATCATGAAATTGATTGATAGGTTGGTGGTACGGAGCCCAACAAGTGCAGCACCTTCCCCTCCTCATTCAGATTCTCTCCCAAGTTTGTCAAGTCCACCACTAAGTCACAAAATGCATCCAAATGGTCTCTAATATTGGTCCCTGGTTTCATCTTGAATGTGATTAGTTTGACATCGGTGTACAATAGGTTTGATAATTCATTTGAATGATACTTGCTCTGAGTTGCATCAAACAATGAGGTACAATCAGAATGCTCCTCCACTTGCTTGATCACATGGGGCTGAAGGTGAAGTAAAACAGTATTCATAGCTTGCTCTTGCATATCATCCCAATCACTTTGTCTCACATCCTTGGGTTTCTCCCTCAAGAGCTTACCCAACTAGTTGCCCTCAAAACTCCTTTCACTTGCCGTTCCCATGGCAAGTAATCCATGTGGCCATCAAACTTTGCCACATCAAACTTGGGTCCACCAAGCTTCAAGGTACCCATCTTGACTTTCTTTTGCTCCACAAGTTTAGGGTTGGACTTAGAGACTCCTCTTGAGTCCCTAAACCTTCCATCTTAAAACTTTGAGACTCAAGGAAGTGGGTCATAAGACAAAAATATTTTTACAACAGCTTCTTCAAGTACTCAAAAATCACCAACTAATTGCATCAACATGTAGCCCTGAAGATAACACCAACACACTAAACAGATCATTCATCCAAGCCCCAAGTCAAAAGTCATGAACTGAATTTGATAAGGGGGTGTCAAAACCTTGGATTCACACCACCTCTTAGCAAGAGTGGTGGAATTGGTGTACAACGGCATGAGAGGCCTATCAAATCCATGCTACAGCAAGGAGTAAACATATCTTCATCAACTTATAGTCCATCAGGAAACCTTTTGGCTATAATCAATAGAGTAGCACCACAAGTTGTCTCACTACTTAAGAGCAATTTTTTGTCATCTCTAGGTTCATACACACAATGTTCCTTTGGGTAATGGTTAACTTGGTAGCTTAGCTCTAGGGAAAGATGAAGGTACAAAAGATGGAGTTTCCTTTTACACAAATGACTTCCCTCAGCTGACTACTCTATAGATGTTAGGAGGAGGGCTACAAGGTCCTATGGGTGGGAGCACTGATTTGACCTCTAAAATGCAGCACAAAGAACAACAGCAAGAAAATGCCCTCGCAGCAATTCAATCTCAACACTTCTCTATGGGAAGGTCAGTCAGTTTTCATTGAGAGGTCCATATGTTCCACATTGACAGCAGCAGCACCACTGGAGGAACTGGAGTATCAACAGGCCTCTCATCAGGAGGATTATCAGGAGCTAGTTCTCCAAACCATCCTCACTAACATGCCATTGCTCAGGCTGTTGGACCACCTACTTTAGACAACTCTTGATTTGGAGATGGATCTTACAACCTTAGGACTTTCTTTGCTAAAGAAATATCTAGACAGATCATGGTTACTGGTTATTGGTTATCTTTCTCTTGATCTCCAAGAGAAAGTCCAATCTACCAAAGTTTTGGTTCAATAAGTTTACGTCTCCAAATGATGATGTGTTTTCATCATCAATGCAGTAGACTTGGGAGAGATTGCAGCCTATGCCATTGTCTTCAGATATCTTTTATTAGTAGGCATAAATCAAGGATAGAAGCAAGGATAAAGCCACTTTTCAGGAGAACCTGATAAGGTTTTTGCAGTGAACAATGGGTGATTGATATTTGTAACTCTACTTCTTGTTAGGCAACTACACATAATTTTTCACTCTCATAGTTTGCTAGATCTATAAGCAAAATTTTATCTTATTTTTGCAAGAGTGCAATAAACATTACCAAAGAACAGACTGCACTCACATGAGTCGGTGAGAAATCAACTAGTTGCAGCCCAAGAAGAGATTGCTCCACTTCTTTGCTATTCCACATTGCCAAATTGATGATTTTTTCTCTCAATACCCCTATCTTTCCAGCACCTCTAAGTCCATCCGCCAAATTGACACAATTTTGTGCATTGATCTTCTTCACCAAAACTCCCATCCTTTCCTCTCTTGCACACAACTTTCTCATTCCTCCAACCTCCAGACAAGTCTACACTTGCAGTCCTAACCTGCTCTCATTCCGCTTCAACCACAATGTGGAATGATCATCCACAATGATCTTCCAAAATAACACGTAGAATTTTTTTCCTATCTCTATCAAGTTCACTACATGCCCAAACACCACAGCATTGAACTCAACTCTAGATGCACTCTTTTCCTCTTCAACCTTGGCTTTGATACCAATTGTTGAGAATCAGACAAGAGTAACAACAACCTTCACACACCAAGCATATCTCTAGTGAATTCATACATTACACAAAATTTATGTGGTTCACCTCTATGTGAGGCCTAGTGCACCTAGATTCTCATCGTCATTCTCTAGTAAGCAACAACACAATGGGTGATGGTGTTACTTGTTGGACTTGTGGTGGATCTCACCACAAGAGAGAGTACTTCTAGGGTAGTGGGCATGATATCTTTGGAGTACCATAGCCAACTTAGAGATAGTATTACCATTGCCATAAATTTGGTCATACTAATGATTGATGCTTTGATCTCCACCGGAATTACAAAGTAGTAGGCTATTGTGGCAGGTGGTAGAGGAGCCCAAAGTAATGGAGGTTGTGGTGGTAGAGGTGGTGATAGAGGACTTACACTTGGTAGGGGTCCAATTCTTGCCCTTGCTTTTGATATAGCCATGGCTACTTGGATTTAGTAGTTAGAGTAGAGATTGGCTAGCATGGCCAAAGCTCAAAGGAGATCAGATTCAACTATTGAGGCTTCTACCTCTTATGCTAGTAGTAACAATGTCCTTGACTTTATGTGCAGAGTAGTACAAGTAGATATATCCACAATAGTGACTAGGAGTGCAACACGTGCTCCAAAACCTAGAGGAACATCAATGGAGTTGGATCCACAAAGAGAAGAGGTTGGTAGATAGATCAAACTTCACCAATTTTTCACTCTTTGAGACACTATAGATGGCTCCTAGATGTGCTCATGTAATTGTGGTAGGTGATGATAGATTACATACTAGTCAATCACTTGCTACTACACAAATTGAGTTTATCACGATGTTGGGAGTAGATCACTTGATTATGTGCTTGCCTTTATTCTTACCAAATGACATGTTTATATTGGGATTTGATCCAACTTTAATGTTTTGGTTGGTTGCCACTCTTTGTGAGAGTAGGGATGATGTGATTCATACTTCTAGAGCAAAGATGGTTGATGGTGGATCTTACATGGTTGAGGAGCATGGGACCAATTTAGCTACTAGTGGCTTGTGGTAAGCAACAATTGTTAGGTTGGAAAAGTTACCAACTATCCTGGATTTGAGTAAGCTTGATTCACACTTGGAGTTGTCCTATTGGACAACTTGAATGGGATTTTTTTTGGTGAGACCTTTAGGGAATGTTTATACACCATAAAGGATCTTATTAGATTATGGTATGCAACTCCTTATGTTGGAGAAGGCTAAAATTTTTGGTATTGGGCTACAAAAGATAGATATCTATTTTAGATCAAAACATCCCTAAATGTGGTTGTACACAATACATCATATGTAAGAGCTCATTCTCTAGATTTAACCCAATCATCATATTAATAGTTCTATGGTGGGAGATCAAGCAATCAAGACAATAGTATAATCATATGATGTCCTAGTTGGTGCAGCAATGTTATACCCCATAGGTTTAAGCATTGACTATTGGGAGGAAACAACTTCCTATAGGTCAGGTTGGCAATAAGGTGAGAGATTTGTATGTCTCTTATTGGTGTGCTTTAGTAGTGGTAGTCTTGGCTCACTACAATCAAGGATCATGGCATCAACTTCAACTTTCAATTGTTATTTTACTTGGCCAAGTGACCCATTGGAGGAGAATGCCCATGAAGAGGATACTCTAGAACTAGAGGAGATCACTTGGATTTGGAGTATCAGTGAGGTTGTTCCATCCACCTTGGATTTTCTATTGTGGAGTTCTAAGGAGACATTATAGCAACATCCAAATCAATTTCTGCAATAAGCTTGGAGTAGAGTCTTTGTTCTATGAGGAAACCATTGTGAGGATGAACCTCCAAAATCTGTTACCCTGTCACCTTTGGATACCACACTTATTGCTTGGAAATATCCAGTAAAGAGAGTATACCTATTGGAGTTGTTTGGTGGGATCAACATTGGACTAGCTATAGTGCTATAAGTGAGCATATGGGTTAAGAGGTACTTGTACCTAGAGAGAGATGAGACTACTAGGAAAATCTCTCTATATCATGTGGTACACTTGGCATATTGGTCTCTTGAATTATACCGATCTCAACAAGCAACGGTTACTAGAAGATCCTATCAACAAACATTTCCTTGTTGGGAGCATAAGATTTGGAAAAACATGGTCCCATTCATTTGGTGATAGCCATGTCAAGTACATACCCATGATGGCCAAGGTCAAGGTCTACAAGATCTCCATTTTGGTGTGTTTTACAAGATGTTATGTATACTACAACATCTCTAAGTTCATGAGTCTATTTCTCTAGCCTACATTTTGGAAAAGGATCTTTTGATGGGTGATTCTTGTACATAGGTGGTGGTAAGTATACATTAATTCCATTCTTGGATGGAACTTGTAGTGTTGTAGATGTAGCTAGAGTTGGAGTGTGGGTTCATTGTCTTTGTCTTTGGAGGATGAACCTCTTACCTAAAAAGGTTTTATAACATGCTTTTGATAGGATTCAATGACTAGCCCACCTTACTATTGATGATATTTTGGAAGTTGGATGTCAATCTCAGATAGTGGTAGTGGTTGATAGGTCACCTATGGCAATGGTGAACCTTGTTGGGCAGCCTAGAGCTACTTTACCTACACTCATGAGTTTCCCAATCTCCCATGCTTTTTGAGAAGGAGGTCTTGGACTTGTTTTGGACTTATAGTAATAGCAATTGATGGAGCCCAACATCAATGAGAGAGAGCAGGTGATGGGTTTTTGTACCAATATTAGTACCATTTTAGTAGTGCCGAAGACATTCAAGTATTAGGTCAAGCTATGGACATGAATTGTTTGACATAGATTATAAGCCTTGGGTTGGTTGAGCAACATAAGATGCACTTTATAGGCATCACAACTTGGACACTTGTGAGTTGTGTGCCTATCAAGATGATTCAATCACATGATGGGGACAATGGACCAAGTGGTCTACTTGGAGTACATCTAAGTGAGCAAGGTCTACTTGGGATGCAACTAGAGGACATGTGAAGATTCTAGCCAAAGTAGAGTGAGTTTTTGGTTGTGAGATTGGAGACTCTAGTGGTTGGGAGCATGATATTACTACTCCCAATGGCCTAATGTTGTAATACCAATAGCTAGACATATGATCTAGAGGTGAAATTTGGTTTGGTAACATCTAGAAGGATGTTTTACATGATGGACTAAATAGATCAGATAGATGTATCACCAAAAGAGTACTTCTATTAATAAGGTCAAAACTACAATATGCTTGGAAATCTTAGAATCAATAGCTAGACATATGATCTAAAGGTGAAATTTGGTTTGGTAACATCTAGAAGTATGTTACACATGATGAACTAAGTAGATCAGATAGAGGTATCACCAAAAGAGAACTTCTACAAATAGGTCAAAAACCAAAACTGTATGTATGAAAACTTTAGAGGCAATTTTGGAGGCCTAAACGGATGAATTAGGCCTCAAAAATATGTCAATTTTCTCTCCTCCCCCCCAAATGAAGGAAGGACTAGCCTGACCTCCCCCAGGCTTGTCTCAAAAAGAGCTTTCCAATAGTACTTCACCCATGTGATTTTGATATTCCTATAGGAAGATTCCCTAAAGATTCCCTTTGGTGAAAACCTATTTGACCAACCAGATAGGACAAGGACCAACGTGTCACTCATCCAAGAAACTAGTCTAAGGGTGGAACTGGCTGATAGGTCACCCATCCATGTAGCTAATCCAAGTTGGAGCTTCATTCATGTGGATCCTCTTTGATTATATAATAAAGAGAAGGTGCTCCTTTGGGGCATCGGAGTTTTGAATGTGAAACTTGTGTTTTCTCTTCTGTGTCTCTCTACTTTTCCTTGGAAAATTAAAAACTTAGTAGCTTGTTGGTGCATCTTCCACTTTTACATTAGTTACAAAGCATACTTGGGAGCCAAACATTGGACCCAAGCATACAAGAGGGGAAAATAGGGAGTTTAGAGGTTCTTGAAGAGCTACACACGTTGTTTAGCCTTTAGTTTGAAAGATTTTGTTGCTTTGAAAGGACTTGGTATTTGGATTGAGTTGACTTATGATACATTTGTTTTTTGACATCCCTATAGATATAGTGACATGGAGAGAGCCTTGATTCAAAGACAAAGTATTGATCTTTTTGAGGTTATTTTGGTGGAGATTTTACATGGAGAGTATGCTTCAACTACAATGATGCTAGCCAAGAAAGTTATGCATGGCAACTACACAAATAGGCATATGTGTGGAGATAACTATCCTACCAATTGACAAACTAGGACTAATTTATATGCTATCCCAACATGGGATGAGATCTTTGATGGGATTGAATATGCAAAGGTCCTTAGTACCTTGGATTTTCATACAAGATATCAGGAATTGTTGATAAAGGAAGAAGATAAGTCCACAAAAATACTTTAGGCTATTGATACTTACAAAAGGTTCAGTGCCTTTTGCAAATTGTGTCTAATCCAAGCTTGGTTCCCAAGCATCATTTGAGCGTTTCTTTCCCTACTACATTGGGAAATAGCAATGATGTATTGTATCAATGGAGGTTCTTAACATTTGGATTAAAGAACCCTCCTGCCAACTTTCAAATGATGTACACAATCCTAACAAGATTGGATTTTTCTTGGTGCTATATTGATGATATATTGGTCTTTGGTATTATTGTGGAGGAGCATGAGAGAGATTTGTTAGAGTTTTTTAAGATATTGAGCTCTCATGGACTCAAATTACATCTTGGAATTGTAGATTCTTCCATGAGCAAGTTGAGTGTTTGGGTCATACTATTTACCTTGGTAGATTTGGTGTTTAGCAAACCAAGGTATTGCAGCTACTTCAGTCTACAAATGTGAGTAGAGTGCAAGCATCCCTTCAATTGGCAAACTTCTATTGCCAATATATTAGAGGACTTAGTGCCATTGCCAAGGCCTTGACAAAGTTGACCAAGCTTATGCTGAAGCGGTGTTAGGGAGATAAGCAAGAGAGAGCTTTTATAGAGCTCAAGGAGAGGTTGACATCTACTTTTATTCTTAGAAGACCAATCAAAGGACAACCATTTCCATATTCATATTGAATGGAGTATGTTAAAGCTTTGAGCAATGCTTATCCAACAAGATGATGAGGGGAAGAAGTTTATGGTAGCCTATGCTAGTTGTCCCAAAAATTTTATGGAGGCAAAGTATAGTTCATATGAGGGAGAGTGCTTGGTAATAATGTGTGCAATAGCACATTTCTAATATCACTTATTTGGCAACCCCTTGACTCTCATCATTGATCATCAACCATTAAAGTGGTTGATAGAATCCCATAGGCTTTCAAGGAAATTTGCATGATGTACTCTAATTTTATAGGAATTTGATTTTATGGTCATTCATAGACTTGGAGTGGTGAATTGTGACGCAAATAGGTTGAGTAGAAACCCATATACTAATATAGGATCAGCTCAGAGCATGTTAGAATGGTGAGACAAATGAAGAGATGCTACCAAGTTGGCATGCACCTACCTTTTATGGATATTTTATGAGGCTCTAATGGTATCTCTCTTAGTATAGACAGGAAAAGTTCTTGAGATCTTAGATCCAAAGAGTGGAGATATTGGTACATGTCAACTAGATATTCATGATGATGTCTTAGTGATTTTTTCATTGGTATTGTGAGTAAAGAAATTGATGCCAAGGAGAGACAAGAAGATTGTGACTTTCAGCAACCCAAAAAGTTTAAGCAAACATCTTCTTTATATATGGGAGGATAGTAGAGTTCAAGTAGTACCCTTTCTATCTTAGAGACCACTTTATATGACATGCTCATTAGCAACTAGGACATTTTGGAGTAAACCAAACATATAGCTCACTCTAGAGTCATTATTGGTGGTACAATATGCAGACCAATGTATAGTAGTCTATTGCTAGATGTATAGTTTTTAACTAAGTAAGAGCATCATTTAATGCTTCTACACCACAATTACACCCATTATCTATCATGGGGTTGGATTATCACTAGAGTTTGGACATTACTTGACCTTTACTATTCATTGAGATCATTGGTATTTTCTGGTGATGGTGGAGCATTTCTTCAAGTAGATTGAGTTGGTGGTGCTTTGTGACAACTCTAATGAAGTGATAGCTTACTTGTTCTTGGATTAAGTTCTTAGTCATTTAGGTGCACCAACTAAGCTCTTGACTTATCAGGCTATTGAGTTCTTGGGAGAGTTTCAAGTCTTGTGTGCCAAGGCCTTGATTGATCATTGTACTACCTCCCAAGATCACCTTGAGGCAGATGCTTTGCAAAGAGAATGGTTCAAGTAGTGAAGAGAGGATTGCATAAGTACAATTTGCATAGAGGCCACATGGGAGATTGGGGTCTCTAATTACCTTGGTTGTCCATGGGCTATTGGTTCAACTGGGAAGTTTCCTTAGCATCCTCTTCTTTCTACTCTATGGATAAGATCCCAATCTACTTGTAGCCATTTATCATGATGCTATTATAGTTTTGGATGATCTAGATGTATGGTTGAGCATATTTTCTCAACAAGTAAAGACCTTTCAAAGAGTGATGTTGTGCACTTTGATAACTTAGTGATTTATAAGCATAAAGATACTTTATGCTATGCTAATATTTGAGGAAGAGGGTATAGACTCTCTCCTCAATCCATCAATTTCATTTGGGTGATTATGTATATCTACAAGAGATTGCACCAATAATACTTGATATGAATATAGGAAGCACTACCTTGAAAGTGTGTGAGGTTTTGCCTTCCAAAGTCCTCATGTTGAAAGGACATGATGGTGTTGTTTGGAAGGATCATGTTTTCAATTGTGTGCCATGCAACCTCTCAAATATTGATGGCACTATGAATCTTACCTTGGTAGTTGTATGTGCAAGCTTGTGGTATATGTTTTGTGGCTCCTTTCATGGAGCTACTACTACATTGGTGTGTGATAGTTGTTTGAGAGGATAGCATATGGTATATTTGACTCCTCTTGTCATGGTGGTTCCTCAAGGTGTAATACCAATAGCTAGTCATATGATCTAGAGGTGAAATTTGGTTGGTAATATCTGGAAGGATGTTATACATGATGGACTAATAGATTATATAGAGGTATCACCAAAAGAGTACAACTAATAGGGCAAAAACCAAAATAGACTTGAAAACCTTAGAACCAATAACTAGACATATGTTCTAGAAGTGAAATTTGGTTTGGTAATATCTGAAAGGATTTTACACATGATGGACTAAATAGATTAAAAAGAGGTATCACCGAAAGGGTAATAGAGCAGAAATTAAAATATGCCTAAAATCTTTAGAGTTAATTTTGAGAACCCAAACAGATGAATAAGGCCTCAAAAATATGCATGTTCTCCCCCATCAAAGAAGAGGATGGCCTTCCCTCCCCCTTGTTTGTCTCATCAAGAGCTTTCCACAGTACCTCACTCATGTGATTTTGAGATTCCTACAACATTAGTTTGATCAACCAGATAGGACCAGATCCAACATGTCACCCATGCATGCAACTAATTTGAGGGTGGAGATCAATGACATGTAATCTATCCATATATCTGATCCAAGCGTTATGCTTCCATTGAATGTCTCTACTTTGCTATACAATCAAGCCAAGGTGCTCCTTTGGGGCATCAAAGTTTAAATATGAACTTGTGCTTTCTCTTCTATGTTTCTCTACTATCCTCAAAACATTACACAAGGACACTGGCTATGTCCTCAATGTTCTTGACCTATAGCTAGTTCACTCTTTATGGAATAAAGATTGTAGACAAGTAATTATTAATAAGGCTTGATAGCATTTTGACTCTTGATCTTTGCCCACTACATGCATATCACATGCTTGGAGTAGACTGGCTATCTTGAGTTAGAAGGACCTAATTGCCAACTAGGAAAGCAATTGTGGCACTTTAGAGTTTGTGAATAACTTTTTTATGAGTTGTGCTTCTATAGTGTATGATATTGACAATGATATATGTTATGTAGTGATGATCAGTTTATATGCATGAAAAAAATCACAATAATCTCAACACCAAGCTAGTTTTCTTGGGCATTTGAGTATTAGTCTTGGCAATCATAGGTATGTCAAAAGGTGCTCAAACAATACTTAGTGGTGGCCAGATTTTTGTTAAGGCTATTGATCATGCCATTGGAGCTATCAGTGATCACACCATTTGCACCATCAAATGGGCCATTAGGGTTGGAGTAGTAGGTCCAGTCCAAGGAGCATCCTTAAACTCAACCTTCAAAATGCAACTCCAAAGAGCTGACTTTTTTGATGTTGAGCCTTTGAGTTCTTGGCATGGTGGATAGAGGCAAGTAAGCATTACATTGAGTCTCTTAGCTTGAGTGTGTGTGGCTTGATTATAATCAACTAACATTGTTGGTAGTTTCTTAAGTTGAGTGATTGATTTCTGATCAAAGTTGGTGTAAACTGAACTGATTATTGTGGCACTTTAGAGTTTATGTATCACTTTTGTATGATTTGTGCTTCTATAATATATGATGTTGAAAATGAAGTATGTAGTGTAGTGATGTATGCATGCATGACATGGATCATTTTTGTCTAAAGTAGTGTCTCCAATATGATGAAAGTTCTTATTGCCATTGGAAATTTATGAAGACCCAATTCTTGAGAGCAATGTAAGCAATGGAGACTCTTTGTCCAAATTATTAGGTGAGCATGGTTGGAGAGACAACTATAGCTCTTCTTCTTTTTTGGGAACCTTGTGATGCCTCTCAAATGAGATGATAAAACCGGTGATGAAGATGTCTAAATATCTCCATAGCTCAAGGTATGAATGTGTCAAAGGAAAGCTATGACACGTAGTAGTACTCCTCCTCTCTAATAAGGATAACTGTGGCTTTTTCTTGCCAAAATGCTAGGTCATGCCAATGATTCTACAACTACCCATATCAAATAGGGTATGGTATTTATTTGTGAAATTAACTAATCCACTCTCACATGTTAAAGAAGTGGTCCAAGAAAACCCAACCACCACTCAATCTATATCTAAGATTGTGTGGATTGTAAGATCTTTGCCACTATATCTTGGATTTACATCATGAATTCTTGTGTACTTTACACCTAAAGCAACTTAACAATTGACTTGGAAAAATAAAAGATAGCATTAATCATGCTTAGCTTATACATATCTAAATGCAATTCATAAAACAACTAATAATTTTATCTTCTAATTACTAATTACAAATGAGCATTTCCAACTTAAACATTCACCTATAATTATATTAAATTATAATAGGTACTTGACCTTATTCTATCAAATACATCTATTGTTAATTTATTTGGCTATATTGTAGTTGAACTTGGAATTATATCCATCACTTGAATCTCTTATTGATCAAGATGGATCATAAAGAACACTTGAATTCTCCTATTGGAAGTCATGAGATCCAAGTAAGATCTTAAATGTTAAAAATTTCCTACTAAACCTTGCAAAAAGATGCACTTTTTGAGAAATCAGCTTGCAAATACAAGAATATGCAACCATAGACAACCACAAGCAAAGCAATTTATGATGAATATGCAACCACATTGATGCATGACCAGAAGGTAACACATGATCATAAAACATAATACACAATCAAAAAAGACAATGCTTACATATCCACAAGGTAATAATAAGAGAACAAGACAATGAAAGTGTAATCAGGTTCAACAACAAGAATATACAAGAGAACACAACTAAACAAGACAATATACCAAAGTAGAATGTGAGATCTCAACCTAGGAACATATCTAAACCTAAACTTCCTTTTATCTGTGGTTTATGCAAATAAACTTCTTGAGGAAAATGAATTTTAAGCAATGATTTATGGGTTGTGATGATCTTTGTTGCCAATGATAATAAAAATTCCAAGGGATACATAGATCTAATAGATCAAGGCATGTATACATATATCTAAGAAGAACACAACATATATGACAAAAGACTTTGGGGATTATAGATGTAAATTCAAATCCAATGGAGATGTTAAGCATTCAGAGTGCAATGATGTTAAGAAAACTTTGAACCTTTATATTAGAATGAATGGAATGTAAAGTTATGATTGCCCAATAACTACATAACCAGACCAAATTTTTATACAAAACTATCCTATTTGGCCAATCAATCTTGGATATCAAGCCCTAGTTACACGCTCACATGCACCATCATTAGTTGCATTCCTGAACTATACCATTTGAGTGTTCAAATTAGGGTAGAGTAAATGTATATATTAGGTGTCAATTTTCACAATTTTCATTGAGATAAATATGTCAATGATTTAAATTATAGAATATTACCCCAACCAATTTCTGTTATGGAAGCATATATCAATTATTTATAATATCAAATATCATAAGAAATATTACCAATGATTTATATTATAGAATATTATCTCAAATGATTTACATTATAGAAGCAAAGACTTATCAAGAAATGAATTATTCTAGTATGAACAATGAAGACTGGTCAAATCACCTATAATGTGAGTCTAGGAAAAATGCAAGTGCACTTGACCAGTCTATAAAATACAAGTCTAATGTAAAATAATCTCTCTCATGTAATTTCAGAAAGCTAAGGCCTCAATCTATAAGAGAGTGGAAAAGTCTCTACCACTAATCTGATGTCTAACTGTAATTTTTTGAATAACAAGTGCACTCATTTTACTCATCTTCTACTTTGCCTAAAGAGCATAATGTGCAAATCCCTATGTAGTTATATATATGCTTCCAATTGCCTTCTTCTACAGCAAGTCTATGAGAGCTAGTCTATCAACCAAAAGCATTAATGCACAATATGAAGTCCTAAAAAATATAGTGTAAAAATATCTTCCTATTATGATAGATGAATTAATATATTTTCTTAATGATATTATATATTATTATAGCAATAATTTAACTAGTAATGGATGTAAAGATATTTTATAAACCCTTAACCTTGAATAAAATTTATGAAAAAACAAGAAATAATATTAACTCAATAGTATAGTACATTACCTATACAAAGTTGATCCTAGTGCTCAATAGAGATCTAAGGAAGAGTGCACAAATATGAGAGTTAGTGTTTGATTTGCCAAAATTGCCCTAAACTCTTATATCTTAATTGATTATATTCTTGAAATTAGAAATAGACCACAAGTCTATACATTAGATTTTGAATGATAAATAAGTTTAATAATTAATTAGAAAGCATCTTCTATACAAAAGAAAATATGAACCTATAAAAGAAAGGTGATTAGATCTACCATTTCAAAAAAATTCTTCATTCTACTAATAAATTCTAAGAATAAACAGTCATCTATTATAAAAAAAAGAATATACTATAAAAAAAATTCTTATGGAAGAAATCAATTAAGCAAATGCAATCTACCAAGTGTAATAAAGAAATCACTACAAGGAAAGAAAGTTTATAGAGTAGAATCTGCTTTACTAAAAAAAAATTAGACTTAGTCTAGTAAAAAGTATACTTTAGTAAGTATAAATAAAAAATAGATTAGAGAGATATTGTGGTTACAGATCCTACATGTGATGTAGTTTTGGAGGGCGGGATTACTCATTTCCTTAGATGGGTGGCGAGCGAGTCGAGTAGCAACACGCAAGGTCTCCAAGTATAGGGTATGTAGCGAGGTCACCTATTTGTTCCTCTAGCCTTGGAGTTATATGGAGAGATGGACACCGAGTTTGACACATTTGTCAAGGATTGCACTAGAGCTTATGATATTAGACATCAAGGGTACAATTTCACTCTCATACTTTGTTGCATACTTTAGAATGTGTGTGTCCATTGCTCCATAGAGAGCATTGGCCAATGCAATCCATAGGAGAGCAATCACACTAGGTGTTTCTTCTTTGGATGTTCCAATAGTTTGTAGACCTTACAACTTGCATAGCTCAGATATCTTAAGTGCAATAGTGCAGATTTCTCATATTTATTCTATTGGTGCCTAGCCTCATTTTACCTCTTTTGTCTCTCATTTGTACAACTTGATGTGTTCTTCCCATCCTTCATGTTTGCCACAAGGTTGCCTTTTTTATTTGAAATGACATAACAAAAAAACATATAGAAAAGGAAACTATGGTAACAATAAATTACAACATAGAGTTAGAAGGATGTAATAAAAATAAATTAAATTGCGAAGAAACTATATTCTACTTTGCATTTTTCTATATTCTACTTAGCGTTCTTCAATTCTACATAAGAAAGGAATTGTACCATTTTAACAATAAAGTAAAATATAGATTAAGAAGGTCATGGTCAATTAATTTAACTAAGAAGGAGATTCTGTATTCTATTTAGAATTCAAGAATTCAACAAAATAGAGGAACTTGTAAAATTTTACTTAGTGTAAATGTGTTTTATTTTTCATTTTTTATTTCAAATTTAAATTATTATTACATTAGTTGAATTTTATGTTGAGCAAGGCAAGAAACTACTTCCAAATATATAAGTTAAATACTTGATTAGCATATATATAGACCATGAAGTAAAAATGTGTCACAAATTAAAATAATAAAACTATATAATATAACTGAATATTAATAATTTCTGAAAACTATATATCAAGAAAATAAAAGATAAGAGAAGAAGATATTTTGAATTCCAATAGAAATAAACCTTTTTGTCGAGAGGAGAGTTGTAGAAGACATATTATTAGCTCTTCCAATTCCCAACAATGTCCAGTTCATTAATCGGGGGTTGATTATCCGGTTGTTCTTTAATATTGCGTACAATTCTGTATCAATGCTCATGATGTGGACCTGCATCCAACTATTGTCCATGTCCTGGACCTTCTTCTCATGAGGAACTTCCAATATGGATCAATACGCCGGTAGCACTCAGCAAAACCGAAACGGCTACCAATGTGGCATATATTATATCTCTAACCAGTTATGATTCTTGAGATATGATTATTCAGCATTTCTATAGCTCATATCTAAATTAACTTACATCAAAGGTATCTCTATAAACCATAAAATTATTGGTCCAAAATTAAATGTAAAATCGACAAACTTAAAGATATCTCTCTCAAGAATTTAAATTTTTTAGTTTAACCTTATTGACCACAAAGTATATAATTGAGTACAAAACTTGATTTTCTCATATTGAAAAATGGAATGCATACTGAAACATTAAAACTTGTTATTTTCTCTCTTTTAATGTGTCTCATAATATCTATGAAATATACATTGTAATATTTTTTTACCGTAAGCATAGAATTTTTTCGTAACTTGAAACAATTCAAAGTAATCTGAACTAGAATCCAGTTCTTATCTTAATATTGATATAACATTTTAACCACTTTAACAAAAGAAACTATTATGACATGCTAGTGTGATTTTTATTCAACCCTTAATCTTCAATAGACATGGTACGAGATTATTTAAAATGTGTCAGAAAAGATTTAGTTTCAAATAAGAGAAGGAAAGAATATTTCTTTCTCTTATTTGAAAAGTGTATTATGCATACATGGTGATTTGTTCTATAATCTTGAGAAAAATTTGATATAATCACCTCAACGGTGACTTAAAGGTAAGATATATTGAAAAACTTTTAAAACAAATAAGTGAAATATATTACAAGTAATTTGAATAGATTACTGATATTTCATCAATTTTTTAATATTGAATATAAGTACATTTGTTCTTAATCTCTTGGTAGAAAAACAAATTCATTATAAATAGACATAATAGAGCTAATATTATGGAGAATAGAAAATAGAAATATTATGATACATTCATTTTATATTTTGCATTATTTTCATGAGGACATAATATAACCACTTAAGGACTATGTTAGTGGGAGAGTTCTTAACATTATCATGATTGTTAGTACTAGAATGTCCATATAGAAACCCCAACATTGTATTTATTGTCTTTCATGCGGGGATGATCTAAATATGTATACAGCTTGCAGTAACATCCACCTTCCATGGCTCCTCTTTTATGTATGCATAACTTTCTGAAATGTTTGTGACTTGGTTGTGTTGATTTCATTATAAACACTTCAATAGCAATCCTTTGTAAATAGAAAGTAATGAAATGTAATTGTGTCACATATTTGTTTCTAGAATATTAAATCATAGATCAGATAAAAAAATTTTACTGCTATTCAATATGTTTATCCCATAGATAATGGAAGGATAGGTACTCTGATATTTAAAATAAACTATCCTTTATATGGAATATATGACCTACTTCATGTATTCTTATCTCTAATGAGTCCCTATTTAGTATTAAATATCAAGATATGAGATTTTGAAGTGTAACGTTATTTCTCCATGAACTCCCTTTAAAAGTACAGAGCTTATACTTATCAAGCATAGATACTCACGTGATCTTTTGAGAAACACCTAAAATCTATAATTCCTAATTATATTTTGAGAAATTTGATTCCCTAATGCCTAGAACTTCTGGAAAGTTCAAAGTTTTGGAACCTTTAAAAAAATTCCTATGTTTTCTAATTTCTTCAATAATTTTAATAAATGTCTCACTTTATCGGTAATCAGTGTGAGAACCTATGTAAATGCATGAGAAAGAACTCTCTGTAATTTCACATCTTTTTGAGTAGTAGAAAATTCTGGGTTTTCATTAAACTAATATAGGTATCTGATAAATTCTTGGAAATCCTCTTAGCATCTATTAGGAAATACTAAAAAACAAGAAATAAGAATCCATGAAATATAATATCATAAATGAAAATTCTTTTTGTAACCTGCAGACGATTATATATGATCACTTTTCTTATCTTGGTCCATAGGGTGAAATTTGAATGATTATTACAAATGAGCTTGATACGCAACACATCACTATGTATATATAATCCAGAAATCGTATGGAGTGGTCATTGAAAGTATTCTCTTGTATGGTATTTCTGCATAAGTGATTCCTATATTTATTCAGGTCGAGAAGCACTACCTTGTTCAAGTTTTCATCCCTCTCTAATTCTTAGGATGTATTTAATAATTTTAATCACTTAATTCATATTGACCCTCATTTTCTTTTAAATAATTTTTCATCAGTTTGCTTTGATCCAATTCCTGAAATGTTGATATTCATGGATGAAAATCATCCATGATCCAACAACGTGTGCATTTTAGTTCACCAATATCTCTTTAACCAAATAGTCTATAATAAACTAGAACGAATCTGCCTATAAGAATGGGAAAGGATACTTTAAATGACAATCGTTCATTAATCGAGCATGAATGGCAAACATGGTTAATGAACACTACTCGTAAACAAAAGAGAGGGGCATCCACTAACGTGATATTTCAAGTCGCAGGATTCAACCATCAAGGATAGTTTTGATCGATAAGCAAAATGCGGACCTGCGGGGGTGTTCCATGTTTATAAATATGAAGTTTACTTGTGAAGAATCCAAATTTATTATCAAAGAAAATCAATAAAAAATTACACAAAGTTTATGGAAAAGAGTCAAATTTTCATTTGAAATATATTTATATTACTATTATCATGTTATGATAGTCTTCTGTTTATCCTTTTCTGATTTATCTCAGCAATTTCTTTAATTAATTTTATAGTTTTCGTCTCGTGTCACGAATAAGACAATAAAATAATACTACTTACTTTCAAAAGAAAAGGTAATATAGTGTAGGTACCCGTCGTCCAAGTGTAGATATCTATCATGTGATGGACGAGGCTTGATACACTGGAGAAACTGGCAGCACGAGACCGGGGAAAGCGAGTGTGCAATGACCTGAACGATCAGATAGTATATTATGAATTCATGAGTATATTAATACTCATGAAGGACCCATCAAGCCCTGTAAAGGTAAAATAAAAGAGGTAAAATGGGACTAAACCTCAATAACATCGATATGAGAAATCTAGCCTATCGCGCTTAAGATATTTAAGTTATGCAAGTTAAGATATTTAAGTTATGCAAGTTTGTAAAGTTAACCAACTATTGGGATATTTGATGAAATATCAACTAGAGTGATTGCTCTCCTATGAGTTATACCAACCATTGCTCTCTCTATACGCCGGGAGCCCCGGGATGAGTTTTCTTTTCTTTTTAACGACCTGCCCACCCTGAAATCGCATTATGTGGAGCCATAAATACATTCTGTCTAAAGTATGAGAATGAAAATGATACCCTTAATGTCTACTATGATAAACTCTCATGCACACTCCGATAAAGTATGAGAGTGAAAATGATACCCCTAGTATCTAATACGATAAACTCTCATGCACTCCATAGTAGTACCTTTGATGTCTAATATGATAAGCTCTCACTCATTCTCCCCTCAAGTATGAGAGTGAGAGTGATATCCTTAACATCTAATATTATAAACTCTAATACAATCCCCAACCAATATGTCAAAACATATATTTGAATATGAGAGTCTCTTAACATCTAATATGGTAAACTCTCATGCACTCCGTGCTCAATATATCAAACATCTGATCAAGTACAAGAGTGATACCCTTAACATCTAATATAATAATTATCATGCATTGCCCAATCCAATACGTTGAACATCTTGCCCATCACTCCAAGTACATGGAGTTATGTACACACATTAGGAGGTTTCAGAAATAGGTTTGACTGATGTCTACGGGATAAACAACAAACTTTGTAACTATTTTTAGTGAACTCTGTAGGGAGATGAAGTGCTAATAAATGAATGCTTCATAAATTATTATTCGATATATCACATGCAATTTGCATTCATTTATAAGAATCAGACGCTATACTACGGATGTTTAGGAGTTCCATAGTGAAATAAATGACTGTCAATAGAGATGATTGTGGCTTCTTGAGAGAGTTGCCACATTTTTCTGGTGTGTGATTCTTAGAATGTGATTTATGAAATTTTTAGCGTATCCAAAATGCCGCTCTCAACTATTCAAATTCAAATTCACCATCTGCAAATGCAAATGCTGTGCAAATGCTCTTGTCAATAAACTAAACCGGTGTGTTTTGTAGTTTTGCATTGGTATATTGGTTCATATCCATATATATATTAGTGTGGTGAGGGAGAGCACGAGTTATGGAAAATGATTTGCATCATCTTATGGCAACCAAGAAAGTAATTGGAGATCAAGGAATTTTACTCCAAAAGTGCAACAAAAATTCAGCAAAAGACTGATTACAATGTAGGCTCACATTGGATGCAAAATCAACTTGCTCTATCAAGCAACTACCTGCGGCAACAAGAGTCTACCAGCGGTAACCAGCGTGTATGGGCGCCAACGAGCTTTGAGCTTTGAGTGGCTACGGGCGGCAATGGGCGGCTCTGAGCAGCGACCAGCCGTGATGAGCAACAACGAGCAGCAACAAGAAAAAAATCCAATTTAATCCTAAATTAATATATTAAATCCCATATAAATCATGTTCCTGCTCGTCTAGTGCATAAATTTGTGAACTTTTGATTACCATGGGTATTATCAAAGATCATGGATGCTCCCTTTGGTGTCCTGGGTCGTCTAGTGCATAAATTTGTCAATTTTTGATTACTATGGATGTTCTCGAACATCATGGATGCTCCCTTTGGTGGCCACCGCTTTCACTCTAACCCTACACCATCAACTTTATTAAGCCTAATACGTAATCAATGCACTAAGGAATGATAACGGAAAATTCTCTATTCTTTATTTTCTACGAACCACCTCATATGGAGTGCGCTGATAATAAGGAACTTGAACCACCTCATATGGAGTGCGCTGATAATAAGGAACTTGAACCACCTCATATGGAGTGCGCTAATAATAAAGAACTTGGCGCGAACTTGGTAACGATACCTTTTCTACCTCCCGGTCACCCACCGTACCCGTTTAATCAACACTTCGTAACTATCTATATGAAAAGTTAGTAAACTTCGCATAACTATTTCTGAAACCCCCTATTGTTCAACAATATTGATGGACACGGTGTTTGCTCATGTACATGTTGAAAGGTAGAAATCAGGTTCACCGCTATCTCCTCTCGGATTTCGCTGACGGCCGAAACGACTCCTTCTAACCGGGGAAGGTTGGGATTCGCCAGAAAATATGATTACCGCTGAGGAAGATCTGTTTGTATTGCAAAGTTTCTTCCCACTCGAGAACAGAAATCTGAGATTTCCCTCCTAGGGAAAAAGTATCACGGACTCGTATTGTGCGGGCTATATTTAGTGAAATAAGGAAATAGGAGTTCCTCGTTAAAGGACGGAACGCTGGAATTCATTCATGTCTTTGCTTCCTCAGTATGACTGTCATAAATTCAAGCCTTGTTCTTGGCCAGAGGATTGAGATACTATCACGGCCCACTCCTGCTCTGGTTCATTCTAGGATTGCCGCTCGCGTTTCCACTTAAAGCACTTTGAAATTGTTAGTTCTAGCGCGAGGAATGTACTCGCTCATATCCGTCTGGGTGCTCGTACTTTGTGACCAGCGCAAAATCCCGGTCACGGTATTCTTGTATTCCAGACTTTAAATTTCGTAAGAACACGAAGAGGGTTCTGAAGTTTCAAGTCTAGAAGAGAACAATACGGTGATAGTCAGTGATAGTTTCACCGGGCTGCAGTTCGCACTTGCGTACAATTTTGACAATTCGCGGTAGGAGAAAGTAAGAATGTGCTCACGAAGTCCTGAATTGGAAAGTCCGGCCTGCAGCCTCGTATCTATGGACTAGAGCGGGAGCAGAGGTTGCAATGTTTAACTTTGATGATGTTTAATAAGCTACTTTGGCAGTAGCTTATTACCACGTCAAATTTACCTTCAGAATTTCACGCACCTGGAGAATCTTGACATCAACAATGAGTGAAATGGGTGGCAGATAATTCACCTACCAATTTCATCTATTCATGTTTGAATTGCATTCAATCTCAAGGGAGTCACATTTCTGAATACCCTGATACTTTCTAAAAAATTCCTTTCTTATTATATTATAATTTACATTTATCAAATAGAAAAAGCTTTTCCTCCCTCATAAGTAGATGTCAAAATAACTATTCTTATATTAGATGTGAGTATCTTTCTCACTTTTTTCTTCGAGTGAACAGACTTGGCAATTCAGTAGTCCCAATTCAGCAGATACTGCATTCTGCATATTCTCTGCTTCCTCTAAACCCAGAATTGCAGAAAGAGAGAGGATGACGTTTTGGTGACCTCCAAACATGGTACAAGCTGACAGAAGTTAAACTAAGAAGAAAACCAATAATCTGCAACATTATGCATCATTTCACAGCCGCCGATGTTCATAGGTGAATAGAATCGATGTTCATAGATGACGTAAGAATAATCACTGTGACGAGTCTGGAACGTCCAGGGTCGTTGTACGAATCTGGCACGCCGTGAGCTTTTCTTGAACGAAATTGATCCAATAGTTCAGTATGACGTGTATACTGTTTCGATCTTCTGCACAGATTCGAAGTGGCGAAAGCGACGGACGAGAGATCAACTTCGATTAAGTTCAGTGGAATTTGAGATATATCTACTTTACCGATATACAAAAATGACCGACATTTTGCATTCTCTGCGTGAGGCTCGAGTGAACGCGGGCCTGTGACGGAAGGTAGTGGACGAAGTAACAACAGAAACTGCATTATAGTTTATTGGTCTTAATTTCATCGGCCATCCTTCATTTCTTCTGTTCTCTCTCCCTCGCCTTCTCTCCGTCACAGGCATATCCTCGTGACAGCCATCAGATCTGCTGCACGCCGACGCTCACGGGTTTTTAATTACAAACTGACACAATGTCTCGGAGTCTCGAAACTGCAACAGCTCTCAGTCCAAGACTCTGAAACATGATGCACTGCATACGTCACCGGATGTCGATTGCCCTGTAGAGCTTGTTCCCTTTTTATGATTCCGATTTGCCACGCTATACATCACACCTCCTGCCCATACACAATCAGCGCAGCCTGACATCAGTAAATTAAGTTTACTGTAGTTGCAAAAGTTGAAGTAGTGTTCTGTTATCGTGCTCACGAATTCTGCAAACGTTATTCTTAACAAGTCTGAAACTACGTTGCTGCCTGATCCCTGTGCTGAATGTGACATCAGCATTACGATTGCTGGGCTTTACTGACCCCTGAAGGGATGTCTGCAGATGGGATTGATGGCGTAGGTCGACAAAAGGTAAATATTGGTGCTTTCGAATGCTAAAGTGTTATCGGATTACAACATTCCTGGTCGAGAGAGATCCCGCTCACCCTTTACTGTAAATCATTCCCTGGACAGAGCTGCCTGTAGTTCGCGTCTCCCGAACGATTTGAGCGGACTATATTCTTGCGTCACATTGGTGAAGGAACGTTGGAGTTGAAACATTCTGCAAAGCCGTGATCGATTTGAACTAATTTCTTAAACTTTGGTAAAGTGAAGAAATGAAAGTATCTTTCCTAATGATAACTGTCGCAGGATCGCCTGCTAAGGCTAAATCTGCACTTCTATTCGTACCGCGGATTCATGATTCTTGAGTGACTCTATTGGGGCTTAGCCCCATGTTACCCTTTTTGTCTCTCCCTTGTCTCTCCCTTGTACGGCTTGATGGGGTCTTCCCATCCTTCATTTTTCCTACGCGGTCTCCTTTTTCCCATTCTTGAGTGAAGTATCTCCCAGTACATGGGTATAAGGAATACACTCAAAGTAGAGCGCTACCTGTCAGCTACCGTTTCCTGAAAATAAAACCTTAAGAGTGTCATCTTGGGGATTCTTTACATTATCAATCTACTACAGTAATATTAGTTATGAGGTTATCCCTGCAGATACCCTAGATACACTAGTAAGTTTCATCAAAGATCCCGACTAATTACAGCAATTTATTCTCATCATTAATAAGGACATTTAAATCCAGAGCTATAGATCCAAAAGATAAAGTAAAAGTAGATTCGTGTTACCGTACAGGATATTTGCAATCACGATTAGATTTGGGGGGCAGTAGGCAAGGATATATAGCCAATTAGGGTATATAGCTAGTCATCTCTTTTGTTCTTCCAGTTTCGGACTTATATGGAGCGATGGATGGAAACGAGTTTAATACATTCGACAAGGATCACCCCGATTACCTACCATATTAAACGTAATGCAATACAATTTTCACTCTATCACTTCATAGCATATATCAAACATCGGGTGTTTATTGCTCTACAAATGCTTGTGTCAAACAACGAGTGTTTGTTGCTACAAACGCTTGTTTCAGACAACTAGTTTTTATAGCTCTGCTGATACAATCCATAGGAAAACCATCACATTTGGAGATATTTCTTTGAATACTCAAGTAGTTTGTAATTTTGGGACTTGCATAATGTCTATATCTTAAATATAATGGGGTAGATACTATTCGTGTTTAATCCTTTTTACCTCTTTTGTCTCATGTTTGTATGTCTTCCATCCTTGGTCTTTTCTACACGAATAGGCTTTTTCTCAATTTATAAAGTTTGCAAAATTATTATAAAATTAAAATACATTTTGTTTTTTTTTTCCTTAAGTCCAAAATTCTTTGAGTGCAACTACCCATTAATACTCAATGTACTGTACACGATCTTAATTATAATCCTCTTTTCTCTCATGTTTGTATGTCTTCCAATCCTTAGTGTTTTCTACACGAATCGTCTTTTTCTCAATTTGAAAAGTTGGCAAAATTATTATAAAGTAAATAAAAATGCATTTTCTAAATATTTTTGTTTCTTAAGCCCAAATTCTTCGAGTGTAACTACCCATTAATACTCAAGGTACTATAAATTAGTAGCATGATAAGTACTTCGCAAAACATCACAAGAAATTTAATATGAAGTTTTTTTTTTAAAAATCATCTTTTGTATAATATAGTTAGAAGACTATAAATTCTAGACTTAAAATCTAAATTGATATCATAATTTCATTTAGGTTTAAAATTATTCTATTATCTATCTCTAGCTTAAATTACAACAATAAATAATTTTAATAATATATACCTATGAATATTATCATTACTACTAATGTTTTTTATCTTGATAAATAGATTTATATACTACTTCCAAAATATACTACTTCCAAAACTAACCACGGTCTATATTAGATAAAAATTTAATCAGTATATGATTATTTTAACTTAATATATAGTATTAAATAATTTGAAATATAGAGGATAAACGTATTTAACATTGTGATATAGTCTTCCAAAAAATTGAAAAAATGGTCTTTTATATCTTTCATTTCATTATAGAAATCATATTATAGATATAAAATTTCTTCTTTCTGGATCAGATTTTAACTATGTAAATTTTTTATTGATTAAGAGTAAAAATTATAAATTTTTAGTTAATTTTTACATAAATATTTAATTTCCATGATAATAAATTTAAAATGTTAAATAAATTTAACATTTTAACTAATACATTTAGGTGTGAAAGCTTAACCTGTAAATATTAAGGGTGCATGTATTCAATGTATTTATTTACTAAATATAAATTAATCATATATCTTAAATAATTTCAAATAACATCTCCTTAGTAATGATATAATTATATTAATTTTCAACTTGCTGTAAAGTATGTTAATAAATAAATACGTTAGTAAACCCTATACATGTGCTTGATTAATGTAATCATAGCATCATGCACTCTTGGATTTTTAGGTCAAAGAAAATATTTACATATTATTTAAAGCTAGAAAATGTAAGTTACAAACTATTAATATTTATTAATATTTAAAAACTATTAAATTTTATTATGATTCCAAAAGTAATACATAATCTTACTTTCTATAATTTCAATTTATTAAATTGTTTGTACAATTATACCTACTATTTCCTTTCCTTCTCTTTACCTCATGTAAATGCAACAAAGAAAAATCATTGTAAATTACACCTTTTTCTCATCTACAATAACATCTCATTTTATAAGAAGTTTGTTTCTTGTATTAAGCAAAAATGTTCATTTAATTATTATTATTTTAATTATTTAACACTAAATTTATAGAAAAAATTTCAACACTATATTTTGATGTTATGTTTTGTACATTTCAAAATTTTCTTGTTTCATACCTATTGAAAAGGAAATCATTAAATTAACTTGGTTTTATTTAAATGGAAATCTTCTCCAAACTATTGAGTATTCCTTTCTAGATTAGACTCATTTTAATTAGAAAATAATATAGAATCTAATTTTGTTATATTTTACTAACTTAATTTAATTTAATTTTTAAATTTGAGGAGAAATTGGAAAAAAAAGTTTTGAGAAAGAAAAGGAAATTAATATCCAAATTAGTTCCTTAGTTATATGAATTTGAAACCAATTAAGATAAAATAAAATAAATTTTCCTTTATAATATAATATAATACTTATGTCCTATATAATATAATATGTGCTGTATCAGGCTCTTGAATGATACAACTAACTTTTTTGGTCCATAAAGATATTTATTTATATAATCTCCTTTGTTTTTGGTAATTTTTCACGTACTTTGCTTTATTGTTTTAAGTTGATTTGTAAAATATATTCTTAATTAATATTAAGAATACATATTTTTATGGAGAGATCTAGCTCAAATTATTTATCTCTTGCATATGCAAATTAAAGGGTTGATAATTGGGAATTTCTTTCATATATCATATCTGTATGACTTACAAAATAATCTTATATTATCTGAGAGGCATCGAACTTAATAGTTTGAAAGAAAGATCTTCTTTTATACGAAGATCCCTCCTTCAACCATATAGAAATCTTCCATTTGAGTATAATATAGGCGATATAATTTCCTATGAGGTTTGTGTGTTATATTACTTTACAATATACATAAAGGATAAGAAGTAAATATGATCTGAATGGACAAAAATAATTGAGAGCTCATTAGGAACTTGAAAAAAATCTAATCAATTATTAATAGTAATCAATGATAAGTGAATTAAAATCCATTTTTGTAAAAATACCTTGAATTATAATAAGCATGAAATATAATATATTACCTCATGAAGATTTTTTATTTGAGAACAAATTTCAGCCTGAATAATATATTTCGAAATTTTTTTTCAAAAAATGGTTAGTTATCCGATCACTTATTCTTTCTAATTTGATTTAAATTGGAAAGATAAGTGATGGAATAAGTGACTTACTTTTACTTTGTAAACACTATCTATCTCGTTTAGTGTTTGGAAAGTAAAACATAAAATAAATTAGAAATTGATTATATTATTAAAATAAAATACATTATTAAATTAATTATAAATGTAATCTCATATTTCTAATGAATTTAGGTGTTTCTGACTTATATTCTAAAGCGTAATTTGTCTTCATATCTTCTTCATTATAAAATAGCTCTTAGAATTGGAAAAATTAATATAACATTAAATAAAATTAAAATATAAAAATCATAAATACATGTTATAGAAAATTTATATGAATATAGAATATACATCATGTTATCATAAATTTCTCTAAGAAATTTCTTTTCCTTCTCATTTTTTGTTTGAAAGGTTATATGAGAATATAAAATTTTCAAGTTATATAGTGAGGAAATTTGAGATTAGTATATAATGTAACTATGAAAAAATAACATCATTATTTTTTACATGTAAATCATACATAAGTGTAAAATTTCAGAAATATATTATTAAAATAAATACCAATTTTATTTCATGATATGATTAGAATACCTATTATTTATAAAATATAAGGGGAATTTCACGCTTTAAATTGATTTTCCAAAATAATTTTTTATGAATTCAAGAAATATATTGAATATATAGCTATATATATTTTTGTATAAACAAATAGCTAGATAATCATAGATTCTAATATGCTCATAAGAACTTTCTTAAATTGAGTTTTGGATTATAAAATTAATAAATCAGAAGGAATGATAAATTAAGATTATGATTTTGGGATCTGAAGGCAACTAAAATATATATCTCATAGTACTCCTTTATGATTCATGAACTTATTTTACTTAGATACAATATTATGGTAATTGAACAAACTACATTATTCAAAAAGAATTGTATTAGGTATCAAAATTTTAAAATAATAAAAAATAACTTATAAACATCATGAAGAATATTTAAAGAAATTTAATTGATAAAGCCTTCTAAGAATTGATTAAGCTAGTAGAGTATTAGGAAATTTTCTATAGATCTGGATAATTAAATCTTGAGGAACTTTAAAGGACAAGGCATAACCAGAAGGCCAGAAAGTTACCTTAATAATTTCATAAAGAAGCAGCCTTGTACATCTCTTAAATATAAATAACATAATATTGGATAATCTCTAGTATTTGGAGTATATTTTATTTAGGTGTTGGTTCATTTCTACTCTTACATCTTCTTTATTTGTTGTATTGAATCTTTGTCTTCTACATTGCAACAGTGTAACAAGAATAGATGGTGAAATATATAGTTCTCTTAAAGGACCATATCTAATTATTAAATATTATTAAGAATTAAAAATAATTATCACTTACATTACACTGAACAAAGTTTCTTGTTAAATAGATGAACTCAAGTACTCGTAGTTGTCACTTAGATTCAAGGGTAGACATGTATTCTTAATATTTTTACTTACAAAAGAGATGTTCTCCACATTGCTAGTGATATTAATAGTAGATCTTAGAATTATATCTAATAAGAAATATAACAAAAAATTTAACTTCTTAGTCAAGCATTGGAAGTCTTTTCTCAACAATAATATTTACAAGGAATTTTATTTTGATAAAAAGAGAATCATGTATGTTTCAAAAGCCAAAGCAGTAATGTGGTACGGTAGACCATATGTAGATTAAGGTAGACTATAGAGGCTTCTAGTGCATTAATTGATACTATCAACATATATATAGAATACTGATCACCAAATTGTGTTGTTTACAAGGTAGTTAGAAGACTTCAAATTCTTGGTAGATGTATTAAGTGGAGCAAGTTCAATGTGGTTTTGAGGCTTTTATTGGTTCTTATTAGATTTCAAGAGAGATGTTGTACCTAGTTTCAAGTTATCAAGAGCTTATGTAACAAGAGCAAACTGGAAATTGTATTGTAAGGTTGAAATAAATTGATTTGATACAAAGCTACATCATCTAATTTCAACTATACTTTCATTAATCTTTGAGATCCACAAGGAGTAAGTACTAAATCCTTTGGTATATGTAAAAAACTCAGTCATAAGGGAATCCTATAGATAGTTGAGATATTGGGTTTTTTTTGTTGTTGTTATCTTTTCAAGACTTATGTGTACATAAATTCAATAAAAATGCATCTATAACCTAAGTCACAAGCTTATCATGCAAGCCCATGAAGTAGTTCCAATGGAGATTAATACAAGCCAATAGAAACCAACTAGTAGGGAATGAGTATGATAAAATTGAATATGCTTCTATTATAAAAAAAATGGAAGCTTTGTATTACTTAATATCTTATATTTATGAGATAAATCAAACAATTCAAAGGAGCTAAATACTTGGAGTAGCAAATCAATCAAGAAAATGAAAATGCCTAGTAAGAAAAATTGGATTATTATTTTTAGGAGTATTATTAGTTCAAAAAGGATAACTCTTTCAACTTTTTCAACTTTGTGGGTACAGTTTGGAATAGTTTTTGTAAGACTTTTGTAGATTATAGTAGTTCAAGAAATTGTATGTCAATGTAAAGTGTAAGGAAATTAAAGTGAAGAATTGAAGTTTCTTTACGATGGTTTTTGAAAGAAAGGACGTGCTTCTCAATCCTTAGTTTAATACTTCTATGATTGTACAAGAGTATGAAAATTTAATGAAGTTGATAGTTGTATCTTTGCACTATGATATCATTCTAAATTCATCTTTGCTTTAATATCAATATTCTCAGGTTTAGTTTGGCAAAAAATAAATTTAAGTATATTAAAATTTGGTTCTTATAGAGCAAGTTATGAATGAATAGGTAATAATATTTTCAATTTGGACTAATATTTGTAATAATAAGAGTTGATAAAATAGACAAATATTGTGATATTTGAATATTTATTGAAAAATATATATTAAGTAAAAACGAGAGAATAATGCTTATCCTTAGTCTTTTTATATGATTTATTAGATATTATACTATTAATTAGATGATTAAAATAAAATTATTGAAAAAATTAGATCTTTATAATGCATATTTTGCAAATACACATCTCACTAAGAGGTAATATAATTTTTTTCATAAGTTATGGGCAATTTGATTTGATAGTCTTTCCTTTTGGATTCAACAATATTCATATGGTGTTTACATGTTAAATATATTGAATAATAAATAGATTATTTTATGAATATTTTATGGTGTTGTAGATGATGTTCTCGTTTAGAGAGAATGAAAGCAATGTATTTGATATGTGTGAAGTACTTAGATGCTTAGCAACTAGAATCAAAACGCAAGTTGTGAAAAGAAGAGGTCATCTTTTTTAGTCACAAGTGTTGAATTGAAGCTTTCAAGATTGAGGAGCAAAAGTAAAAGTAAATCATCAATTAAAAATGTTAAATGAAGCTAGCAATGTTTGAGGATTTAGAAGTAAGGTTATATCAACATTTCATACTTTACAATGCATATGTTACTTTATATTATGTTACTTTATGCATATGTTACTTCATATTATATGTTACTTTATATCACTCATTGGTCTCTTAGTGAATGATATTAAATTCCATTGGAAGTACAAGAAGAAGTTTGTTTTACAACAACTCAAGGACTGAAAGTGAACTTATTCAATATGAAACTATATATACCTATGTGTATTGGTATTGTTGATCTTGATGCTTCTAATTTTGTTGTTACATAATGCTAAAATAAAAATATTGCAAATAATTTAAATACAGTTTTATTTTGCTTTTGACCAGAAACAACTATCAATGTGTAGATTACAAAAAATTATCAATATATCTTTTTGGTAATATTATGATCATATATGTATATACGACTATTAATACAAATAATTCATCAAAATTACATCAAAAGTTAGAGTTATTATAAGGAAGAGAAACTTCAACGATATGACATGAATTGATATATAAACATAGAAAGTTCTACTATACTGCAAGCAATTTTGAGATTTTATAATTATGTTGAATATTTGCATGGTTGAACTAGAGTATGAATTCAAATTCAATTTTAGACCTTTATTTCTTCTAACTTATTTCAACCCAAATTGCAATTATAATAGTGAGCATATTTGATTTTTCCATCAAGAAGAAATATATTAAAATATATTATATAAGGGAAATAAAATATAAATATAAATATAAATAAATAGATAGATATGTATGATCTTACTCTTTGTTTGGCTTGATTGCAAGGAGCATATGATCATTTGTATAATCTTTGGATAAGATTATTTACCTATTTCATATGTTGTAATGATGACTAAACATTACTCAAGTTGTTTATGCTCTTATTGAAGATGCAAAGCAAAAGGTCACAAAATTTGGAGCTTGTTATTTTACTCCAACCATTGCAAATCACCATTACTAATCAAGAGCAGGTAATTTTGGATATCATCATATCTCTTCCTATCAATGTGGAAATTTTTATCATAATTGATGTATAGATAGATTAATTGAGTAAATAGATCCATTTAACTCTTATAGTTGACACATTTGATTGGCCAAATTTTACTTTGACTTTTTTTTGATAGCTTATGCACTTCAATAAAATCCATATCCAATTGAGACACTCACATCACTAATTTTGGCAAGAATTGCTTAAGATTTTAACCACCAAATTAACAATCACCAAATTATGCATACTCACTTGTAATCATCTCCAAGTAGATAGTCAAATTAAACATACCAACCATACCTCAAAAGATGTACTTTTGTACATATATGCACTCTCACTATCAAAAATTGCATAATTTCTTTGCAATTGTATAGTTTACCTTTAAGCATGTAAGAACACATTTCTCTCTAGTTTTTTTTATGCTTTCATGGTCTCTTAGTTCTTAATCTTTTGTTCATTTATACATCACTATATGTTCTTAGTACTTCCAAATTCTTATCTTCTTTATATTCTTCCTTAGAAGAAGCCAAAGCTACTTTTTACTTAATTGTCCAAGATACTATAATGAGAAATATACTGTTATGATTTTTTCTATTGTAGTTTGTTACAAAGTTATGATCTCTTGTCAAAATCTTCCGTTATTGCTTGATATTCATAAAACTGCTATCAATTGGATCGATCATTTTCCTATTCTCAAAATTACCTTTCGTTTTCCTTTACAACTTGATCTTTCCCAGCATTTTTGTGTTCATATCACTAATCAACTTGATTTTCACATCATGTTTGCATTCATCTTTGCCTCCAAACTTCCAGATTGAAACTTTCCATTCTAATCCAATTGTCTTTTTTCAACAAAATTCAACCTTCCTCACTTACATTTATGGTTGAGTATCATGATGAGCAAAAAGTTGATGAACTTCTTACCTAGCCATAGTCATTATAATAAACAGAGTATAAATTTTATTGGAAAGGCTATATGCTTCACAGTACTACATGGGAGCTCATTCATAGTCTCCACACTGCTTAAAATACCATCTTTGAATTTAAAACCAAAGCAAATATTTATAACATCCTCATAAGAGAAATATACCATAAATCAAAGTATACCAGAAAAATTTATTAGAATTATTGGTTCAGTTACTAGAAACTTCTAGAAGCTATTGTTAGAGCAGATAGTGAGTTCTTTTCAGAAAACAATATGAAGAAGATACCTAAGAACCTTATCAAGAATTGAGCAAGCTAGTAATGTACTCAAGAAATTTGCATAAACTTGGGCTGTAAGATCTTGAAGTTAACACTACATAACCAAGAAGGATGCATGTCCACACCTAAAGTATACCAGTTTGTATCTACTTTTCTGAGTTTTTTTCCCCTACATCCATCGGATCTCCGCAGCAACTTATTCATCATGCTTTTGTATATCTTCTTTTCGAGTGACTCACTTGTACACTCATTTTGTTCATACTAAAAAACAAAAATTTGATTGATTTCCGCCAGATCCCCTAAGCCATTCTTTTCGAGTGACTCACTTGTGCACTCAATTTTGTTCATACTAAAACACAAAAAATTGATTGATTTGGCCAGATACCCTAATCCATTCACTATTTATTATGTATCATACCTTGTTATATCTGAACCATATACAACCATTATTAACCTTCACCTATACAACCATCATTGAATGCTTAGTTGTACAACCATTATTGAATGCTTGGTTGTACAACCATTATTGAATGCTTGGTTGCACAAATTTGCTATGTTTTTATAATTTTGGAACATGGTCAAGGCCTTTTAGTATTACTTCCTGATTTCTTGTTTGGAATCCAAGATTCACAAACAATGTCTGCAAGTTGATTACATCCGGGGCAAAATATTCAAACGTAAGGAGCTAAGAGTAGCTAACCAAAGTGTGTACAACTAGTGCGAGTGAATCTACACGAGACAAACATTCTAAAAGAGGGAATTTTGTCCCTGGTAGATTCAAGATCCCTCTCCCCCCACCCCTTGATATTCGAGGTGTTCCACATATTTAACAATGCCTATAAAGAGAGAAATATGGCCAATGTGGGGAGACCTTTCCTCTTTCTTTTCTTTCGCTTTCGTTATGTATACAAACTTATCGACAATAATACAACTTTCATATGTTCTCTCATTATTCATCACTGTGGTTCATACTTTAGTACTCTTCTAGTTCACGCCAAAATGGCTACCCGACCTAGACCCACCCTACTGGCTAGCGACCATGTCTTACCCTACCTTAGTTTTGCATTTTGTTGTAGAATGAAATCTCCCTTACCAATCCTTCTATCTTACATGATTGAATCTTTCGCGGGATGAGATCTTCCACACTCTAAGCGGGTCATGGATTCTAAACTCTGAACTGTAAATCTTCTCCCTGCTCACCCAGCACTTTATTAATCAGAAGATAAAAGGACCCATATTTTCATGTCGTTTTAATCCAGAGATGGTCCGCTTGTGGATATCAAATTCGGTACTCTTGCCTATCATCAAAAACGTATGAGTCCTGAACTGGATAATAATGATGTGAGTGATGTGAGATCCCATTATGATGGGAAGGGATTCTTTCGCCCGCATGTAAGCTGCATGTGTGCTATACACCGGATGTGTCTAAATACGTTCCAAACTTCTTGGCCAAACGGACGGCGTCCACGTGGTGAGAGGAACTGGGTTTAATCTCGGTCGCAAGCGTACTCCAGAGATATGGAGACTCGCGGTTAAAACAGCGTATTATCCGTGAGTGAGATGCTGAATCGACGACCTGAGTTTGTGGCGCCTCGGTAACTCGTCTGGTCCTTTGGGGACAGTCGTCGATTCCGTATGTAAATTGAGCGGAAAATGCATTAGGCAATGGTTCCGGTAGGACGGTGCCAAGATTCATGCACGTGTGTGTCCCGTAGCAGTGTGAGTTCGCTCTTTTGGAGAGAAGTGTTCGGGTTCTATATAAGACGGGGCAGTCTGATTACAAACCTACCATTTGCTGATTCCTGTTGCTCGTCAAGGCTTTCTTTGTCTTTGGTACAGCTACCCACACAGCGCAAGTCGCAAGGTCAAGGACTCACTATTATTAAGGAGAAGAGGAGTGAAGCAAGGCGAATCCGGTCTCCTTGCCGGCGACCGCGAAGAAACGAGTAAGGTTTTATATTCCTTTAATATAAAGCAGACGGCTTGGGCAACCACGAGCTTTCTTAAGTTTACTCTGCCTGGAGCTGAGAACGAGTCCAAGAACCTTAAGGCCAAGAGGGTTAAGGAGTAATACAAGTCCATGTACAAGTCCATGTAATACAAGGCAAAGCGCAGCGGGGATAGATAGGAGGATTCTACATACGGAACTTACAACAGGGGGAGACAGATTCTGAACAAGAGCTTTGCAACAATGGTGGAGAAGGCGGCGTCGTCGCTGGCTGTCCGCCGTAGCGCTGCGTTGCTATTCCTGCTTTCGGCTCGTAATTCATCGTCTTCAGCTTCATCAACGAGCAGCACCACATCGTTCACAACCTTGTGCACAAATCAGTCTCCCAATTATGCACTTGCTCCCCTCTCGCCCCTTTCACCGTGTTCTCGGCCATGTCACCCTCTGTCCTTCTCCGCCTCCCCGTCTCCCTCACCTCCACCTCGTCGTTCCCACAGTTTCTCTTGCCTCACGTCTGAATCTGATCAAGCCTCACCACTCAGCGATGGCACGTCCGGGTTTCCTCGCTCCAACTTTGACTGGAGTCCACGTATTCTGAAGGATGATGGCGATTCCCAACAAGCAACATCAGATCCTGAGGTCGAATTGCAGAAGGTTGCGGATAGCGATTTAGATGGTTCTACTCCTACTCCGACTGAGACCCGAAAGCGTGCCCGAAGAAAACCTCAGGAAGATACCCGCCATCCTGTTTACCGAGGGGTACGAAGACGAACCTGGGGTAAGTGGGTATCTGAGATTAGGGAACCGAAAAAAAAATCACGTATTTGGCTGGGATCTTTTGCCACCCCCGAGATGGCTGCTCGGGCATATGATGTTGCTGCTCTAAGTCTCCGTGGTTCATCAGCACTTCTCAACTTTCCCGAGAGCGTTCCATCCCTTCCAAGGCCAACAGTCATGTCACCAAAAGGGATCCAGGCCGCTGCGGCCGCTGCTGCTTTTTCCCTCCCAGTTCCTTTGCCTTGCCCATCCCCCGATAGCGAAAAGAGTAGCACTAACTGCTGTCGACCAGGTCCATGCACCCCAAAGCTGAGTTCTATGTCCAGACCGACGGGTCCATCTTCCCCAATCTCGCCAATTTCACACATGCGTAACTTACCTGCTCAGGAGCCTCCAAATTCCAGTATGAAGACCAAACCATGTATATCTTCCTCGGTATCCAGTAAAGGAGGACAACAACACTATCAACAACAACAGCCACCACAACTCATCCGCTCAAGACCTATTTCCCTTGGTAGATATAACGCCATGAATGCCTCTTTCATGGATTCCCAGCACGCAGCAGCTCCACCTCCAGAATCAAACAGCTGTGCGCCTGCTTCTACGATGGACGAACCCGGAGAATCATACCTAGATGAGGACCTACTTTTTGACATGCCGAGCGTGCTCTCTAGTATGGCTCAAGCGATGCTTCTTCCCACCCCAGTCGTGGAAGAACAACAGCAACTGCTGAACTCAACGATGATGACTTATTTCGATGATCAAGACGGGACCTTGGTTTGGGAATCGGACCTCTGGAGTCTGTGATCTTCATTTATGTTTGATGGTTATCCTGTCAAATGGAATGACTAGCCAAGGCGACGGACTTCAAGCATGCAGAGTTGGTATTTCCAAATGTTGTTACTTCCCTAGAACATTCTTCTCAACACGTATTGCAAGTAACTTGCAAATCTGGCGGCTGCAAGGGCTGAAAGGGATTTCAGGGTGCATGGATGGTCAATGCGGGAGCAGTTGTATCTGGTGACACAACGAAGCCAGTGAATTAAACCTGTATACAACTGTAAGCATGCATGTAGATTCAGATGCTGTCACTTGTAACAGCATGTCGACCAGCGTCATCAATTCTGCCATTTTTTCTCCCAAAATTTTGCAGAAGGATACCACTCTGGTCTGTCAAGCACGATTCAGGTCAGTGTTTTCTCGACGTCAACAATCAGGACGAGGGGTGTGGCAAGAAGATGTACATGAAACACCATCTCATAGGGTTGATTAAAATTTTGGTTCACGTCTCATACTTACGCTGCCTGAGCCAATAATAATGGTCTGCCACTTCTTACGCGGACATAGTCAGTCACGTTAGTCAAACTCATGTCACAGTAGTCTTTGAGTTTGAGCTGAGCAGAAGAAAGGATGGACCCTCTTTGTACGATGTAGCAATTAGTCAAGGCCATTCGAGTTCCTGCTTGTACAGAATAATGAACACCTTGCGTGGGAAATCATGTGCTCCAACTTGGAGCTAAACGTTCATAGAAATAGAATGGGAGAGAAGCTAGGCGTTGTCAGCTGTGCCACCCCATTGCAGAGCTCTAGGGAGATTGATCCATCCGAGGCAGGACGAGCATTTCGTATCACCAGAAGGGGAGATCACGACATGTACAATATTCAACATTTTATATTCTACGTTTTTGTGGATGAAGAAATGTGGATTTCATGTACGTGTTTCATTAAAGTTTTGATCATCTTCCTATTCGTTAATATCGCTCTTTTCCAGTCTTCCATTCAGGTGTGAATCTTGACATGTTTCAATATTCTGCTGCGGTTTGTACATGTTTTTGTGTATGTTCAGTTTAAGTTAGGTTCTTTTTCGTGCTATTACCAGTCAGCTCAGCACCAAGTCAACAGTGTGTTTACCTGTGTTTCTGGATTTGTCAGTATAAGTGGAATTTTTCTTTATTCACACCTGCACTCATTTGAATTTATGTCATTGGTGTTTGCCAACAAGATAGAATCAGTCAAGTCGAATTTGCTGAATTGCTGAAGCAGCAAGCAAAGCGTATATTTGGAACACTGGTCATGAGATAAACAGTATCATCTCCTCTTTGTGGAGGCTGGCACTCCCGTCGCAAGACTTCACTTTTAGTGGTACATCTCATAGGTTTGTTGGACCATTCAAATCTGTCTCCCTAGATTATTATCATTGCACCTGTGGAGATTGTCAGCACGAAGTAGAAACCATCGGGGTGTCACTTAGGTTGGGATCTTGGTCGTGGGTCTCCTGGCATATATGATCATGACTTCTTTCGGGACGAAGCTGTCAACCACTGACATCACCTTCCAGAGATATCGTTCAATTGACTACAACAAGACCAAGTGTTTATGATCAACTGAACAGTAATAGAGAGATAAATCCTCACTTTGTTCGCACATTTTATACTAGAACGGTTGAGGAGTAGATGGAGAGTTCACCGTGCAATGACCTTTTTCACGAGTCTCTGCACGGTATGAGTAATATCAAACGCAAATTTGTACATTATTTTGTTTATAAATCTCCTTTTCTGAGTTCGGAAAGAGGCTCATGTCATTACTGACTACATTGATAGATGTGAACTGGAACCTAATTGGTTCCAGTTCACATCTTCAATCGGTCTGAAGATGCCGTAGATCCTAGTCTCCGGGTACAGTAAGGACTTCCGAATTCAGTGCCTTCGTGGTTTCATGTTCTCGAGCTGCGCAGGACAATATCTCGAACTTATCCAGTCCATCTGGATTCGCGGCGCATTACAGCATTGCTTCCTGTGTGCTGCAGAACGCAGAGGGAGAATGTTACATTGAATATTTGCTAACAAAATCAGGGGCCATGTACGTTGTTAATGTCCAAGATTTATATCGAGAGCAGCCAGTATCATATACCACGATAGATTGTCCTTTAAGAGCTCATTGTGCAATGAACCTAGCTTCGCAAGCGTAATGACGGTGTAGTCTAGTTGATTCTGGGAGATGCGCTATGTCTGTTGACTGTTCATGTAGCACCTTGTGGACTAGAAAGCTGAGGTCAGTGACTAGTACCCAGAGCGATGTCCCGTAGAAATGTTCCCAACTTGGCTCCTCAGTTCAGACATTGGTTTCTGGACCACCTGGTGCGCTGTATCCGACCACAGACCATGCGAGAACTTCCCGGTTGCAACGTTAGTGAAAAGCACACACTAAACGTGTAGCACTCATAGATAGAGGACCTTCAGATATAAGGACAATCTTTACACTTACTGTTTTATTTGCATGCACGAATGAAACAGGCGGGCAAATAAGCATCCCTTACTTTGCGAGTCCTGTCCAGTTCTTAGTTAGTTACGGTGTCCAATTCACTTTGCAGATGCATAGATACGGATGTTCGAGATGTGACAATTCTGTCAATCTGCAAACTAACATTCTTATGATGGCTTCGTATTCAGACATGTACCTCTCGAATTTCGTAGCGTATACAATGTCATAGACGTCGTGCATGCATACTTTATACCGCCATCTGTGCTCATCCCACGCCTTCATGGGCTACTGACAACGGAATTGCAGCAGGACAGTTATGCCGATTCCGACGGAAAAACCACGCATGAACATTTACTGCAACATTACTGGAATGCATAGATACGGTATGTTTATCCACAGATAACCATGCAGATGCTTCCATTCCTGGGGATGATAACGTATCGCCGAGTAACAGAACTCATAACACCATGCGACCAAAGGTATAACAGATATAAAGGAAAGTACAAAGACATTGCTCAGTTTCTTAATCTGTTCAAGTCTATGTATTAAATACCACATACGTATTGAGCGATCTGGAATGAAGAAGCTTCTATGCAGGACTTAAGACACAACCGGACAATTAGCACTCTGGATACGTCTGGTTCTCGTACTGCACTTGCCCGTCGTACAGTTTGCCTGTAGTATTCGTGTTGCTGGAATGCAGTGGAGTGACATCGCTCAGGAATTGTGTGCATTTTATTGACTCAAGCAATGTTTGTCAGAAGTAGCGATATTCCTAGGGAGACTATGTGAACTTCAGTAGTTTCCAAATTTATTCGAGCACATACGCCCGGGCTTTACCGTACTGCCAAGTATATTCGCTTACCGGGTGAAGGAATTGAAATGGAATGGGAATGTAGCATAATTTACCATGTACCCTAAGTAATCATGAAAGGCGACCGCGTAGGAAAAACGAAGATGGAAGACCCTACCAAGCCCGTACAAGGGAGAGAAAAAAGAAGTAACATGTGACTAAGCCCCAATAGAGTCTATATGAGAAATCTGCACTAACCGCACCTAAGATATCCCTAAGTAATATAAGTAATTCATTTTACGTAACATAACATACCATGTACCCTTCATCCAATTTCGTTTCCAATAACCATTCAGAAACGACTGATTACCCCTATCTCTCATTTTGACATAAAATATATAACTTATAAGATTATCTGCAGTTATGGCTGTGAGTGAAATTACGAAATTTCAAATTAACTTGGATATTCAATTTCTTCACAGATGAAGTCTAACTTTCACTTTGACTAGATTCGCAAGTTCTATGAAAACTGCGAGTGCAAATGAGGTTTTGATAGTGAGCAAAATTCTTACTGCGCAAATTGACTTGGCAACCGATATACCACAACTGTACCACTAGAGCCTTTTGATTTGCAAATAAGCGCTCTAGTTTAATGGTGAAGATGAATCGCTCCTCACGGTCAGGAAGACACTCGTGGAATGGATCCGACGTAACTCGTGAGGGCGATCTGGGTCGAGGAGATGCGCAGGCTGTCATAGAACCGTCCAATACACGAGGCATAATCGCAAGGTGCATAGGCAGACATCGACCGTGGGGAAAGGCGAAAAACGTGTATTACCCTTGGTGCCTAATCTATGAGAACGACACGCCCTAATGTTCATGGACGGATTTCACCTGGCCAAACTAAAACAGTCCCGGTTTCCCTATGTCATGGTTTCATGGTCCTCAACTGATTGCATTGCATAACACAGCCGGGTTTTAAAGTCATCTCCACCATGCATTTGGGTCAATTTTTATTACTTCATGAAATAGAGTGCAGTCGAGACGTTAACTATTGTAGTAGGCACAGGGTTGTAACCGTCCGACATAGATACCACAACGTGAGATGGCAATCAATCCAATGCTTCTGTTTCATATATACTCGCATATGTTCCGGAATGTTTCCTGTGCTTTTAAACTAAAGGCTCATGCACATTACTTTATCTTTCTGGGAAGGTGGGTCACCAAGACGACGAGAATGTACCTTCATTCCTCATCAAGTGTCCTTACGTAGGCTTTACATAGACATGCCAAATCTCGAAATGACTTCATTATTCCTTCAAATCCTTTATACATATATCCGGTCTTAATCATCAGGTGATGCGTACCAGGCATGTTATAATATATGCCAAGAAAGTTATAATGCCAAGAAAGTTGAGATATGAAACTGCATCTAATGTTCGATAATATGAAACTGAATCGAATGTTCGATAATATGAAAATCGAATGTTCGATTCCATAAAACTGTGAGTTGTGTTTAAAGACATAAATATTACGTAAAATATCATGAAACATCTGATGAAGATGAAACAGGAATGCAGGCGTCTGCACGACTTCAAAGGTGCACACGTCCTTGGGTTAGCCTCATTTTACTTCTTAGGTTTCATCCTTGTACGGTTGGTTTGGTGGGGTCTTCCTATCCTTTTGGTTATCCTACGCGGTCGCCATTCCCCCCTTTCGGTCTCAAATGAGCCAAGGGAAAATTATAGACCGTGACGTCATAGCCATCACTCCCAAAGACTATCCGTTGAATTAGACGAAGAAATTCCATTACAGAACAAGATCCGCTGACTTTAACCCCCTCCCCACCACCAAAATACTCTAATGCAACCTGACAAACTCGAAGGCGGGACGACGTTCATAGAAATGCATGCATCATCAGGGCAGATTGGACGGCAAAAGCAGGCATTACTGACCGTATCACAGGAAATCAACCGCCAAGAGTTTATCCATCCGACGACGTGGAGAGGACTTAGAGAAGACATACGTCAAACATAACGTCTCTGCGTAAACATGCGGAGCTCATGGCCCTGAAAACTCCTCACGCTGCTTCTCCATTTCAAAGCATCGTTTCCTTGGCGCCCAGCTTCCCTGGATTCTGCACGCCGTCAAATCCACGAGTTTCTTGTAGGGAAGGCCATACAGTAATGGTATCCCTTATGTTCCACCTTGATAGGTGAACGTTGCAGGATCACTAAACCACAAAAATCACTAAACCTTTCCGTGCCCGCGAAAGTTTGAACTCTGTAAAGTTCACTCCATCCTCATAGAGATAAGACATCTCAATGTATGAAAATAAAGTTGAGGAAGTTCTCATTTCAAAAGTTAAAACCTTTCAAAATTTTCTTCCAGATTGTGGAGGGTTAAAATGAGAACAATGGTAGGTTCTCCACATGAATCTTGGTAATGTTCAAAACTCTCCATAATATCTTAATTCTAAGTTCCAGGTACTATTGTAGGGTTGAAACAATGTAATACATATCCATTTGAACACATCCATTTGAAATAGAGACGTTGACATATCTCTTTCCTTACCTCTCCTAGTGTATTTTGGAAATCAAATAAACAGCACTGAGGAATGCTTTAAAGGAGCATATCATTTCCGAGGCATAAGAGAAAAGGGCGATTGTGTAGAAAACAAGAAGGATGGGAAGACCTCATCAAGCCGTACAAGGGAGAGACAAAAAAAGTAAAATGGGGCTAAGCTCCAATAGAGTCTATATGAGAAATCTGCACTACTGCACCTAAAATATCCGAGCTATGCAAGTCATACTGTCTACAAACAACTAGAGCATCCGAAGAAGCATCACCTAGTGTGATTGCTCTCCAATGGATTGCACCAGCCACTGCCCTTTGTATAGCAATGGACATATGTGGTCTAAAATATGCTACAAATTATGAGAGTAAGAGTGGTACTCTTTGGCACCTAACATGATAAGCTCTCGCGCACTCCCTAAAAAATGTGTCAAATGCCGCGTCCATCTTTCCATTTAACTCCCAAGGCTAGAGGAACAAAGAGGTGACCTTGCTGCATGCCCCTATACTTGGAGATCTTGCAACCTGCTGCTGCACTTGCCGCCCATCCAGGGGGATGGGTTATCACTCCCTCCAAAATTGTATCATGCATAGGGTCCATAACCACGACATCTGCTATTGGCACCTGATCATCTTGGACCAAGTATAAGTCACCCTTGACTTGTGTTGTTTGCAAAGCATACAAATGCTCCCTCCAAGCCAAGTATCCACTCTCTCGTGCCATAACAAACACTATATCCTTGATGGCATCATGGGTAGCTATCCTCTGTCCTCCAAAAGGGTACCATGTCATATGGTATTGTTTCATCTAGTGTAGAACCACACTCACAAGTGAGTAATGAAGATGTAGATGGGTGAACCAAACTTAGGCAAAACCTCACTGCTGTAGAGAAAGTGGCTAGTGTGAGTTGAAATACCCTAATACACAATCAAGCTAGGATCCAAGAGCTTGCACCATTGACGGAGCAAGAGTGAAGATATGCTTTAGTAGCATGAGGAATGGACAAGTCAACTAAGAGAGAATGTAGCATATGCTCACATTGTTGCTCAATCAAGGAAGATTATAAACCTCTAGTCCAATCTGATAATAGTGAAGCAAAAGATGGAAAGTCCTTGCGTGCCCGTGGGAATAGACTATCTCTTGTTTGCCACAATAACATATGGAGAGACAAGGATCCCTCCTCCACCTTTTTCACATAAGTCTCCAAAACTGGCCTATCAACAACCACAAAAAAAGAGGAAAGTAAGGGTGCCAAGAGAGCCCAATTATCCAAAAATACTATAGGTGTTGTCTTGTCAATAGATAGCAAGCCAAACCCTCCACACAAGATTGGCAGAGCCATCTTTCTACGTGCCAAATCCCCTATCGCATACTCAAATGTACCTAGTCCAATAATATCACCAAAGACTCCCATAATCCTCCTATCAAAGGCTCTCAGATGTGATAGGAAGGACAAGGAGGGTGGAATTGTACGTATGAGGTAAGTCGGTCAACAAGCAATACTAGAGGAGAGTATACCAAATGCAACCTGTAGATCTCCTAGTAATGGAAGGTCACCCACATGGAAAATATCCTTTACAAGAGCAGTGTCTAAGAAGCATGTGGTAAAATCCTCAAATCCTATTGGCACTCCAAGAACATGTAGTCCATTTGTAGATGTGATACACCCCTTTGGAAGCTCAAGGTGGAGAGGAATACCTAAAGAAGACCATACCTTTGACCACTTGACTACCAAGCTACATCTAATAGGCTTGAGAGTCAAGGTGTCAAAGTGTAGATCTATAGTGCCCACAATGTGTGTATCATCTGCCAAGGAGTGAAATACACAACCTGACATGGCCAAAGTAGTAGATAGGAGAGCTCTAAAGTGAGCCATGAAAAATAAGGGTCCCCCTAAAGGATCTCCCTTATGTGTACCAAAAATTGAGTCCAAGACGGTGACTCCCTCCTATGAACAACTATGCTGGTAGTAAAGGGAAGCAAGAGAGCCATAAAAAGACCGCACAAAAAGGAATAAGACTCGCCAAGGATTCACTAGCTTCCTAAGCTCTTTAAAGATAGATGCTCTTGAGACACTATTAAAAGCATTCTCAACATCCACTTGTGGGACGACCCACTCCAGATGGATATCTAAGAGTGCCCTAATGCCTAGAGATATAGCCTCACGTCCTCCAGGTGTAGCTACTCCAAATTGGTGCGGATTATGGTGCTATTAAAAGTGAGAACTATGCTGGAAGACAATGGTATGATTGACCAAACACAAAAAGATCTCTCCAATAGCAATTGATCTAATGCCCTTATGTCCTTCTCCATTGCAAGAAGTTGACTAGCACCTAATACATGACTAACAAACATAGGAATGTCTCCTCTTGCTATTGCTATAGCCACATGGAACAACTTGGTAAAACTTGTCTAGAAGGCTCATATACCATCTTGGACAAGCCTCTTGAGGAAAGGCAAGGGGAAATGCACAATACTTGTGCAAAAAATGACCTATCAAGATATAAAGGCTGCTCAGGCTGCTCAGGCTGATAATCTAATATCTCTATTGGTAGTCCTTCTACTACCATAGGACATAGTGAGCATAGGGAAGAGATAGTCTCATTAATAGGACTAGCCATAGACAAAGGATATAACGCTCATGTTGCTCTACTAAACTCTCCCGCTTGAACCACTGTCCTACATTATTGTAATCGAGTGGACTATATTGTATCCTGTGGCAAAACTTGTCTCCTAAAATGCATAGCCATAACAAACTCCTCCCAAAGGGCTGCCCAATCCCCTGCCTGGAATCAACAAAATCTAGCAGCCACCTCTTTATGCCCCACATGTCCACCTCTAGTATAACAAAGACACCATCGAGGGAGTAAGAGGAAGATGAACCATGCTAACTCGTCCAAGGGATCACGTGCCAAATGATCAAGTGGTAGGGAACAAGCCTGTCTAGCCTCATCATAGAGTGTGCGGGGTAGCCTATGGAATATTTGTTAGCGTGAACATGGAAAACTAGTCTCAAATAACTCCAAAATGCAACTCCCTTGAGAAGCTAACTACTCCCATGACTCAATCAATATCCTAGGAACGGTCAACAAGGGGATAGAAGAAGTGTGCGTAATCTTGAATGTCACTGTTGTCAATGTGGTTTCTTGCCTCACTTGGGCATCCCAAGTGGTCCAATCATAGTCCTTGTGCATCCTTCCCACATGGGTCTTTACAATGAAACAAACAATGAAACAATGAAATATGACGCCCGGAAGACCCAAAGAGTCAAAAGGCTAAAAACACAATACAAAACACATGAAATGTGAGCCTAGGCAAGAGCATAAACCCCTTGTGAGGTAAAGTGTCAATGACACACCGGGCATGGTGTATCTCGAACTGCTCTAGGCAGCTCCACATGGAGAAGTGTAGCCATGGCTAGCACAAGAATAACGACAGTAATACATGATGCTCCTCTCCATATCTCTCCATCCGTACCTGCAAAATCATAACCCCTCACATAAGAAAATACAATCTTTTCAAACTCTAAAAATTATAAATTTTATCATAACTTTCAATTTACAATTCCAAATTTTTTTTATTAAATTTCAGTGGAACTTAATCATGAATACTAAGAGATTAGAAATAAAAATTCTAGACCCATCATTATCAATGTGTAATGAGTAATAACCCATCACTCTAAACCCTAAAAATAATAAAAATCCTCATAACTTTTCACTCAATTCTCCATTCCAATCTAGGTATGAATGGGACGGAAATTGTAAAACTAATAAAATAGACTATTCATTAAAGTGCTATACACAAAGAACACTCGGAAAATATAATCTTTACTCTCACATCTCTCCCCCTCCTCTCCTGTCTCAACACTCTCCCGACCCCTCTTCCAACGCGTCACCAAACAGGCATAAGAGGAGGGAAAATGTTTTTGACCTTAAAGCACGCGTAATTATGTTCTAATCCATATTTCCTTTTCTAAGTCAACATGCATGTGGGTAGTAGGGCGATTATGATATTTTGAATTCAAGTCCGCCCTCACAGCTTTCCAGCTGTATCAAAGATGCCTATTTTAGCGTGAATGTATGTAGACTTCGATTGCAGTTCCTGTATTCCGGACAAGCCTGAGATTCTAAACTGGTAAAAACTTCTGCTCAGCACGCAGAGTGCATTTGTTGATGCAGAGTCAATTTGACAGTTGAGAGACCGTACAGTGATGAACGTAATGAACGTAATGAGGCACAGTGATTTCTGGTCACACACACAGTTTCTCAACTACAGACTGAAGGAGTCATTCAGTGATTGACAACTGGGTTGAAGTAGTAAGCTCATTACTGTGTACTTTTGAGACACGTGGACATGTTCTACCGTGCGCCTTGGTTCCGCCTGGAGACCGCACTGATACAGGATGTGCTTCATTCAAAGCACCCTACGTTAACTTTGTGTGAAATTAGGGTAAATTATGGAATGTAAAGGTTCTCTGAATAATGCATTTGTGAAAAGTGCAACTTGCTTTTACACGTGTACTCAAGACAGTGATTGTTCTTATTATTTGATCTTACGAGAGTGATTGCTTTTATTAAATCAATAATATGGGGCTAGCCCTATCTTACCTCTCTTGTCTCTCCCTTGTCCGGCTTCATGGGGTCTTCCCATCTTTATTGTGTTCTACTTGGTCGCCTTCCTCCGAATTATTTGATCTGCTTACTGTATGCACTTTGCAGTTCATAAAGTCGACTGTAGTCTATCATACACTCATGTTACAGTTAATGCGAGTCTCGATCATAATTGTTGAGACAGCACCAAATAAAAGGTCTGTCAACCGAGTTCAGGGCGGGAGGAAAGCAAGGAGCAGAATCATCTAGGCATTTACTTCTGTCTGTCCGGGGCACATATTTCCCCTGTAAACCTGGTTTCATGGTAGATTTCATCTTTCGTCCATACTTGTACTAATTAGCATCTATATCTTTGTTTCTCTAGGTAGTGAGATTTTTGGACATTTATATCATACACTTTGATAACTATTTGTTCGTCTAATATTTTACAGTTTTGGCATTTACATCATAACTTTTGACAATCTCTTCAAGGAGGTAACACGTAGAGAGGGACACTATCAATCTCTCTAGCTCATATCTTATTCTCGACTAAGCATATCTATCAATCATTTCACTACATACTAAAGCTTTGGGGTTTTCACCAAGCAGCTGTAACATGAGCATCCAACACACCTAAGACCTTCTTCCAAATATACCATTGGAGTACCTTTATCTCACAGAAGATTACATTCTTCTCCCGGACTTATTGGTAGTGCACTTTTCCCTTCTGTGCCATCAAGCATTATTTCTAGTTTTATTTCTTGGCCACTTGGGACTCATGCTTTGTTCTCATTTTTTTTCCATTTTGCATTATACCTTGTACTCTTTTTTTCTTTTCCTTTGGGGTTATATATATACTTGGTTGGTTAAGTTCTGAAGTGGAAAAAATATATTTCCAAAAATTCCTCAAAAGCCAGATCTTGTGACAAGTCTTTCCTAAATTGCTTGCATAACATTTTTTTACCTTATAGAGTAAGTAACACCACGAATCACATGTGTTATCCATTTTAGAATCTATTGAATCTCCGCTACTATTGAAACATATAACGATGTTGTCAATAAAATCCCAATACTTCACTTTTTCTCATATTAATAGTACAATACAGTACACAAAGTGTCACCTTAATTAATGAGTTGATATGATGTTTTAGAGGATGCTCCTAGCACTACTTTTGGCACTTGAATTAGATTTTCTATTGATATGGAAGAACGAACGATTGATTCTCTTATTTTGCAAAGCAGCCAGGGTTGAGCATGATTCATCAATGATAATTTATCACTCAATTAGAAACTCATTAATTAATTATTTAAACCTTTTCTCTCTTCACTGCATACAACTTCAACATATCGATTGAAAAAAACTTTTGACCATTTAAGAAGAAGCAAGATCTAGGACCTAAGCTTGCAAGGTTCAACACACCTATTGAAACAAAATTTTGAACATATTAGAAGAAGCAAGATCTAGGACCTAAGCTTGCAAGGATTGTGCATCAAGAAAATTAAAGGGAATCTTTAAGGCCAACAAAAGGCTGCTTAGATATTATAGTGTAGTACAATATATAAACATCAGAAAATGGAATCCACAGTTACCAAAGTATTTTATCAAAGTAAATAATTACTTATTATGTAAATCACTTTACAAGGTGTAAGGTGTAATCTGCTTTAGTTAGTCATGTAAATGATAGCACCTGGTATTTCTCGTGTAGGTTTGTAGAATTGTTTTTATATCCATGTTTAGGTATCTGTTCAATCTCTTGATTTATTAAGTCCGTGAAGTAAATCGTATTTATCATTCTAAACCTGGTTAGACTTTTTTATTCATTGTCTGGTCAAGATGTGTCTCATTATGATTTATACCATATATAATTTTTTTTGGTATTTTTCAGTTTATGCTAATAATAACTTGATGTTCAGACTTCACATACGCAAGTACATATGGTTTCTTTCAGTTTTTGCTGAATCGTTCGTATATCTATCTTGATGCAGCAAAATTATTCAGAATGTCGTGACATAGACTAAACTGACTATTTTACGAGGGAAGGTTAGAAGATAAAATTGAATATGTCGTTTGATTTCATTTCACCGTTTATCTTGTGCTATCATGTATATCTAGATAAATCTGTACATACTATTTAAGAATATAATAACTGATAGCACAAGAAAATGATTGTAATAAACTCAAACAACATATTTCCCTTTCATCCTCAAACCATTTCCGCTTTCACATCAACACTTGTTTCGAATAGGTCTGTTAGTGTGTACCAACGTGCGAGCAGTTTTATAAAGGGCTATAAATCACAGCTTATGAAGACTTGAGTGCAGTGAGGGTATCAATTGAGGCGACCACCTCTAAATATTCAGAGTGATATCTCAAATCCCGTACCTCATACAGATCGATCGACAGGGCACATATCTTTATTTGCAAACTGTTTTAGGAAAGATTCATAAAATTATCATAAAAGATGAAAAGAAGTTTAGGTCACCACCCATGCATCCCCTAAAATTTTCGGGTGGTCGTACGGGATTCTAGAGCAGACTATTTGAAACCCTCTAATGTGAGCAAAAAGAAAATGGATTCTTAGAGCAGGTTCGGGATTTAAATTGTTCCAATTTTCTACCATCTTTACTGCCCGTAATTGCTACCTTACGAGCCACTCTCCCGGTTAGAGACAGTACTCAAAAACCGACCGCGTAGGATAACAAGGAAAATGGGAAGACCACATAAGCAAGGCGTACAAGGATAATACGGATGGGTAACATGGAGTTAAGCTCAATAATATCGGTATGAAAAATCTGTCCTACAGCACCTAAGACAGTCGACATTGCACTTAGAAATGGATCTGCGAGTACCCACACTCATAGTGGTCGTGTGCAATCTTAGTCACAAAGCCGGACGAATATTCACTACACAGCCTTTTCGTAGATTTTGTTCATCAGCTGAAAAGGTTGCTACAGTACTAGTTCCTTTTTACCTTTTTTGAACTAGTACTAGTTCGTTCAATAGTTTTGTCCCCTCGTATCTTGCTTCTCCAATTCCAGGCCACAAAGTTGAAAATGGAAAGTGATTGCGGTGGGTTTTGTTCTTGGCTGTCCCTTGCTCCCTTTTCCTGGAATGGGATCTCAGCCTTGTCGCGAATGTCAAGTTGTCAATAAATTTAATTTTTTTCTGTTGCATACTGAGATAAAGTGAATGAATATCGGGACCTACTTGTCTTGTAAACATAGTTAGCTCACTTGGTACGTCCGTACTTGAAGAAAATGTCTCATGTCTATCAGACTTTGACATATCTACCTCGACTACAATGTAAAGCTATTTGCTTTACAAGTAGGCACCTATAGGCAGATATTTACAGCAGCATAATATCTAATATTGACCATAAGAACTGCATATTACGAAAGTGGAAGGGGCGACCGCGTAGGATAACAAGAAGGATGGGAAGGCATATTACATATTGCAAAAGCATGGCGTAGATACGATACATCTCGTCTCGCGTGCCGAAAACAGTTGCAATAGGGTGTTACTATTCAGGACATGATGTCTTATATATGGGAAGTGGGGAATCCTACACGGTAAATAGCAAAATTTTGGGAATTATTTGATAAAAAAGTAATTTCATGATGAAAAGAGATTTTTATAGGTTAGTGTCATCAAAAAAGTGAGGTAATTTTTATGGGGCTCTAGAAAATTCCATACATGTCGAAATATGGACCCACTTGAGAGTTTGTCATGAAAATTATGAGAGCACTATGGAAGGTCATTTCTTTGGCATTAAATTCCTCATCGGAAAGTAGAGAAATCAAGACATGAGGGATTTTCGCCTTTCACTTTATTCTATGTGGGAATGATGGTATATTTATGGACTTGTATGAAGTTATGTTGGAAGATCTCGAATATGGGAATCTCCTTTTGTGAAACGTTGAATCCCGAAACAGCTTTTTGACTTCTATAAGAAGCCCTTGAAGAGATTGCGGAAATCCCCTTATTACCCATGACATTCTTAACAGAATCATATGGAAAATTGTCTGGAGATCTATGGCCTTGTCTGACTACAGAACTGAAGTAATGCTAAATGAATAATATTTAATATTATGGATATAGTGGAACGTATTGAATACATTATAGAATATGTATTGATATTATGGAAATATTGAAGTGTCATATTCAGTGCCTTTAGTATGAACAGGGGCACTCATCCGTCGTATGAGTCAGTTTCATGATTTGTAGTAATGTATCCAAGCGTCCATTCTCTGAAGCATACTCACTTCAGAGATCACTTTGAATAACATGAATATTTATGCATAAACAGAGATCAAAGTTACAAAGAGTATACTGCTTCTTTATACACTGACTGATACTTTTTGTGCTTCTCTTCACATACAGCGGAATACTCCGTCCTCTATTTGTCTCATTAACTTCCTTTCTTTCCAAGTTTAGTAGTTTTCTCTACAGTCATCAGAATGATTCACTCTCTTTTGTTCCTCTAAACAACTGCGTAATAAATCCAACTCACTCTAGTTTACGAATAGAGTACAACTTACTAGACCTCACGCTAATTTCATAATGAACCTTAAGTGCATATACATAATGCTATTAAGGGAAAATAGGGTCTAATTAATGAATACTTATAAATCCATCATTTTGACCAATTTAGCGAATGCATGAGATGAGCTTCGCAAACATTAAATAACAAGTTAGATAATCTTGTCAAGTCAATTCGCTTCTCCCTCTCTTCCAGATTTTGAATTAGTCTTGTCATTAGTACCTGTATAGCATGTCCTCCATCTAGTTTTGACACCCAATTCGTAAATAAAAAAAATGATAGCAATCCCTTTCACAAAAGTTATTCGTTTTTTGTGAGTGCTTCAATTTTGTGAGGACTTGAACCTGACGAGGCTTGCAACAGTGTGAACAACCCCTGATCTGAAATGCCTCATGTATCCAACCAATCAAGAGAGGATCATATTCAATTTAGTGAGAACTGCTAGTACTGGCCTAGTTATATTATAAACAAAAGCAGCCAGCCAGAGAGCGAGAGTGGGAGATCGTGAGTAAGGAGCATAAGGCGTGAGCAGTTGGTGATAAATTAAAGCTTTCCATCAGCGTGAGAGCTGATTCCAGGGCAAGGTCAGGGAGCGTGAGCACCTGTTGAGAAATTAATCATTAATTAATTTCCTAACTTGCAAGAAAGGTTTTTCTGAAGGTGAGCAATTAATCCGCCCTCTTTATCCTTGTGAGAGAGCGAGAAGTAAACCGAACGAGTAATCTGGATCGGCGCGAGACAGTGCGTATTTCGTCGAGTCAGAGTTGAGTTACCAATAATGACGGTTTTGCATATAATTTAATATTTATTTACAATAATATCTTATAAGTTTGTGAATGTGGTTATATGGTTTTAATAAATCATTATTACATATTTCTGATCATAAGCTTACACATAATATCTATTATAGATATTATGTGCAAGCTAAGAATATATTATACTCACTATCTTTAATTAAGATTAAGTTATAATTGCTTTGAAATAATGATTTCTTTGCACACTTTGCTTAATGTGAATTTTCTTTCCTATAACCATTTTGGACATAATGGTAGAAATAAGAAGTCACTTTTGATCTAACAAATGACAAAAGTCAACTAGAACAAAGTGAAATTTCATAATTTTAATTTATTGTAATACTATATAATTGCATCATATAATTTTTTGCACTAATGCTTATGGTTTGTATGTACTCCAAATTAGTTACCAATAATCATGGTTTTGCATATAATTTGAGTAGTTATTTACAATAATATATTACAACTTTGTGGTTATGGTCATATGATTTTAATAAACCATTATTACATGTCTATGATCATAAGCTTGCACAAAAGATAATATTACCAAATCTTGATGACATATACCATTGATAATTGTTTGGTTTTCGAGTAGAATAATTTCTTTGAGTAGAATTTAATACCCTTAACGTATGGTTTTCGAGTAGAATAATTTCTTTGAGTAGAATTTAATACCCTTAACGTAAAGGAATTATGTATGAAGCCACTTATTAATTTTATTGTAACATTACTCCAATAGAGTGAGAGTGGCCGGCACACAATAGGGCGTTTCAAGAATCCCCTTTCAGCTTCCATAAATGATTTTTTACGGGAACAGAACATATCTCATAAAATATTACGGGGTGGGGGAAGAGAATACATTCTTCTTATTCGGATAAGCTCCCGTAGACTCTTGAAATGTCAAAGGTGATAAAATACATGACCTGTAAGCTTTTACAGGCTACGGACGCTCCATTGAACTTAACTATCAAAAACATAACCCGAAAAATAACCCGAAAAAATCCATCTGAAACCCTAAATGTTTATGATAGATTTCATAAATATATCTATTTTGGTTGACAGGGACCCTATAAATGAAGTTATGGGATCTTTAGGGGAATGTCTGATTCCCGTCAAACCCATTCTTGAAAACCCTAATGCACATTTTCTACTCGGCTCTTATCAAGCATGCAGGTCTTTAAAGTGGTATTGCATAGGCTTGAGACATGCACGGATCACATTTAGTCAAATTTCCAAAGCCTTTTTGCAAGACAGATGGTGTGGTATTGGTACTTCATTGATGGCATGGTGAATCTAAGGCATGTGGTTTTGCAGCTATTAATACAGTCTCCTGATTAGGGAGCAATTGTCACAAACTCATGAATAGGGATGATCAATTTCAGCACTAGGACTTTGGCCAAGGCCTTATAGCACTATCATTCCATTGATGGTATGGCAGAATCTCCAAGAACAAGACATGACATCAAACTTGACCGAGGTAGCTAGACAATGGTGGTGCAGTACAAAATCATGGTGGACTAGAGTGTGTTTTGGAACAGATTTCAAGGCATGTTAGTGCAATCATATTTGCAAGATTCATTGCAAAGCATTTGAGGATGTGGACTTGGACAGAACAAAGTTACAATTTTAGTATGCACGTGAGTGTGCACCTTATGGCCTTTGTCAAAGAATTGCTAGAGGTCTTTGCTAATTTCAAAAACCTACAACTATTGGGGTTAGGGAGCAACACCTTGTTGACACAATGTTGATATTGGAGGAGGTGGGGAGTACACTTTGAGTCACAAATATGCTTCTCTTCCACCTCTTATATGTCTTTTCCTATCTTTCTTTTTTTGTATTCAGTTGTGCTTTCTTGTTTTGTCCTTTCTTGTCTTTCTCTTTTGTGTTGGGACACACATCATCTGGTTGCTATGTCTTTATTTTTTGGCGTGGCATTTTTGTGTACCCTTGGGAGTATATACCTTTTCAATAGCCTATCTCACAACACTTCTATTTTGTTCCTTGGCATAGGGCCATAGAGGGACTATCTTAGGTGTACTCCCACATTTGGTACACCACACCTCATATGTGCAAGCAAGGAGTAGACCCTTATGTAGCCATTTTGAGCATACAACCAAAATTGTGAAGGGGTGTCTAGATGGATTTCTTTTGATCCCCAAGTCACATCCTTCTCATATACCAACAAAGTGCCCTATAGGGAGACTTCCTTATAGAGAATGACTCACCATTTATCTCCTATTCTCCTCCTTATGTCAATCTTCCTCCCCCCTTCTTGGACTCTCCACCCGCTCTACCATCTCCACAATATCAATTGGAGCTTCCCTCCACTCCTACCTACCCTGCTCCACCACCTTCTCAAGATCATTCTCCTCCACATGGGCCTCAATATCTCCTTATATACCACTCAATTAGCATCCTACATAATCTTTTCCCAATTGTCTATGGATAGAGATTAGTCTCACACAACATAGAGGGAGATCTTGTTGTTTATGCATACAAGTGGAGGCCACCTCTCTTCTTGCTCCTAAGCCCCATCCATATTCTGGTTGTATTCTATAGGCTACCCCAACTCTTGATTACACTCTTTAGATCCTATCCAAACATTCCTACTAGGTTTTCCATGACCATGGATATATACCAGTATCCTTATGCTTTTATGTCCACTCATTGTATCCACACTCTCCTTCTTACTACATGCTATTTTGGTTGATGACCATGGGCAAGATGTTCCCACCTAGTCATTATTGGCCCTTTTTCCCCAATGGAAATTACTCCTTTTAGTCCATGGAGGAGCTTTGGGACATCAAGAGATTGCTTCTAGTATTAATAGGTTCTTGAGTGGAGATTGTGCAGACCTCCAAGAGTAGTACACCATTTGGGACCGTAACACCTATTTGTGCATGTATGTGCTATTGTGATATTTAGTTTGATATTATAAGTACTTGAGAGATATTATTTGTATAGAGATAAAAGATGGTTCTACATTAGTCATGATTAGCTAAAGTTAGTCATAGCTAAGATAGAAGGGACCTTCAGAGCAGGTGGAAAAGATGAGCACCACTATTTTAGATTCTAGGGTATTGACTTGGTTTTATTCCTAGGTGTTTGGCTTTGAGGAAAGAGTTGAGAACTCTTGGACCCACAAGATTTTTTGCTTTGGATTCTTCAAGGATAGCCCATGTGAAGGAATCCTTGACTTAATGGTTGGATCAAGATAAGATCACATGCTTAGGAGAATATGCCCATGAGTATGGATATTCCTTTAGACTTTAGACTTTAGACTTTAGACTTTATTTGACTTTTAGCCTAATAACTTGAGTTACTCCAGAAATTAGTAACTTTGGTGAGTAACTATTTCACAAGTATATAAACTAGGGGTGAGGAGGAGGTACCCATCATCCTTTCAGTTTGCAATTATCTATCTCTCATTGAGTTTGGTAGTGAGCAATGGTTTGAGTCTTTGAGTGTTAGCTATGGAGGAGTATGATGAAGTTGGGGTTCTTTGCCTTCTTAGTCCATGGAATGCTACCATAATAGCCATCAAAGGTTCATCCTTAGTGAGAGATAGGTTGGCTCACAAGACTACACTATAGCCAAGCAGATTGCAAAGTCTCCATAGCCGGATATTGTACTCCTAAAGTATCCTTGCCTTCATTGCTCCTTAATTTTAGGTCAGGTAGGAGGTATAGGGATGTAGCCCATGCACTCTTACCCTCCAAACAAGTGATCTTCTTGCTTGACACCTTATCAAACTTATAGACCCTACATCCACCTACTATTGATTTTTGTTTGGTCCTCTGAGATTCTCAATCAAATGAGGAATTATAGTTGATAGAGTCTGGCTTTACCCATGCTCTACTCCACTCTCTATGCTTCTAAATGGGTGGTCCATCATGGCTAGTTTTTGAGCACCTACTAGATTGCCTATCCTTAGATGCTCTAGATTTGGGTTGTACTCTTCTCTCTGCTTTCTATTAGCATTTTTCTTTCGGTCATGTGCCACCCTAAAGCAAATTTCCTATTTGGAGCTTGTCGTCTACTCACTCTTAAAAGGAAATCTCAAGTGTACATCACAATTCCATTGGGGATGTGTTTCTACATTTAGTTACTTGCACTATTTGCTTACAACTATAGTAGTGTTTTCTCCCTTCTTGTCTCCCCATCAATTTGTTGTGGGTACTCCAAGGAATTGCAAGATTGTTATTGCAAGCATTTGAGCATCCTTGGACATTGTAATCCTCCAAGGACAAGAGAAGAGAGAAAACACAGATTGCACACTCAAACATTTGATGCCCCAAGGGAGCACCTTCTCTTTATTATATAGACAAAGAGGATCTCCTCCAAGGAAGCTCCACCATAGGATTAGGGACACAAATAGTGTCCCTAATCCTATGGTGACATGCCAGAAAGCTCCACCCTTGGATTACTTACTTGGATGGATGACCTGTCTGGTCTAGGTCCTATCTGGTTGGTCAAACAAGCTTTGACCGGAGGGAATCTTTTAGGGAATCTTCCTATAGGAATCTCAGAATCACGTGAGTAAGGTACCGTTGGAAAGCTCTCGACAAGACAAAGCAAGGGGGAGGGTAGGCCAGCCTTTTGGCCGTTGGAAGGGGGGAGAACGTGCACATTTTCAAGGCCTAATTCATCCGTTTAGGCCTCCGAAATTGCATTCAAAGATTTCAAGCATATTTTGGTTCCTACTCTATTAGTAGAAGTCTCCTTTTGGTGATACCTCTTTCTGATCTATTTAGTCCATCATGTGTAACATCCTTCCAGATGTTACCAAACCAATTCTCACCTTTAAATCATATGTCTAGCTATTGGTTCTAAGGTTCTCAAGTCTATTTTGGTTTTTGCCCTATTAGTAGAAGTACTCTTTTGGTGATACTTCTATCTGATCTATTTTGACCATCATGTATAACATCATTCTAGATGTTACCAAACCGAATTTCACATCTAGATCATATGGCTAACCCTTGGTATTACAGACCTCCCTCCTTTTAAGACGCAACGTCCTCGTTGTGCAATTGTTGCTCAAATGCTTGCACCAACACCGGTGCATGTGCCAAATTGGCAGCGGGTTCCCAGATTCCGTCATAGAGGGGGTAACCTTTCCATTGTACTAGATAGTCCACCCGTGGATGGCGAGTACCACACATGCGCTTTTGGAGAATCCGCTCCACTTCATATTCCTCTATGCCATCAATGAGTGTCGGACAAGGTCAAATGTCATGTGTGGAAGACCTTGGCCTGATTGGGGGAGCATATCTGCGTAGTAGGGAGACATGGAACACTGGATGGATCTTCATGTGTGGCGGCAGCTCAAGGTGATAGGCCACAACGTCAATGCGATGAAGAATTGAGAAAGGTCCAATAAAACGAGGTCTGAGCTTACGAGATCCAACTAATGTGAGGTTGGTTGTCGATAGCCACACTTGATCCCCAACATTGAACTCCATGTGCCTACGGTGTGCATCAACATATTGCTTTTGTCAATTTTGTGCAATCTGTAACATGTGCTTGGTGCTCTCCACACCTTCTTGGATTCTAGAAACAAATGTGTTGACTGTATCAACCTTGGTAGTCACTGGACGGATCTTCATCAAGATAGAAGGTGTGAAGGAGTGCTCACCATACATGAGGAAGAATGGAGTGACCTGGGTGGAGGCATTCACTGAATTGTTGTAAGCGAATTCCACCAATGGTAGTAAGGTGTCCCACCTCTCTTGCTCTTCTAAGGTGAAGCCACGTAACATGTCTTCCATCGTGCGATTAGCCCGCTCTGTTTGACCATCTGTTTGTGGGTGGTAAGCTATAGACATGGCCAACTTGGTTTTGAAGAAACCAAAGAGTGTTTGCCAAAACAAACTGGTGAATTGGGTGCCTCTATCGGTGATGAGTACTCTAGACAAGCCATGGTGAGCAAAGACTGCATCTAAGTATAGTTGAGCTAGTTGTAGAGTGGTCACCTCCTTGGTGGTAGGGCGTACATGAATCATTTTGCTGAGCCGGTCCACAAAGACCACAATGGAGTCAAACCCTGAGGTGGTCTTGGGTAATTCACAGACGAGATCCATACTCACTTGTTCCCAATGTTGGGTAGGAGTGGGGAGAGGTTAGAGGAGCCCTGCATGAGCTTGATTAGAAGCTTTGTTCTGTTGACAAAGTAGGCAGCTACGCACTTAGTCCATCACGTCGTTGCTCATCTTGGGCCAATAGTAATGGTGCTTGACTGCATCCAAGGTCTTGTCCACTCCGACATGAGCTGCAATGGCCGAATCATGACATTCCGCTAGGATAGTGGTGCGTAATTCTGGGACATTTGAGATCCATAATCTGCCATCCCGAAAGGTGAGTCCTTGGGTGCTGGTGACACCTTTGGACAATTGCGCTTCTACAATCTGTGGATCAGTTTTTGTAGCAACTAGAATCTCTTGCCAGAATTCAAGGTTAATCTTAACCTCTGCCACCAAGTTGTTGGCCATTGGCATGTGGGTGAATGCATCTGCAAGTTGCTTCTTACCTTCCACATAGTTGATTGTCACGTTGAAGCGTTGTTGCCACTCTGCCCACCAAATTTGGCGACGAGACAGATCCTTCTATGTCTCGAGGTAGACTAGAGGTTTGTGGTATGTCTCTACTACAAATGCCTTCTCGCCCAGGTAGTGCTTCCAATGCTTGGTTGCTAGACCGATGGCCAGCTCTTCTCGTTTTGTGGTGTGGTAGTTGCCTCTGCCGGTAACAACTTTTGAGAGAAATATGCAATTGGATGCCATCCGTCATGCCACTCTTGTTGTAAGACTGCTCCTATTGCTACGCCCGATGCATTTATAGCCAACTTGATTGGATGTTTTGGGTCATACCACTTCAAGATTGGTGCATGTAGCAAGGTGGCCTTCAATTCTTGAAAGGCCAACTCTTGTGCAGTTCCTCATGTCCACTTCTTCCCCTTGCCAAGTAGTGCCGTTAAAGGCTGTGCAACCTTGGAGAAGTCCTTGACAAATCTACGATAGAATCCCGTCAACCCCAAGAAGCTCTTAAGTTGAGTCTGATCTTTTGGGGCACTCCATTTTTGAATGACCTCTATTTATTTGTCAATACTTGAATGCCCTCTACACTTACTCTATGCCCTAAGTAGTCTACTTTGGACTTGCCAAACTCACACTTTGAGATTTTGGCGTACAATTGATTCTATCTTAGAATCTGGAGGACCTCTCATAGATGTTGTTTGTGTTCTATCATCGTGCTAATATATACTAAGATATCATCCAAGAAGATGATAATAGACTTATCCAAGTATGGACAAAATATGTCATTCATTAGGCTCATGAAAGTGGCAGGCGCATTATTGAGGCCAAAAGGCATCACAAGATACTCAAAGTGGCCATACTTGGTTCGAAAGGCGGTTTTGTACACATCTTCCTCTACAACTCGGATTTGATTGTAACTGCTCTGCAAGTCCAATTTGGTGAAGTATCTTGCTCCATGGAGTTGATCAAACAGGTCATCCATGCAAGGTAAGGGGTATTTGTTCTTCAATGTTTGCTGATTGAGACCCCAATAGTCAATACACATGCGCATTGTACCATCCTTCTTCTTCACAAACAAGACATGGGCCTCATATGGTGATACGCTAAGTTGGATGAACCCTTTCTATAACATCTCCTCAATTTGAGTCTTACACTCCTCCAACTCATGAGGTGATAGGCGATATGGGGCCTTACGAGGAGGTGTCTTCCCCAGGAGTGTCTCTATTTTGTGATCTACTTGCCTTTTAGGTAGTAATCCTAAGGGTAGATCATCGGGAAAGACATCTTGAAACTCATCCACCATATCTTTCAATTTCTCAGGAATTTGTCTAGCGAGTTGTGCACTCTGGACTTCTCTTATTAGACCCATAAAACATCTATCGGTCTTACAGACAGTTGTCGTCCCTACAACATATAGAGGCAGTTTCTGCCTGTGTGATTTTTCTTTAACTCCAATGATTGACCATTGGTGGGTTGTCACTACTTTCTTCCTCCAATCCACCATTGGGTTGTATTGCTCCATCCATGGCATGCCTAAAATTGCATCATAACGGGCTAACTGTATCACTTGCCACTCAATTGCTTCCTCATATTCTCCTATAGAGAGGGTTACCCGTCTAGGTAATGATTCAATCCTCTCCGTTTGCCCATTTGGTAACTCTACTTCTTCACTTCTATCTTTCTCTAGCTCCATTCCCAATCTTATTGCAACAAAGCAAGACAAGAAATTCTCTGTTGCTCCCGAATCTATTAATACTCTCACTTGATTACCTTCTAGGATTCCATTCACGACAATCAATTGTGAGGTTGCCTTTTGGGATCTTTGCGCATTATTCTTCTTCCTTCCCTTGCTTCTTTGCTTCCTTATTGAGCCAGTAAGGCCGCAAGGTACATTTATTGGCAATCTTTGTTTTCCAAAGTGGTTTCTACCTCCTCCTCTTCAATGTGCCTCTCCATGTTGTTCAAAGATTGCCTGTACGAAGGCCGAGGGCCTCTAGGGAAACGAGTGCGATAATTGGTAGATATGTGCCCAATACAGCCACAATTGTAACAACGGCATTGTTCTCCTTGAGCCCCTTCTCCTTGTGGGACTCCATCTCTTTGTTCTTCTACCCGTCCCCGCTCCCCTTGAAGCGGCCGTGCTCCTCAATCCCAGAATCAAAGGTTGCCCAGTTCCATCGGTACCGGTCTACCCATGTGTGGTATTTCTGCCCGATAATGTTGAGGTGGAACTACTCCTTCACCTCCACCTAATGCTCTTGCTATTCTCTGCGCACAAGCAATGGCTTCAAATACCGTGTGAGGGTTTTGCACCATGACTTCTTGGTGAATCCGCTCTTTCAAACCTCATTTGAAATTGTCAAGAGCCTCTGCTGGACTCATGTCGGTAAGTGCGACTTGTAGATCCAAAAATGCCTCCACATACTCTTGTATGCTACTCTTCTGTCTCAATCCCCATAGTCGGGTTCAAGCCATCTGCACAGAATCCACCGATTGGAAATTGTTCAGCAATCCTTCTTGCATTGCTGTCCATGTGACCTCCCTTCTCTCTGCTAGCATGGATAGTTCCCAGGCATCATACCATGTGAGTGCTTTATTGGTCAAGTACCCACATGCAAACACGCCTGTAGCATGCTCTGTGATCTCTGTTGAGAACAATCGGAAATATCAATTCATTCTCGAGATCCAATTTTCCACTACTCCCATCATACGCTGCCCCTTGTAAGGCTCGATGTTGTAGGTCTTCTTCATCTGGAGTAGCAATGTGGCTTCATCATTGATAGGGTTCGTAGGCACGGGTGCCTCTCCAAGTACTTCAGTTGTAGGTATTAGGTTTTGAGATGGCTCTTCTTCTTGCATGGCTTGATCGTTCCTGAGGATCTGCACTTGACTTTGTAATGTCTCCATGGTCATCTTAATCTCTCGAAATTCATTTAGCATCCCTTGCATTCCTTGCACTAGCTCTTGCAACTACGGATCTATGGTTCCTGCAACACCCAATTGCTAACGTCTACTTCAATATAGAGTCAATATAATCACTCTGGAAGGCGCACAAACTATTAGAACTACCATTGGGACCTCCAAAGCTATCACTCATTGATAATACTCCTCACTAAAATTCCTAACCACAAAATCTCTAAACATCACTTTCGGCCTCACTACATAACGGATTTCTACTTGAGTGATGAAAGGGAGAGGATTTGGGACATTCATATCCATATTATCATAATAGAATGTAGATTTTCAAATCCCACTCTCTATCATATATCACCACAGGTAGAATCACCGGGTTTGGTGAGTTCATCACTCTATCCATGAATTCTACACCAAAGTGATAAACTAACAATACCCTCATCTGCTCATGCTGGATGTACATAACCTTGATGTGGAATGGGTTTGAGAATGGAAAGCTAGGTGCGGGAAATTGTCCCCCCGGTGCATCCATCCCATCCACTCTCTAAAGTCCTTCATAAGTCTCGCGATTACTCTATTTCTCCACCTCAAATTACTCAGTTTCAGTAGTTTGTGCTATTCCAAGAGGGGTGATCCACTCTCTTGGACTAGAACACTTGCTCTGATACCATTGTAATCCTCCGAGGACAAGAGAAGAGAGAAAACAAAGATTGCACACTCAAACATTTGATGCCCCAAGAGAGCACCTTCTCTTTATTATATAGACAAAGAGGATCTCCTCCAAGGAAGCTCCACCATAGGATTAGGGACACAGATAGTTGACATGTTAGCAAGCTCCACCCTTGGATTACTTACTTGGATGGGTGACCTGTCTGGTCTAGGTCCTATCTGGTTGGTCAAACAAGCTGTGACCGGAGGGAATCTTTTAGGGAATCTTCCTATAGGAATCTCATAATCACGTGAGTAAGGTACCGTTGGAAAGCTCTCGACAAGACAAAGCAAGGGGGAGGGTAGGCCAGCCTTTTGGCCGTTGGAAGGGGGGAGAACGTGCACATTTTCAAGGCCTAATTCATCCGTTTAGGCCTCCGAATTTGCCTTCAAAGATTTCAGGCATATTTTGGTTCCTACTCTATTAGTAGAAGTCCCCATTTGGTGATAACTCTTTCTGATCTGTTTAGTCCATCATGTGTAACATCCTTCCAGGTGTTACCAAACCAATTCTCACCTTTAAATCATATGTCTAGCAATTGGTTCTAAGGTTCTCAAGTCTATTTTGGTTTTTGCCCTATTAGTAGAAGTACTCTTTTGGTGATACTTCTATCTGATCTATTTTGACCATCATGTATAACATCATTCTAGATGTTACCAAACCAAATTTCACATCTAGATCATATGGCTAACCCTTGGTATTACAGACATTCATCCAAATTGGGTTGTGGTCCAAGTTGATATCTTCAATGCCTTCAATACCATCTCTTATCCAACATTTGATCTACGCACTTCACTCAATTACCAATTTGATCCACCCTTGATCCCACTTGTACTCGCTATGGGATCAAGACACCTCTATTGTATAGCCACCTTATTGCCACACGAGAGTTCTCATTGTTGATATTAATCAAGAGCATAGGGCAAGGAGATCCACTCATGGGTCCTCTCTTTATTATAGCATATGAGACAGCTTTATGACAAGTTGTAGCAGCTTTCCCATCTTGTCTTTTCCCATCCATCTTGGACAACACTCATATAGTGAGCCCCTCAGAGGATGTAATTAGAGCGGTGTTTTCTTTCACATTCAATTTAGAAGCCTTGTGAGTTTATAAGGTTTATGAGTCTAGACTTGTAAATGCAAGGTTTAAAGCCTTCACATGGTGCTCACTTTCTTTGACTTCCTACTAGGATTCTAATTCTCTATTGATGGTTTATGAGTCATGTGCTCTCCTTTGGAATAGGAGGATTTTTTAATTCATTCATCTTGTACATCTTAGTACAAGCTACAACCCTTGCTTACCTCCCTTCCAAGTTGGGAGATACCCAGGTGGCCTATTCTATTCTTACTGAATTTTACTTCCCTTGAGCCTCATTTTGGCATGGACTTTCATGCCTATAGAGGCATTTTTGCCACATTTGTGGACTTTTGATAATATTATCCACCATAGTTTATCCACTCTTTTAGAGCCATGCATGCTCCCATAGCTATTAGATGAGTGGTGTTAGTAGCAGATAGCTCTCTCTATAGTCATGGGTAGATGTAGTCTCATAATGTAAGAGGCCATGGCAACAACATATATTGGAGCTTGGGCTCTAGTGGCCCTTCATTTAGCAGATAGGTTCTTACATCAAAGTAATACATTTTTGTTGGAACTTATTGTGATAATGGATTCATGCACTTAAAAATTTTAGGCATATATCTTTTGATTGACTTGCAACTTATTGCCAAGCTTTGCATGCATGTAACTCCCTATTTATTGACTTTGTATCTCTAGACTCTAGGAAGCTCCTACTGGATCTCAATGAGCATATGCACACTCACATGCTTACTAGCATGTTCATTGATGTGCTTCTACCTACTAGAGCTAGGATCCTCTCTTGCAAGGAGGAGAATCTAGGGCCTTGCTACAAGCTTCACCCTTTGCTCTTGATTGACCCGTAATTTGCTTTTGACGAGTGTACCACAATATGACTAATAAGGTTGGGTCTCTCACATCTAGTTCTCATAGGCCTTTTGGCTTAATGCACATGTGGTTCCCCATATGAAATGCAAGGGATATAATATTTACAATGTGTAGTAGGTGGGAAGCCCACCATAATCCATGATGCAGTTCATGATATTGTCACTCAGATCTCACAAACTACATAGAGCCAGTGATGGTTGGATCTACAAAGACAACTTATATGTTGGGTGCAAGCAGATATTGTTTCCGTCATGGATGGTCATTGCATCTTGCATGATGTGGTAATGGTGCATGATTTCATGCAAGTAGAGTCATTGGCATGGATAAGTATATAGGCGGGGTAGTGGTAACCATTGCCGCTCGGAGCAAGGAAGACTATGCAGCATGTCTATCCTTTAATACCTTTGTCCCCCTAGCAAGTGAGATTTTTGCATGCCTACATCACCATTTTGATGATCTTCTCAAGGATGCAACTTGGGGTTCTTTGCAAAGGAGAGGGGGCATTGATTGCCTCACCAACCATGCTCATATCCTATAATTGATAGCGAGTATTAGTCACCTTGTAATGCACTCAAGCTTTGGGTATTCATTGATGAGCAGCTGTAGTAAGTACACCCAACATGGCTAGGGTCCTCCCTCCCCAGACATACCATTAGAGTACCTCTACCACAGTTTAGGAGTAGACTGCACTCTACTTAGTTTCTTTGGTATTTTGTTGTCAGCTTGCTTTTCTCCCTATGGTAGCTTGGGGCCCTACTTTGGTGCATCCTTTTTTTGGCAGTGTGTGACTATTGGGCCTTGCTTTCTTTATTACTTTTTCAATTGTTTGTACCTTGTACTCCTTCCCTTTACCATTGGGTTATTTTACCATGTAGAGCATGCCTCCAATGAAATGATGAATGAATTTTCTTATGATATATGCATGGCATAAATACCCAACTGATAAATCAAGAAAGAATGACAATGATCCTCTTACCAAATTGCTATATCATATTGGCGAGGGCTTACAAGGTTCTGTGTTACCAATCCTGTGTTGAAATTGAAGTCAGGCCCACGCTCATTCATGCTTAGATTGAGATGAAAAACATCTCATCTTTGTTTTCATTTCTAGTCAAGCTTTCATAAATCATACATAATGAATCTGGACAAAAGAAAAGGCAAGTACATAGAACACAAGAAGGATGAGAAGACCCATCAAGCCATAAAAGGGAGAGACAAAAGAGCTAGAATGAGACTAGGCTCCAATAGTATTGATATGAGAAATCTGCCCTACTGCACTTAAGATATCCAAGCTATGCAAGTCGTAAGTCCTACAAACTACTAAAGCATACGAAGAAGCATCACCTAGAGTGATTGCTCCCCTATGGATTGCACCATCCAATGCTCTTTGTAGAGCAATGGACACATGCTGTCTGAAGTATGATACAAAGTATGAGAGTGAAAGTGGTACCTAGTGGCATCTAATATGATAAGCTCTCGTGCATTCCTTGACAAATGTGTCAAATGCCATGCCCATTGATCCATATAACTCCAAGGCTAGAGGAAAAAAGAGGTTACCTTGCTGCATACCCCTATACTTGGAAACCTTACATGCTACAACTCTACTTGCCGCCCATCTAGGAGGATGAGTAACCTCCAAATTTACATCACGCATAAGGTTTGTAACCACAACATCCGCCACTATCACTTGATCATCTTGGATCAAGTATAAGTCTACTTTGTGTTGTTTATAAAGAATATGAATGCTCCTTCCAAGCAAGGTATCCACTCTCTTATGCCATAGAAAATAGCTACCCATGATGGGTAGCTATTTTCTATCGTCTATATGAATACCATGTCATATTGACCGCTTCTACATTTAGTGTAGAACCACACTCACAAGTCAGTAAGAAAGATGCAAACGGTAAACCAAACCTAGGTAGAACCTCATTGTTATAGAGACAGTGGCTTGTGTAAGTTGGAATGCCCTAATTCATGGTCAAGCTAGGATCCAAGAGCCTGCACCTTGCCTGAGCAAAAGCAAAGATGTGCTCTAGTGGCCCAAGGAGTGGACAAGTCAACTAAGAGAGAATGTAGCATATGTTTATATTGTTGCTCCATCAAGGAAGATTGCAAACCTTTGGTCCAATCTGATGGTAGTGAAGCAAAGGATAGAAGGTCCTCACATGCCCATGGAGATAAACCATCTCTCATCTTCCACAATAATACATGGAGAGAAAAGGACCCCTCCTCCACCTTGATCACATAAGTCTCCAAAACTAACCTATCAACAATCACAAAATGGGAGGAAAGTAGGAATGCCTTGAGAGCCCAATTACCCAAAAAATGCTAGAAGTGCCGTCTTTTCCATAGATAAGAAGCCTACCCTTCCACATGAGATTGGTAGAGATATATATCTACATGCCAAATCCCTTGTCACACACTCAAAAGTCCTTGGTCCAATGATATCACCAAAGATTCCTTTAATCCTCCTATAAAAAGCTCTCAACCATGATAGGAAAGTCAACAAAGGAGGAACCATGGAGAAGGTAAGTTGGTTGATGTGCAATACTAGAGGAGAGTATACTCAATGCCACCTTTAGATCTCTTAGTAGAGGTTGTACATCCACCTGGAGAATATCCTCTGCAAGGGCAGTGTTTAAGAATGATGTAACAAAATCCTTGGATCCTATTGGCACTTCAAGTATACAGAGTCCATCTATAGATGTGACACATTGCTTTTGAAGCTCAGGGTGGGGAGGGATACTTGAAGAGAACTATGCTTTGCACTTTGATACCTTGAATCTAAAGCCTACAAGATGTAGCTTAATAGTCAAGTGATCAAAGGCCTACCTAATCTGATCGAGGCCCATAATGTGTGTATCATCTGCTAAGGAGGGAAATACACAACTTGACATGGCCAAATTAGTAGATAAGAGAGCTTTGAAGTGAGCCATGGCAAACAAGGTCCCCCCAAAGGATCTCCCTATCATGTACCAAAAATTGAATCCAAAAATGATGACTCCCTCTTATGATCACCCATCTAGGCAGTAAAGGGAAGCAAGAGAGCCATAGAACAACCACAAAAAGGAAATGATACTTGTTGAGGATCCACCAGCCTCTCTTAGCTTTCTAAAGATGGATGCTTGAGAGACGCTATTAAAAGCATTCTCAACATCCACTTGTAGGACAACCCACTCTAGATGGATATCTAGGAGTGCCTTGATGCTTAGGGAATAGCCTCACAACCTCTAGGTGTAGCTACTCTAAATTGATATTGATTGAGGTGCTCTTGAAAGTGAGATCAATGCTAAAGGACAATAGTTTGGCTAACCAAGCATAAAAAGATCTCTCCAATAGCAATTGGTCTAATGTCCCTCATGCACTTCTCCATCATAAGAAGTCGACTAGCCCTTAACACTTGACTAATTGACATAGAGATATCTCCATTTGCTTCTACTACAACCACCTGAAACAACTTGGTAAATCTACTAGAAGAACCATATGCCTATAAGAAATCTTTAAGATGGTCATATACCATCCTTGACAAGCCTCCTTAGGAGAGGCAAGGGGTAGTGCACAATGCTTGTGAAAAAAGTGACCTTTCATGACATAGAAGCCTCTCAAGTTGATAATCTAAGACCTCTAATGGTACTCCTTCTCTTGCCATAGGATGTAGTGAGCATAAGGAAGAGGTAATCTCATTAGTAGGACTAGCCATAGAAAAAGAGTGTAGCACTTGTGCTGCTCTACTAAGCTCTCCTACTTGATCTTATGTCTTACACCATCGTAGTTGAGTGGACTCTATGGTATATTGTTTCAAAATTTGTCTCCTAAAATGTGCAGCCCTAATCAATTCCTCATGTAGAGCAGCCCAATCTCCCATTCAAAATTGATGAAATCTAGCAATCACCTCTCAATGCCAGGCACATCCCCCTCTAGCATAACAAAGAAGCCATCAAAGGAGTAAGAGGAATAACTAACTTGTCCAATGGATCACGTGCCAAACAATCAAGTGGTAGGCAAAAAGAGTGATAAACCTCATCATGGAGTGTATGGGGTACCCTATGGAATAAATGTGGACATGGAAAACTAATATCAAATAACTCCTATATACAACTCACCTTAGATGCTAACCACTCCCACAACTCAATCAGTATCCTTGGAACGGTCAACAAAGGGATAGAGGAAGTGAGCATAATCTCGAGTCACTGTTGTCAATATGGTCATTTGCCTCACATGTCGAGAGCATCCCAAGTGGTCTAATCATAGTCCTTGTGCATCCTTCCCACATGAGTCTTTACCCCTTGTAAGGTAAAGCTTTGACAACACACTAGGATGGTGTATCCACACGGGGGGCATGGTGTATCTCGTGCCACTCTAGGCGGACCCACATGGAGAAGTGTAACCATGGCTAGCACAACAATAACGATCTTTATGCACGATGTTCCTCTCCATATTTCTCCATACTTGCAAAACCACAGCCTCTCACATCTTAATTCATATGAATAAATATAATCTCTCCAAACTCTAAAAACTATCAGCTTTCATAACTTTCAATTTCTATCTCAAAAATTTTTAAACTAAATTTCAATGGAATTCAAACATGACTACCAAGAGCTTAAAAATGAAAATTCTCAACCCATTACTTAATGTGAAGTAGTCACTCTAAACCCTAAAAACCTAAAAGTACTTAAAACCTTCCACTCAATTTTTTATAGCCTTCAATCTAGGTACCAATGGAACCAAAATTGAAAAATGAATAGAATCTACTCTTCATTCATGTGAGATAAGCACACAAACTTTCTAAAACTCTAGAATATCCTTGCCTCCTTTCTCCCTCTCCCGTTGTGTCTCTGTAAACTTCTAACCCTCTTCTCTTCTCTCTCTCTAAACCTTCTAAATCTGGACAAAGTTTGCAGTTTTATCTTGAGTATTGCCAGCTTCCCCAATATCTTCAGAGGCTTGAACCGCAGCTACCTTAGAATAGTTTCTCAAGCAGTAGGGCGATCTGTGTATTCTAGCAGGCCGTGAATAACATTTATTGAGGATCTGTATCCTGCGTTGTGACAGATTTATGTACATTATAAGTAGTCGACAATGCTGTATGGTAAAGCAGAAACCAGTTTCTGCTTCAAGCTGAGTGACGTCAGTCACCATCAAAATTTGTGGTACCCACGTCCAATATAACTCGACATCCCAAACTAGTTGGAAATCAAGCTGACGCTTACGCATGGTGGAGTGACTTGATACCCGAACTTCTCATTAGAAGCTGTTCCTGTGACGACCGGACCATGGTCGAAATGCACCTAGGGATCGTACAACACTCCCGTCCTTCGTATCACCTAAACAAGGCTTCCCCGTTGTAAAAGTCTGAAACTGTACTGCTTGAAGCCTGTCTGGTAGATGACTAGACACGTATGCATGCTCTGCGATATGACGTGTGGTAACATAGGAGTTCAGCATAGTTCACTCCCAATAACTGTAACACGCCGTTCTGGCCCGAGATTGTGTTTATGAAGGTTTTGCAGTTGTCCAGAGTTAGAGCTTTGAAACCTAATTTAGAGCTTGGACACCTAATGTTAGGGTTTTAATAAGCGTAATTGCAGTTGAGATTGCATTTATACAAAGTAAGGATGTCTTAATATTAAACTTAAAATAAAATTTTTATTTAACATATGACATTAGTTTTCCTCCATATTCAAAATAAATAATATAAATGTTACATGGATAAAATTTTCTCTGGTGCGAATGTTCTCCGGGTCCATTGTACTAAGAGAAATGCAAATATTCATGTCCTTTATCTGTGCATTTTGTTATGTTCCAGCCAAACTCGTTGCACTTATCGTATGGAGAGTGGATTGTATTCCAGATTTTGCACTTCACCCATATTTCGGATCCCGACTTCACGTAATCCTAAGTTGGTCAAAAGACTTAATAACATACCTTGCTCGTCAATCCTATGTGGCAGCGATTCTACTTTCCATAAGACTGTTTTACTAAGCCCATGCAATTACGTTTTCTATACAAATTAATATCTGAAATTGTGTCTGCAATTAATGAAGAGACATTCGTACAGCAAATCTCTCGTTCGTTGTTAATTGTTATAAAAATGGTCGATGAAAACTCGAGTTCCAACTAGAGTTCCGAAATTCAAACCTATTCGAATTCCAAATCGCTTGATCTGAACCCGAAACCCATGACTCTAGCTTATTCCACTAAGCCTGACTCCCCTGTAACTAGACCGAAGCTCCCCACGTAGCCCGACTACTGAGCAGTAGGGAAACGTTTGTTTGTTTTTCGTTTCAAAATAGAACGTTTTAGAAGGTATTTTTAAAAACCACGTTTTAGATAAAATATTCTTTCTAATTGTACGGAGAACATCACGGTTAACCGGGGGAAAAAGAATGATATACAACTACACTGACTCGGGTATATAACATAGACTATTGAAGCCGATTCAAACTATTATCAAGATATCCAGTCGATTATCAAGATATCCAGATGCACGATGCTTCTTCAAGCAATATGCAGGACGCATTTTTGAATTATTTGACATAGATGAAACAACTGAGCTGCAGTGCAAGTATTGAATACGCATTGATTTGAACACAACGTCTTCAAACTCCTGATTAAAATACTCTCGGTCAGCCCTTCGCCTTAGACCTTTGCCAAGGACAATTATATTTGATAAAACAAAGAACAATCAATTTGTGGATGAAGCATCTAGTCAGACAAAGCCACGTAGACCCTGAAAACACTAAACTTCCTTGTATGCTAGGATAATGAGACTACACAGAAAAGAACGAGAAAAACGTCCTTAAAACAACTTAAAACATTTTAAAACGTTCTATTATCCGCATAAGTAAAAAGAACGTTTGCATACTGAGCAGAGATCCCTCGCGTCGACCCAACTATGGAGATTATCTATAGCATAGTGTTCTGAGTTCCTAGTCACGGACATTGCTTGCTAACACCACCTTGTCTGCTGCCAACTGATAAATAACTGCCACGTGGGTCCACTCGGTACTTCAAGAACTGCTAAATCTTCTGGTTAGCTTGGGTTACCTCTAAGTATCTCCAAGATTATACGTGAATCTCTTTTTACAATTTCATAAACTCGTGTTTGTTATCGTCTGAGATAAATACCACGGCTTTCATGACCAACTCATATAAATATTTCAAACATTATCCGGATGTTTAAAGAACCAAATAATCACCCTAAGCACGAGATTTGGAAAACATCCAAAAAGAGTATACTCTTGACTTGGGAAACAAAATGTCTAGGTCCATTTTGCTAAATAAAGTCTGACTTAGCTTAGGTTTTATTCCATTCCACGAGGATTGTTCCTTTTAGTCACTCCAATTTTACTGTAAATTGTACATTTGTCGGGATAACAATTTAACAACAAATAAAATTTTCGCGTTTCAGAAGAGTCCCTTTTAGGCACTTTAATTTTCATTTTATTTAAAATTCTGTGTCTTAAGTTTTTACTCCATCAGTTTCAACTACGAACTTGTGTCCTTCAAATTCATGTACGAAAATTAAAATAATTATTTACAAGTGTGTTTCTTCTGAACAATGGTGACCATGTATCTTGGCTTGTCATATAAACTCTATCTCCTCTTGATTCAAAATCTGTTGGTAATTTGATTCAATCTGGGATATCATGATGATCCTACTTCTCTTTTTAACATTATAGCTTCTGATTATTTCTAAATATCTGATTTTATCTTGAAGAGACGCTTTTATCTTTTTATGTTTATGGTTTTGAGACTTAAATAGACAAGGTAGATGGTTTGTCCTCATTGTTTTCTAGTTTTACAAGTTTTAATAAGTCATTAATAAACTATTTCATTCCTTTATCTTAAAGTTTGAGAATGATATTTCATAGCTAATGATAAATAAAATTCACTAAGTGTAAATATTTATGAGAAATTTGAGCCACTTTTCTTAATCATTCAATATATTGTTACTTGTAGTAGTAACCTCCATGTCTTGATTTGTATCGTATCCTATCATTACAATTCTCTTAGTTTGTTCAAAGTCGAATGTAACCCTGTTTAACCCTTGTAACCCTTTTTAACCCTATTGAGAGTCTCATACAAACTCTATTGGGGCTTAGCCCCATGTTACCTTTTTTTTTCTCTCTCTTGTACGGCTTGATGGGGTCTTCCCATCCTTCATTTTTCCTACGCGGTCGCCTTTTACTCCGTTGAGAGTGCTCTAAAGATATGATGAATAATTACCAAAAAACGTTTGGAGTTAAAAGGTTTTGGTCTATAATCTACTTTAAAATGTAACTTTCATATGAATTCAATATAAAGTTATGCACTTCACGAACATTTAGTCCTATTTGGCTTGGCTATTTAGTAACATTTGTCCTTGCCTTAATTAAATTTCCCGTGGAGCCAAGAGGCAGAAAGAATCATTTCATTAAATTTGCTGAGTGTTTTCAAGCTTGCAAATGATTCGCTTGTCTTATTCAGATTTTGAGAGTTAACTTTAACGTATGGAACTTGTATGCATAAAGTTTAAGGTTATCGGAGTTTTCTACAGAGTGGAGTTTATTACAGTCACCCTATCATTGTCTTTCGCTTTAGCAAAACTCATTGTAGGTACCGGAATTACAGTTTTGCAATTTACAGTTATCGAGATTCCAATCTCGACAAGTTCTTTTAACTGTTACTTGACTGTAGCTTGTTGTTCCAGTTTCACGTCGAAAACAGTCTTTTTCCAAGTACAGAACGATGTACTAACGTAGAAGAGAGTGAGGCTCCGTAGATGGACAGGAAACATTAATGCCCGAGGTAGTAGGAAAGGTAAAAGTCCGACTCCGCTTCCCTTTCAATGGCCGAAGGAGTGTCGGCGCAAACGTGGTTGATGGCAGAACAGGAGTGACGACTGCATGACATAAATTGCTTGTCGACCCTACCAACCTATACTTCCATACAAGGGCCGCTGCTTTATTGTGTAACATAGAATCATTGCAGACATTGGATGGAATAACTGTACTGCATCTTCATTGTCTCATCCACACCATGTGAATCGCGGGGGTAGTTACTGGATCCATACCAGGTTCTATTGGTTGATGCAACGCATTTGAAGCCGCCAAGCCTAGTATTCATAGATCTGACGTCAAGACCATGTCACATACTCGACAGGGTATAGATGCTTATCAGGAAGCTGACGATCTATGACGGAAGCTTAGTACTGATATGGCATGCAGAGAAAGATCATCACAGTTTGATTTGGACCGTTCCCTGTGCAACCAGGAATTTTACATATTACATTGCACTGACGAAGTTGTGGCGCTCGAAGCATCTCTCTCTCTCGTGCGGCTTGCCGTCTGTTCTGAGCAGCGTCTGGGTACTCAAATTGTTCCACCAGTTGCACGTATACAGTAGTAGATGACTTTGCTTTTCGTTGCAGAAGTTTTAAGTATCAGGTTCCCTCGTGTAGGAATGGTAAATGAACTCGCTATTATTGCGATTATCTGCGTATGAACCACAATTTGTTCCATTTCTAGAAAGCAGGCTACCGACCTAGATGTGTAGATGACAATGTTTAAGTATCGGGTTTCCTCGTGTACGCAAGGTTAGCGAACTTGCCATTTATTGCTATAAAGTATATCCAAATTGTTCCATTACTATGGGTACCTCATATGTATAGTAGATGACCTTGCTCTAACTATTTCCTCGTGTAAGTACAGTAATGACTCTGCTACTGTACATTCAATGTAGCTTCATGGAAGGATCCGGATGTTTGTCACTTTTGACCTTACTTGGCCCGACCGGAGTGAAAGGTGAAATGAAGATTGTACATGTTTCCAGAGCCGGAGGTTCTATTTCGTTGCTTTAGGACAGATAGTGAGGTGAATTTAAGGTTATGGAATAACCCGCTGCCCAAAACAGACATGAAATTGGATGACGAATGGATGACAAAACGTTCTCAAGTCTACATCTACGGTATGCTTTCGTTTCAATAAGTTTGACCGTTGATGACGCAAAAGATTTGGGTTTAATCCTTATTTTGCTTCTCAGATGTTGCCTATAATATGTCTTGATGAATCTTCCAACCTTCTTGTTATCTTGTGCGTGTCGCCATCCTTATCTCAGGCGTGTATCTTTAGCTTTCCACTCGATAAATTGGACGATTGATAAGTCAAGACAATATATGCCCACGCTAGTATGTGGCCAATTCTAGTGACCATAGGATGGGTTCAATCGATAACTGCAATAAATCCATAGATGCATAATCCCTAAAATGATAAAATATACCCAAGGTAAATTCAAAATAAATCGAATAGGAATAGTCATTCAAAACAATCAACTGATTGTTCTTGATTGATAACTTTACACATTGTCAATATTTGTGGAGAATTGTGACTCATGTGTCCACCTAGTGTTTATTTGAGCATTTTGGTTTTCTGAGTAAAACAGACAAATTCAAAAGTACTAATGATAAAGGTAGATCCTTAATAACTAGAGAGAATCCAAATTTAAATTTATCCAAGTGAGCATAGCTATCTCCAATTCATTATCAGTTTGTACTTTTTTCAATAAAAGATTAACTTTGGTATACATTAGCATCTTTGGTTTACATTGGTATAAATTATGTAATTTATTCTCATTACCTGATTTGTTTTAATTTGATGGACCAGGTATCTCTTAGACTTTTATTACTGTTGTAGCTTCCTCATCATGCATAGAAATGGGTAAATGGCCATGTGAACGAAGAAGAAAAGAGAATATACAACCGTTGAGCATAAAAAACCAGGAGCACAAGAGTATTGATAAAAGAGCCAAACCCCAAAATAGAAAAGAAAGGAAGAAGCACACACCCAACAAAGGTATTAAGATGATAAATGTTAAATTGAATAACAAGTATCCTCTAGACCCAACTAATAAAAAGGACAGAAATATCTGAGAGGTTAGTGGAATTCCATCATAACTACAATCTCCCTTCGTTAACTTATTGCCTTTGAATCGACCAATATCGTTACTTTCTCATAACTTATAAATTTCTGGTATCTTATAGCTTATGATCATAAGTAAATTTTTTATAAATTATTGAAGAAAGAAAAATAGATATAACACACTATTCTCTATGGATGGATTGGAAAGTGGCAACGAGTTGACTAACACACACAAGGAGTTAGCTGCTCAGCGGCTCCCCATACAATGTTGTGGTAAGTAATTTAGTGTGGAATAAACAAAGAGAAGCTCGATGTAGCTGGGCCAGGGGGAGAAAATGGCAGAGGAGCCGCAGCAGTAACAAATCGATAAGTATAATAAGAGTGCTGGAGAATGTTGAAGAAAGTGAGCCTTACTAATGATTTTGGTGGGGAGTTGATGATAGGAGCTGATAATCAATTTGAAATTGGAATGTTGCAAGTTTCTTGACACACCCTTACCAATGCTTACAACTTTGCTATACACCAAATTCAAGTTGAACAACAAGAGATCTTCTTCCCATCACCAAATTTTTTTTTTTAATAATTCCTAAAACACCAAATAACAAAACTCATAATTCCTAGGAGCTGATACTTTCTTACAATTGGAATGTGATATGTATCTTGACACAACTGAGTAACTGAATTCCTTGAAGCTTCGACGAGCATTGCACTATTTGTAAAACCCTCACTTATTTCTCATCTTGTTAACATGCGAAGCTTTCAGCGAGTTGTCTAATATTCTTCCATTGCCTTGTTTGCTTCATGGATGATTGTAGATTACTATAAATACTAGGTTACAATAAGTATCAAAAAGGGTTTATAGTCTTCCTCTAATGGAATTACTAGATAACTATAAGTACCCATAAGGGTTTATAGTCTTCTCCGTTCCCTCATTAACGTGTATCCAAAAAACTATAACCTTTGTGTAAGTTAAAAGGAGATTCTACAAAGTATAATCTCCACTTATAGGATTACCTGTCTACTCATGATATAAATTAAGGGTTCAGGAGAGAATTGTATATGCTTATATAAATACAATGTGTCATGGTAACCTAGATTCTATCGAAATTATGAAGTCAATGTGGTTTGTAAGGTAATCTTTTGCTCACTTGGATCTTCCTTGCTCTTGCTTAAAATGGTTACCTACTATCCTTTTATATGTGATCATCCATGCAAAGGATTCCATATGCAATCCATTTGTAGAGTGTTTACCAACCATAACATGAAATGATGGATGCTTTCCATGGTAAAACTCACAATATGCATTCGTATATAGAGGGATTAGCAACCATAACATGTAGGCTTTCCATGAAAAAATCACAATATCAATTTACATCCTTTGAAAGGTTGGATACGTCCAATTCAAGCACCACCTAATTTGTACTTGAGAATCTATAGATCATAGAATTTGCTATAGCTACTCCATGGTGTTGTAAGTCAATAATTTACGAGTATTTGAGCATCCTTGGATATTCATCTAAATTGGATGGTGGTCCAAGTTGATGTCTTTAGTACCTTCAATATCATGTTTCATCTAGTGTTACTCCATGCTCTTGGCTCAACTACAAATTAAATCCCCTTCTTGATCCCCTTTGTTTTAACTTTCTATGGTATCAAGACACCTCTATTGTATAGTCACCATACCGCTATATGCAAGTTCTCATAGTTGACATCAGCTGAGTGCACATGGTAGAGAGATCCATTGGGTGCCTCTATTTTCTAATATTGCATTACATGGCTTTACAACAAGTGACAACAATTTTCTCAAGTTGTCTTTTCACATCAGTCTCAAACAACACTCATATTGTGTGCCTTTAATATGATGTCTACTTTCATACTTAGCTTAGAGGCTTTGGGTTTGTGATTCTAGACTCATAAATGCAAGGTCTAGAGCTCATGCACAGTCCTTAATCCTGTTGACTTCCCACTAGGATTCTAGTTCCCTATAGTTGGTTTGAGATTTTTGGGTTCTTATGTGGGACAAGAGGAAATTTTGTTGTTCATTCATAGTAGAGACCATAGTATAGGCAGTAGTCCATGCTCACTTCCTCCTCTGGTTGGAGAATACCCAGGAGGCATATTCCATTCTTAGTCAATGATACCTCTATAAGGCATCATATTTAGCACAAGCATTCCCACCTACAAAGGCATTGTTGCCATATTCGTGGATGCTTGACAATAATTTCTCCACTCTATTAGGGCCATGCATGCTCCCATATCTATTAGATGAGTGGTGTAGGTAGTAGGTAGCTCTCCTCATAGTCATGGGCAAATACGGTCTCATAGTGCAAAGAAGCCACAACACCAAAATCATATATTGAAGCATGGGATATAGTGGTCCCTCATTCAGTAGATTGGTTCCCTCATTCTTAGATTGGTCATCCTTTCTTCTTGGGGGTATCAAGATAGTGGATTTGGGTACTTATGGCTTCTAGGCATATCTTTGATTGGCTTATTGCAAAGGCTTGCACAAAAGTCACTCCTTGAGTTTATTGATTTTTTATCTATAGACTTTAGGAAGCTCTAGGTAGATCTCACTGAGCAAATGCACACTTACTAGCATTCTCACTAATGCATCTCTACCTGATAGATTTAGGATCCTCCCTTGTGGGAGAATAGGCTCTAGGCTTCACCCTTGATTGATGACTTCCATTTCACTTTTGAGGTGTTTACCACAGCACCAAGATTGAGGTTAGGTCTCCCACATCCAACTCTCACTGGATTGCCAGACCAATGTGTATATGGTTCTTCTTATAACATGCAAGAGATACCCTTTCTACGGTATGTGCAATAGGGAGAGCCCGCCAGAATCCATGATGCACTTTGTGATACAATCACTCAAATCTTATGAACTACATGGGTCTAGGTTCAGATTGAGCACTCGTGGGATCTACTAGGACCATCTATCTATTGGGTCAACAGATATCATTACTTTCATGGATGGTCGTTGCACCTTGCATGGCATAATGGTAGTTGTGAACCCTCTATGAGCAGAGTCCTTGACAAGGGCAGACATATAGGCAAAAACAACATTGACCATTGCCTCTAGGGACAAGGAGGACCATTACGCACCATTGCTATCCTTGTATAGCTTTGTCCCCCTTGCAATTGAGATTTTGGTGCACCTACATCATCATTTTGATGGTGTCCTCACACATACAACATGAGGTTTTGTAGAGAGGAGAGGGGCAATGGTTATCTCTCTAGTCATGGTCACATCTTGTCACTAACAACACATTTCAATCAATTTGCAAAGTGCTTAGGTCTTCATTGATACCATTGGAAGATCTCTATCACACAATTCAAGAGTAGACCACCCATTCCTTAGTTTCTCCTGTGCTTCTTGTTGGGACACTTTTTCCCCTGGGGTCCCTGCATGCACTGCTAGTGTATGTCTTTGTTTATGGTCACATGGGACTGTTGGGCCTTGAGCTTTTCTTTCCTTTGGCCTTTGTTTGACCCTTCTACTCCTTCCCCCTATATGTATATCCTTCATTCATTGTGTGGACAATGACTATACGAAGCCTCTTAGTCGCAGTCACTATGGGTTTTTCTTGTTATCCACCGTCTCCCTACTGCCTTCATTCCTAAAACAATACTGTAGTAAAGTTAGGAATGACCTACAACACAATCTGCTTCCAAGCCTCGAGGGTGGATCGTAGATTTAAATCTATATTACCTGATTGAATGATGTGGCGGAACGTAGATTACATATCCTAGTGAGATACTCCAAGAAGACATTTTAAAAGAATTCGACAGGATTATATGCATACAACCGATCATCGGTGGTATTATAACATAGATGCATAATATTACATATGGAATGCCTTATTGAAGTAGTTATGGACGTTTTGGAATGTTACTAACTGTAAATGCGTCAGGTTCTTAGATTTAAATAGGGTAAAGTGTACACTCCAAAAGGCATAGGAAGAAACCTGGATGATCTCGTAGCTGCTCTGATAGTTCATGTAGAACTGCAGAGTATCAAAAGACTCTCCCAAACTTCGCCAATGTAGTGAGGCCTCACGAAGGAGACGAGCTTTTCACAATACGTCTTCAAGGACGTAGCAAACATAAAGTGCGGATTTCTCCTGCACAAGCCTGGCCTGCGTGGCAGACTAGGGAACAGTACAAAGCAAGTATCAGTTCGCGGAACGGTACATTCTGCCGTCATTCATCGTCATCCTAGCATAAAAGCATCTCCGCTCCTGCATTGTGACGATATCAAGGCGTCACCTGTACGAAATTTTAGGCTTGGTGCTCGAGATAGCCAGTAAGACTTGGTAATGAAAAGCGTGCATGTTCCAAAATTCAAATTCACCTGTGTATTGACATAAGTATCGGTGGGAAGCGACACAGTATAGGCGGATAGGCTATGAACAATCATCATTCGTCATCGTGATGTCACTTCTCATTCCGCTGTTTACCACGTTCGCGCCGACACTCTCTTGGCTATTGAGAGCGAAGACTAGACAGACTTGTAGCTGCCCAAGTTTAATAGGGCACTCCTTGAAGTAGTAGGATCATGTCAAAGCGCCACGGAGAGAACTTGTCTCTTCCTATCTCATGATCCAAGGTTTGCTCAGCACTATGCTCGGTTTACAATACGGTTAGCACACCAATGACCCTGATGTGAGACTCCAACGTGCCTTTCATGGGATCCTAATGACTGTCTGATCGTTTCTGGACAATATAGCAGCTCCGTGACCAGCAGGAGTATTTTTGCAAATGTGTCATCAAAGTGACTGAACTATAATGACCATCACTAAGTAATTTGTGAGTCTCAAACATTGCTCCGTCAGAAACTTAACTAGTCTAGTGCAAAGTTCATGGATAAGAATTTAATTACCACATTTAGTGTCAAATAATCTTTGAAAATCTCAATTTACTGCAAAATATTGAATCTACAACGATTACCACATAGCACAAGGGAAACATTTCAAAGTAATAAAGGAGACCAGGAATGTTCTCAGAAGCAGGGACGGTCACATGACATAAGATCGTGGACAATTTATCGCGGGCTACCAGCAATGTTCGCCGGTCAAAGTCCAAATTCTAATAGGTGAATAATTTGTTGTGAAGTCGACAGAGTCAAATTTGAACTTAAAGAACTTCAGATGAAATTACATGACAATTTTTTATTCATGGTCATATTGGCCGCGATCTCTTCTCGTAACACGGCATGAAATTTGATTTCCGCGGCACACAAATGATTAAGTTTTCCAGCTTGGAGTAGTGATCGACTGGAGATTGTTGTAGCGGCTTATCTCTGGCCGGGTGGTCACTTTACATTAGACATATGCTTTTAACCTGTTTAGCAGGGCGTTTCAGAAATGAATTTGACGGGAATTGGACAACCCCGTAAAGATCCCATAGATTTACTTACGGATGTCATAAACTAAAATAGATACGTTTATGAAACGTCCTCTGACAGTTAACGTTTGAGTTGATATTTTTTCGGGTCACTTTTTCAGGCTATATCTTTTCTATAGTTAAGTGTTATGGACCACCCGTAGCCTGTAAACTTTTACAGGTCACGTTTTCAATGACGCGTAATATTTCAGTAAACTACAAGAGATTTTGCAGGAATACAGATGGAATACCGTGGATGGACGGACACTTGGCATAAGCACTGGGTCCCATAATTTCCCCGTAATATTTAATTGTGGATGAATTGAAATTGAAACAATGAAAAACTCTATTTGAAACGCCCTAGTGTACCGTAGATGATCGAACACAAACAGGGCTGATCGCGACGTCAGGCAACGAATGTGTACATGTTTATAGCTCAATTCGGCTGATGTCAGCCAACGATATTTTTCAGAGAATCAACCTGCATCTAGCAGTACTTATTGACATGCGATATTCTCCATAATTTACCTCTCGAGTGTGCAGTTAGAGAGCAGGACTTACTTTGTGGTTCCCTCGGCCATGTGTAACGTATAGGTCCAGTGAAGCAGAACAGTGAAGCAGTGAAGTAAGTAGCTGGCGACTCATGCGCTATGAATGAGACTGCATATTCACCTCTCCGTCACTTTTGTAGTCAATAATTATTTGGACTAGGGAAAACCTCTCGTGACTTATCCATCTTGATTGCTTATGCCGATCCTATTGGGGCTCATTTTACCTTCTATGTTATCCTTGTACTGCTCGACGTCCTTCTCATCCTTCTTATTATCCTATGCGGTCGCTTTTCTCCTTATCCACCTTACTTGAAAATCTCTTCGGCAATAGTCTCTGGAAGGAGAGATAAAAGATACGGTTAATGCACATTAAGAGAAGCGCTTGATGCCCAGCAATGAGTGCGCAAGAGGTCATTTATCTTGCAAAAACTGTTTAGCCTTTGGCCACACCAATGCAAAGTGTACAACACCGGCCACAGTTTGCATTTGCACATGTCTGCAAATAGAGGTTATCATATTTGTGAATGCAGAAAATGAAGAAGGTGCTGGGTCAGATAGTCAGCAACCTTCACTCCATCTATATCCACAAAAAAGACTACATTCAACATCTACGTACAAGAGAATCAAATCTTGTTTGACAACCTTGAATTACGACCCTAGATATCATGCCATTTACGCAAGCAAAGGCATTGACCGCAAATTGTCCAAACAAACCACAGATTTGTCGGATATACAATTCCTTATAGTATCCGAGATGGTAAACACTTGCAACTAAGTTGGCATAAGCTAAAAATGGACAACAGTAGAAAGATGAGATTGTCCAATTTATTATTGCATAGAATTCATCACCATGATGTGATGTCTTTTAATTACATAGGAAATCAAACAATCTGTGTTTGTCATTTCAAGAAGAAAAGTCTATCCTTAAGATGCCAATAATGAATCCTGATTGGATTCCAACTTAGTTATACCCAAGATCCATGAGTCCCCTTGAGAATCAAAGTTACCACAAACACAAGAACATCCTACACTACAAATGTTCCAAGAAGGATGCTTGATTCTGACTACACTACTCAACTAAGGTAGTAATAAATTACCCCCATTATACAATTTTTTATTTATAGATCTAGCAAACACCAAAGCTAACATTTTGATAAACCAACTCCAACTCCTCATATTTTCACCCCGCTATCAAGCAATACTTCAAGAGCAATTTCCTCCAAAGAAGGTAACTTTCAAGAATATTGATTGAATCATCCAAGATTACATCTCAATTTAAGGAATACATCTTCAAAGATTTTCCTTTCCAAGGAAGCTAGAAGAACTAGGAAACTTAAAAGAGACTTCTTGATTACAAGACAACACATTCGAACAACATCAAGGCAAAACCATCCTAAGGATAGGATGGAAAGCAAGAAGCCTCTCTCGGTATCCCAAGAATGCATATATACAAAGCATGTTCTTGTTGTTCTTTGCTCAGGAAACCAGACCCAGCCATATTTAATAGGACCAAGGACATCATTTTTGCATTGTTATTAGACAACGTATCCAATGATCTTGGTTCTTGTGACAAGTGCTTACTTAATATTGTTGAGTAGACCACAATGCACTCTTTAATTATAACTACAAATACAAGCATTCCTTTGGGGATACAAAAACTATCACCAACACTAGTCATGCTATGCATTGCAAATGAAACAAGAGTAAAAGCCAATGGAGAGTACAAGTTGTAGCTACACTTAGGGGGGAAATCATCTTCCTCATTTACTACAGTATCATGGATATGCTATCAACTCTATAATTCCTACAATTTTTGGTGTACTTTGATTAGTCCAGAGAGACATCATAGCTTCTTGGAAAAGAAGCCTGTCATTTTGCAAAAAGGAAAATTGTACAAAGCTCCCATTCTACAAGGACATACAATAGGAATTCAATTGAGAGGATAAACAAGGAGTGGTTTTATAGAAAGCAAACCCTTCTTGAGATAATTTTTGATGATATTAAGTCACACATCATTATTTATGCATTATGTAACTATGTCACTTAAAATATTTTTTCACACACATGTGATTTGTATCAAATCAAAAGATATCACCACTCATTAAACCAACAAAATTATCAACAATTTAAAGTTGAAGAAGATCAGATTGAGGGTGAGAAAGAAACTACATTTTTCAAAATAGACCAAGTTGAGCTATTGTCATCCTCCTTGGAATCTCCATTGCAAATAAATTCCATGAACTTAGAATTGGTACAAGTGAAGTGAAAAGTATGTTAGATATTAAGGAATGCAAGTGCAACCCAATTTCCATTGTAAGAAGCCTTTTCTAGGGATAATTTTTGAGATAACATTGTGTACAACTACACAAAGTTGCTTGGCATTAATCCCAACAAGTCTCAACATCATATCCAACTATTCGAAAAGGATATATTAGTTAGAGGGAAGCCGTATTGATTAAACCCTAATTACAACCAGTTGGTTGGAGCAGCAATATACAAGCTTCTAACTTGTAAGTTCACATACCTAGTCAAGGAAATAGAGTGGTTTTCACCAATGCTAGTATTCTAAGGAAGAACATGAAAAAAGAAAGATCCATGTAGACTTTAAGAAATTAGATACTTAGCACTATGCTAGATCCTTTCTAAATTGCATTTCCAGATAAATTTCTAGATGTGGTAACCAAATCTCACTTATTCTACTTCATAGGTGGATTCCACTTCATGTTAAGATTTAAAACTTAATAGTCATAGCACCAAAAATAAGCATACAACTACATTTATCACCACATAGGATACATGTGCATATGAAGTTATGCTCTCTTAAGTCTTCAAAACACCTCTACTACTTTCTAAAAGTACATGATGAATACATTCTCCTACATAAAAGACAAGGTAGAGTTATACTTGACAATTTTTTCACCAATAAAAGACATATTTAGACATATTTGATGTAGCATAGAAAGCATGTAGGCTAGCACAAATCTCTTAATCCAAAGATATGCATGTTGGTAGCAAAGTGCAATCCTTTATTATGATATCTAGTGTTTGAAGAAGGAATGACTATTATTATTGAAAAATAGATGTAATCAAGATGATCAAGTTGCACACTAATATGAAAAAGATAAGATGTTTCTTAGGATGAATAGGATACTATTGTTGCTTCATAACATATGTATAATCATCAATAGTTCTCATTGCACTCCTTCAAGTACAAAAAGAGTATAAGTGGACTATAGTTCAAAAGTACATTTAATATACTCAAGATACAACGCCCATTGTAACTAGCCTTGACTGCTCAATTTTTTTTGTATGGATGCTTACAAAGCATACATGCTCATGGTGTAGTTACTTTTAGAATCAAACAAAACTTAGCTTGTGGTGTTCTAATTAGCAACTATATTATTAAAAATGGTCCATGGAGAATTATATTGGTTGGAAGTGGATAATATCTTATGCCAATATGTAGAGGGGAAGTGTATCCCTAATAGTTTATAGCCTATAAAGATGAGGCAAGAAGCAACTTGTAAGAGACCTTACAATAAAGAATATATATTTTACCAAGTATTGTGCCCAAATGGTGAGTTAGGATGCTCACAACTTTGTAAGAGTTTGCAATGTATGCTAGAGATCTAAAAAGATAAAACAATGTCCAACTATCCAACATTTGCAATGAAATCAGTTTAAAACTGGGAAATAGATTATGTTTGTCTAATTGATCTATGAGCCAAAGGATTGAGTCATCAACATATTGTTTGCTCCTTTGCTCTGTAATTCTTGATTAGAAAATCAAGCCAAAGGAATCTTGTGTTTGATGTGAAGAACTGCAACTATCTTGGGAGATATAGGATGTGATATCTTGTAGAGGGGCTCTTTTATCCCTTAAGAACCTAAAAGAATCCTTATCACCTCAAGGATAGATGTCCAATGTGGTACCCACATATTCTTTTTTGAGTAGGTTTAAGGGGATTTTGAAATAAGAAGTGTATAGTTGAAGGAGAATTGAGCACGAAGGATGGAAGAAAGAAGAAGATTCATGTTTTTCTACCAACCCAAAGAAAGTTACCTCGGGTCAGTAATTGTCAAGACTTGGACTGGATCTGTTAGATTTCAACCTGGAGTAAGGATACTTCATCTTGGGGTGATCAACCCGATGCAAAGATAATGTAACAACTTTGCTTCAAGATTGCAAATTCAAGATTGTACCACACACAAAATGGACAAGGCACGAGTGGGAGAAATTGACAATGACAAGAAAAGTGCATGAAAAAGGTGTGATTTCTTGGTAGACAAGCATTTGAAGAATGACTGAGAAACGTTGGACTATAAAGTCAGAATTCAAATCAATAAGGAGATGAATGACAAGTTAATTCCCTTTTCCATTGCAAAGTTGTCCTAAGGGAGACTAAGGGAGAGAAGTGGTAGTGAGTGAAGGTTTTTTGAATCTAGTTGGAGTTAGAAATGTGTGACAACCCGGCAAATATCACTTTTGCGGTAATCGGGTAAGTAAAGTTCGTTCCCGTAGAGATACGAGTCAGAAATGTCCAAATACAAAGTCAAACAGTAACAATGTAGTTCTTCTTGGTTGCATCTTTAATCTCTCAGGTAGAAACCACACCCAGAAGAGAGTAACAAGCACTGATTTGCAGTCTTGTCACAAATTAACACTCCATAATTACAACTCCATCAAATCTTTCCAAACAATCTTGATTGTGATGATTCAGGCTCTCCCAAAAATGGCACTTCACTGCAAAATGACTTCACCTCAGAATTGTGTTCCACCCTTCCATTGAAGGCACAACTTCCTTGATCAAAATTGCTTCACATCAACTTCGCACTGCACTCACAAATGCAGAATACTACCAACACTACAATTCCTCTCAGATCTGTCAAGGCATTGCTTTGATTGCACTTCACTCAGGATCAAACATACAGAATGAAGATCAAGGCTGTGGAATCCAACATCCAACAAACACATTGACTTGCACTTCAAAATTCTTCACACACTCACAAACACAATCACAAAGTTGATACTCGGAATCAAGCTCAAGCAATGAGTACTGCTTCACAGCACTTTGCTTTATCTATTCTTAGAAATAATGAGCACTAAACAACATTTGACTGCGAATGCCACTCTTAAATAGTGAATCAATCTAGAGTTCTAACAACTATACCGTTCTACAACAACTCTTCTAACCTACAGATCCGAAATGACAATGCACCTCTTCATATCTGCCTCTCAAATCTCAAATTTGTTACTTATCCGATCCGATGTCTACTTTGTCCTTGGCTTTCAAACCCAAACCCGAAGTAACTTTACTTCCTAATATTCTGTGCTCGGGTTTCACAACTTCTAATTCTTCTACCAAATCCAACAATTCTCTTTCTTGATCTGAAATTCCACTAGTGGGTAATCTATCTAACTCCTTATCTCCCGACCCACTCTTCTCTAATGTCTCCACTGGTAATTCCGAAGACATTTGTACTCCTATGTTATTTACTTTGGGTTTTGCTTGAACATCTTTCCAAAGCTTTTATATCTCTATTTTCACTAAGTCTAATCTAATTGAAATGTTATCCTCTACTTCTAAAATCTTCTTGTCTACCCGAGTCCTTAAACTAATCAACAAGGCGTTCAAATCAATGTCTTTTACCTGTCTTTGCCTCGTCTCCTGCACCAACAATTTCAACTTCTGCAGTCTCGTCTCTTCAATTTGAATGTTGGCCTCTGTACTCAACATTGGATTCATCTAGAGGACAATCTCCTTTATTGGCTCCAACCTTGTCTTCCTTTCTTGTTCCCAATCTGCAAGCCAGTCCTCTTGCAAACCAACTGTGAAAGCCGGTGAAAGCCAACTCCTCCTTGAACTCGGCTTTCACCGACTCCTTCTCCTTCTCTTTCTGGACAACCTTCTCCTCTTGATTATGAAGTAACTCTTGTAATTGGTCTTCTTCTATGTATCGTGCCGCCAACTCTCGTTGCCAGAGTTGCTTCTTCTCCTCGACACTCTCCATCACTCTATCGAGCTCTTGATCCTTTGCAGCTACTCTCGCCATAGCATGGATTACTTCTACTCTTGAATCAGCAAATTGCTGCTTCAAGATCTCATACTCCGCTACTTGTCTATCCCTTGCTACGTCACTCTTCTTCACAAGATCCTCTTGATAATTTACCTCTCTCTTTAGGTCTTCAATTACCTGACTTCTCACCACTGCCTTTGCTTGCAGCACTTCCCTTTCCTCCTCTCCTCGGGTTACACTCTTCTTCAACTCCAAGTTCTCTTCTTCTAATCGCGCTAATACTTGCAACACAGTTGTCACCTCTGGACATGTCAACTGCATCTCCCTCTTCTTGTACTCCAACCTCACCAACAATGGACACACAATTTCCTATAGGTACTCCACTCCATTTCTTGCACCTACTTTGTCCGGCATAGAAATCTCCCTCCTTACCTCTTCTTCACCCGATACTCACCTTCTCCTCTATAGTCTTTGTATCGGAATTGATGCCTCACTTCCCGAGCTTTTGCTTACCTCATCTTTTGCTTTACTCGGCCCCGCTTCACACTTCACCTTACATCTTGAGCAAACTCCTCGCTGTTCTACGATCTTCTTTTCTTTGGGCACAGTTACTTTGTCTTCCAACTGTGTATGAACTTCTTCTTCTTCTGCTTCTTCAGCCAATGGAGCCGATGTCATTTCTCCCTCTTCATCACTATCGCTACTTGTATCCCCACTCTGCAGCGTTAGCTCAGGCTCTTCCTCATGTTCCAAGTCTTCAGTCTTGAGCTCGGCATCTCCTTTTGAGTCTTTGTCCTCCAACTCAATTACCACCATTCCTTGCCTCGGGTTGCCTCTCCGCGTCTTCCAAGGTTTCTTGATATCTTCGGCTTCACCTTGCCAACCTCTCTTCTTTGTCGTTGGAGTACTTGCTTCTATCTCCACGCTCTTACCCGTCTTCATGTAGTAATCATCCGTGCTTTGGATTTGGAGAATGTACTGCTATTCCTCCACGTCGACTTCTCTTCTTAAGTCGGGATGGAAGTGAGACACCATTCTGTTTGCTCCGCCAAATTGAGCAAATTCAAGCCGAGGTAGAAATGTGCTGCAAATGGTACGATGTAGTGTAGAGGCAACTTATCCCGCAAATTCCACACCATCTATCTTGTCCTCCCATGGAAGCAGCTCGCCCAATTAATAGGTTCTCCTGCAAACAACTTATAGAAGAACACCGCTTGGTGTTTCATCACATAAGTTGTTCTCTCCGGCTTCAAGATTGCCATGAGAGCACTCACAATCCCTCTCTTCACTGGATCCTTGTAACTCTCAACCTTATACCCATTCTTTGTTCTCTTTGAAGAGAAAGCGTCTCTCACCTCTTAAGTCTCTTGAGCTATCTCTCCTTTCCCCAAGAACGTGGCCCTACTCCGAGCCTGCCTCCTTCCCGAGTACGAGTCTTGAATCCGATTCTGTCCAGCAAGCCAGATTTCCTCTCTTCCCTTCTTCCTCGGGTCCATCGAGACACTTACTCTTGATAGTTTCTGTCATGAATCCTGGAAAGCTTACATTCCAGTTCCATGCCAGAAATGTGATCCGAAGTTGGCTCAAGACTTTGATCCTCGCTATTACGTCTAACCTCCAAATTGCATGATTTCTCACTACAAATTCGGAGTTCTTCTTTCCTCCTCCCATCTCTTCTACTTTCTCACTCTCTCTTGATTTCACTCTCGCAACTTCTCCCTTGCGCACTAACACGATTCCAACTTTATTTCCCTTCCCTTGATCACTTGCAAGACAACTTCTCAATGGCAAAGGAAAATTACTTAACATTTCATTGTTGCAAGTTTGATTTTTATAGAGTTGCGCTTCTTCGTCTTCCGTCACTTTGAGTTTCTACCAAGAAATCACACCTCCTGCATGCACCTGTCACTGTCAAACAACCTTTGCGCGTATGGGCTGCCGGTTTTTGAATGGTCCCTTCTTGAATTTCTTGCCCCGATGAAAGGTTGTTAGATTGTCTTCGCCTCGGGTTGAGCTCCCCGTGATACGAAGACATTTTACTTTGAAAGTATGCTAACAGGGCATTTCCAAGTACTTCGCCTTATGACCCAAAGTCACTTTACTTTGGGTTTCATCCCAAAGACTCTTTTCTTTGCCTTCTTTGGCCATACAAGCGCAATACGACTTCTCTATACATTTCTTCTCCTTTATTTTGAAAAAAAAAATGTGGGCACCACAAAATGCATGCCCAGGGGACAAGAAAATTATCTTTCAAAAGCGTAGCACAAAGGAGAGTAGATTGAAAGAAATCAAGAAGTGCATTACATTGGCGGTGAGGAACCCAATGATTAGGAGGTTAGACATTATGGCCCGCATCAAAGTTCTCAATAAACTTTGCATTACTTTCCTTGCATGGAATTGGAACTTGAGCTTTCCCAATTTCATGGTAGAGATAGCAGCCAATAAGTGTGTAGATGGGCCGACAATGGTAGGGAAAAGAGGAAATCCCGCTCAATGGACAGAGTCAGATTGGAGATTAGTGTTAGGCATAGAGAGTGGGGAAGAGCATGAGGCTATGTTCTTAGGGAAAGGAGAAGTTGTAGAAGAAACCCAAGAAGTCAAAAATTTGTTCACCTCAAAGCATACAAAGAATGGGTACAAGGTGGAAACCTATTGGGACCCAATGTGGAGAAGTATTGTAAGTGCAATGATGGCATTGTTTAAATTTGAGTGCACCCACCTACGTTACAAAGCAACACGCAATGTTCTTTCATAAAATCTTTGCAAGAGAGCCAATTAATTGGGCAAAGTGTTTTTATTAGAGGACACAATATATGGTGCTGAATTGGAGGAGTTTGACACCACCGCATTACTTTGTTCCTTTTGTAGTGCACTTTTACCTTGGGTTGAACCTGCTGAGTAGCAATGAGAAGAAGAAGATAGAGTCTCACTTTCATCCCAATTTGCATCAAGAAGCCAATGACAAGGAGAGACAATATATTTAGCAGTTGAGAAACAATGATGACCACTATGTGAGAACGGGACAGACTAGGAAGATGTCTGTACCCATGCCAAGAAAGAAGATAAGGAGCTGACCTGAGGTGCAAAGCTCTCCTGTACAGCCTTGTAAGTTAAGAAGGATTGGGTAGAGGGAAGGAAAGCAAATCCAAAATATTGCACCAAAAGAGGAGGTTGAATTGGAAGGTGAAGTAGAGTTTGTGTCGGAGGGCTCAGAGGAAGGAGAAGTGGAGTTAACCTTGCAAAGTGAAGAATCCAGTGAGGATAGTGAGGGAGAAGCCAAGGTGCAAAAAGATCAAGAGAAGGTGATTTCACTACAAGAAGAAATTGAGCAGCATGAGGAAGGAGAGAGAACTGTGGCCAAGTTGGTGATAGAAGAAGAAGGACTTGTGGCTGAGCCAAGGCGAGTCATGCAAGAAAGAGAAAGTTCAAAGGCGGCACATCACATCATCAATTTGGATGACAAGGAAAGTTCAAAGGATGACATGTCGTTGAGAGTACAAAGATCCCAACTTTGTAGTAAACATCGGATTTAAAAGAGAAGAGCAAGATTGACAAAATCCCTAAAGAAAAGGTATATGAGGAAGAAGGGTGTGAAGGAGTAGAGTACCTTTGAGATTTTGTATGTCTGAGGTTGATGTAGATAGATAAGAAGAAGAAAGAGATGCAGAGTAAGCATTCCAAGGTAAGGAATGTATTGCAGGTGTTGGAGAGATTAGAATCTGAAAATCTGAAGTTGAGAGAGAGTATGACTAGAGGAAAGGAAGAAAGAGAAGTGCTATAGGTAGATGCAGCATTGCAGAAGAAGAAAAATGAAAATCTGCAAGAGAAGTTCAAAAAGCAAGGAAGAGAGTTAGTAGTGAAAGTGAAGGAAGTCACACAAGAGAGACTTTGGGTAGAAAAGTTACAAGCCAAAGTACAATTAGAGCAAAACAATAGAAATGAATTGGTTGAAGCTAAGGAGGAGGAGATCGATGCATTTTGATAGAAAGTAGAAGATAAGACAATAGCCTGGCAACATGAATTAACCAAGTGCCATCAAGAAGAAGAGAGGTTGAGAGATCTTGTGAAGACATTAGAGGCAAAGATTGACCTGTATTTGAAGGAGTTGGAGGATCGCATAGCAGAGTATGAAGAGGAATTGAAAGTGAGTAGAGTTGTGATGGAGGAGTAAAGACAAAAGAAGCAGTCAACAAAATCTGTTGAAGAAGCAATTGTAGAGATAAAGGTAAGGTTAACCACTAAAGCCAAAGTAAGAATGGAGGAATCAAGGCTACATGAGTTACAATTGCTTATGCAGGAGACGAGGCGTAAGAATGAAAAGGATAAAGACTTGAATGCCCTGTTAATTAGTCTTAGAACTTGGATAGATAGAAAGATGTTAGATGTAGAGAATAATATTTCTATTAGGTTGGGTTTGGTTAAATTAGAATTAGATAATCTTTGGAGTATTGTATATGTCAGAACCAAAGAAAGAGAGGTAGAAGTTCAAGTGACTTTGGATTTTTTATTTGAGACTTTAGAGAAGAGTGGGTTGCAAGATAAGGATGTAGACATGTTACCCATTCTTTAATTGGAGATCACAGTGAAGACATGCTAGAATTGGTAGAAGAATTGGAAGTTGTAGAACCCAAAGTACATGAGGTGAAGGGACTTTCCTTGGGTTTAGAAGCCAAAGTAGAAGTAGATATTGGATCGGAGTAGAAACAATTTTAAGATAAGAGGAGGCAGATATGAAGAGGTGCATTGTCATTTTGGATCTGCAAGTTGGTAGAGTTGTTAGGAATCGGTTTAGGAAGTTAGATAATTGCTGAAGGGCTTTTCCTATTTAAAGGTGGCATTTGCAGTGTGCTGTTGTTCAATATTCTTATTCTTGAGAATAGATAAAGCAAAGTGTTGTGGCGTCACTTGAGCTTAATTTTGAGTTTTGACTCTTTGTGTGTGTTTGTGAGTGTTGGGAGAAACTCAAAGTGCAATTTTGAGTGTTGGATGTTGGATTCTACATCTTTGATTCCATTTTTTGCATTTGATCATGAGTGGATAGCATTGAAGCAATGCTTTGACAAATCTGAGAGGAATTGTAGTGTTGGTAATATTCTGCATTTGTGAGTGCAACATGGTGTTGAAGTGAAGCAATCTTATCAAAGGAAGTTGTGCCTTCAATGGAAGAGTAGAACACAATTCCAAGGTGAAATTGTTTTTCCATTTTGTATGTTTGGTCTTGAGTGGATAGGAATCAAAGCTATGCCTTGACAAATTTCAGAGGAATTGTAGTGTTGGTAGTATTCTATATTTGTGAGTGCAGCGTGGTGTTGATGTGAAACAATTTTGATCAAGGAAGTTGTGCCTTCAATGGAGAGGTAGAACACAATTCCAAGGTGAAATTGTTTTACAGTGAAGTAGCTATTTTTGAGAGAGATTGAATCATCACAATCAAGTTTGTTTGGAAAGATTTGATTGATTTGTAATTATGGGTGTTGTGATTTGTGACAAGATTGCAATCTATGCTTGTGACTCTCTTTTGGGTGTGGTTTCTACCTGAGAGATTAAAGATGCAACCAAGAAGAATTGTTTGTTACTGTTTGACTTTGTATTTGAACATTTCCGGCTTGTATATTTGTGTGAACAAACTTTACTTACCTGATTACCGCAAAAGTGATATTTTGGGTTGTCACATCTAACTTCAATTCCATATTAGCATTCAATTCATACAAACATACGAATAATCATAAAGACATAATTAGAATGAGGTGTTTGTTACTCTTCACAAAAAGATCATCCTTTATTGAAGGGACATGAACACCACCATATGCACAAAAATTGGTCTTGTAAGATAAGATGGGATAACTTGATTTGTCAATATATTTGAATCCAAAACAAAATTGGGAACTCTTATCAAGTTCCTAGTAAATCCTTTCTTAAATCTTGGAGAATCTTGTTCAAGATTCTAAAAGGATTGTGAAATTGAATCCTAGATATTGAGATATAAAGCTTCTTGAAGCCTTGTGGGTCTAATACAAAATATAAAGGCCAACATTGGGATACATAACATTTAAAATTCATTGATAAGAAATCATCTAGCCAATCAAACAATGAAACAATGAAATATAAAGCTCGTAAGACCCAAAGAGTCAAAAGGCTAAAAACACAATACAAAAAACATGAAATGTGAGCCTAGGTAAGAGCCTGGGGCATCTGACCAATCTTTAACAAATTGGTCTAATGTAAAATAATCTTGATCATATACTTATACCAATCAAATTCTTAGTATGTTCTCCAAAGGTACTCATTGGTCATCAAAGACTCTCCACATCTCCCAAAGGAAGCATTGAGGATTGAAGTTGCCATCTACATCTTTTAGACTGAATTCATGCATTACATAACCATTACATGAAGTAGTTTAAGTGGAGGGTTTCCCATATAGCTAATCTTTACTTTATGGAAGAAGATTATGTCTTCCATTTTAGTGTTAGAGTTTTGCAATTCCCTAAAACTTTTGACATAATTGAATCATGCCTTTATATTATACATAAAAATTTATGATAATTGTATTATCCTACTCAAAGATCTATTAGACAGCTCTAATCTGAAATGAATAATGAGATTAAGTGTTTTTTTATACAATCCTCAATCTATATTGAAAAGATCCAATATAGATAAGATCAAGACAAATCTATTTCCAGAATATCACACTTAGATAGCTCCTAAGGAGACCTCCATGTTTATAGTTAAGGAACTTGAATTAAAAAAATGCAACTGCATAGAAAACAAGAAGGATGGGAAGACCGCATCAATCCATACAAGGGTGAGACAAAAGAAGTAAAGAGAGGCTAAGCCCCAATAGTATTGATATGAGAAATCTGATAATAAGAAACTTGAATTTGGGATTGTTGAGCCTAAGAAATTTAGATTTTAGAGGTTCAAGTTTGGAAGCTTTGAACTCAAGAGCTTTAGATTCAAGAACCTCAATTTAGGACCTTCATAATTGAGAAGCATGCATGTGGGATCTACTTACTGTTAGGAATGAAAGTTTGCAATATGGAAAACAAGATCAATCATTGCATAACAAGGAAAAACATACATAGAGATTTTTACGTGGTTTAGCCAAGAATCTGCCTATATCCATAATTATACTAATTTTGACATTAAGATACTCTATCACACTTGTTACAATGTGTCAACCTGTTCGTATAAGCTCTCACCAAAATTTCTTTTCTTCTAGAGTGCTGCCCTTTGCACCCCTTGCTTGCTGACTTGGAACCCAACTGGGAGCTCTGCTCCCATACCCCCACCCTAGATCACATTTGCAAAGCCTATTAGAAGGATCATGAACTAAAGACTCCAATTAGACTCCACATTCAACACTTACTCAAAGAACCTCCTTTGGAACTTCACACTTGAAGCTACATGCTCAAGAGCTTCATAAGCAAGAGCTTCTTTTTAAGTGGATTCAAACTTGAATACCTTTTTGCTTGAGATTTTGAACAAGGATAAAGCTTGCGTTGAAACCTCCAACTCAAAGTTATAAACACACCATATTCCCTATACTACAAAAATTCTTATTTTTTTATCAACAAGCAATCATTGAATTTCTCAAGAAAGCTACTCAACAAAGTTTTATTGATATGTACATTGACTTTCTAAAAAACATTCATTCAACAAGAAGACTCTCTCACCCTAATCTCATTTCTTCTACTTGTAAGCAACCATTGTAGGATAACTTTATTTGGAGGTCCACCATCTTCAAATCATAATTATGCAATTGTCTTTGTATCCTTAGCACACATCAGTCTGCATTTTTCAATCATATTAGGAAGAAAGTAGCAATAATCTTGACACTTCAATAAAATAGAAAAAGATAGCAAAAATTGCAATCTTAGTGGTCAAGCTTCCTCCTTATTATGAGCTATGGAAATTCCTTGAATTGATTCAAAATAGGCTGAATCTTTAAGTTGTGGACATTCAAAAATCCAACAACTTCAATTTCTACCTATGAATAACCTTTTTCATCTTGGAAATTTTTCTCTTCTATGGAGACATAGACTAAAGCAACAACCACATATATAAGAAACAAGATGTAGTATCATCAATTCAATATGTGGGTTTAGAAACTCAACATCAAATATTTGCCAAGTTAAGGTTTTCTTCTTCTACATTGATAAGTTAAATCTACTTTTGAGATCCATAATTTTTACTTGTGGCACAAAGTACATAGAGCTCAATTTTTTCTTGGAAAGACATATAATACTAGTAACATGAGCAATTTGTTTAAGAATATTTGTAGTGCATTTTTTGATTTGGTTATGAGATGGAAGGAGTATGCTTGAACTTCTTCAATTATTAGATGTCATAACATCAATATAACTACTTAAAAATAGGTAGCACAAACTAAAGATAATATATCTTACTTATATTTTCCCTTAATTTTGTACATATCACAAAAGTCAACATACATCCTCAAGAAGTACAAGTGCAATAAGACAAAACACAACCTATGTTACACACACCAAAGATACAAAAGTTCCATAAACACTACTTGGAAACTCTCTCTAAGCAAAATTGGTCAACATGCATTCCACCAATGCCCACTTGAACTTCTTTTGATCACAAGTGCATGTTCATAAAGAAGAATGTACTAAGAATAATAACCATTTGAACTTCTTTTAATCATGGTTAGATGTTGATAGAGAAAAATGGGCTTAGAAACTTTTATTTCTCATAGGCTTAGGAAATACTACTTATTTCCAAAAAGAGCAAGAAACAAGAATACCAATAGCACCACATTAATACCTACCTCAACTACCACCAGTTCAAAGAAGAAGGCTTGCCAAGGCCAAAAATAGAGAATTTGAGGATAAATCCTTAGAAGAACAAGAAATCATAAGTCAATCACAAGAGAACCAAGTAGTTATTGTTGTCATACAATCAATAGCAATAGTCAACAACCCAATTAGAAAAATTATGTGAAAAATCATATCCAAGTCATTTTTGGATAGGACCCTTACCTCCTATTGTATAGTCTCCAACCAAGTTGTAGGATTCATGAAAAGAAATGTTCAAATAATAGTAGAAAAACTTAGGAAAAACCAAATTATAGTAGTTTTGATAAGAAAAAAGTCAAGTCCACAAACATATAGTAAACAAAGTGATTAGACACAAAAAGAAGTTTCACTAACTAGTTCTATACTAGTGCTTGTTTAACATATCAAGCAAAAACTAATCCATAAAGAGGTTAAAGTCACCACAAAGGTGCACTATTGAAAGGGACACAAGAAAAGTAAAATCATATATAATAAGTCATTCAGACCTTGAAAGTGATGATTCAATCTAAATGTGTTAACCCATTGTTAATAGCTAAGTTGTGATCTTTGCTAGAAACACATATTCTACCTTTCCCTAACAGCATGTCTTTGTGACAACCCAATGTTAATGAGCAAGTAGTTTAAATAGTAAGAACCTATTGTTCCCTCAAGGATTTGGGTTGGGAATGACTAGAAATGAAAGAAATATGTCATTGCTCATAGTTCATTTATTGTTTCTTACTCAAGAACTTGGTATAAAAGACTCCTAGAAGAAGGTAGTATCACCACCTGTGGTACACTACAAAAAAAGAAAACTAAGCCACATTCATGATTACTAAATCCAGTAAGATTGCATAAAGTGAAGGTTCACTTTGGCCCAAAATCCATTTTGCTGCAAAGACTACAAATAATAGGTCATATACTAGCCAAAAGGCACAATGTCAACAGAGTCCACTATGGTAAAATGCTTGTGATTTTTGATTCTATGGTATTTGTAGTGCTCTTAACCAAATATTTTCCTCTTTTGCACTTGTTTTCTCCTTCAGATCCTCATAAATCCAACACCTTGATCACGTGAAAATTCCCACACTTTGTGTGCAAAAATTTGTGCTCTTATTGCAAAATTCCTCACCTCTATTCATGCACAAACATCCACCAAACATCCAAGACAAAATGACAACAGACTGTGAAGAATAGACTTTGCTTGACAACCAAAGTGCAAAGCTCTAGTTGCATACCAAGTTGTGTAAAAAAATGAACACTAAAATTATCAAGCCAAAGCCTTATATAGAATTTCTTGCTTCTACTTTGCCCTGAAGGGTCTCAATGGCTAAGAGGGTTCCTTGCCTATCCTTATTACTCCATCATCAATACTTAAAATTCTAATCCTAATCTTAACTTGATCTTACAACCTAATTCAAGCTTTTGATATGTTTTAAGGAAGTTGTTTGCTTTTTCCTTAAAGTTACTATTTGAACTATAAATTCCTCCCAAAGTTACATCTCCAAAGTGGTACTCATTCAGGAAGGCGGCATGACCTCAAAATCATTCTCCTTGGAAACAACCTATACGGCCAAAGTTCTTTTGGCTTCCTTCTATCTTAAAAGGTACAAGGAACTTTTATTGGTGAAGTCCGTCACAATACCAAAGTCATTTATCTAGAAATATTTACAATCACAAAGGTTTTCCTCTAAGTTAATTTGAATTACACTTATTCTAAATGATGATCAGTTGGAGTACTCCAAAAACTTATATACATGACCAAAGGCATTCCTCTTGATATTGAGGTGCAAGGCCAAAGTCCTTTGTTAAACTTGGCAAAGGGGCTAAGGTACTCATTCAACTCCTGAATCATAGTTACTAAGGTATCTTCCTCATAAGTAGTGGCTTTGGCTAGGTATGTAACTTTGCCTCAAAGTATGTAAAACCACTCTTTGGTCCACTCTAGGTCATCAGTGATATGAGTAAGGTAAGTATTATAGACTTTTGTGAACTTCCTAATTGAGTGTTCCTTTAAGCAAACTGCTTATTGGTTCATGCACTCCTCCTTGTAGGTCTTCGCCTCCAACCATTCATCATGTAACTTTAATTTATGTATCTTGGTTTTTAGTGCGCTTCCTTCAACCTTTTCTTTGAGCATAGCCACAACCTGATCTTGCTCTTCCTCCAATTGCTAGACTGCCTTCATCTTTTTGTCCTCTTGGTGCAAGTTTGGGATGTCTACCTCCTTCTTGACTTCTTCCAACATTTAGGAGAAATCTGATTCTTGATCAACCTTCTCTTTCTTGAGTTCCTCCTCCATCTACTCCAACTTCATGTCAACTTACTTGTGGTATTTGGCCCTTTGCAAATCAAGAGTAACTAGTTTCACCTTAGTATTCCCTAATTTAAAGCAAATGATAACCAGTTCTTTGTATCTAGCTTGAAGCTTGTCCTTGTACTTCAGCTCTATTTCCTTATTCTTCATCCTTAACCTCCTTAGCTCTAGTGGCACTCATCCCACTTCTCGCTCTTGCTCCTATTGATTTGCAACAAAGGAGACATTATTTCTATGCTCCTTATGAAGTTCTTGAGTAAGGTTGCTCACCATCTTTGATTTCATTTTTTTTAGGTTGGCAAACTAATAAGTATTTGCTTACCCTTTTCTTTGTTGGCCTTCTTTGTGTTCAACTCCTTGTGCATCCATCTGATCAACATTGTGTAGTTAGTTATCTTTGGGCATTCCTCCTTCAATATCAAGTTAGAAGGAGCTCCATAAGTTGTAGTATTGAGCCAATCAATTTAGCATGTGACCCTATCTAACTTAAACATGGGCCCTTATTAATTTTTGGCATAATCAAGTTAGACAAATGAACTTTTAGGAGTTGAAAATCCCTTCGAGTTTAGCCCTTGTGACAAGATTGTCTAATTTTTCCTGCAATCTATGTTCTTTAGGAACAAGAGCCAAATACTCTTGAGAAGATATTATGTAACATTGAGTTGGTTGATGCTATAGAAGAAAAACGTACCACTCTACAAAACCATTAGACTTAAGAGCTGATGGACCTACCTATTGGTAAGAAAGAGATTTAGTGCAAGTGGGTGTTCAAGATCAAGTGCAACTCTAATTGCATTGTATCTAGATGTAAGGCCATGATTTTAGCCAAGGGTTATGTATATAAGCATGGAGTAGACTACAAAGAGGCATTTAGTCCAATTGCAAGGATGGCAACCATTTGAGTTGACTATAAAAAGAAGTTGGGAAATGTATCATATGGACTTCAAGATTGAATTTCTCAATGGCAATCTTGATGAAGAAGTCTACATGCAACATCAATCAAAGTATGAAGATTCAAAGTTTCCTTTTTGAGTTTCTAAATTGAAGAAAGCCCTTTACAAATTGAAGCAAGTACCAAGAGCATGGTATGAAATTTTAATCTTGATTTGGAATCTCTTGGGTTTGTAGCTTTTAGCTTTTGACTCTACCTTATACTCTTTGAGAATATAATCTTAGATTGCACTTATTGCCATCTATGTCAATGACGTGATCATCATTGATGATTATAGGGAGCTTATTTCCCATATTAAGAATTTGCTTGAAGTTTAAGAAGCAAGATTTAAGAGAACTTAAGTATTTCCTTGTTGTGGAGGTTGTTGGAAATGTGAAGGATATATATCTTTTTTAGTGTCAACATGTTGTGAACATGCTTGAGAACTTTGGCATGGTGAATTGAAAATAATAAAAATCTGTAGCTTGACCTATGAGGCATACACTAGAACTAGATAAGTTAGGATATTCTTCTTGAGCAAGGTCTAAAGCTAAGCATTGATGATGGTGAGCTCTTAGATGATCCTCATATGTACAGATAAATATTAGCAAGTATCATCTATTTAACTATTACTAAGCTATATTTAAGCTATGTGGTTGGACTAGTTAGTCAATTCATGCAATCACCACAATGACCCTACTTAAGGTAGTCAAGTGGATTCTTTGGTATGTAAGGGTCTAAGTTCAATTTGGACTTCATTATAGATATGTTGGTACCTTGATTTTAACATAGATATGTAGATTTTGATTTTTGAAGGAGTACCCAAGATAGGAGATCTATTTTGGGGCTATAATTTTGTGGATTTAATAGCATTGTAGTAAGCTAGCTTTTGTCACACCATTTGTAGTGTCGCATCTAGATTGCTCAAACACTAAAAGTGCAGTGATAGTAGTTAGAGTTATTTCAGCAGTTCCTCAGAGACTACTTTCTGACGGTCAAATTTTGTGTTTTGGGTACTGACTTCACGGTGGGGCCCACCGTCACTTTGCACAGTTTGCACCGTCAAGTGTGCCATCAGCAGGACCATTAGGTTTTCAGACCTAGCTCAAGTCCAGGGGTATACTTTCAAAGTGTAGCTCCAAAGAGCTCACTTCTTTGATGTTGAGCCTTTGAGTTCCTTGCTATGGTGGACAGAAGCCGGCAAGCATCACCTGGATTCTCTTAGCTAGAGTGGGTGTGGCTTGTCTATAATCAGTGCACAGTTGTTGATAGTTTATAGAGTGACAGATCAAGTATTGATATGAGTAGAGTAGATTCAAGAGTTGTAAACAATCTGATTACATCAGAGAAGTGAAATCGGGGGAATCGAGTGCTGAAACTTTGAGTGTTGGTGGTATCTCCAAGCTTGGTGGATCTTTGGTAGCTCGATTGAAGTTCAGTTTTTCCTTGGTGTGCAGAAGCTCATTGCTTGATGGAGATTTGGTAGTAAGGCATATGGTGTGAGGAAGTGTTGGCCAATTTTTGAGCACAGAGTGAACAAATTTTGAGCATTGGTTGTGATTTTGAGCTCAAGAGGTGAAGGCAAGACCAATTTGTTGTGCGTTGGGCTCAGAAAGTCAAATTGAAAGTGGAGTTGTGAAGCTATTCTTGTGAATTTGTGATTTGGAGAAACTTGTGTTTTCAATCTGGCTCGAGTGAAGAGTTAACGGGGGATTTGGCGGTCAGCCAACTTTAGGGTTTATGTTAGATTTTATGTCAGATTTTACATCAAATTTTGGATGGATTTTACATCAGATATTGGCCAGATTTGGAGGAGTTTTGCTTGTTTGGAGGACTTTCACAAGTTTGGAAGAGTTTTGCCAAATTTTGGAGGAAGTTAGAAGTGGCAAGAAGAAATGCCTCATTTGGGCGTTTAGAGGCTTTGAGGCATAGGGCTGTGGGCTATGGAGGCCTAGAAGGGCCAACAAGCCAGCTTGTTGGCGTGAGGCTAGCTAGTTTACAATAGATCTTGGTCATTGGTTAGCAAAATCTGCCCACCTTGCTAGATTGTATGCAACAAGGTTTGACCCCTAGATCTCTTGTTCCTAGACTTGTGCTCTAGCAAACTGGTCCACCCTCACTTGTTGATCTAGTGACTGTGCCACTGTTATCTATACACATGTAGCTTTTGCTAGGAGAGGCAATTTGATCCCATTCTTGGTGATCCTGGTAGCTTAGGACTTAGATACAAACTTCTCTTATGTCAAATGCCAAATGGTGGCAGAGTCAATCCCGTGTTGTTTTATGAGATGGAGGGTTTTTGTTTAGATTTCTTGTGATTGGACCCACTCCATTATTTGCTTCCTATTTGTGCACCATGTTTGTATGAGGTGCCTTGAATTTTGACATTGGTGCTTTGGTGTGCTCTCGGTAGTGAGGTTGGAGTGATGACCAATCAAACTATCTTTGTTTCTCTCCGGTGAGGTAGGAAGTGATGACTTGTAGATCATGAGAGTACGTGTTGTGATGGCAGGTTACAGATTGCCCTTCCTCCTAGTATTGTTATCTCAATTAGAGTTACATTAGTGGGTGGTGCTTAGTTGGTATTGGTACTTGGTAAGGTACTTGCGGTTATGATTTGTAGTTGCAGTTTGTGGTTCCGGTTTGCGGTTGCAATTGTGGCTACTTTGTCACGAGTGAGTTTGTTGGGGATTCTAGAGGAGTTAGCCTTGCAATATGTAGTGGGTTTACTCGAAGTGGCACTCGGTATCAGCCTGTATCTTAGGTCCCAATGAGAGAGGAGATTGACTCTGAGTTGGAGTTTGACACAAGAGTTGATTCAATTGAGAGTGCACTTGGTGGGTCCGCACTGTTGTTATGGGACATGGACAAGATTTATGGGGCCTCCAAAGGCCCTAGGCATTACTTTGGTACAATGGGTACCATTGAGTTGGATGAATTCATCCAAGAGTTTGATAGTTGGTGTGATCTAAAGCAGAGGTGGAACCCAACTTTGTTCACACCTTTCATGGTATGGAAGAGGTTGTTTTAGCATCTGGAGGGTCCACCAATGGATGACTACCATAATTTTAGGAGAGTTCATTTGGAGGAGATTGAGTTATGGAGATAGTGCTACTACGAGTGGAGGTACCAATGCATGAGGTTGTGTGGTACCAAGGTTTAACCCCATGGTAGAGTTCTTCCAGTGTTTGAGGCAGAACTACCAGGGAGTGCAGATTGACAAGCTGAGGAGCTTGTAGGAGTTCCAGCGGAAGGCTAGAGAGAGCTTACATGAGGCATATACTTGCATGAGGTGGCTAATCAGTTTCACTTAGGGAGTTACTGAGGCCCAGGCAATCCAGTTTTGGTATGGGATACTAGACAAGGGGTTGCGATGTAGATTTCGTGATGCTATGTTGTTACAGGTTACTTTGCCTACTTTGGCAATGTTCTTTGGTTTGGCTGAGCATATTGAGCTCAACATGGTGGAGGAGAGAGTGGTGACATTTGGATTTGGTAGGGAGACCTCATCCACGGCTGTGACTTCTTCTAGAGTGCAATAGAGTGTACCACACCCAATTGGTTTTTGAGGACAAGGTGGACAGCCTAGATCCTATTGAGCGAGTGGAGGGCCTAGTGGAGTTAGACCCTTACCTTCATTTTTGGGTCAGCAGTAGCCAGTGAGTGGTGGTGTTGCTTGTTGGACTCGTGGTGGACCTCACCATTGGATTGAGTGTACTCAAGGCAGTGGACCTGATACCTCGGGTGCATCATAGCCAACACAAAGGCAATGTGAGCATTGCCACTGATTTGGTCATACTAGTGACAGATGTGTTGACCTACACCCGGAGTTACGGAGTGGTAGGGCTGCTATGCTAGGTAGTAGAGGAGTTTCAGTTCACAGAGGATGAGGTGGTAAAGGATCTACACTTGGTAGGAGTGTAGTACCTGCCCTTACTTCTAATACAACTATGGCTACTTGGATTGAGCAATTGGAGCAGAGATTGGCTAGTATGGCTATTGCTCAGAGGAGATCAGATTGTTTTTGGCCAATGACATGTTTGCATTGAGAATTGACTCAGCCCTAGTGTTCCAGTTGGCTATCATGCTATGTGAGAGTAGGGATGATGTGGTTCTTACTACTAGAGCAGAGGTGGTTACTAGTAGAGCTGACTTGGTTGAGGAGCATGGATCCGTTCAGCGACCAGTGGTTTATGGTAGGCAATAATGACTAGACTGGAGGAGTTGCCAACTAGACCGGCCTTTGAGAGAGAACGATTCACACCTAGTGGATAACCAGAGGGGGATTTTTAGTTTGGTGGGACCTTCAAGGAAGGTCTATACACCTCAAAGAGTGTTGTTAGACTTTGGTGCGAAGCCTTATGTTGGAGAAGGCTGCAATTGTCGGTCTGGAGTTGAAGAAGACCGATGTGGAGAGGTGTCCATTTCAGATCTAGACATCTCTACGTGGTGGTTTGACATAGTACATCACACATGGGGAGACTATTGTCTAGGTTCAGCCTGGTCATCCAATTGATAGCTTGGTGGTGAGAGCCCAAGCTATTGCGACAATAGCTGAGTCATATGATGTGCTAGTTGGGGGAGCAGTGTTATACCCCATGGGTTTCAGCATTGACTATTGGGAGGAGACAACCTCCTATAGACCAGGTTGGCAGTTTGGTGAGGGACAAGTATGTTGCCTACTAGTACGCTTCAGTAGTGGTAGTCTTGGGTCACTACAGTCCGGGACCATGGCAGCATCAATGGTTTAAGTGGTGCAGTTACTTGGCCTGGTGGCTTGTTGGAGGGGAATGCCCATGCAAAGGATACTCCAATACCAGAGGAGATTACTCGAATATGGAGTACGAGTGGGATTGTTCTATCCACCTTGGATGTTCCATTGTGGAGTTCAGAGGAGGCATTACAACAACATGCAGATTAGTTGGTGCAATAGGCTTAGAGTGGAGCCTTTGTACCATTGGTAGATGAGTGTGAGTATGAGCCTCCAAATTTGATTACTTTGACACCTTTGGATACCACACTCATTGCTTGGTAGTATCCAATGGAGGAGATATGTCTATTGGAATTGTTCGGTGGGATTAACACCAAACTAGCTGCGGTATTACAGGCAGGTATACAAGTATAGAGGTACTTGTATGTAGAGAGAGATGAGACTGCTAGGCGAGTCTCTCTACATCATGTGGCACACTTAGCCTATCGGTATCTAGAGTTATTATTGATGTCAACAGTCAGAGGTTACCATAAAGCCCTATGAACAGACATTTCCTTATTGGGGGCACATGATCTGGAGAGACATGGGCCTATTCACTTGGTGATTTTTGAATGGCCATGTGAGGGACATACACGTGCAGGCCACAGATTGGGTCTTTAGGATCCTTCTTCTAGTGTGTTTGGGGAGATATTAAGGATACTATGACATCTCTAAGTTCATTAGTCCATTTCTCCAAGTTACCTTTTGGAGAACGTTCCTTTGATGGGTGATTCTTGTACTAGAGTGGTGGCGAGTACACATCAGGTCCATTCTTGGATGGGATCTACTGTATTGTTAGATGCAACCAGAGTGGGATCACGGGCTCATCATCTTTGTCTTTGGTGGATGAACCTCTTACCCAGAGAGGTTCTACATCGTGCTTATGATAGGATTCAACAACTTGACCACATCCTTGTTGATGATATCTTGGTTCTTGGGTGTCAGTCTTAGACAATGGTAGTGGCTGATAGGTCACCTATGGCAGTGGTGAACCTAGTTGGACAGCTTAGAGCCGCATTTCCTACATTCATGAGTTTCCCAAGCTCTCATGCTTTTCGAGAGGGAGGACCTAGACTTGTTTGGGACTCACAGTTATAGCAATTGGTGGAGCCCAACACTGATGAGAGAGAGCGGATGATGGGTTTTTGCACCTGTATTACCATTGTTCCAGCAGTGTAAGAGGCATCCAAGCATTAGGTCAAGCTATGGACCTGAACTGTTTGACCTAGATTGTGAGCCTTGGCTTAGCAGAGCAGCATAGGATGCACTTAATAGGCATCACCACTTGGACACTTGTGAGCCTTATGCATATGGAGACAATTCAGGCACATGATGGGGGCAATGGACCGAGTGGGCATGGTATTCTTGGGACACAGCCAGTAGCTACTAGGGAGAGTGGTCTACTTGGAGTCCATCCATGTGAGCATTGTCATACTTTTCTTTTCTCTCTCTAGGAACACACAGGGTGCCTAGCTTTGGACACTACAAATCAGAGGCTAGAGGTAAACCCATAATGACTTGACTGAACACACATATTGCCAGAACCCTCCTTTCTTGTAACTAATATTCTTGCTATCAAGAAGGGTAGTACCGGGCAATCTGACCTATAATCACAACACACACTCCTTGTCTGCTGGCCATCACTTCCAACATTACCAAGGATAAATACACAACACTCCTAGAAGGAAATTATCTAAGTGCAACGCCCGCACACCAATCCAAGCCAACGGGGCATACAAATAGGCATACAAGCACAAAGAGGATCCAATCATAACTTAGCTATACTTTTTGTCAAAAAAGAGCTTCAGAGCCTTCTTGCTCTGTTATCAAGTTCATTTCAACCTGTACTCCAAGCCTCCTCCCATTTGTACTTCAAATCTCAACAAATTTCTACTCCATGTGGGGATTTTCTATATCTTTTTGATAAGGAAAACTCTGTGCAATTCTTATGAAAATAACTAATTTTTTTAGCTTGGATTCAAGTGATCTAGGATTTAATGGAAAGCTTATGAGATAAGCTTTCCAATGATATAAATTCTTTTTCAATCAGATTACTACAACTAGCCTGACAAGCTCTCAAAGTTGACCAGGTTTTTTGCAACTTCACCCTAATTTCAAAATCCTCTTTTTAGGGTTTGCTCCTGGTTCTTGGCAAATTTTTCCCAGATTTCTAATTCAGAAATTTAATTGATCCTCAAAAACACTCTAGCAACCTAAAACTCTCAATCATAGTCACAAGATAGGAGAATTGATATCCAATCAAGATGAAAGATAAAATTGCTCTATCGAGCTTATGACAATATTTTTAGCAAGATGTTTTGCATCGGATCTCACTCTTCACAGATCTAGAACCAGCCAAATTTTCCATAATAGCTGGTTGTATTCTTGTCTAAACTTTTGCGAATTTTGGTAGCCTAAGACAACTCCAGTCCCTAGATGTGGATCAATTTCTGAGCTAGGCTAATTTGTGAGCTCTACAGACCCAGGTATACTTGATCCAAGACCCTGATTTCTCTTTCTGAATAATTCACATGAAAACCTTGTGCAAAGGTGCAAAATCTTTCCACCAACAACTCTGGAGATTTTCATAAGGAAATTCAAACCACAACTTGGGGAGTGACCAAAACTCCAAACTTGGTCATTAGCTCTTCTCCAACACCTTACACCCCAAGAGCTTCAACTTCAATCAACCAGATCTGATTTGATATTAATTCAAAACTAAAGTTTCTTGTGCTCAGTACTATAAGAACTTTGTCTTCTCTCCAATCCTCTTGAAAAATAGTGAAAATGTTTCAAAAAGTTATCGCAATTGACTTCTTTGTGCTCTTGGGTATGAATTTTACCCCCCTTGACTCAATTGATCATATTACTATCATGCTCAACTCAAATCGTGTGATTTTTATCTTCTAATTGTAGCCTGTCATCTTGTCTTTCCAATCATGTCCTTTGCTTCCCATATGGGTTCCCCAAACTCCTCCGATGGTCAAAAAACTCTAGCCTTCTCTCTAGGGACCCAATCTCTTGCACATTTGTCCTTTAGTCTTTTTACTTTATGACAAATGGACCCCACAACTCCACCTTGAAGCTTATGAGAAAAAATTTAGGCATTCCCCAACTATAGAAGGACATATATTGTCAAGTCCTAGACATTTTCATAAGTAAGCACTAGAAGGACAATAAGATCCGGGTTTCCTATCATCGACTCCACAAATACCACCCCAAAACGTGCCTCTAACCAATCCTGTAAGTCGTCACGGTGTAAAATCTGAAGCCTGATGAGAAAAGGATTTGGGAGTGGCAGATCGGGAGCATGGGACATCTCATGCTTGAATGCTTCCTGCAATGCTCTAACACTTGCTCTCTGCTACAACTCTCACTCCCAAGGTCTTCCTCCCTCTCGAGACTCCTCAACTAAAACACCCCCGTCAAGCTCCACTCGCCCTCATTTGTATTCATCAGAGCCCCGAAACATGATAATATTGTAACTTACGTGGCCAATCACATACATGTACATAGATAGCTCACATAGCAACATCTCATTCATTGGATCTAGCATACAACCTACCCCACCACATGGAGATAAGCTATGATAAGTCACTTTTTACAGCCTACGCAAACCACAACACGACAGCGTGGGCTACTTGGATTACACCCTTGGTCCACTTGGGATGCAGCTAGAGGACATGTGGAGCTTGCAGCCAGAGTGGAGGGAGTTTTTCACACAGAGGTTGGGATCTCTAGTGGTTGGGGGCATGACACTATTGCTCTCAAGGGCCTAGTGTAGCAGCCAGTCAATACGTCTTCCACTCCTACTACAGTTACAGAGGATACTTGGGAGCCAAATCTTGGACCCAAGCTTACTAGAGAGGAAAGATGGAGGGTTTGGAGGTTCTTGAGGAGCCACACAAGTTGTTTTGCCTTCAATATGAAGGATCTAGGTGCTCTAAAGGGACTTGGTATGCATATTGAGTTGACCAGCAATACACCAATTTTCTAACGTCCTTATCAATATAGTGAGATGGAGAAGACATTGATTTAGAGCCGGAGTAGTGACCTTTTTGAGGCTAGTTTGGTGGAGATTTCACATGGAGAGTATGCATCAGCAATAGTGGTTCCAGCCAAGAAGGATTTGCGTGGCAACTACACAAATAGGCAGATGTATTGAGATTACTGTCCTATCAACCAACAGACCAAGGCTGATCAGTATCCCATGCCTACACTAGAGGAGGAATTTGATGCGATTGGGCATGCAAAGGTCTTCAGTACTTTAGATCTTCAAGCGGGATATCATCAGTTTCCAATCAGGGAGGAAGATAAGTCCAAGACAACATTTTGAGCTATTGATCCTCACGGCAAGGATGTGGTATATCAGTGGAGGTTCTTACCAGTTGGGTTAAAGAATGCTCTCGCTGAGTTCCAGAGGGTCATGGATAGGATCCTAGCTGGATTGGATTTTGCTCAGTGCTATATTGATGACATTTTGGTCTATAGCACTACTATGGAGGAGCATGAGAGATAGTTGTTGGAGGAGTTTGAGAGGTTGAGATCTCATGGACTCAAATTATATCTTGGGAAGTGTAGGTTCTTCCATGAGCAAGTTCAGTATTTAGGTCACACTATCTACCCTGGAAAACTTGGTGTTCAACAGACCAAGGTGGAGGCTATTGCATGTATTCCTTGGCCTACGGATGTGAGCAGAGTGCAAGCATTCCTTGGGTTGGCAAACTTCTATCACCACTATGTTAGAGGATTTAGTGCCATTGCCAAGGCCTTGACAAAGCTAACCAAGCTTACACAGGAGTGGTGTTAGGGAGATGAGCAAGAGAGAGCTTTTGTAGAGCTCAAGGAGAGGTTGACATCTATTTTTATTTTGAGAAGACTGATCAGACGATGACCATTTCAGGTTCATACTGATTGGAGTATGTTGAGGCTTGAAGCGGTGCTCACCCAGCATGATGATGAGGGGGAGGAGTTTGTGGTGGCCTATGCTAGTCACTCCAACAATTCAGCAAAGGTGAAGTATAGTTCATGTAAGGGAGAGTGCTTGGCAGCAATTTGGGCAATAGCACATTTTCGATGTTACCTATTTGGTAAACCCTTCACTCTCATCATTGATCATTAGCCACTTAAGTGGTGGATGGACTCCAACAAGCTTTCAGGGATGCTTGCACGATAGGCTCTGATTTGACAAGAGTATGATTTCATAATTGTTCACAGAACTGGAGTGGTGAATCGTGATGCAAATGGGTTGAGTAGAAACCCATGTCCTAGCCAACAAGATTAGATCGGAGCACGTTGGCATGGTGAGACAAATGAGGAGATGGTGGCAGGTTGGCATGCATCAGCCTTTTTGTGTATATTTTTAGAGGCTTTGGTGGTATCTCTCTTAACGCATACAGGAGGAGTTATTGAGGTCATAGATATAGAGAGTGAAGATATTAATACAGTTCAGCGAGACATTCATGATGATGTCTAAGTGATGGACTATCTTTGCAGTAGTGTTGTGGGTGGCACTATTGGGGCCAAGGAGAGAGACCGTGTTCTTCAGCAAGTCAAATGGTTCATATTGGAAGGCAAACACCTTTTGTGTGTATGGGAGGATGGTAGAGTGCGAGTAGTACCACTTCCATCTTAGAGATCACATTTGGTCCATCATGCTCATGAGGAGCTAGGACATTTTGGAGTAAAGCATACATATAGCTTACTCAAGAGTCATTATTGGTGGCATGGTATGCAGACCAAGGTATAGCAGTTTGCTGCTAGATGTGTGGTTTGTCACCGAGTTAGAGCTGTAACACCCATTTGTGCATGTGTGTGGTATTATGATACTTAGCTTGGTATTACAAGTACTTAGTAATACTTGATATTACAAGTACAAGATTTTGTGGGAGTGTTGAGACCACAAATAAGAAACAAGGTGAGATATGAGAAACCTTCTTCCAAGGTTGAAGCTATCAAGATCATAATTCGTATGGAGGAGAGTTTGGAAGGGGATGAGAGTGATTTGGTAGTGAAAGAGGTTGTGCATCCTCCTCAAGGCTACAAGTATGGTGGAACTTCTGATACTTTGGTGACAAGGGTTGCACCACAAGTAGTAGTTGCTCCAATTCTTGCACCTCTACCAAAGGATCCACTTGAAACCATCACAGAACAACTTGCGGATCTCAAGATCAATGTGGTGCAACTATAGGAGAAGAGAGAGGTAGATCAGAATATAGGGAGAGGGCCTAGGAGTTATGGAAACTATCCATATAGAGGAGGCCAACCAGCCAAAAATTTCAATGATAGAAATTGTTTTGGTTGTGGAGGAAGAGGCCATATCCAAAGGAATTGCCCAAATTCTACTTACCATGGAGGAAGGGGTTATGAGAGAGCCAATAGAAGGAAAGAGGGAGGTAGTGAAACCCAAATGGCTCCTAATCCAAAAGAAGGTAAGGAGATAGCATCCATAGATGTGGTTGAGAGCAAGTATGAGAAGAGAGAGTGCTCAAACTCCAAGGGTCTTAATTTGGAGCTTTTGGCACAAGAGAAGAAGAGAGCTCGTTTTGCAGAGGATGTTTATTCTTCTCAAGGATTTACTCCAAGCAAGGATACTCCTATATCTACTAGGAGCACTTGCACCTCTACACTATCAACAACAAAGACTCTAAGGAAGAAGTTGGGGATGGAGGATTTTTGGATTTCAAAGCAATTGTGGAACTACAATGTGTTGGAAGATGTTGGTAGCCACAAGGCTAACATCACTGTGAGCCAATTGATTGCTTTGAACCCTACCTTGAGAAAAGAGCTTAGAGGTAGTTTGAGTTCTACAAGGAGCAAGAGGAAGAAGGAGGCAAAAGCTCCAATATCAATGGGAGTGGTGGATGCCAAGCAAGCATCATGGGAGACTTGTGAATATGCCTCCAAGATTGATGTAAGAGTGAACGGTCACAACATCAAGGATGCATTGGTTGATGGAGGATCAGTAGTGAATGCCATGTCAGAAAGGTTGATGAAGAAGTTGGGTATGATACCCTCATGACCTTCAAAATTTGTGGTGAGCATGGCAAACAAGCAACAAGTTCGACCAATAGGAGTGATGGATAAAGTGGTAGTTTTAGTTATGGGAGTTCAAAATCTCATGACTTTCCAAGTCTTGAAGGATTCAAGCTATGACTTACTTCTTGGGAGGCCAAGGTTGAGAGCAACACACACAATTGATTGATGGCACAAAGGGTACTTGAGGATTGGGCCATCAAACCATAGAGTCACAGTTCATTTGACTAACACCACCAACACTTCACATTTAGATACACCATCTTCTGATTATTGGGAATCAAATTCTGAAGACGGAGCATTAGGTGTGGATACAAGCATGGAAGAGGAGACTTCCACGGAGGAGGATAAATCTGAATCTGATTCAGATGTGTATCCTTTGTGTGCTATGGAGGAGAAGGTGAGATTTGAGGAGATTTTCCGCAAGTTCATCCATGTGTTTGCTTTCAATTACAAGGATTTGAAGAAAGTCACTTGGAGGAGCACAAGATAGAGTGGGAGTCACATGCAAGACCAATCCGCAAAAGCAACATTGCATTAGCCCACCAATATCTTTGGTTGTGAAGGAGTAGATTGATAAGCTCAAGGAGGCCGGATTTATCTTTGAGGTGGAGAATTCAGAATGGGTGTGTCCAATTGTGATTGTGAAGAAAAAGAATGGCAAGCTTTGGGTATGTGTGGATTACAAGAAGCTCAATGCTATTACCAAGAAGAACTACTACCCATTGCTATTCATTGATGAGATCTTGGAGGAGGTTGTAGGTCATGAGAGGTACAGTTTTGGAGATGGTTATAGTGGATATAACAAAATCAAGATTGCACCAGAGCATCAACAACTCACCACATTCACCACACCTTGGGGAACTTATGCTTTAAGGTCATGCCTTTTGGGCTTTACAATGCTCCAGCCACATTCCAACGGTTCATGAACAAGGTATTTGAACCTTTCATTGGGAAATTTGTGAGAGACTTCATTGATGACTTTTGTGTCCATGGGAGCAAGGAGGATCACTTTGAGCACCTAATCAAGGTCTTGCAACGCTTGGATGAGGCAAATGCATCACTCAACTCAGAGAAGTGCATTTTTGGATGTGAAGAAGGTCTACTTTTGGGGCACATCATCTCCAAGGATGGAATAGCAGTTGATCTTGAGAAGGTGAGGAACATCTCAGACCTTCCATTCCCTTCAAGCTTGACAAAGTTTTGCCAATTCATGGGGATGGTTGGATACTATAGGAGGTTCATCTTCTCATTTTCCAACAAGGCTTATGCATTGACCATCTACATGAAGAAGGGTGTAGATTACATGGTGATTTTGGAGGACAAGAAGGCTCTCAAAGCTTCTGAGGAGCTCAAGCAATCCCTTGTTGTAGCTCCAATTCTTGCTAAACCTGATTGGAGTAAACCTTTCATGCTCTACACTGATGCTTCTAATGTAGCTATAGGATGCACTCTTAGTCAATAAGACCAAGATGAGCATAATCATCCAATAGCTTATGTGCTAGTAGGCAGATGGTTTCAATAGAAAAGAACTACTTTGTCATAGAGAGAGAAGGGTTGGCAGTGATCTTTGGTCTCAAGAAGTTTAGACAATACTTGATTGGAGGGAAAGCCACCATTGTCACGGATCACAAGGCTTTGAAGTACATCTTCAACAAGTTTAATGTTGAAGGGAGACTAGCAAGGTGGATGATACTCTTGTCTAAGTATGACTACACCATTGAGGATAGGCCAGGAAAGAAACATGCAAATGCTAATTTGTTATTTAGAGCCTATGATCATGATAGAGATGAGCCAGTGGATGATTCCTTCCTAGATGACGAGGTCATGACAATCTCAGTCACACAAGAGGTTCCAATGGAGTACAAGGAAATTGTGGATTTTGTGACAAGAGGTAACTATCTAGAAGGAGTGTATGCTAGGGAGAGGAAGGCCCTTGCATCAAGATCTAGACCTTACACAATGGTGGAGGATATTCTTTTTCACCAAGGAGCAGATGGTCTACTTCAAAGAGCAGTGGGTAAGGAAGAGTCTATCCTACTCATAAAGGAGTTTCATGAAGGTTTAGTATGTGGAGGACACTTTGCAAGAAAGGTGACTGCTTTCAAGGTTCTAGATGCATGTTACCATTGGAGAGGGGTTTTCAAGGATTGTCTTGATTATTGCAAAACTTGTCATGTTTGTCAAGCTTTTGCTAGAAAATCTACTTCCACTCCACCACTTAGATCCATTTGATTGCTAGGACCTTTTCAAAAGTGGAGAATTGATTTTGTAGGTCCTCTCAATAGAACCCCAAGGAACAATCGGTACATTGTGGTAGTTACTGATTACCTTCCTAAGTGGGTTGAGGCTAGACCATTGAGGGACAAGAATGAAGATGAAGTAGGAGGAGAGCTATGAGAATCATCCACTAGCTCACCTCCATCATGAGGAGAGCTATGAGAAGAGGCAAGGCAAGAAGGAGAATGCTTTCCAAAAAAGGAGAGCTATGAGAAGAGGCAAGGCAAGAAGAAGGTGGAGCCTTTCAAAGAAGGTGATTGGGTAATGTTGTTTGATTCCATTCGATTCAAGAGAGTGCAAAAGAAGTCATAGTGGAGAAGGTGTGGAGCAATGAAACCTATGATCTCAAGGAGTTGGGAGGAAGACACTTTGATAGGATTAATCATGATAAGTTGAAGATGGACCATAGAAGGTAGAGAGACCTTCACTTTGAGGACAAAGTGAAAACTCAGTCCGGGGGTAAATGTAACACCCATTTGTGCATGTGTGTGGTATTGTGATATTTAGCTTGGTATTACAAGTACTTAAGAGAGATTATATATATAGAGATAAAGGATGGTTCTATATTAGTCACGGTGTCGGGGAAATTGTTTGGCCTCGAGAGTGCACCGAGCACCTGGCTGCTTGTGCTTAGTTTGCCGTTATTGTAGTTGATTTAGAGTTTCTCGTAGACTATCATTCTCTTCCTATTCCTGGTGTGTTGGAAATTTCAGCTCTATAAAATTTTGGGTTTTCCTTTGTTTCCTAATGTTGGGCTTCTCGAGGGTTTGTGTTTGTCTTTGGCCTTCGCAAAACTGGCTAGTTCATGCAGGTTCTTCTACGGTTTTGGACCCGACGGTCCCTAAGAAGGGCTGGGAATTTCACAAATAACAAATAGTATTCTATTTGGCTCAACCCGACACCCAGACTACTGAATCAAACCATTTATATAGACGGACTAAGAGCTCCTAAAATGGAACTTCCTTGATGCTAGTCACAGATCAAACACACCATTTTCTCAGGATTTGTCATTCATAAAATTTCAGCTGCAAGGTTCACAATGTTGGAAAAGCCAACCAACTCCAGTTCATACAGTGTCTGCACTAAATTATGACAGAAAATCATTTCAGCTGGCACCTTCACCCACACTCTGTCCAATAACAGTAAAGACGACTCACCTTCTTCCTTCACCTCCCAGCAGCACTCCCATCAATGCTTTCTCCTTTGAAAACCCTCACAAAGATCCACTGAAAACCCTTGTTCAGCCTCCCCTTCTCTAAATCTTGCAACCACTCCTCGCAAAGCTCATATGGTATTTTCTTGAAAGCTCTCTACCGTCCTTTCCCAAAAAACCTCTGTCTTTCTCGAAAGTTCCTGCAAACTTCTCTCTTGAAACTCCTTTGGCATTTCCCGAAACTGCCAGTCCTTCTCACTGTGAAGAACTCAACTCCTGCCCAACCTTGCCAACTTCCCTCTCGAAATCCTCTGGCATTTCCCGAACTGTCAGCCCCTCTCACTTTTGATAATTCTCAATATGAAGAACTCAACTCCTGCCAACTCTTCTCTTGAAAACTTCCCCTGTCATTTCCCGAAACTGTCAGCCCTTCTCACTGTGAAGAACTCAACTCCTGCCCAACCTTGCCAACTTCCCTCTCGAAATCCTTTGGCATTTCCCGAACTGTCAGCCCTTCTCACTTTTGATAATTCTCCTTGTCAAGAACTCCTGCCCACTCTTCTCCTGAAAACCTCCCCTGTCATTTCCTAAAAACTTCCTGCCCAACCTTGTTAACTTCCCTCTCGAAAATCCTCTGTCATTTCCCAAAAACTTCCTTGTCCTTTCTTCTCAAAGTTTTGTACAACTTCTCTCAAAAATCTTTGTCTCTCTCAAAAATTTTCCCGGAAATCCTTGTCTCTCTCAAAATTTTCTGCAAACTTCTCTATCAAAAATCCTCTGGCATTTCCCAAAAACTGTCTGCACTTCATCACTTTCGATTATTCTCCTTGTCAAGAACTCCTGCACACTCTTCTCCTAAAAACCTCCCCTGTCATTTCCCAAAAACTTCCTACCCAACCTTGTCAACTTCCCTCTCAAAAATCCTCTGGCCTTCTCACTGTGAAGAACTCAACTCTTGCCAATTCTTCTCTTGAAAACTTTCCCTGTCATTTCCCGAAACTGTCAGCCCTTCTCTCTCGAAATCCTGCAACCACTCCTTGTCAAGCTCATCTAGCATTCTCCCCAAAACTCTCTACTGTCCAGCCCTCATCTCTCTAAATCCTGCAACCACTCCTTATCAAGCTCATCTGGCATTTTCCCAAAAACTCTCTACTGTCCAGCCCTCATCTATCTCGAATTTTCATACCCTGTTCGCATGTGCACTTCCGCAAGACTTTCTCTGAAAACCCTTTGTCAACTTCTCTCTCAAAAATCCTCTGGCACTTTCTCACTGTGAAGAACTCAACTCCTGCAAATTCTTCTCTTGAAAACTTTCCCTATCATTTCCCGAAACTGTCAGCCCTCCTCTCTCTAAATCCTGCAACTACTCCTTGTCAAGCTCATCTAGCATTTTCCCAAAAACTCTCTAGTGCCCAGCCCTCATCTCTCAAAATCCTGCAACCACTCCTTATCAAGCTCATCTGGCATTTTCCCAAAAACTCTCTACTGTCCAGCCCTCATTTGTCTCGAATTTTCATACCCTGTCTGCATGTGCACTCCCGCAAGACTTTCTTTGAAAACCCTCTGTCAACTTCTCTCTCAAAAATCCTTTGGCACTTTCTCAAAACTGTCAGCCCTCATCTTTTGATAATTCTCCCTGTCTAGAACTCAACTCCTACTTAACCTTGCCAACTTCCTTCTCCAAAATCCTCTGGCCCTTTCCCTCCGAAAACCCTACTGTCTTCTCTCAAAAATTCCTGCCAACTTCTCTCTTTTGAAACTCCTCTCCTCATTTCCTCAAACTTCCTGTCCAACCTTGTCCACTTCCCTCTTGAAAACTCCTCTCCTCATTTCCCAAAATCCTTGTCTCTCTCGAAAATCCTTTGGCATTTTCTGAAAACCCTACTCCTTTCTTCTCTCAAAAATTCCTGCAACTTCTCTCTAAAATCCTCAAAATCCTCTGCCATTTTCTGAAACTGTCAGCCCTTCCTCACTTTTGATTATTCTCCTTGTCAAGAACTCTTGCACACTCTTCTCCTGAAAACCTCCCCTGTCATTTCCCAAAAACTTATTGTCCAACCCTCCTCACTTTTTCCCGAAACAAGGTAGCAAAACCACACCCGAGACATATTATCATAAATCCATGTTCCTTACAACAAATAAAAGAGAAAAGAAAATTTATCACACCAAAAGCCTCATGGGTACACGTGGGCTATCCCAACGACAATGGTTAACTAAAGTTAGTCATAGCTAAGATAGAGGGTGTGGTGCCCACATTTTTTGTTTTTTTTCAAAATAAAGAAGAAGAAGTGTATAGAGAAGTCGGATTGCGCCTGTAAGGCTGAAGAAGGCAAAGAAAAGAGTCTTTGGGATGAAACCCAAAGTAAAGTGACTTCGGGTCATAAGGCAAAGTACTCAGAAATGCCCTGTCAGCATACAACCCAAAGTAAGGAGTCTTTGTATCTGGGGAAGCTCAACCTAAGGCAAAGTCAGTCTAACAACCTTTCATCAGGGCGAGAAATTCAAGAAGGGACCGTTCAAAAACTGGTGGCCCATATGCGCAAAGGTTGATTGTTAGTGACAGGTGCATGCAAGAGGTGTGATTTCTTGGTAGAAACTCGAAGTGAAGAAAGACAAAGAAAGCGCAACTCTATAAAAATCAAACTCGCAACGACGAAATGTCGAGTAATTCTCCTTTGCCGCTGAGAAGTCATCTTGCAGGTGATCATGGGAAGGGAAATAGAGTTGGAAACGTGTTAGTTTGTAAGGGAGAAGTCATAAGAGTGAACTCAAGAGACAATGAGAAAGCAAGAGAGATGGGAGGAGGAAAGAAAAACTCTGAATTTGCAGTGAGAAATCATGCGATTCGGAGGTTAGATGTGATTGCTAGGATGAAAGTCTTGACCCAACTTTGGATCACTTTCTTGGCATGGAACTAGAATGTGAGTTTTCTAGGTTTCATGATAGAAATCATCGAGAGCAAGTGTCTTGATGGACCCAAGGAAGAAGGGAAGAGAGGAAATCCGGGTCGCTAGACAGAGTCGGATTGGAGACTAGTACTTGGGAAAGAAGTAGGCTCGGAGCATGGGGCCACGTTCTTGGGGAAGGGAGAGATAGCTCAAGAAACCCAAGAAGTGAGGGATGCATTCTCGTCAAAGTGGACAAAGAATAGGTACAAAGTCGAGAGCTACAAAGACCCTGTGAAGAGAGGAATTTTGAGTGCTCTGATGGCAATCCTGAAGTCGGAGAGAACAACGTATGTGATGAAACACCAAGCGGTGTTCTTTCACAAGTTATTTGCAAGAGAACTGATCAATTGGGCGAGGTGTTTCCATGGGAGAACGCGACAAATGGTGTGGAATCTGTGGGATAAATCGCCTCCACACTACATCGTGTCGTTTGTAGTGCATTTCTACCTCAGGTTGAATTTGCTAAACTCGGTGGAGCAAACTCGGATGGTGTCGCATTTCCATCTCAATTTGTGAAAGGAGGTCAATATAGAAGAGCAGCAGTACATTTTGCAAATCAGGAGCACCAATGAGTACTATAAAGTGAGTACTTTGAACTCAAAGAAGAGAAGTCGGCAGGGGGAAGCTGAAGACACAAAGAAACCTCGGAAGACCAAGAGAGGAAACCCAAGGTGAGGTATGGTGGTGATCGAGTTGGAAGATGAAGACTCGGAAGGTGATGCCGAGCTCAAGACCGAAGACTTGGAGCACAAGGAGGAACCCGAGCTAACGATACAGAGTGGAGATATGAGTAGTGATAGCAATGAAGGAGGAGAAATGACATTGGCGCCAGCTGCTACAGAAGAAGAAGAAGAAGTGCAGGCAGAGATCGAGGCCGAGGACAACATGAAGTTGGAAGACGAAGTACCCGAAGCAGAAGAAAAGATTGCAGTTCAGAGAGGAGTTTGCTCAAGACGTTAGGCAAAGTACGATGCAGGCCCGAGTAATGTGCAAGAAGAAGTGAATGCAAGCTCGGGAAGCAAGGCGTCCATTTCTATACGAAGACTGCAGAGAAGAACACGAGTATTGGATGAACAAGAAGTACAAAGAGAAGTGGCCATGCAAGAAGAAGTAAACCCGAGCAATGGAGTCGAGTACCTGCGAGATGTGGTATGTCCTCTTTTGGTAAAGTTGGAGTACAAGGAGAAGGAGATGCAGTCGACTTGTCTAGAGGTAAAGATTGTATTGCAAGTGTTGTCCCGATTAGAAGAAGAGAATTCGGAGTTGAAGAAGAGTATAACCCGAGGTGAGGAAGAGAGGGAAGTACTACGAGCGGAGGCAATAGTGAGGACTTAGGTAATTGAAGACCTGAAGAGAGAAGTGAGATATCAAGACGATCTTGTGAAGAAGAGTGACATAGCAAGGGAGAGACAAGTAGCAAAATACTAGATCTTGAAGCAACAGTTTGCTGATTCAAGAGTAGAAGTTATCCATGCTATGGCGAGAGTAGCAGCGAAGGATCAAGAGCTAGATAGGGTGATGGAGGGTGTCGAGGAGAAGAAGCAACTTTGGCAAAGAGAGTTGGCAGCATAGTATAGGGCAGAAGAGAGATTACAAGAGTTACTTCGTAATCAGGAGGAGAAGGTTGTACAAAAGGAGAAGGAGAAGGAGACAATGAAAGCCGAGTTTGAAGCGGAATTTGTGATGTACAGGGAGGACTGGCTTGCAGATCAAGAGCAAGAGAGGATGATGAGATTGGAGCCATTGAAGGAGATTGTACTCAAGATGAATGCAATGTTGAGTACAAAAGCCAGTGTTTGGATTGAAGAGACAAGGCTGCACGAGTTGAAGTTGTTGGTGTAGGAGACAAGGCAAAGACAGGTGAAAGATACAGATTTGAACGCGTTGTTGATAAGTCTCCGGACTCGTGTAGACAGGAAGATATTAGAAGTAGAAGATAATATTGCAATCAGATTAGACTTAGTGAAAATAGAGATAGAAAAACTTTGGAAAGATGTTAGAGCCAAACCCAAAGTAGATAACATAGGAGTGCAGATGTCTTCGGAGTTAGAGATGGAGACATTGGAGAAGAGTGGGTTGAGCAATGAAGAGTTAGATAGATTACCCACTAGTGGAATTTCAGATCAGGAAAGAGAATTGTTGGATCTGGTAGAAGAAGTAGAAGATGTGAAACCCGAGGACAGAGTAGTAGGAAGTAAGATTACTTTGGGTTTGGGTTTGAAAGGCGATGACAAAGTAGACATTGGATCGGGTTAGTAACAGTTTTGAGATTTGAAGAGGCAGATATGAAGAGATTCATTGTCATTTTGGATCTACAGGTTAGAAAAGTTGTTGTAGAATGGTATAGTTGTTAGAACTGTCAATTTGTTCACTACTTAAGAGTGGCATTTGGAGAGAAATGTTGTTAAGTGCTCATAATTTTTGAGAATAGATAAAGCAAAGTGCTGTGACATAGTGCTCGTTGCTTGAGCTTGATTCTGAGTATCAACTTTGTACTTGTGTTTGTGCGTGTGTGAAGAAAGTCAAAGTGCAAGTCAGAGTGCTTATTGGATGTTGGATTCCACAGCCTTGATCTTCATTCTATGTGTTTGATCCTGAGTGAAGTGCAATCAAAGCAATGCCTTGATAGATCAAAGAGGAATTGTAGTGTTGGTAGTATTCTTCATTTGTGAGTGCAGTGCAAGGTTGATGTGAAGCAATTTAGATCAAGGAAGTTGTGCCTTCAGTGGAGGGGTGGAACACAATTTTGAGGCAAAGTCATTTTGTAGTGAAGTGCCATTTTTGGGAGAGCCTAAATCATCACAATCAAGATTGTTTGGAAAGATTTGATGGAGTTGTGATTAAGGAGTGTGAATTCATGAGAAGACTGCAAATTAGTGCTTGTTACTCTCTTTTGGGTGTGGTTTCTACCTGAGAGATTAAAGACGCAACCAAGAAGAACTATATGTTACTGTTTGACTTCGTATTTGACCAATTCTGACTCGTATCTTTGTGGGAATAAACTTTACTTACCCGATTACTGCAAAAGTGATATTTGTTGAGTTGTCACAGAAAGGACCTTACTTTAGAGGAAGTAGAAAAGATGAGCACCTCTATTTTGGATTTTAGTGTGTTGACTTGGTATTATTCCTAAGTGTTTGGCTTTGAGGAAAGAGTTGAGAACTCTTGGGCCCGCAGACCTTTTTGTTTTGGATTCTTCTTTAGTCCAAGGATAGCCCATGTGACGGAATCCTTGACTTAGTGGTTGGGTCAAGATAAGACCACATGCTTAGGGGAATATACCCATGTGAATGGATATTCCTTTCTACTTTTTGACTTTACTTGACTTTTAGTCTAGTAACTTGAGTTACTACGGTAATTAGTAACTTTGGTACGTAACTATTTCACAGGTATATAAACAATGGGTGAGGAGGTACTCATCATCCTTTCATTTGCAACTATCTCTCTCTCATTGAGTTCTCTAGTGAGCAATGTCTTGAGTCTTGGAGTGTTAGCCTTAGAGGAGTATGATGGAGTTTGGATTCCTTGCCTTCTTAGTCCATGGTGTGCTACCATAATAGCCATCAGAGGTTCATCTTGAGTGGGAGATTGGCCGGCTCACAAGATTGACAAGCTGAGGAGCTTGTAAGAGTTCTAGCAGAAGGCTGGAGAGAGCCTACATGAGGCATACACTCGCATGAGGCAGCTGATCTGTTTCACTTAGGGAGTGACTGAGGCCCAGGCAGTCCAGTTTTGGTATGGGATATTGGACAAGGAGTTGCAACGTAGAGTTTGTGATGCTACGTTGTTACAAGCTACTTTGCCTACTTTGGCAATGGTCTTTGGTTTAGCTGAGTGTATTGAGCTCAACATGGTGGAGGAGTGAGTGGTGATATTTGGATTTGGTAGGGAGACCTCATCCACGCCTATGACCTTTTCTAGAGTGCAGCAAAGGACACCACGCCCAGTTGGTTTTTGAGGATAGGATGGACAACCCAAATCCTATAGAGCGAGTGAAGAGCCTAGTGGAGTTAGACCCTTACCTTCATTTGCGGGTCAACAGTAGCCAGTGAGTGGTGGTGTTGCTTGTTGGACTTGTGGTGGACCTCACCATCGGAGAGAGTGTACTCAGGGCAGTGGACCTGATACCTCAGGTGCATCACAGCCAACACAAAGGCAGTGTGAGCATTGCCATAGATTTGGTAACACTAGTGACTGGTGTTTTGACCTAACCCGGAGTTACGGAGTGGTAGGGCTGCTATGGTAGGTAGTAGAGGAACTCCAATTCATGGAGGACAAGGTGGTAGAGGATCTACACCTAGTAGGAGTGCAGTACCTGCCCTTACTTTTGACACAGCTATGGCTACTCGGATTGAGCAGTTGGAGTAGAGATTGGCTAGTATGGCTATTGCTCAAAGGAGATCAGATTCGGGTGCTGAGGCTTCCACCTCATATGCTGGTGATAGAGATGCTTTGGACTTCATGTGCGGAGCAGCACAAGTGGATGCATCTGCAACAGTGACTAGGAGTGCAATATGTGCTCCTAAGCCTAAAGGAGCATCAATGGAGTTGGACCCATAGAGAGGAGAGGTTGGGAGACAAGTCAGACTTCCCTAGTCTTTCACGCTATCTAAGGCATTGCAGATGACATCCATGGTTCCTAGACGTCCTAGTGTGGGTGTGGTAGGTGGTGATGGAGTACATGATGGACTACCTGCTAGTCAGCCACCTACCACTACACAGACTAAGTCTAGCATTATGTTGGGGGCGGCTCAGCTGATTATGCGGCGTCCTTTGTTTTTTGCTAGTGACATGTTTACATTGGGAGTTGACCCAGCCCTAATGTTCCAGTTGGTTGCCACACTTTGTGAGAGTAGGGATGATGTGGTTCCTACTACTAGGGCAGAGGTGGTTGATAGTGGAGCTGACTTGGTTGAGGAGCACGGGATTTGTTCAGCAACTAGTGGTTTATGGCAGGCAACAACTGCTAGACTAGAGGAGTTGCCAACTAGACCGGCCTTTGAGAGCACACGGTTCACACCTGGTGTTGTCCTATTGGATAACCAGAGGGGGATTTTCCATTTGGTGGGACCTTCAGGGAAGGTCTATACACCACAGAGAGTCTTGTTAGACTTTGGTGTGCAGCCCCTTATGTTGGGGAAGGCGACAGTTGTCGGTTTGGAGCAACGGAAGACCGATGTGGAGAGGTGTCCATTTCAGATCCAGACATCTCTAGGTGGTGGTTTGACACAGTACATCACACGTTGGGAGCTTGTTGTCCATGTTCAGCCTGGTCATCTGACTGATAGCTTGGTGGTGAGAGCTCAGGCTATTACGACAATAGCTAAGTCATATAATGTGCTAGTTGGGAGAGTAGTGTTATACCCCATGGGTTTCAGCATTGACTATTGGGAGGAGACAGCCTCTTATAGACCTGGTTGGCAGTCTAGTGAGGGACAGGTATGTCACCTACCAGTATGCTTCAGTAGTGGCAGTCTTGGCTTACTATAGTCCGGGACCATGGCAGCATCAGTTTTAGCTTTAAGTGGTGCAGTTACTTGGCCTGTTGACTTGTTGGAGGGGAATGCCCATGCAGAGGATAATCTAGTATGAGAAGAGATCACTCGGCTTTGGAGTACAAGTGGGATTGTTCCATCCACCTCGGATGTTCCATTGTGGAGTTCAGAGGAGGCGTTGCAATAGCATGCAGATCAGTTGGTGCAGCAGACTTGGAGTGGAGCCTTCGTACCATCAGGAGATGAGTGTGAGGATCAGCCTCTAGAGGCAATTGCTTTGACACCTCTGGATACCACACTCATTTCTTGGCAATATGTAGTAGAGTGGATATGCCTATTGGAGTTGTTTGGTGGGATCAACACCGGACTAGCTGCGGTGTCATGCAATTGTGTGCCATGCCACCTCCCAAACATTGATGGTACTATGGGCCCAAGCTTGGCACTTGTACATGCAGGCTTGAGGTGTATGTTATGTGGCTCTTCTGGTGGAGCTGCTACTATGTTAGTGTGTGATAGCTGTTCAAGAGGATGGCATATGGCATGTATGACTCCTCCCCTCATGGTGGTTCTTCAGGGATAGTGGTTATGACCTAGATGTACTTGACCTATAGCTAGTTCATTCTTTATATGGTATAAATTGCAGAGAGGCGACTAACGATGGGGCTCCATAACACCCGGCCTCCTGATCTTTATCCATTATAGGGTATACCATATACATAGAATAGATGACTATCTGGAGTTAGAGGGACCTAACTGCCAGCTAGGAAGGAGATTGTGGCACTTTAGAGTCTATGTATGACTTATGTGTGAGTTGTGTTTCTATAGTGTATGATGTTGACAACAATGTATGTTGTGTAGCGATGTATATACGCACAACAACTATCACACCATTTGTAGTGTCGCATCTAGATTACTTGGACACTAGAGTTGCAATGATAGTAGTTAGAGTTATTTTAGTTATTTCTCAAAGACTACTTTCTGACTGTCAGATTTCATGTTGGAGTACTGACTTCACGGTAGGGCCCACCGTCACTTTGCACCATTTGCACCATTGAGTGTGCCGTTAGTGGGACCGTTAGGATTTCAGACCTAGCTTGAGTGCAAGGGTATACTTTTGAAGTGCAGCTCCAGAGAGCTCTATAACACCCATTTGTGTAGGTGTGTGGTATTGTGATATTTAGCTTGGTATTACAACTAATTGAGGATATTATTTATATATAGATAAGGATGGTGTCGTGCGTATATACATTGCTACACAACATACATTGTTGTCAACATCATACACTATAAAAGCACAACTCACACATAAGTCATACATAGACTCTAAAGTGCCACAATAATCAGATTGCTTAACATTCTCAACTCAACTCAACTCAGATCAGTACTTGATCTGTCACTCTATAAACTGCCAACAACTGGGCACTGATTACAGTCAAGCCACACCCACTCAAGTATAGAGAATCCAGGTGACGCTCGCTGGCCTCTGTCCACCATAGCCAGGAACTCGAAGGCTCAACATCAGAGAAGTGAGCTCTCTGGAGCTCATTTCAAAACTATACACCCTGGACTCGAGCTAGCCCTGAAACCCTAACGGTCCCGCTGATGGCACACTCGATGGTGCAAACGGTGCAAAGTGACGGTGGGCCCCACCGTGAAGTCAGTACCCCAAACACAAAATCTAACCGTCGGAAAGTAGTCCCTGAGAAACTGCTAGAATAACTCTAACTACCATCACTGGAACTCCAATGTCCGAGCATCTAGATGCGGAACTACAAATGGCGTGACAGCTGTCTTGCATATATACATCGCTACACAATATACATCGCTGTCAACATCATACACTATAAAAGCACAACTCACACATAAGTCATACATAGACTCTAAAGTGCCACAATCGCCCTCCTAGCTGGCGGTTAGGTCCCTCTAACTCTAGATAGCCATCTACTCTAAGTATATGGTATACCCTCTAATGGGCAAAGATCAGAAGGCCGGGTGCTATGGAGCCCCATCATTAGTCGCCTGTCTGCAATCTATACCATATAAAGAATGAACTAGCTATAGGTCAAGTACATCTAGGACATAACCACTATCCCTGAGGAACCACCATGAGGGGAGGAGTCATACATGCCATATGCCATCCTCTCGAACAGCTATCACACACTAACATAGTAGCAGCTCCACCAAAAGAGCCACATAACATACACCTCAAGCCTGCACGTACAAGTGCCAAGCTTGGGTCCATAGTACCATCAATGTTTGGAAGGTGGCATGGCACACAATTGCGCACATGATCCTTCCAAACAACACCATCACGTCCTTCTAACACGAGGACTCCAGATGGCAAAACCTCGCACACTCTCAAGATAGTGCGGCCTATAGAAACATCAAGTGTCGTTGGTGTTGTCTGCTGTAGATATACATAGTCGCCTGGATGATGAAATCGATGGATCGAGGGTCTATAACCTCCTCCTCGAATGGTAGCATAGCGTAAAGTATCTCTATGCTGAGCAATCACCAAGTTCTCAAAGGCCATCGGCATCACTCTCCAAAAGATCTCTGCATGCTGAGAACATGTGCTCATCCATACATCGGGGTCATCCAAGTCCAAAACTACAGTAGCATCTCGACGAATGGCTGCAGGTAAATCTGGATCTTGTCCATAGAGTAGAAAGTATGGAGAGAAGGATGCTAAGGAGGCTTGCCGGCTGAACCGATAGCCCATGGCCAACCAAGGTAACTGGAGATCCCAATCTCCCAAGTGGCCTCTTTGCAAACCATACTTTTGCAATCCTCTCTTCACCGTCTGAACCACTCTCTCTGCTAAGCCATCTGCCTCAGGGTGATCTTGGGATGTAGTACGATGATCAATCAAAGCCTTGTCACACAAGACCTGAAACTCTCCCAAGAACTCTGTACCCTGATCAGTCAAAACCTCAGCTGGTGCACCAAAATGACTAAGAACTCGATCCAGGAACAAGTAAGTTGTCCCTTCACTAGACTTGTCAGGAAGTGCCACCAACTCAATCCACTTGGAAAAGTGCTCCACCATCACCAAAACATACCGATGATGTCTCACAGTCAGCGGTAAAGGCCCGGCGAAGTCCAAACTCCAACGGTAACCCAATCCCATGATAGGTAATGGATGTAACTGTGGCGTAGGAGCATTGAATGATGCTCTAACTCGGTCACAAACCATACATCTGGCAACAAACTGCTGTACCTCGGTCTGCATACCGTGCCACCAATAATGACTCTGGAGTAAGCTATATGTACGCTTTACTCCAAAATGTCCTAGCTCCTCATCAGCATGACGGACCAACTGTGGTCTCTGTGATGGAAGTGGTACTACTTGCACTCTACCATCCTCCCATACAGGCAAAAGGTGTCTACCCTCCAATCTGAACCGTCTGGCTCGCTGAAGAACACGGTCTCTCTCCTTGGCCCCAATTGTGCCACCCACAACACCAGTGCAAAGATAGTCCATCACTAAGACATCATCATGAATGTCTCGCTGAACTGTACCAATATCTTTTGGATCTGTGACCTCAATAACTCCTCCTGTATGTGCTAAGAGAGATACCACCAAAGTCTCTGCAAATATACATAGAAAGGCCAATGCATGCCAACCTGGCACCATCTCCTCATCTTTCTCACCATGCCAACGTGCTCCGGTCTGATCCTGCTGGCTGGGACATGGGTTTCTACTCAACCCATCTGCATCACGGTTCACCACTCCAGGTCTGTGAACAACCGTGAAATCATACTCTTGTAAAATCAGAGCCCATCGTGCAAGCTTCCCTGAAAGCTTGTCGGACTCCATCAACCACTTCAGCGGCTGATGATCAGGGTTGAGAGTGAAGGGGTTACCAAATAGGTAACATTGGAAATGTGCTACTGCCCAAACTGCTGCCAAGCACTCTCCCTCATATGAACTATACTTCGCCTCCGCTGAATTGTTGGAGTGACTAGCATAGGCCACCACAAACTCCTTCTCCTCATCATCATGCTAGGTGAGCACCGCTCCAAGCCCCAACATACTCCAATCAGTGTGAACCTGAAATGGTCGTCTCCTGATTGGTCTCCTCAAAATAGGAGCAGATGTCAACCTCTCCTTGAGCTCTACAAAATCTCTCTCCTGCTCATCTCCCCAACACCACTCCTGTGTAAGCTTGGTCAGCTTTGTCAAGGCCTTGGCAATGGCACTAAATCCTCTAACATAGCGGCGATAGAAGTTTGCCATTCCAAGGAATGCTCGCACTCTGCTCACATCCGTAGGCCGAGGAATACGTGCAATAGCCTCCACCTTGGTCTGCTAGACACCAAGTCCTCCGGGGTAGATAGTGTGACCCAAATACTCAACCTGCTCGTGGAAGAACCTACACTTCCCAGGATGTAGTTTGAGTCCATGAGATCTCAACCTCTCAAACACCTCCAACAACTGTCTCTCATGCTCTTCCACAGTAGTGCTATAAACCAAAATGTCATCAATATAGCACCAAGAAAAATCCAATCTAGCTAGGATCCTATCCATGACCCTCTGGAACTCAGCAGGAGCGTTCTTTAACCCAAATAGTAAGAACCTCCACTGATATAACACATCCTTGCCATGAGGATCAATAGCCCAAAATGTTGTCTTGGACTTATCCCCCTCCCTGATTGGCAACTGATGATATCCTGCTCGAAGATCCAAAGTACTAAAGACCTTTGCATGCCCAATCGCATCAAAAATCTCCTCCGGTGTAGGCATGGCATACCGATCAGCCCTGGTCTGTCGGTTGATGGGACGGTAATCTCCACACATCCGCCTATCTGTATAGTTGCCATGCATATCCTTCTTGGCTGGCATCACTGTTGTTGATGCATACTCTCCATGTGAAATCTCCACCAAACCAGCCTCAAAAAGGTCACTACTCCGGCTCTAAATCAATGTCCTCTCCATCTCACTATATCAATAAGGACGTCGGAAAACTGGTGTGTCACTAGTCAGCTCAATCCGTATACCAGGTCCCTTCAGAGCACCCAAATCCTTCATACTGAAGGCAAAACAACTCGTGTGACTCCTCAAGAACCTCCAAACCCTCCGTCTTTCCTCTCCAGTCAGCTTGGGTCCAAGATCTGGCTCCCAAGTATCCTCTGTAACTGTAGTAGGAGTGGAAGACGTACTGACTGGCTGCTACATTGGGCCCTTGGGAGCAATAGTGTCATGCTCCCGACCACTAGAGGTCCTAACCTCTGTGTGAAAAACTCCCTCCACTCTGGCTGCAAGCTCCACACGTCCTCTGGCTGCATCCCATGTGGACCAAGGGTGTAATCCAAGTAGCCCACGCTCACCTGGATGGACTCCAAGTAGACCACTCTCCCTAGTAGCTAGTGGATGTGTCCCAAGAATACCATGTCCACTCGGTCCATCACCCCCAACATGTGCCTGAATCGTCTCGATAGGCACAGGGCTCACAAGTGTCCGAGTGGTGATGCCTATCAAGCGCATCTTACGCTGCTCTGCCAAACCAAGGCTCACAATCCAGGTCAAACAGTTCAGGTCCATAGCCTGACCTAACACTTGACGCCTGGATGCCTCTGACACTGCTGGAACAGCGGTAATACCGGTGCAAAAACCCATTGCCCGCTCTCTCTCATCAGCATTGGGCTCCACCAATTGCTGTAACTATGAGTCCCAAACAAGTCCAGGTCCTCCCTCTCGAAAAGCATGAGAGCTTGGGAAACTCATGAGTGTAGGAAATGCAGCTCTAGGCTGTCCAACTAGGTTCACCACTGCCATAGGTGACCTATCAGCCACTACCACTATCTGAGACTGACGCCCAACATCCAAGATATCATTAACAAGAATGTGGTCCAGTCGCTGAATCCCATCATAAGCACGCTGTAGAACCTCTCTGGGTAAGAGGTTCGTCCACCAAAGACGAAGACGGTGAGCCCGTGATCCCACTCTGGCATCTAACAATACAGCAGGTCCCATCCATGAATGGACCTGATGTGTACTCGCCACCACTCTAGTGCAAGAATCACCCATCAATGGAACGTTCTCCAAAAGGTAAGCTCGAGAAACAGACTGATGAACCTGGTAGCTTAGGACTGATCTCTGGGCGTGGTGCACTCTGCTGCTGGAGAAACAGACTGAGGATCCTGAAGACCCAAACCACGGCCCGCACGTGTATGTCCCTGACATGGCCATCCAGAAATCACCAAGTGAATAGGCCCATGTCTCTCTAGGTCATGCACCCCCAGTAAGGAAATGTCTCCTGGTAAGGCCTTCTGGTAACCTCTGACTGCTGACATTGGTAATAACTCCGGATACCGATAGGCCAAGTGTGCCACATGATGTTGAGAGACTCACCTAGCAGTCTCATCTCTCTCTACATACAAGTACCTCTGTACTCGGATACCCGCCTGTAACACCGCAGCTAGTCCGGTGCTGATCCCACCAAACAACTCCAATAGGCATATCCTCTCTACTAGATACTGCCAAGCAATGAGTGTGGTATCCAGAGGTGTCAAATCAATCGCCTCTGGAGGCTCATCCTCACACTCATCCCCTGATGGTACGAAGGCTCCACTCCAAGCCTGCTGCACCAACTGATCTGCATGCTGCTGCAATGCCTCCTCTGAACTCCACAATGGAACATCCAAGGTGGATGGAACAATCCCACTCGTACTCCATAGCCGAGTGATCTCCTCTGGTACTAGAGTATCCTCTGCATGGGCGTTCCCCTCCAACAAGTCACCAGGCCAAGTAACTGCACCGTTGAAAGCTAAAATTGATGCTGCCATGGTCCCGGACTATAGTGAGCCAAGACTGCCACTATTGAAGCATACTGGTAGGCGACATACCCGTCCCTCACCAGACTGCCAACCAGGTCTATAAGAGGCTGTCTCCTCCCAATAGTCAATGCTGAAACCCATAGGGTATAACACTGCTCTCCCAACTAGCACATCATATGACTCAGCTATCATCGCAATAGCCTGAGCTCTCACCACCAATGGAACATCCAAGGTGGATGGAACAATCCCACTCGTACTCCATAGCCGAGTGATCTCCTCTGGTACTAGAGTATCCTCTGCATGGGCGTTCCCCTCCAACAAGTCACCAGGCCAAGTAACTGCACCGTTGAAAGCTAAAATTGATGCTGCCATGGTCCCGGACTATAGTGAGCCAAGACTGCCACTATTGAAGCATACTGGTAGGCGACATACCCGTCCCTCACCAAACTGCCAACCAGGTCTATAAGAGGCTGTCTCCTCCCAATAGTCAATGCTGAAACCCATAGGGTATAACACTGCTCCCCCAACTAGCACATCATATGACTCAGCTATCATCGCAATAGCCTGAGCTCTCACCACCGAGCTATCAGTCGGATGACCAGGCTGAACCTGGACAACAAGCTCCCCACGTATGATGTATTGTGTTGAACCACCACCTAGAGGTGTCTGGATCTGAAATGGACAACTCTCCACATCGGTCTTCCGTAACTCCAGACCAACAACTGCAGCCTTCCCCAACATAAGGGGCTGCGCACCAGAGTCTAACAAGACTCTCTGTGGTGTATAGACCTTCCCTGAAGGTCCCACTAAACAAAAGATCCCCCTCTGGTTATCCAATAGGACAACACCAAGTGTAAACCGCGCTCTCTCAAAGGCCGGTCTAGCTGGCAACTCCTCTAGTCTAGCGGCTGCTGCCTGCCATAAACCACTGGTCGCTGAACGGATCCCATGCTCCTCAACCAAGCCAGCTCCACTACCAACCACCTCTGCTCTAGTAGTAGGAACTGCACCATCCCTACTCTCACACAACGTGGCAGCCAACCGGAACACTGGGGCTGGGTCAACTCCCACTGTAAAACATGTCACTGGCTGAAAATAAAGGATGCCGCATAATCAGCTGAGCCGCCCCCAACATCATGCTAGACTCAGTCCGTGTAGTAGCAGGTGGTTGACTAGCAGGTACTCCATCAGGTACTCCATCACCACCTACCACACCTGCACTGGGACATCTAGGAACCATGGATGTTGTCTGCAATGCCTCAGATAGCATGAAAGACTGGGGAAGTCTGACCTGTCTCCCAACCTCTCCTCTCTGTGGGTCCAACTCCACTGATGCTCCTCTAGGCTCTGGAGCACGTACTGCACTCCTAGTCATTGCTGCAGATGCATCCACCTGTGCTGCTCCGCACATGAAGTCCAAAGCATCTCTATCACCAGCATATGAGGTGGAAGCCTCAGCACCCGAATCTGATCTCCTCTGAGCAATAGCCATACTAGCCAATCTATGCTCCAACTGCTCAATCCGAGTAGCCATAGTTGTGTCAGAAGTAAGGGCAGGTACTGCACCCCTACTAGGTGTAGATCCTCTACCACCACCTCTACCACCTTGTCCTCCATGAATTGGAGCTCCTCTACTACCTGCCATAGCAGCCCTACCACTCCGTAACTCCGGGTGTAGGTCAAAACATCGGTCACTAGTGTGACCAAATCTGTGGCAATGCTCACACTGCCACTGTGCTGGCTGTGATGCACCAGAGGTATCAGGTCCGCTGCCCTGAGTACACTCTCTCCTATGGTGAGGTCCACCACAAGTCCAACAAGCAACACCACCACTCACTGGCTGCTGCTGACCCAAAAATGAGGGTAAGGGTCTAACTCCACTAGGCCCTCCACTCGCTCCATAGGATCTGGGCTGTCCACCCTGTCCTTGAAAACCAACTGGGCGTGGTGCACTCTGCTGCACTCTAGAAGAAGTCACAACCGTGGATGAGGTCTCTCTACCAAATCCAACTGTCACCACTCTCTCCTCCACCATGTTGAGCTCAATACGCTCAGCCAAACCAAAGACTACTACCAAAGTGGGCGAAGTAGCCTGCAACAACGTAGCATCACAAACTCTACGTCGCAACTCCCTGTCCAGTATCCCATACCAAAACTGGACTGCCTGGGCCTTAGTAACTCCCTGAGTGAAACTGATCAGCCGCCTCATGCGAGTATATGCCTTGCGTAGGCTCTCTCCAGCCTTCCACTGGAACTCCTGCAAGCTCCTTAGCTTGTCAATCTGCACTCCCTGGTAGTTTTGCCTCAAACATAGGAAGAACTCAACCATGGGGTTAAACCCCGGTACCACACCACCTCTTGCAGCAGTTCCTCCACTCGTAGTAGCACTATCTCCAGCTAGTGCACCTCCACTAGCTCCACCCACACTACTCGAGCTAGAACTTGTAGGTACAGCCGATCTACTCCTGGCCACCGAGCCTGAAGTGATGGAGACATAGTGTGGAGACCAATACTGCTCCATAACTCAATCTCCTCCAAATGAGCTCTCCTGAACTCATGGTAATCATCCATCGGTGGACCCTCCAAGTGCTGAAACAACCCCTTCCATGCCATGAAGGGTGTGAACAAAGTCGGGTTCCACATCTGCTGCAGATCACACCAACTATCGAACTCTTGGATGAAGTCATCCAACTCAATGGTACCCACTGTACCAGAGTAATGCCTAGGGCCTTTGGAGGCCCCATAAATCTCGTCCATGTCCCACAACAACGGTGCGGACACACCAAGTGCACTCTCAACTGAATCAGCTCCGGTGTCGAACTCCAACTCAGAGTCAATCTCCTCCCTCACTGGGACCTGAGATACAAGCTGATACCGAGTACCACTCCGAGTAAACCCACTACGTACTGCAGGGCTAACTCCTCTGGAATCTCCAAAGAACTCCGTCGTGACCACGTAATTGCAATAGCAAACCCGAACCACCAACTGCAACTGCAAGTCGCAACCACAAGTACCCCACCAAGTGCTAACACCACCACGTGCCAACACCAACTAAACACCACCCACTAATGTAACTCTACCAAGATAACTACACTAGGGGAAGGGCAACCTATAACCTGCCATCATAACATGCACTCTCACGGTCTGCAGGTCATCACTTCCTGCCTCACTGGAGAGAAACAAAGGTAGTCTGACTGGTCATCACTCCAGCCTCACCACCGAGAGCACACCAGAGCACCAACGCTCAAAAGTCAAGGCACCTCACACAAACATGGTGCACAAACAAGAAGCAAAGAATGGAGGGGATCTAATCACAAGAAATCTAAATGAAAACCCTCCATCTCATAACACAACACGGGACTGACTCTACCACCATTTGGCATTTGACATAAGAGTAGTTCGTATCTAAGTCCTAAGCTACCAGGATCACCAAGAATGGGATCAAACTACCTCTCCTAGCCAAAGCTACATGTGTATAGGTGACAGTGGCACAGTCACTATGACAACAAGTGAGGGTGGACCAGTTGGCTAGGGCACCAGTCTAGGAACAAGAGATCTAGGGGTCAAACCTTGTTGCGCACAATCTAGCAAGAAAGGCAGATTTTGCCAACCAATGACCAAGATCTACACTAAACTAGCTAGCCTCACGCCAACAAGCTGGCTTGCTGGCCCTTCTAGGCCTTTGTAGCCTCTCATAGCCCACAGCCCTATGCCTCGAAATGCCAAAATTCAGCCAAATGAGGCCTTTCTTGTTGCCACTTCGAACCTCCTCCAAAATTGGCAAAACTTCTCCAAATCTGCGAAACTCCTCCAAACTAGCAAAACTTCTCCAAATCTGGCCAAACATCAAAACTCCTCCAATTCTGGCCCAAAATCTGATGTAAATTTGACGTAAAATCTGACGTAAACCCTAAAGATGGACGTCTGCCAAATCTCCCGCTAACTTTCCACTCGAGCCAAATTGACAAAACGGGTTTTTCCAAATCACAATTTCATGAGCTTTCCAACTCCACCTTCAATTTCACTTTCTGAGCCCAACTCGCAGCAAATTGGTCTTGCCTTCACCTCCTGAGCTCAAAATCACAACACTGCTCAAAAATTGCTCCTTCTTTGCTCGAAATTTGGCCAGCGCTTCCGCACACCGTCCGCCTAACTGCCAAATTTGCATCAACTACACAAGCTTCTGCACACTAGGGAAACACAGAACCTGAATCGAGCTACCACGATCCACCGAGCTGGGAGATACCACCAACACTCAACGTTCCTGCACTCGATTTCCCCCTGACCTCACTTCTCTAATGTAATCAGATTGCTTAACACTCTCAACTCAACTCAACTCAGATCAATACTTGATCTGTCACTCTATAAACTACCAACAACTGGGCACTGATTACAGTCAAGCCACACCCACTCAAGCACAGAGAATCCAGGTGACGCTCGCCGGCCTCTGTCCACCATAGCCAGGAACTCGAAGGCTCAACATCAAAGAAGTGAGCTCTCTGGAGCTCACTTCAAAACTATACCCCCTGGACTCGAGCTAGCCCTGAAACCCTAATGGTCCCACTGATGGCACACTCGACGGTGCAAACGGTGCAAAGTGACGGTGGGCCCCACCGTGAAGTCAGTACTCCGAACACAAAATCTAACCGTCGGAAAGTAGTCCCTGAGAAACTGCTAGAATAACTCTAACTACCATCACTGGAACTCCAGTGTCCGAGCATCTAGATGTGGAACTACAAATGGCGTGACAATGGTTCTACATTAGTCATGATTAGCTAAATTTAGTCATAACTAAGATAGAGGGGACCTTACTTTAGAGGAAGTGAAAAAGATGAGCACCATTATTTTGGATTCTAGTGTGTTGACTTGGTATTATTCCTAGGTATTTGGCTTTGAGGAAAGAGTTGAGAACTCTTGGGCCCACAAGCCTTTTTGTTTTGGATTCTTCTATAGTCCAAGGATAGCCCATGTGAAGGAATCCTTGACTTAGTGGTTGGGTCAAGATAATATCACATGCTAGTGGAATATGCCCATGTGAATGGATATGCCTTTCTACTTTTTGACTTTACTTGACCTTTAGTCTAGTAACTTGAGTTATTGTGGTAATTAGTAAATTTGGTACGTAACTTTGTCACAAGTATATAAACAAGGGGTGAGGAGGTACTCAAAATTATTTCATTTGCAACTATATCTCTCTCATTGAGTTCTCTAGAGAGCAATATCTTGAGTCTTGCCGAGACTTCTCTAGAAGGCAAGATAATGTTCCGTGTTCAATTTTACATTAGGCAAAAGGAGAGTATGAGAGCTCACTTGGAGAGAACATTAGGAGAGGAGAGGGCTGAACTTATGTTAGAGAACCAAGATCCATTTGTATACCCTATAGTTCATTATGATGTCTTTGAAGTGATTTTGTACATCTTGTACACATGAGAGGATTTGGAGAGATTGTGTGAGATGGATTGTAGATTTTGGGTAAAATCTCAAGCTTGAGATCTAGATTTGAAATTTCTATACATTATAGCTTGGGTTATCTTTTGGTTTTCACACTTAAAATTATTGTGAGAGCTAATATGCGCACTGGACTAGAATTTTTTAAAGTTCATAGGGTAAACTGCTCTTGCAACTACATGCTCTCTGGAAAATTTTATAGAGTCTACCATTTCTTCAATTTATTTTGGGTTCATTGTCCTCAAATTTTTCAAGAAAATTCAGTGCATTATATCCTACTTGCTGACTAAAAAATTAGAGAGAGATCATTCTTGCATACAGAGTTATGAGTTTTTGAAGTGAAGGGGGTGGTTATCAGACCAAATCTGAAATATGTGTGATAAATAGAAAGGTGTCTAGGCCAAATGGCTTGATGAAAAGATCTGAAATTTTGCAAGGAGGTATGCCTTGAAGTTGTGATCAAGTGCAAAAAATTTCAAAGGATTGTCACATATTGGTTGAGAGATTTGAGTAAAAGTGTGAGGAACGGTCAATTCTACAAAGTGGAGATCTCATGCATGAGAAGTTTGAGAGCAACAAAAAGCATGTTTGAGTATTAAGATTCATCTTTGGAACATAGAGTGTCATCAAGAGTGGAAATTGAGACTATGTAAGGTTTTTAACGGGTTTGAGGTGATTGTAGGGGTGGATTTGAGGAAAAGAGAGTTTACAATAGAATCTGAAGAGAGTGTTCCTCCACTAATGCACCTCTTCCTAATGACTCTACAAACCTGCAGATTTGAAATGACAATGCACCTCTTCATATCTGCCTATTCACATCTCAAATTGGTTACTTATCCAATCCAATGTCTACTTCTTCCTCGTCTTTCAAACCCAAACTCAAAGTAACTTTACTTCCTATTGCTCTATCCTCGAGTTTCATAATTCCTACCACTTCGACTAGATCTAACAGTTCTCTTTCTTGATCTGACATTTCACTTATGGGTAATCTATCTAACTCTTTATCTTCTGACCCACTCTTCTCTAATGTCTCCAATGGTAACTCCAAAGACATCTATACTCCTACTTCATCTACTTCAGGTTTTACTCTAACATCTTTCTAAAGTTTATCTATCTCTAACTTTACCAAATCTAATCTAATCGTGATATTATCTTCTACTTATTATAATTTTCTTATCTTCACAAGTTCTAAGACTAACTAACAAAGCATTCAAGTTTGTGTCCTTTGCTTGTCTCCTCCTCGTCTCCTGTACCAACAACTTCAACTTGTGCAGCCTCGTCTCTTCAGTACAAACACTGGCCTCTATACTCAGCATTGCATTCATCTTGATTAAGATCTCCTTCAATGGCTCCAATCTCATCTTCCTTTCATGCTCACAATCTGCAAGCCAATCTTCCCTGTACATTGCCAATTCTGCCTCAAACTTGGGTTTCACAATTTCCTTCTCCTTCTCCTTCTGTGCAACCGTCGCTTCCTCATTACAAAGTAACTCTTGAAATCTCTCTTCTTCCCTATATCTCACTGTCAACTCTTGTTGCCATAGTTGCTTCTTCTCTTCTACACTCTCCATCACTCTATTGAGCTCTTGTTTCTTCTCTGCTACCCTCGCCATAGCATGGATAATTTCTAGTCTTGAATTAGCAAACTGCTGCTTCAAGATTTTGTACTCAACTACTTGTCTTTCCCTTGCTATGTCACTCTGCTTCACAAGTTCCTCTTGATACCTCACTTCTCTCTTCAAGTTCTCAATCACTTGACTTTGCACTACTGCATGCACTTGCAGTACTTCCCTTTCCTCCTCACCTTAGATTATACTCTTCTTCAACTCCAAGTTCTCTTCTTCCAGTCTTGCTAATACCTGCAACACAGTCTTCACCTCCGGACACTTTGATTGCATCTCCTTCTTCTTGTGCTCTAGCTTCACTAACAACAAGCACACAACTTCTCGTAGGTAGTCCACTCCATCACTTGCAACTACTTCATAGTGTGGAGTGATCTCCTTTTTTACCTCTTCTTCTCCTGATACTCACCTTCTTCTCTACAATCGTCGTATCGGAATAGACGCTTCACTTCCTGAACTAGCATTCTCCTCTTCCCTTGCCTTGCTTGGACCCACTTCACACTTTGCCTTGCGCCTCAACCAAACTCCCCTTTGAATCGTAATCTTCTTCTCCTCTGGCTCAAGTACCTTGTCCTCCAACTTTGCATCATTCTCTTCCTCGAGCTTCACCCGAACTTCTTCTTCTTCTACAAGTACCGACATCATCTTCCCACCTTCATTGCTATCACTACTCGTATCCCCACTTTGTAGCATGAGCTTGGGTTCTTCCTTGTGTTCCAAGTCTTTGGACTTGCACTTGGCTTTGCCCTTCAAGTCTTCTTCCAATGACGCAATCACCACCATACCTTTCCTCGGGTTTCCTCTCCTGGGTCTTCTGAGGTCTTGTCTTCTCTATGTCTTTGCCTTCTCCTTATTGACTCCGCTTCTTTGACTTTGGAGTACTTACTTCTACCTTTGCACTCTTCCTTGTCTGCATGTAGTACTCATCATTGTTTTGGATTTGAAGAATATACTATTGCTCCTCCGCGTCGACTTCCTTTCTCAAATCGGGATGAAAGTGAGACACCATTCTACTACGCTAAACTGCATTGAGCAAATTCAACCCAAGGTAGAAATGTGCTGCAAACGGCACGATGTAGTGTAGAGGCAACTTATCCCACAAATTCCATACCATCTACCTCGTTCTCCCATGGAAGCACCTCGCCTAATTGATGGGTTCTCTTGCAAATATCTTATGGAAGAACACCGCTTGGTGTTTCATCACATAAGTCGTTCTCTCCGGCTTCAAGATTGCCATGAGAGAACTCACAATCCCTCCTTGACCAGATCTTTGTTACTCTCTACTTTATTCTTTGTCTACTTCAAAGAGAAGGCATCCCTCACTTCTTGGGTTTCTTTGGCTACCTCTTCCTTCCCCAAGAACATGGCACCTTGCTCTGCGCCTGCTTCTCTTTCGAGTTCCAATCTCCAATCCGACTCTGTCCAGCAAGCCGGATTTCCTCTCTTCTCCTCTTCCTCAGGGCCATCCAGACACTTACTCTTGATTATCTCGGTCATGAATCCTAGAAAACTCATGTTCTAGTTCCACGCCAAGAATGTGATCCAAAGTCGGCTCAAGACTTCAATTCTTGCGATCACTCTAACCTCCGAATTGCATGATTTCTCACTATGAATTTGGAGTTCTTCTTTCCTCCTCCCATCTTTCTTGCTTCCTCACTGTCTCTCGGGTTAACTCTCTTGAATTCTCCTCTACACACTAGTGCAGCTTCAACTCTACTTCCCTTCCCCCGATCTCTTACAGAATGACTCCTCAAAGGCAAAGGAAAATTGCTCGACATTGCTTTGTTCTTAGCCAAATTTTTATAGAGTCACGCCTTTTTTATCTCTCTTCAATTTGAGTTTCTTCCAAGAAATCACACCTCTTGCATGCGCTTGTCATTGTCAAGTGTACTTCACGCGTATGACTGCCGGTTTTTGAACGGTCCCTTCTTGAATTTCTTGCCCCAAAGAAAAGTTATTACATTGTCTTTGCCTCGGGTTGAGCTCCCTCCAATAAGAAAACTTCTTACTTTGGGTTGTATGCTGACAGAGCAAGTCTGAGTACTTTGCCTTATGACCCAAAGCCACGTTACCTCGGGTTTCATCCCGAAGACTCTTTTCTTTGCCTTCTTTGGCCATACAGGCGCAATCCAACTTTTCTATACACTTCTTCTTCTCTATTTCAAAAAAAAATAAAAAAATGTAGGTACCACAACTCTTCTCAAGGATTTACTCCAAGCAAGGATACTCCTTTGTCTACTAGGAGCACTTGCTCCTCAACACTATCAACAACAAAGACTCTAAGGAAGAAGTTGGGGATGGAGGATTTCTTGATTTCAAAGCAACAGTGGAACTACAATTTGTTGGAGGATGTTGGTAACCACAAGGCTAACATCACAATGGGCCAATTGATTGCTTTGAACCCTACCTTGAGAAAGGAGCTTAGAGGTGGTTTGAGTTCTACAAGGAGCAAGAGGAAGAAGAAGGAAAAAGCTCCAGTATCAATGGGGTTGGTGGATGCCAAGCTAGCACCATGGGAGACTTGTGAATATGCCTCTAAGATTGATATAAGAGTGAATGGTCACAACATCAAGGATGCATTGGTTGATGGTAGATCAACAATAAATGCCATGTCAAAAAGGTTGATGAAGAAGTAAGGTGTATGCTACCCTCAAGACCTTCAACATTTGTGGTGAGCATGGCAAACAAGCAACAAGTTAGACCAGTAGGGGTGATGGATAAGGTGGTAGTTTCAGTTATGGGAGTTCAAAATCTCATGACTTTCCAAGTCTTGAAGGATTCAAGCTATGACTTACTTCTTGGGAGGACATGGTTGAGAGCAACACACAAAACTGATCAATGGCACAAAGTGTTCTTGAGTATTGGCCATCAAACCATAGAGTCATAGTTCTTGTGACTAACACCACCAACACTTCACATTCAAATACACCGTCTTCCGATTATTGGGAATCTGATTTTGGAGAAGGAGCTTCAGGTTTGGACACAAGCATAGAGGAGGAGACTTCCATGAAGGAGGATGAATCTCAATCGGATTCAAATGTGTATCCCTTGTGTTCTATAGATTTTGCACCTAAGCCAGAGGTTTTGAAGGACCCAGATAAATCACCATTGACACTTGAGGAAGTAGAGAGAAGGTTATCTATCCTCAAGTGTGGCGCAAATGTTACCAAGGAGGAGAAGGTGAGATTTGAGGAGATTTTCCACAAGTTCATGCATGTGTTTGCTTTTAGTTACAAGGATTTGAATGAAGTCACCTTGGAGGAGCACAAGATAGAGGTGGAGTCACATGCAAGACCAATCCGCCAAAAGCAACATTGCATTAGCCCACCAATATCTTTGGTTGCAAAGGAGGAGATTGATAAGCTCAAGGAGGCCGGATTTATCTTTGAGGTGGAGAATTCAGAATGGATGTCTCCAATTGTCATTGTGAAGAAAAAGAATGGCAAGCTTGAGGTATGTGTGGATTACAAGAAGCTCAATGTTACTACCAAGAAATACTACTACCCATTGCCATTCATTGATGAGATCTTGGGGGAGGTTGCAGGTCATGAGAGGTACAATTTTGGAGATGGTTATAGTGGATATAACCAAATCAAGATTGCACTAGAGCATCATCAACTCAGCACATTCACCACACCTTGGGGAACTTTTGCTACCAAGGTCATGCCTTTGAGGCTTTGCAATGCTCTAGCCACATTCCAATAGTTCATGAACAAGGTATTTGAACCTTTCATTGGGAAATTTGTGAGAGACTTCATTGATGACTTTTGTGTCTATGGGAGCAAGGAGGAGCACTTTGAGCACCTAATCAAAGTCTTGCAACGCTTAGATGAGGCAAATGCATCACTCAACCTAGATAAGTGCATTTTTGGATGTGAAGAAGGTCTACTTTTGGGGCACATCATCTCCAAGGATGGAATAGCAGTTGATCTTGAGAAGGTGAGGAAAATCTCAGACCTTCCATTCCCTTCAAGCTTGAAAAATTTATGCCAATTCTTGGGGATGGTTGGATACTATAGGAGGTTCATCTTCTCATTTTCCAACAAGGCTTATGCATTGACCATCTACATGAAGAAGGGTGTAGATTACATGGTGATTTTAGAGGACAAGAAGGCTCTCAAAGCTTCTGAGGAGCTCAAGCAATCCCTTGTTGTAGCTCCAATTCTTGCTCAACCTGATTGGAGTTAGCCGTTCATCCTCTACATTGATGCTTCTAATGTAGCTGTAGGATGCACTCTTAGTCAATTAGACCAAGATTGGCATGATCATCCAATAGCTTATGCTAATAGGCAGATGGTTTCAGCAGAAAAGAACTACTCTATCACGGAGAGAGAAGGGTTGGCAATGATCTTTGGTCTCAAGAATTTTAGACAATACTTGATTGGAGGGAAAGCCACCATTGTCACGGATCACAAGGCTTTGAAGTACATCTTCAACAAGTTTAATGTTGAAGGGAGACTAGCAAGTTGGATGATACTGAGTATGACTACACCATTGAGGCTAGGATAGGAAAGAAACATGCAAATGTTCATTTAATATCTAGAGCCTATGATCATGATGGAGATGAGCCAGTGGATGATTCCTTCCCAAATGAGGAGCTCATGATAATCTCAATCACTCAAGAGGTTCCAATGGAGTACAAGGAGATTGTGGATTTTGTGACAAGAGGTTACTATCCAGAAGGGATGCATGCTAGGGAGAGGAAGGCCCTTGTAGCAAGATCTAGACTTTATACAATGGTGGAGGATATTCTTTCTCACCAAGGAGCAAATGGTCTACTTCGAAGAGTAGTGGGTAAGGAAGAGTCTATCCTACTTATAAAGGAGTTTCATGAAGGTTAAGTGTATGGAGGACACTTTGCAAGAAAGGTGACTGCTTTCAAGATTCTAGATGCATGTTACCATTGGAGAGGTATTTTCAAAGATTGTCTTAATTATTGCAAAACTTGTCATGTTTGTCAAGCTTTTGCTAGAAAGTCTACATCCACTCCACCACTTAGATCAATTCCATTGCTAGGACCTTTTGAGAAGAGGGGAATTGATTTTGTAGGTCCTCTCAATAGAAACCCGAGGAACAATTGGTACATTGTGGTTCTTACTGACTACCTTACCAAGTGGGTTGAGGCTAGACCATTGAGGGACAAGAATGAAAATGAAGTTGGTAGATTTCTTTATGAACGCATTATCACTAGATTTGGATGCCCTTTGGAGTTGGTTTCTGATAGAGGAGGAGGGTTTATAGGAAGCATTACTATAGCCATACTATGACATTTCTCTATCACACATAGAGTAACACATAGAGGCAAGAGCAGTTGCTATGGTTCAAGTGGAGCAAGCCCAAGGGAAACAAAAGGAGAGCTATGACAAGAGGCAAGGCAAGAAGAAGGTGGAGCCTTTCAAAGAAGGTGATTGGGTAATGTTGTTTGATTCTATCAATTCAAGAGAGTGCAAAATAATTTTTTGCCTAAGTACTTTGGACCTTTCATAGTGGAGAAGGTGTGGGGCAATTACACCTATGATCTCAAGGAGTTGGGAGGAAGACACTTTGATAGGATTAACCATGATAAGTTGAAGATGTACCATAGAAGGTAGAGAGACCTTCACTTTGAGGACAAAGTGAAAACTTAGTCCGGGGGTAAATGTAACACCCATTTGTAGATGTGTGTGGTATTATGATATTTAGCTTGGTATTACAAGTACTTAAGAGATATTACTTATATAAAGATAAAGGATGGTTCTATATTAGTCATGGTTAGCCAAAGTTAGTCATAGCTAAGATAGAGGGGACTTTACTTTAGAGGAAGTAGAAAAGATGAGCACCCCTATTTTGGATTTTAGTATGTTGACTTGGTATTATTCCTAGGTGTTTGGCTTTGAGGAAAGAGTTGAGAACTCTTGGGCCCGCAAGCCTTTTTGTTTTGGATTCTTCTATAGTCCAAGGATAGCCCATGTGAAGGAATCCTTGACTTAGTGGTTGGGTCAAGATAAGATCACATGCTAGTGGAGTATGCCCATGTGAATGGATATTCCTTTCTACTTTTTGACTTTACTTGACTTTTAGTCTAGTAACTTGAGTTATTGTGGTAATTAGTAACTTTGGTACATAACTATTTCACAAGTATATAAACAAGGGGTGAGGAGGTACTCATCATCCTTTCATTTGCAACTATATCTCTCTCATTGAGTTCTCTAGTGAGCAATGTCTTGAGTCTTGGAGTGTTAGCCTTGGAGGAGTATGATGGAGTTGGGGTTCCTTGCCTTCTTAGTCCATGGTGCGCTACCATAATAGTCATCAGGGGTTCATGCTGAGTGAGAGACAGGCCGGCTCATAGCTCACTTCTCTAATGTTGAGCCTTCGAGTTCCTGGCTATGGTGGATAGAGGCCAATGAGCGTCACCTAGATTCTCTTAGCTAGAGTAGGTGTGGCTTGACTGTAATCAATGCCTAGTTGTTGGCAGTTTATAGAGTGACAGATCAAGTATTGATTTGAGTTGAGTGGATTCAAGAGTTGTAAACAATCTGATTATTATAGCACTTTAGAGTCTATGTGTGACTTATGTGTGAGTTGTGCTTCTATAGTGTATGATGTTGACAGCAATGTATGTTGTGTAGTGATGTATATACAAACTACACTTTTAAGCTTAATTGAAGTGGAGTATCATGGAGCTACAAATGTAGCATGTGAATCATTTTTGCTCCAAAGTTTAATTTCAAATATCGGTAGTGATGAGAGTGTTTTGATGTACATATATAATATTAGTAGCATCAAATTAGCTATTAATCTTGTGTTTGATGCTAGGAAAAAACATATTGAGGTGCATTATCACTTTGTTTGGAAAAGGATCTTTGTAGCAAAGATTGATCTTAGATACATTATTAAAGGAGAGCATGTTGTGGATATCTTCACAAAAGCATTACCTAGAGATAAGTTGATTGATTTAAATATTATCTAAGAGTATGAGATATTGAGTCAAGCTTGAAGAGGTATGTTGATAAATCACTAAGCTTGATTAGATCAAGAATAGATACTCGCTAGAGTTGTTAGTGTAGTTATGTACAATCAATATAGTTAGTTAGAGAGTTAGCCCAAGATTAAGGTTTCATTGTTACTATCCCCCATATATATATGAGGGAGGCAATTTGCTCCATCTCATTCTCTTTCTTCCATCCTTGTCTACTTGCTTTGTTGTTTCTCTTCTTAGAGTGAATCCTTGTGTATTGGCAATTTACACTATAATGGTGTTTTCTCTTCAATAAAATTAGCAACTTCATAGTTCTGCAAAGATATCTCTTTGTTAGGTTCTCTTGATTATTGTGACTAGATTGATATACAAAACATAATGCAACCATTATACAAAGAATGAAATAAAGAGATGCATGTGAAATTGTGTCCTTTTTGAATGTTGTTTGTGAGAAACTTAACTAATATGGATGACTTGCCTGTAGATATAATTTGCTGCACTTTGGAGTTTTAGAGAATTGAAAGTAGACATAAAAATAAGCCTTTATTGAAGCTATATTTAGGAATGAGACCCAATTTTCCCATTGTTGTCATGACTTTCAACTTCAATCATCACTTGTATGCAGATGATGTTTCAAAGCTTAGACTAGATAATTCCTTTCTCATTTATGTGGTGCAAATTTGGTTTAATTGAATTTAATGAGGTGATAAAAAAAGCATCTATCTTTATGTAATTGATCTAGGAAGCGGAACCATTGTCTTAATTTAAGTTGTTACTTTAGTGTCTTAATTTAAGTTGTTCCTTTAGGTTTCCTTAGAAATCTATGCTTCTTTGACAATGTGATACATAGAAGGTGATGTTGCACATTTATATATGTTAATTGGACATATTGCTTATGACAAATATTATTTCTTGTGATATCTTGGTAATGTGGTGATTCTAAAGTGCAAGGTTCCCAAGCACAAAGGGATCACAATGTCTCTTCTATTAAGGTATTGCTGAAAGTTATTCTCTTTTCCTTGGAAGGATCCAAGAACCATATAATTCCAAGATTGTGCGAGATCTTGAAAATAACGTTAGAATTAAGTAGTTCCTTTGATGGCTCTACTACAATGTAAGTAATATAACTTGACAACTTAGACTCATTGGATTTTAAGAGTGTGTCATTTCCAAGAGTATTATTTCCAAGAGTTCCTTAGCACTATATTTTTAAAGATTATCTAGATAATGTAGGAAAGCTAACCAAATCATGGCTGATTTGCTAGAAAAGTGTGAGATTCTACTTGTAGAGCATCAAATTCATTTCCTTGAAATTTGGTGAGGCATTTGACAACATTGTATCATACTATTTATAATAAATTGGTAAAATATAGCTCTTTCCTATGGAGATATGGTTTAGAGATGGAAAAATTTGAAGAGAAGTGTCATTAATGTAGTTCTTTATTGTTTCTTCTTGAACTTCTTGGGCAAGAACCACTCCCAAAAGATGGTAAAGTCACTAATTTTGGCACACTATGGCAAAAAGAAGATCCAAAGTCACTTCACATAAGCTAAGTTCCAATTAATTCTTGAAGGTAATGATCCATAAGCTAAGCTCCAATTAATTCTTGAAGGTAATGATCCAATCACTCCAAGGAAGATACTTCACTACAAATAATACAATTCCAAAGAATATATCCTACTCTTCCCTCAAGGCATAACTACAAAGGTGCTTTGCATTGGTGGTAAATCTGTGCTTTTCCTATTCTTTGGTAATTTTAACACTATAACTCACTTAAGACCTATAAAGGCATTGCTCCTTCACAATTACCAAGTGTTAGAGCCTAGCCACAAGTACTAGGGATCACACACAATTATCTACTTGAGTTCTTATTATGAAGTTCCTCACCACTACTCACCATAGAATCATTGCAAATACTTTGAATCATTTAAAGTGACAAAGAGCTCTTGCTCTTTTAATTTCCTCTCTTAAATGAAAAGAATGAATTATTTATTGTGACAAAGAGCCTTAAATAGGTTCTACTTCTCCTAATCTAGGAAATTTGAGAATTGTAGAAGTACTAAGATTTATCAAAACTACAGTTCTTGCATCTAAACTATACAATCAAGATTTTTATAATCTTTTCCTAATTTGCCAAACTTTACACTTCTAAATACCTAACATGTATCTTTGGAAATCATTTTAATTCTTTCCAAAAAAACTCTATCTTGTCCTCTTGAAAATTCCCCTTTGAAGATTACAAAACTAAGAAGAAATGTACAACAACAAAGAATCTTCATTTAGGGAAGGATTCTTCATACTGCTCTATTGCAAAAAAACTTCCTTTGCCTATAGCTTCTCTTGAGAGGTTTTCATTTTTCTCCTTGTTATTTGTAATTTCTTGTACTATTATATCACAAGTTACCTCAAGCTTCCTATTTGTACATTCTCTTAACTTCAAGGATACTTGCTCTAGTTTAGAATCATCATATACTTGAGCACTAAGAGTTTGAGCTTGAAGTTTGAGCTCATAGATCTTTGCCTTGGTGAGTTTACCTATTGCAGCTTCCTTTTGGACTTCTAATATCTGATCCTTATCTTCTCAAACTCTTGAGTAATCCTAGCCATTTCTTCCTTTGAATGATTATAAGCTCCACTAATTTTGCTAGTAATATCTTCCATAATCTTGGCTCTTATAGTGGTTCTTTTATCTTTCCACTCTTGTCGTTTTTTCTGTAGGGCCTCAAGCTAGATTACTACTTCTTTGTGGTATTCAGATATATTGAATTCCAAAGTAACAATGGTTTTATTAGCTATTTGTCTACCTACAAGTGTCTTCTCTTTGTCTCTTTTTTGTAGTTGTTCTTTGTAATCTTGTTGCCTTTGCTTCTCTTCTATTCAAAGAGCTCTCAATCCTCTCTACATTCTTTGGACATCTTCTTCGTACATTTCTATTCTTCAATCAATGAGGTGTTATGTCTCTTGACCTTGTGGTTCTCTTGCATCATGGTATTTACTTTTCATGCATTTGTCTTTGTATAGTTATCTTACCCTTTCTAAGTCTCCTTGCATTTTGGTCACTTTGTACTTGTTTGTGTGCATATGCTTACAAATGAAGTGTAGTCCACTACATTGGGCCATTCCTATCTATATTGAGGAAGTAACACATGTAATAACCTAAGAGTTGGTCATTGAATTTATCATGAAACTTAGCACATCCACTACATGTTGTGCTAAATAACTTCTACAAAGAAACTCTATCCCCTTCTTCTTCTTGGTGCAATCTGAGTTAGGTCTCTCATTGCTTTGCCTTTTACATCCACCTAGTTTTCATTTTGAATGTCTCAGCTTTGTCCCACCTGAGCTAAACTTGTAGCCTCTTCAAGTCAAAGGTCTTCTTGATCTTAGTGTTCTTTGACCATTACTATTGCTTCTTCTTCTTTTCATACTTCTTCTAGTAGAACTAACTCCACTTTCTCTTGATAATCTCCTTCTTCCTCTAAATGAAACTCTGTTCCGTTAAAAGTAAGCTCTTCTTTTGCCACATTGTCTTTTGTTCTTCATCAATTTCTTCACTCTGAGCTTCTTCTTCATTGGAAGAAACATCCATCACCTGAGGATTTCTTCTTGCTCTCTTTGGTGGTCTCTCTACATTCTCACTAGTAGAGGGTTGCTTCTGCCTCTTAGGAGGTGGCTATCATTATTACCTCCTTCACTTCTACAAATTCAGCTGTTGAGAAAAACTTGGCATTTGCATTTTGATGGTTCTAAATTGTGGAGGGTCCTTTGGGTTGAGCCAAAAGTACTCCAATATAAAGTGAGCCAAAACTCCTCCTCTTATCTTTGCTTAGCAAATTTTCTCCATGTAGAAGTAAATTGCAAATGAAGCCAAGTAAGTAGCTTCACTATCCTCCTCAAGTTCCTAAATCATGGCTTGTTGATAGAACATGTAGGCCCAATTGATAGGTTCTCCCCTAACTAATTGCTCAAATAATTCTACCTGGTTGATAGTCAAGTAGATATTTTTTATGGTGTAAACTATCCTTATAATAGATTGAACAAGAAATCTATGAGAAAGGATCCTCATAAATATGAACCTTCCACCCATTACTAATTTATATCTTTTCTACAAAGGAATCCTAAATTATTGTGTTGAATCTATTTCCATATTTCTAAATTTTGTATCCAAGGTAATTGCCCCTGGAGGTCTTGCATCTATTTCAAGAACCATCCTCTAGTGTTCCTTTATCTAATTGTATGGATTCCTATGAAGATCCTTAGCTACTCTATCATTTATCCTTTGCATCTCTTAAATGATTATAGGAGAACCCAATTCCTAATTTTAGAGTAGAAACATCACATGCTTACTCTAGAGTAAATCACTCCTAGCTCTCATTGCCCATTTGTTGAATTCTAGAGGATCAAAAAATCACCTCAAGGATCTTCTTCATAATTACTTTGCTTTGGTTATATATTGCTAATAAGAGTTCTTCTTTGACAAAGAGAAATATCATTCAAGCACACTTCAAAATAGTTACTGCAAAAATATACTAGCACAAGTAAAAACCAATCAATTTGCTATTAATTTTATAGATAGAGATTATTATGTTATTCTACTTAGTGTGCAAGACATCTCCAAATATGAAACTCTCCAAGTGGCACCATCAACTTTGGGTGGCAGTTCTTTATCCCTACTAGCGGCATCATATAAATCAATGTATCGTCATTGATTCCAAAAATCTTCAACTACAAATATCTTTCATACTTGTACTCTTCATACTTTCCACTTCTTTAAACTTGACTTCTTCACGCCTATTACTTCTTTGATGATTTCTTCTTTGCTTCCAAACAAGCACACAAATGAACTCCAAAGAATACTCATGAAAAAGGTTTCTTATCCTAAACATGAAACTTCTTCAATCAAAAAGTAATAAAATGAAAAAAATTACAAATTCTGCAAAAAGGTGTGCACTCCAAGGCAATTTGGAAGTTATGGTAGATTTTCCATTTGGATTGCTTAGTGTATTGATTATATAAATGTTTAGATATAATCTTCTATGAGAAGATGTAGATTGTGGACGTTTCGCTAATTTTTAACTTTGGAAATGTGAATGTTCTTTGATAATCAATGAGTACCTTTAAGGTAGATACTAAAAAGACTACTAGCATAATGGCTTCTTAGCCTTAGACAGCTAGAACAAGGAAAATCTTGAAGTTAACTTGTATGATGAGCAATATGGCCATATAGTTCTAAGAAGTTTTTTGTGTTCACTTGTGAGGTTGAGCTTCATAATCTTTTGAAGAATTTTCCTAAAAATTCCATAATATGGATAATATGTGTAGGATTCTTGATGTTCACCCTATAGGGTTGAATCAAGGTTTCAAATACTATGTTGATGTAATAAATCTCATGGTTAAGTCAATCTTAAAAGGTCATCCAAATTTTTAAATGACATTCTTGACAAGGGAACATTTGATTAGTGTTGTATTTGCACTTTTGGTATTTTCTCCTTTTATTCATGGAGCACACAAATTATGTTGCATCTTTCAATTTTTAAATTTTAGATCCCTTTGATTTTGTATATATTGGATAAACATAATAAATTCCTTGTTTCTTAAAATTTCAACTTCCAATAATTACACCCTAGCTACAGATAAAATGCTAAAATAGTACATTTGTTTCAAGGAGGACTAATATATCAACTTTATCACAATTTTTGGACAAATAGGATTAAAATTTTAAACTTCAGGTCTAAAAATATGACTTTGGTTTATAGCCTAAGGGATATAACTTTCAAGTCAACTTTAGGTCTTGCACCCAAAAATAAGAAAGTTGAAATCTTTCATCAGGTTTCATACTTAAGCTTTAAGGTTGTCACATCTCATTATATTTATATTAGATTTCCCAAAGGCCAATACAATTGATACCTTACTACATTATTCACAAAATTTTTCATCTATCTTCAACCAAACTTTGCCCACAAATGCCTTTGAGTTTAATCAACCAATGTAAAGGAATTTAGTTTTTTGCCATGCACAAAAAGCTATAGTTAAATCATCTTGATTATCTTGGTTATTATTTTGATAAATAATGTTCTAAATTCCATTCTCTAAGTGAAATGTGAATCACTATTGCTCAAAAAGTCATATTTTCTAGAAAAACTTCATATGGAGATACTTAATTTCAATCAAAATCCTACATTTTAGGCCTCAATACATTGCATTGGGAAGTCTTTACAAAAAACTTGCACAATCTATACATCAAATATTCATCATACAACCAAGTACTTAATCAAGAAACTAGAAGTGTCAACTTGGAATGCAATGTGTAACAACATAGTGTCAAAAAATTGCATTACATCAATAAGAAATAGGTTGTACTTGATAGGATACACTTTAAAAAATGAATAAATACAAAGAAAAGTGCCACAAATCTCATTCTTTACTATTCCTTATTTCACCTCTTGGGCAGAAAGCAATCCCAAAAGAGGATAATGTCACCATGAAGGCACATTATAGAAAGATAAAGGAAGATCACAATCACAATCACAAAGGGTAAATCCAAACTAAACCCTAATAGTGATGATTTAGTACAATATGATGATGACTTTCATACAAAGAATGTTATGAAGAACCTTGTTCTACCTTTCCCAAAAGACATGCCTTCTTGTGAAAGTTCTTTGCTATAAGTATCAACCTTTGGCCTTGCTTCTATTACATATTCTCAACACTACATGTCACTTAAGTCCTATGAAGGCACACCTTTAAGAGAATTGCACCATGATCAAACATACATAGTATTCACCATCACTCATTGCAAAGAATTGAGATTCCTTTAGGAATTAAGAAAGTGACAAAGAGCTCTCTCTCTCTCTCTTGCCTAATTCACCTTATGCTCCTATTGAATAAGAATGCACTTCAAATGATCAACTTAAATACCAAAGTAACTTTGGAGTTACAAAAACTAAGAAAACTGAGTAACTTTCATTTCATGATAATTATGAAGAAAACTAACTCCTCAAGTTCCCTTTGGAAATGTAATAATTCTAACTCCTGGTCTTCACACATTATGGTTCTTTGCCACTTTACATTTCCTATAGTCTTAAAAAAAATTTCTTCTTAATGCACTTATTTTCACTTTTCATTTCTACGTTTTGGGTAACCCTAAACTGCCTTTAAAAATCAAGAAACATTGACTTTATTCAAATGTTCATAACTTCTGCTATGCTATAGACCTTCAATCAAGGCCATCTTGGACTCAATCCAAACTTCTTGCAAAGATTATTTCAACAATCAAATATTACTTGAATAAGACTTGTGAAAGTGATAATTTGGTCCATTAAATTAACTCTCCCTTCAACTCTAAAACACTTGGGAGTCCTAAAATTTCAAATGCTTATAAGTTTAGCTATAAACCATCAAACTTTGCAATGTTGGTATCAATGGAAAGCCCTTGAAAAGATGATTATAATTTAATATAATTCTTCATTTGTAAATTTTACTATAAAGATACTAGCCCCAAAGCAAAAATTGCAAAATTCCTTTGGGTCAAGATTCTTTGTAATAAAGTCCTTAATGCTTTGGGCATTTGGCCAAAAAATTCCTTCATAGGAGAGGTCTTTGTACTTCCTTTAGTCTTTGGATTAGAAATCCTTTTCCTTCATCTTTGACCCTATCTTTGTCTTTGGTTCTTTTGATTGGATTTTAGAGTTCTAATACTTTGCTCTTGAGACTTTGCATTTCTTGCCCAAATACAAAGACATACCCAAATTACTCCAAAATATACAAATTTCTTCCCAAAACGAGGGAAATTTTTCTCCTTAATTGTAGAAACCAAAAGAAAGAAAAGAGATATCCAAAAATTCCATATTTCTAGATACCATACAATGTTCTCTATAACCATCTCTCTCTACAAATAAACTATACAGTGAGGTTTATAGATGGATTTATCAATTTAAGTCACTTACTTACACTACAAAAGCTAAGTGGCTTTCCTTATTCCTACCTCTTACAAATCTCTTCGAAATGAAATCAAGTGGTTCCTTTCTAACTACCTTTTCTATGACACATCAAAGTCTTTAGTTATCAAAGGCAGTCTATATCTCTAATTTTGGTCTCATCTTTGCTCATTGATCTACAAAAGCAGCAATAGAAATTGAATTTTAGCCAAAGAGTAGATATGATAGCTCTTTGCTTGCTCAAAGTTTTATCCAAAGTCTTCACCTTTTTAAGTGCAAGAGGTGATAATAAGTACAATTGAGTATAAGTAAGTGACAATTAATCTTAATTACTTGGGCTATACAAAAGAAGTCACTTCATGAAAGATTGAGGAAGTGATGAGAAGTTTGCAATCCTTTACTTTTGTCACCATCTGCATGGACTGAATGCTAGACACTTCAAATGCACAACTTAAATAGTTGAGTGCACTTGGTTATTATACTACAAAACTAACTAATGGTTGTAACTCAACCATCAAAGACTAAACTACTTAAAGTTGTCTAACTAACCATTCTGTTGGTGACAATTTTCTACTCTTACTAATGATCCTCTTCTTCTTTATTTGCTATTAGTTATAATCTACATGCTAAGTCTCTTAATTCTAACTTCCAACTTTCTTTAATTTCTTTTGTCAATTTCTATTGGTCTTCTACTTATTGAATAGCAACCTTCTACTATCATTTGTTGTAATATTTTTGTGGGTTGCACAGTATTCCAATCCATGAGTGCATTATCCATATTCTCAATAATTTTTAATTGGAACATTGCCATCTCTAGCAACTCATGGTACCCATTTCTTTCTGATTTCTTTTTGGTTATTTTGGGGTGTGATTTGACCTTTCTTATCTTAATGGTTGTCAAGGATTATTCCTACCTAACCACTCTTCTTCCCTCTCCTCCAATTTACTTAGAAAAACTTGCCACACACACAATTTGGTTTTTATGCTAGCCAACTCCTCTTCTTGTTCCATAAATCACTTATGTGGATCTTCCTTTAAGTCTAATTTGGGCTGCAGTTCTCTTCTCTACTCTTCCATTGCTTCTAATTCTTGTTCAACACTGAAATGATGCATGTATTTTTGCAATTCTTCTTCTAGGTATCTTCTATGATTGAATTGGTTATATGCTTCATTTCAAGGTAGTCTTGCTAAGACTTAACAAGCTTAGCATCCAAGACATTCTTCTCTCTTTGGATTTCAATAATCATCTACACTTTCTCCTCATTCTCCTTTCAATACTCACCTAATTCCAACTTTACCCAACTTTCTTGCATTACAAGTTTGTGTTTGTTTTGTAATTGTACAAAGTGAAGTGCATCTTCTTCACAAGATGAACAATGTCATGGAAATTTTTTATATACTATAGGAAAATTGAATCTACAAAACCTAAATTAGAAGAAGAACTATCCTCACAATCTTTATCTAGGATAGTCCCAATTTTGGTTCTACCCAACAATGTTTCTATCTCAAGCACTATTTTGGGTGTTGTTGGTTCATCTAAGATTGGAATCACTACTTCCACTCCATATGGTTTAGTAACTTCTACTCCTCTTGAGGCATCTCAAGTGGATACTTCAAGTTGCTTGGTTGAGATGACTTCCTTTTCTCCTCCAAGTTCATATTTCACTTCTCTTGACTCAAATGACAGCACAATGTTCTCCACCATGCTCTTCTTCTTCATCATCTTCTAATGCTCAAGTTGCACTCCATTGGTAGTTTTAGCAGTAAGTTTATGTTTTTTCTTCTTGTAGGAGGAATGCTTTGCACTTTTAACTCCTCTAGTACAACTGACTTGCCTATTCTTACAAAATGCTAGTTTTATCCTGGATGGCATTCAATCTGTCAAGTCAAATTGGTGAGCAAGCATACTTGTTTGGTGGAGGAAAGTGATGTTTAAAGAGCACTATGGTGCACATCTTTTTGGAAAAATTTGTAATTTTGTTTCATTTTAATACTTTTTCACACTATAGTGCACACCTTTTTGCAAAAGTTGTAATTTTGTTTCTTTTTATTACTTTTTGATAGACAAGCAAGATAGTTTCATGTTTAGAAGAAGAACCTTCTCTCATAAGTTTTTTTTATAGTTCATTAGTATGCCTATTTGAAACTAAAAAATACATCATCCAAGAGAGAACAAGTATGAAGAAGTCAAGTCTAGAGAAGGAGTAAGTACAAAGAGTATAAATACAAATAATCTTTGTAGTTGAAGATTTTTGGAATCAATGACCGTGCACTGATTTAAACAATGCCACCAAGAGGGATGAATAACTGCTGCCAAAATCAGATGGCACCACTTGAAGATTTCACATGTGTAAAGAGTGATATCTCACACAATGAAGACAAGTACACAAAAAACCTTGGCTATAAAATTGTAGAATGATTAATTTCCTTTTTTGCCAATATGTTTTTGTGAGTGCTTCAGTGATACTTCTTTTTGTAGTTGTTGTCTCTTTGTCAAAGAAGAACCCTTGTTAGCAATATAGCCATAGCAAAGAAAAATGAGGAAGATCTCTGAGGTGATCCTTCAATCCTCAAGAATCAACAAATGTGCAATGAGAGCTAGGAGTGATATACTCCAAAGTAAGCACTTGAAGTTTCTACTCTAGAATTTGGAATTGGATTCTCCCATGGAATTCAAGAGATGTGGAAAATAATTGAGAAATCAATGAGGATTGTTGTGTGAACCCTTACAATTGGACAAAGGAGCACTAGAATATGGTTCTCAAGGCAGATTCATGACCTACAAAGGTGATGACCCTAGATACTAAATTTTGAAGGAAGGGTGGAATTTGACACAATGATCAAGATTCCTTTGTAGAGAAGAGGTCAAAGAATAATGGATGAAGATTTTATATTATAAGGATCTTGCTCTTAGATTTCTTGTATAGTCTATTACTAGCCTATTTTTCCCGAAGCAAACTATCTACCTGAATATTAATCCAACAATTATTTAAGGGAGAACTGCTTCATGATTAAGGAACTTGAGGAGTATGGTGGAGCTACTTACATGGCTCCATTTGTAATTCAGTTCTATATGGAAGTGAATTTTCTAAGTAAAGATGAGAGGAGGAGGTTTGGCTCTCACTTTATATAAGAGGAGTACTTCTTGGCTCAATCAAAAGGACACTCCATGATCAAAAATCACCAAGATGAAAATGGCAGTTTCCTCTCAATAGGAAAATTTGTGAGAGTGAAAAAAGTGACATTGGTATCCAACTACAAGAAGAAAAAGCAACCCTCTAACAATGCAAACATAGAGGGACCAAAGAGAGCAAGAAGAAATCCTCAAGTGGGGATGTTGAAGAAGCTAAGGATGAAGAAATAGAAGATGATGTAGTAGAAGAAGATCTTACTTTGTACAAAACCAAGTTGCAACTAGAGGAAAAAAGGCCACAATCAAGAAGAAGAGGAGACAATTACTCTTGTAGAAGAATAAGAAATAGTGTTCAAAGAACACCAAGATCAAGAAGACCTTTGACTAGAAGAGCCTACAAGTTCAACTCAAGTGAGACCAAGCAAGGAAACTCAAGATGAGGACCAGGTAGATATGGAAGGCAAAATAGAGGAGACCACACTTGCATTGCACCAACAAAAAGAAGGAAGACAAAGTCTCTTCACATAAGCAATTTCAACACCACCTTTAGTGGATGTGGCAGCTTTCCTAGTAAATTCAGTTAGATTATGTTCTTGTAGATGATACTCTCTTATAGAGACAAGTGGCTTGATGCAATGAACTACACTTCATTAGTAAAATGCATGCACACAAATGAGTATCTAGTGAAAGTAGAGATGGGCAAGGAAAAGGAAAGCATGGAGAAGGTGAAAAACTTATACAAGGAAGAGTGTTAGAGAGGGAACACCCTATTATAGAAGACTTGAAGAGGGAGAAAGCCTTAGTAGAAGATATCAAGAGAAAGAGAATCAGAAGCTATAGGAGGAACTAAGTGCTCTCCAAACTATGAGTAAACAATAGAAGGATTGTTACAAAGTAGAAGTTCAGACCAAAGTTAATCTCATTAGTAAGTTACAACAGGACCTGTAGCAAGAAAAGGCAAGAAGTATACTCAAGAATTTATCTTAGAGGAATACAAGCAGGGAATCAGCATAAGGCTTGAGGCCTTGCAAAATGAACTTCAAGAGAGAAAGATAAAAAAATCGCTGTAAGAGCCAAGATGATGAAAGTAATTACCAATGAAATAAGGGATGCTAATAATCATTCACAGGAAGGAATGGTTAGGATTACTCTAGAGTTAAGAAAAGATTAGGGATCAAATGTTAGAACTCCATGAGGAAGTTGCAATAGGCAAACTCACCAAAAATAGACCCTTGAGCTAAAACTTAAAGCCTAGACTCTTAATGCTCCAATATATGATGATCCCAAACAAGAGAAAGTATCCTTGAAGTTAGGAGGACATACAAATCTGAAGCTTTAGGAAACTTGTGATACAATAGTACCAGAAATCATAGATTACAAGGAGAGAACTGAAAACCTCATTAGTAAAGCTATAGGTGAAGGTAGTTCTTTGTAATAGAGTAGTATGAAGAAGTAATAAGGATCCTTCACTGAATGAAGATTCTTTGTGGTTGAAAATTTCTTCCTAATTACATAATATTTGAGTTGGATTCCAAAGAAGACAAGATAGAGTTTTTTTGGAGAGACTAAAATGCTTTCCCAAGACATGTATTAGTTATTCAACAATGTACATAGTAGAATATTAGGATCAGATTGGACAATATAATCTCAATTGTATAGTCTAAATGCAAGAAGTGTAGATTTGATAGATTTTAGCACTTTTGCAGCCATGAGATTTCCTAGGTTAGGAGTGGCATAGTCTGTTTAAGACTTTTTTTCATTGTAAATATTCTTTTAGTCTATATAAGACAATAAGGTGAAAGAGAGAGAGCTCTTTGTCACTTTTGCTGAACTCCAAGTATTGGTAGTGATCATTTGATGAGTTATGGTGAGTAACTTTGTTGTAGGAACTCAAGAAGTTGAGTGTGTGTGATCACTACTACTTGTGGCTAGGATCCTTGGTAATTTTGCAGGAATGGAGCAATACCTTGATGGTTCTTTAGTGAGATGTAGTGTTGAAAGTACCATGGAATTGAAAAGCAAAATTTACCACCAACACAAAGAAACTTTGTAGTTATGCTTTCTAGGAAGAGTATAACACATTCTTTGGATTTTATTCTTTGTAATGAGGTAGCCTCTTTGGAGTGACTAAATCATCACCTTTACAAATTAGTTTAAATTAGTTTAAAATTTAGCTTATGTGAGATTGATTTTGGATATATTTTTGCTAAAGTGAGTTATAGTTGATGACTCTACCTTCTTTTAGGAGTTGTTCCCGCCCAAGAGGTTAAATAGGAAAAAATAAAGAACAACATAAGTGATACTTTCTCTTCAAATTTATCCATTTCCAAACCACATCTCCATGGGAATGAGCTATTTCTTATTGATTTATTGCAAAATATATGACATTGGGTATGCCATTGGTGGAAGAAACTAATGTGCAAAGAACACCTTTTCATCTTTTGACAATAGCTTCATGCCACAATAGAAATGACTCACAAAGGGAATAAAGTGTTTTTGGTCCCTTCTTTATAAATGTCTCATACATCTTCTTTATTTTAGCCCAATGAATGTTCTCTCTTGTGAAGACAAGCTCAAAGAACACCGCTTGACTAATTGAAAGGTTAGTTGTCCTCTAGACTCAAAACATAACAGCTCTTATGATGACTTGCTTCTTTGATCCAATATGCATTAACTAGAAGGCCATTGTTGTTAGCAAAATCAAGTATTTATTTTCTTCAGATTGTGCATGGTCAACAAACAATGCCTCCAACTTCAACATCATGTCTTTATTTTCTTTATACTATGTGTTGAGAATGTGTCCTCTTGTTGTGCCATCATCTTCCTCTAAAAATTGCTGCCCAATCTGTTGTGCCATCATCTTCCTCCAAGACTTGCTGCCACTGGTCCTAAGTCCAATTGGTAGGATTTCCACAAAGAGTATCATATCCTCAATAATTCCCTTGCACAATCTCTTGCACAATCTCAATTGAGATGTAGCTATGTAACAAAAAGCTCAATTGCAATTACTAAAGATACTCTAGCCACAAAGCTATATCAAAATTCTCCACCATGGGTGCCTTGAGATTCATTCCTTCCATGCCAGTCTTTCCTCCTCTATAAGATACAACTTATTTAAAAAAGGATTTAAGAAGGTTGTTTAAATTTCATTGTATTTCTCAATTTTTAGTAAAATAAATCGATATTTTAATTAATTATTATTTTAGGTATAAATATATAAATGGTTGAAGCTTTGTTGTTTGGAATTGTTAGTGTTTGAACCTTTTGAGATGATGGAAGAATTTGCTATTTTGGTTTTGCAAGTCCTTAGGAAAAATATTGGATATAGATTGGTATCATAAGAAAAAGCAAGAAATGAGTGGTTTTGGTTTTCTAGGCATCCACCAGCTAATTTGGGGTTTTCCACCTCTATGGCTATCCTCAAGTCTTTTTTGATATTAAATTCATGCAGTTACTATGGTAACAACATGTGTTTTTATGATAACAAGGTGCTCCTCTTTATTTGAATACTCATTAGATGCTTTGATTATTGTTAGTTTTGTAGGTGCTATGATGTCATTCTTTGTGGCAACCACATGATTTTGAACTTCATATCAAACCATACACACCACTAGGCAACCCGTTGATTTAGTATACAAAAAAGGTCATGTCTTACATGGTCTACTTTGAATTAAGTCTAGAACTCAAGATCCTCTTTTTGGATTCAGTTACAAATAAATGGTTTACATTACAGAGAAGACCAAGCCTAGGGCTTCCCTCATCTTATCTATCAATTTTTTTGCAACAACATTTGATTCTTCACATACTACTTTGTTAAACTCTATCTCAACAACTAAGCAACTGAACTGAAGCAATCCTATTATGCACTCTCCTAGAGTAAAAATATAATGAATGAAATTAGCCTTTTTTATAAGGGAACAATAGTATACACCATCTTCATTTTATCATTTTTACTTGCTCACTTGTCTTGCATGCATTTCACTCACCTATAGAATAGTAAGGCAATTCAAGGCACCTCTGAATTGATTTTGAAAATCCCATGTCATTCATTAATTGCTAATGGCCATGCATTCTTTGGGATCTTTGTGCAATATCTCCTTGTCCAGTATCTCTTTGTCTTTGGGTTGGTGTCCAGGTTCCCCTCTTTGTCTTTATAGTGGCTCTTCCCCAAAGGGATAGTTTGTGAGCTCACTCATCCTCCCTTCTACAAAGAATGGTCACCTCAAGGTTTAATCCTTGTTTTATGCAACAATCTTTACTAATGTTAAGAATCTGGGGCAAAAATAAAGCAAACTTAAAACTTTTAAAGTTCCAAAGACCCCATCTGCACTTACATGTTTATTAGTTAAGCTTCAATTGTTTAAAGTACTCTCCCTACTTCCAAAATAAAGACACTCTTCTCCCTTTTCTCCTTTCTAATTGGACCATCTCTTGATGCATAAGTAGACACTTGTGCTCAAACAACCTCTTAAGGGTCTTTGTACTTTGCCTTTGAGAGAATGACATCTTTCAATCCTGTAATGAGATTCCTAAAGAGTTATTTTGAAATATCTTTGAGCTTGGTTACCCAATCCTTGTAAGTTTTTAGCTCCTTCCAAAGTTTGATATTCTCACTCTTAACTTGGTTTAGCTAATGAAGATTTTCTTGCGTACTTGGGCATCACTCGCTTCATTAGGATGAAGAATGATATTAAGCTTGGTCTCCTTCACAAAATCTATACAATCACCTGACATTTCTCCAAATCATCTCATGAAATTAAAGATCCATCTCTCTAATAGTATTAGGGACAATTGCCTTCCTATGCCATTTCACTATGGATGGAAGATAGGCTAGACAATTGCCTTCTATCATGATATGCATATGCATATCATGATGGAAGTTCTTATCTTAAGAGAAGACAAAACTAGTGATGTAGTCCAAGATGGGATTGTATCCTTCTCCTTTGAGAGCTTCTTACAATGACCTTTGCATGGTTACTAGTGAACGTGGAAGAGAAGAAGTGAAAGGTATTTTGGTGTTTGTAGAACCAACATTAGTCTCTAACATAGATGGAAAAGGCAAGCATCTCCTAAGTAGACCTAGTCTGCACTACCAAAAGCCATAGAATTCTAAATTCCTCCATCTACTTGGATGACAAGTCCAATGCTTGTCATAGTTCTTAGGTTGTAATATTCTCCTATGGATCACCTTCTCTTTGTTTTTTGTACCTCCTACTTTATCTACTACCAAATATGTTTTGGTGACATCCTTTTACTTTCACATCCAAATCCAAGACATAAGATTATTGCTAAAAACTACAATATCTATGTAGATGGTGGACATAGGATATTAATCTTATAATTTCAATCTCTTCTTAGTTCTTTGGACAAATCTTCCTCATTGGTCTAACTTTGAAGGTCTCATCTTTGCCAAGCAAAAGCAAAAAAATTTGATCTCTTCTCCGCCTTGTTTTTGCTTATTTTTGGAAGTGAGCTCTCCTTTGCAATAGAACTAAAAGCCACATTCTCATTGGTATTGGCCTTAGCCCAAACTTTACTATTTGGTTGTATGTTGTATTTCCTTCTACTTATAGAGTGCTCTTGGACTTTAGCATGTCAACTGTCTCTTCTATTGAAAAATACACTATAAATTTGTAAAATAGGCAAATATATCTTGGCAAGTAATTAGGAAAATTTACCATGAACCATTTTTCATATAGTTTGTTATCATGGAGTTTAGTTTCCAGCTATTAGAAGACCAGAATCCTTGTTGAATAGATTCCGGGTATTCTTGTAAGAGAAATGATGAATCTTATAAGCAAGGTACCTCCAAGTCCAATCTATCCTCTAATTGCTCCCTCATGCCTATGGGAAGGGAGTCCAATGGTGTGAGAAGCCTTATTGGCTCCATATTGAAACATGTAGTAACCCTTGGTACGGGCCCTTAAAAGCTTAGAGATAGCCAATACAAGAGAGTATTGATACCATTAGTCTTGCATGATTTTGGAATCAAATAGAAAGGGGAAGGATTTTTTCATGCCTAAGCACATAATGGAAATATTCATATGCTATTGCAGGAAGTATGGGACTTCAAACTTTGATTTTCTAGTCCAAGTGGTAAGGTACATGAAGTCCTTTTACTACGGGCTTGGTGGACTTAGGTACAATTAGGACTTAGGACTTAATGCACAATGGACACCATTTCATGCTTTTTAACTGAATCCATGTCCTATGTGCTGATGTCAGAGTTGTATTCCTTATTGCAGTACTTGATTACATAGATTGAGTGCTTTGTAAGTTAAGGAAAATTTGAAGGCTTGACTCCTACATATTTGTACTCATTTTTCTAAAACAGCCAAGGATGCATCAATCAATTGGTCAAAATTGGTATGGACCCATAACAGTTTTTCCCATTATAGTTTTGACATACTAGTCTCTCTCTTAGTTGCTCTTGTGTTGTCTTTAATTCCCATATCATTGTATTAATGGCTACATTTTAAGTATTAGGATTGGTATTGATGGTGGCATTATGGGTGCCCTATAGTCTAAGTCTTGATGTATCTGTGTGATCTCTTGGTTGAGCACCTAGGAAACCTTGATATATTCCTTCCAAGATATAAGTGTGGTTTGAAGGCCAACCCTTGATTCACCAACCTCAAGCAATCGACTAAATACCTTAAGGTGAAATACAAAAGATACATTGCTATATAAGTGATTTCATGGGGGTTTTCTAATTGGATATTTCCCCATAGTGTTGCTTCTACTAATACATATACTAATATAGATACCTAGTCCTCCCAAATTCATGAAATTCAACTCTGTATGCTTGGCATGGCAAATAAAGGTGGCAAATGTCTCCTTTTTCATATCTTGTGTAAGATTTGGTCTTGGTAGGAAAGGACACCAAGCTTAGCACTCCTTGTCCACTTGGAAAATGTTATAACTGCCTCCTTGACTTGGTTGACATTGATGAGTATGGGCTCCCAAAATGTCATAAACAAAGGAAAAGTGGTTATTGCTATAGGATTGTAGCTAGACGCATAGTTGGAAAGAACCACTAGCTATAATCAATGTTGGAAATCATGCAGATCCTGTAGGACTTGCTTAATGAACTCTGGTGGTGGAGCCATTTCTTGTCTAGATGCTCATATCACCATCATTGCCCAATCATAGCCTTCCAACTCTTTTGTAGCTTATATTTTGAGACAAATTTTCACCTATATCATGGGTTCTTGGGATTTGGGGCTTGCAAGGCCATCATGAACAAAATTTGTTGTCTAAGATGGTCATACTTTCTATTTATTGCCTAACCAATTCTATTGCTTCTAGGGACAATTGTACTCCTTCTTCCTTTGCTGTCCCAAAAGTTGAGGCCTCATGGGCCCCCCTTATTTTGTCTACTTCTGCTACTTGGAGGCTAGGACCATTGGGCCTATTTCCCGTCTAGGGTCGCTTCATTTCTGCAAGTATTGGTTGTATCTTTGGAGCCATAGATAGTCTTATAACAACATCAGCTCTTGCAAATAATCATAAGTATGGACTTAATTGGCTCATTTCTTCCTCTAGTAGATCCAAATAGTGAGCTCCCTCTATCCTATTGTGGTTTGCATAGCCCATGAAAAAGTAAACTAGTATGGTTTATCTCCATAAAGATGGAGTAGGTTGTATTACAGATCCCACTGTTGAGCTACAACCATATGAGAAATCTATGTGCACTTAAGTGGCTGGCCATGTGGAGTATGATCTTATCCTTTTCAAGGGCTTTGATGTATATAGGTGGCGGAGAGTTGAGAGAATGGTGTGTTTTAGTTTGAGGTGTCTTGAGCATAAGGAGGACATTGGGAGGGAAAGTTATAAGAGAGCGTGAACATTAGAGTGTGAAGAAAAGCATTTGAGCAGGAGATGTCCCATGCTCCCAATTTGCCACTCTTGAATCCTATTTATATCAAACTTCAGATTCTACACCATGACAGTTTATGGGATTGCATATTTTGGGGTGGCATTCATGGAATCGGTGATGGAAAACCTAAATCATATCATCCTTCCAATGCTTAATTACAAGCAAGTTTATAATTTGAAAATCTATATTATCTTATAGATGGAAAATGACTTAATTTTTCTCATGAGCTTCAAGGTGGAGTTGTGAGGTCCATTTGTCAAAAAAGGAAGAGGCTAAATGACAAATTTGCAAGAGTTTGGGTCCTAATAGGAGAAGCTTGGACTTATTAAAATATTGGAGGAGTTAAGGAAGGTCATTTGAGAAGAGGAGACCATGGTTGGAGAAAGGAGCTAACATGCTACAAATACATTATAGAAAACAAATGATTTGAGTAGATTCTAGATGAGATGTGATTGATTGTATCAAGGGGGTAGAATTGATACCCAAGAGAAAAAAAATAAACAATTTGGAGAGCTTCATGAGACATTTATATGACCTGTTATTGGATTTAGAGAAAAAATAGAATGCTTATAGTATTAAGTACAAAAAATTATAGGTCTTGATCAATCTCAAATCAGATCTGGTCAATTGAAGTTGGAGCTCTCGGAAGTGAGGTGTTGGAGATGAGATGCTGATCATGTTTGGAATTTGGTCACTCTTGAAGTTGTGATTTGAATCACCTTATGAAAATGTTCAGTATTGTTGATAGTTAGATCTTACACCTTGCTATAGAGGTTTCATGTGAATTCTTCAAATAGAAAATTTACGGTCTTGGATTAAGCATACCTGGGGGTGTAGAGCTCATAAGTTAGCTCAAATCAAGAATTGATCCATATCTAGGGATTGGAATTTGATTGAGCTATCAAAATTTGCAAGGATTTAAATAAGAGCCCAAATAGCTATTGTGGAAAATTTGGTTGGCTCAGAATCTATAGAGAGTGAGAATTGGTATTATAAGTTCCACTTAAAAATATTGCCATAACCTCAAGAGAAGCATTTCTATCTTCAATCATTGTGAAATATCAACTCTTCCATTTTTGTGTCTATTATTGAAGATTTTAGGTTATTGGAGTGGCTTTGAGAACAATTTGTACCTCTGATCTTGAAATCCGATGGAAATTGCCAATACCTAAGAGCAAACCCTCAATTAAGGATTTTGAAATTAGGGTGAAAACCTACAAAACCGTGGCCAGGTTTGAGACCTTGTCAAGGGAGTTGTAGTGATCTGATTGTAGCTTATTTCATATTATAGAAAGCTTATCTTATAGGCTTTCCATTGAATCCTAGAACACACACACATGGAAGTCACAAAAATGTTTTATGTCCATATGAGTTACATAGAGTTTTCCCCATCAAAAAGACAAAGAATCTCCACTTGAAAGTACATATTGGAAGAAGCTTGTAGTATAGGTTGAAATTATCTTGATGATAGAGGAAGAAGGCTATGCAGCTCATTTTTGACAAAAAGTACAAAGAGTTATTGTTGAATTCTTGTGATTGGGTCCTCTCTTTGCTTGCATGCCTGTTTCTATGCCCAATTGGTTTGGGTTGGTATGCATATGTTGCACTTAGGTTCTTTCCTTCTAGGTGTTTTTTTAATGTCTCCTTGGTAATAATGCTCGAAGTGATGACTAATAGATTAAGAGTGCATGTTATGATGACAATTTAGGTTACCCGTTACTACCCTACCCAATAACAAGAATACAAAAAAATGGGTGGATGGTACCAATAGCTAAGTGACATGCATGATCAGACTAGTAGTAATAGATTTACACATAACTTTGATCCATTAACTCCACAACAAGGCACCTTGTATGTTCCTAGAGAGAGGAAGGCAAATACAACACTACTATGGAATTGCAGACTCCTCCTCCCTTACTAGTTCTAGCATATCCATTATACAAGTGGCCTCCATTGTGTTGATATTATTCTGGTGTTTATTTGTATGATTTGCCCTGCTTTGGCTGCCAATCTCCTTCTTGTGATCCTTGGGGACTCGGAGGCTTGCAAGGCATTTTAGTTGCCTTCTTCCTCCACCTAAATTTTCTCCTACCTTCTATTATTATGGAGGTCTGATGAGTCTCTTGGGTCTTAGGAGGCTAGAAGGTACTTAACATTCCCTACATCTATATTGGCATGGGGCTTTCTCTTGCCACTTCTTCTTGGATGGGCCTGTTGCCACTTCTTCTTGGATGGGCCTGCTTCCCATAGATTCTTCCAATATGGGATTGTCCACCTTCTTCTTCTTAGGAGCTGTGGATTTCATCTCTTTCTTGGTGCTTTGCCTTGAACTCTTCCTACTATTGCCCATATTTGTAGGATTCATAGGTCAAGACAAATTGGAGGTGGAAGATTGTTTGCTTGTGGGACTCTCTCCTATCTTTTTCCTAAATGACCCTCCTTTATCATCATTGCAAACGTCTTTCTTAGATCTATCTCTTGTGGATCCTTTTGGTTTGCTTGCATCATTTCTTTCCTTGGGATTGTCCTCCCAGCCAAGTCCTCTTCTACTATTAGTGTCTCTAGCAAGTTATGGCTAATAAATTGGAGAGCTGGCTCACTCTTTGTTCCAATTTTTGGTTTTGTATTGTTAAATTTTTCTTGGATATCTATTGGGCCTTTACTTTGGCTTCTTCCTCCTTCCTACGGAACTTGTAATAAAGAGTTCTTTTGATATCAAACCTTCTCATTAACAAGCTCATTTTTTGTCTATTCGTAGGTGCCAAATCCCCTCATTATAGCTTCCCATACTCTTTGCCATGTTATCTTCTCTTTTCCTAAGGCAACCTTCTCTTCAAGGTTAAACTTAGTCTTTCTTGCTTTGCTTGCCACCTTGAGGGAATTCTTTGATTGAGTTGCTAGTTCTTGCTACTCTGGACTTCTTCCTGGTGCTTGATGCCTCATCTTGTAGCTTTTGGAGTTCTTTTATACTCCAATTATTTTTGAACTATGTGCTTGCCAACAGCATATTGATAGTGGATTCTCCTTCCTTGCAAGTTGGAGTCATAATTTCCTCTTGGTCAGCTTATTTCTCACTTGGTAGACTCCTTCTACCAATTTTCCTACTTCTACACCCATGCAAGTTGTGTTTCTTGTAGCTTATGGTAACTTTCTTGCATGAGTTGGTCCCATTTTTTCCATAAGTCCATTATGATGTTATGGGCTTCTTTGACCACATTGTATGTTTGTGAGTACAAACACAACACCACAATTCTATGTTTGATCAGGGTTCTCTATCCACCCACTAAAGCAATCCCCTATCACTAGGTTATTGGCAAGGTGTAGTGACTCTTTTCCCATTTGAGGAAGTTTTCCTCTTCTTGGGTTGAGGGCACTCAATCTTTTCCTCCTTGTTAACGGGAGTCCTTATCCTTACTTTCAATTTCTTTTTCTCTATTGGGGATAGGGATGCCACAATTTGCTTCTTGGGGCTGGCTATCTTCTTCCTATTAGGTTGTCCTATCTCTTCTTCTATGGGATTTAGGTGTTTTTGTAGTTCCATTGCTTGTACTTCTTTTACTTTGGCCATTTGTAGTCTTAAGAGGTTGGATTGTTTCCTACTGGTCCACTTCATGAATTTTTTGACAAGCTCAATTGTCATATAAGGGCTCATGTCTGGCCCCAATCCATCTTTCCATCTCCTAATAGCTTTTCTTAAAGATGGAAAGAAGGATACATTCCTCTATCTACCAATAAGCCAATGAAAGTTCTTCATGGTGTAAAAGAGGGGTGGTTGTATTACCACCAACATTGGGAACCCGTTCTTGTGCATGGTTCTCACCAAGCTATCAGCTGCATTAAAACAAGGGCCTTGGTAGGTATCCTAGGCTGAATGTGAGCTCCTTCCAAGCTGAAGGAATTTCTTTTGACCGCTTCTTTTGGCAAACACCTCCCTTACCATATCCTTGGTGATAGAAAGAAGTGTTGGATGATTGGAGGCAACTCCAAGAAAAGGGATATGTATGACTTTGGCTTCACTTGGATACCATTTACCATTGCTAGGACTCTTAGGAGCTCCTTATCCATTGGTAAGTATTTTGTTTGGACCATGATATTCCATATTTTGCCCTTCTCTATATTCTTGTGTGTATCAAAATCTACATTGTTAAAGTCTCGTACATAGCCAAACTTCATGTAAATTGGTACTTTTGCTTCAATGTTCTTTCATAGGGCCATTACTTCTCCTTCTTCTAGAATTTGTGGGATTTGCCAAAGTCTCTCAATTGCTCTTCCTTAGAATTATTCAACATCTATGCAATTGTCAAGTTCTTTTGTGATTGATTGTAGATTTGTTTTAGATCTCTTATGTGTAGAACTCAGGCTACTCAATTTCATTCTATGTTTTGACAGTATTTATGAATGCTAGAGATGGACAACCTCTTGACTTGTTTGATCTAAATGGTCCAAGATTGCTCCCACAATCAACCTACTTGTGTATCCTTGCTCATTGTGCATAAGTACTCTGACTTTTGGTTGATTTTTCTTGTTCTTATAATGCCTTCTATCAATTTGTGGTTGATAATCTACCTTCCCATGGTCACTTTTTGTAATGAAATGTTATTTTCTTCCTCTGTTTGAGCTTGCTCTAACTATCTCTCTCTCAATTGAATTGATAGAATGAATGAACTTTGCAATTGCCTAGAGGTTTTGTTTTAGTGGTTAATACCAGCCATGGTACTTTCTTGTTTAGGTTTAAATGCTTCACACAAAATTTACCACCTTATATTAATGTTAAAAATTTCTTCTTCCATCTGGCATTATTTTGTATTTGAATTCAAAGCATTGCAGATTTGGCACCATTTTTCTATTGAATGTAAATCATCATGAATGTAACATCATCTTTTCTTTGAATTGGTACAATGGTTATCTATTGTGAGAAATAATGAATTCCTGTAATGGTGGATATTTTGTTGTTTGGCTATTTTGCTATTGTTTGAAATTTTTTTTGGGATTGTGGGTCTAGGAAGAGATATCTCTCCATGAAGAAAACCCTGCAAGTGATGTCACCATTGTTCAAGCAGTCCTTCACCTCTTGGGGTAATACAATCCTATAGTGTAGTTCTTGTAGGGTGGTGTGTGGGTGAAATGAAGAGATTTCTTGCAGTATCTTCTCTCCTCGGCTTCTCAATGCAATGTAGTGCAGGTTGTATTCAAACCATTGGTGCAAGATGTCAATAATTTGTTGTCTAATGTTTCCAATGGGATAGAGGAATTGTCAAAAATTCTATAGGGGGCTAATCATTTATTGGCAAATTTGCTAGGGAATTTGCCCACCCTATCATTATACTTCAATACTAGGTCGCTATTATAGAGTGCAGTTCTTTGTTCTTGTTGTCAAAATATATTTTTTGCTTGGCTTGCATGGTGTATTTGTATAAAGTTCCCATAGACATTTTCATACAGATCATGAAGCATAAAGATAAGAATCTTTATGTTTATCTTCATAAAGAATCCTCTATTGTCTCCCTCTCGCCAAATAGAGACATTCCTTGTGACTTATAATAAAGATACTGAAGTCCGGCATGAGGAATTTAATTGGGAGAATGGCCTCTTGCCCATATATAAGTTGAAATAGGATGAATTACATAGCTATCTTTATAGTACTACCATAAACCTATAGTGCACTCATGAGTTTTTGATCCCAATCTGTGGAGTTATGATTGACCATTTTTTGAGAACAGTCAACAAGATTCTATTGATGTCCTCAACCTTACCATTTGCTTGTGGGTGGTAGGAGGTAGAGCAGTTTTGCTAGATCTCATAGGTACTGGTCAAGTCCCATATGCCTTTATTGATGAAGTGTGACCTATCCTTGTTTGTGACAATGGATAAGAGAACACTAAATCTTGAGATAATGTTTCTCTATAGGAATTGGATGGTGATAATAGCAAAGTTGTTGAAAAAGGATTTGGCTTTGGCCCATTAATTATTTAATTGTGGTACCCAAAATTTTTTGGGTAGAAATTAGAGTAAAATTAGTAGAAGGTTAATTTGCTTTTGTAAGGACCTACAATCACAAGATTAGCACAATGCAAACAACGCAAAGGAGGTGAAGGAGGTTAGATTACAATGGTAGAAGCCCAAGTAAGTCTGCAAAAAATCCACTTGGATGATGAGAGAGAGAATCTGCATCCACAATTTCAAGGAATACATTACTTGTCCAATTTGGTATGTGACGTGCTTGTCTAATTTTAGGAATAGTTGTAGTACTATAAGAAGGAGCATCTCAAGGTACAAAACAAATTGTAGGTGGTGCGGATGATGCAAATGCATCACAAGGAGTTAGAAGGCAAGCTCTATACATCTAGAGTGAAGTCAAAGAACATAGAGTAGAATGTGAGACATGTAAGAGATCAGTTAAAGATGTGCAAGGGAGTTACAATCAAAGATGCAAGTGTCTAGAGAGGCAAAAGTAGAAGCTCAAGGAACAAAAGGAAAAATTAGTGAAGATAAAAGACAAGCTGGATGCAACTTAGAATGACCTTGCTCAATAATGTAGCAAAGACAAAGTGCAAGTAGTAGATATCATAGTATTGAAGGCGGATGTAGTCATGCAAGAGTGGGAGATGACAATGAAATTCAAATTAAGGTTGAAAGAAGAGTATAATTTAATTTCTCACTTTAAAGAGATGGAGTCCAGCTTAGCCAAGCAAGAAGTGTGCATAGTAGTGCTGATTGTGAAGCATCATGACAAAGTGGAGCAGTTGTAGAATCAATTGGCAAAAGGACATCAATGGAGTGTAGCAAGTCAAAGTTAGCATAAGGAGGAAATCAGACTACATATGTCTGATTAGCAGCCCAATGCTTCAAAACTGTGTTGAGTATAGAGATGGATGCCAAATTGAAGGAATCCTATCTTCATGAGCTTCAATTGCAAGTATAGGAGACACGTAGAAAGAAGGCAAAGGATGTAGATATGAATAAATTGTTAATTGATTTTAAGAAAAGAGACTAGATAGGAAGGTAAGAAAAGTAGCTGATAATCTTTGTATTAGATTAGACTTGGTAAAGCAAGAAGTAGATAGTATATTGAATCTATTAGCACATCATGTTGAACACCAACCCAAATCTTTTGACTTTGGCATGCAAGTTAACTCAGATAACTTGTTTAAAGTAATTGAGGATGGTATTGAGTGGGAAAGCATATAATTAGACTACTTATGATGTTTGCAGCAATCCAAACTAAAGGTGGAATAGAAGGCAGAAGGCATAGAGTCAATTCTTAACTTCCCAAGGACATAGAGAGTTATAGAACTATTACATTTACTTGTAATTAATGTTGGTTCAAAGTTGAGTGAAGGAAGAGAAAAAGTGAAGTGAAGTAAGTAGAGTCAAATCTGATTAAATAGTAGTAATAGATCCAAAGTGCTAGTTTTGTAGGAAGAGTTGCTTCATATCTATGGAACCAATTGAAGTAGTTGAAGTAGTTAGTAGTTTAAGTAGTTTTTGTAAATTTTGAGTGCTCGAGCTACTTAAACCTTACATTCAAAGTGTTTTGTATTTAACAAGAGCAAAAGATGAATAAGGCAAAGTACTATTGAAGTGCTCATTGTTTTTCTTTATTTTGATTGTCAATTGTGTCTTTATTTGTGAATGCCTGAAGAATTTTGATGTACAAGTAATGGAGTGTTAGATGTTGGATTTTTCATCTCTAAATTCCATTTTGTGTTTTTGATCTTACGTAGAAGACTTGCAAACCAATGCCTTGATGGATCTTGAGAATTATAGTGTTGTCACTATTTAGGATTTATAGGCAAATCAAGATGCCAATGTGAACTAACTTGAAATAGGGAAGTTGTGCCTTTGGTGGAGAGGTGGAATACAATTCCAAGCAAAGTCACTTCATGACAAAGTAGACATCATTGTATCAACTAAATCATCACAATTGAAGTTAATTTTCATTGGAACTGAATAATTGTGACTTTGAGTGACAATATTATTTCTAGAATTCACTTTTCAAGAGATAATTGTGCTCTTTTTGGTGTTATTTCTGCCCAAGATTTTAAAGACATGATCCGTATGAACTGTTAAGTAAATTTAACCTTGTCAATCACATTGTGATGTGACTTTTTGGGATGCTATTTGATGATAAAAGCAAATTTTTGTAGGAGGAGCATCCAACAAGCAAGTTGTCCCGCATGACATGGTTTTTTGATAATGTACTTGAGAATTTATGATCAACATGAAATAGGGAATTGCTGCCCATGAGATAGTGGTGCAATTTTGAATCGTAGAGATCATGCCAAGACATTCCTGCTCTGTGCTAGAATACATATCTTTTTGCTAAACTAAGCTAATGACTAGTATAGTAGATGGGATGTTCCCATTGTTGGTCATCATAGTATGCCAAATAGTGCACATGGCCATGTTAGAGGTTTCTATGAAGACATGAAAGTTCAATTCCCAATTGAGAGCTATGAGAATTGGGTGGTAGCTTATTTTGTTTCAACGTCTCAAAGGCTATCATGCATTGGCTAGTCAACAAGAACTCACTAGTGTTATGTAGTAGGCTAGTGAGGGTCAAAGAAATCTTGGCATACATGTGGACATACCATTGGTAATATCTTGTATAGCCTAGAAAATACCTGATATCATGTATTATGTTTTGTACAAGCAATTGTAAAATGATTTGGACTTTCTTTGGGTTGATCATGATGCCATTTTCATAGATAAGGTGGCCCAAGAGAGGTCCACACAAGACAAATAAATATTTATGGAGATCTAGTGAAATCCTAACTAACTTACACATATGCAAAATGGTCCCTAGTACTTGGATGTGATCAGGATGGGAACTATGTGCACACATGTCATCAAGGTATACTTTGATGTCTCTTCTTCATTGAAAAAGGAATTCATCATGTACCATTGAAGCATTTCAAGAACATTTTTTAATCTGAAGGCATAACTTGGTAGACATAAGCACCCCACTCTATGACAAAAGTGGTTCTATATTGATCCTCTAGAGCATTGGAAATTTGATTTTTGTTCAAATAGCCATCTAGGAATGAGAATCATTGGCTATGGGCCACCTTGTCTAACGATGTATTGGTGGACGGAAAGGAGAAAGGGGCTAGGATGGTTTGTGATTTCAACTTGCAAAATTCAACACAAATTTGAACCTTTCTTGTATCTTCTTTGGCACCACTAACATTGGGGAGGCCCATTCAGTCTCTATATGGGATAAATGAACCTACACTTGAGTACCTACACTTGAGTTTGTCCAACTCTTCCTATACCTTTTGAGAGTAGGTGGGATTCAATCTGTATGGTTTGGACCCGATTGGTATGGCATCTGGTTGTAGCAATATATGGTGCTGACATGTTTGTGTGTCCATGCCCATGGGTTCTATGTAGTCATAAGCAAACTGTGGTGCCCACATTTTTTGTTTTTTTCAAAATAAAGAAGAAGAAGTGTACAAAGAAGTCGGATTGCGCCTGTATGGCCAAAGAAGGCAAAGAAAAGAGTCTTTGGGATGAACCCAAAGTAAAGTGACTTCGGTTCATAAGGCAAAGTACTCAGAAATGCCCTATCAGCATACAACCCAAAGTAAAATGTCTTCGTAATGGGGGGAGCTCAACCCGAGGCAAAGACAGTCTAACAACCTTTCGTCGGGGTGAGAAATTCAAGAAAGGATCGTTCAAAACCGGCGGCCCATACGCACGAAGGTTGATTGACAGTGATAGGTGCATGTAGGAGGTGTGATTTCTTGATAGAAACTCGAAGTGAAGAAAAAAAAGAAGTGCAACTCTATAAAAATCAAACTCGCAACGACAAAATGTCAAGTAATTTTCCTTTGCCATTGAGAAGTCGTCTTGTAGGTCATCGTGGGAAGGGAAATAGAGTTGGAATCGTGGTAGTGCGTAAGGGAGAAGTTGCAAGAGTGAAATCGAGAGATAGTGAGAAGGCAGAAGAGATGGGAGGAGGAAAGAAGAACTCTGAATTCGTAGTGAGAAATCATGCAATTTGGAGGTTAGATGTAATCGCTAGGATCAAAGTCTTGAGCCAACTTTGGATCACTTTTCTAGCATGGAACTGAAATGTGAGCTTTCCAGGTTTCATGACAGAAATCATCGAGAGCAAGTGTCTCAATGGACCCAAGGAAGAAGGGAAGAGAGGGAATCCGGCTTGCTGGACAGAGTCAGATTGGAGACTTGTACTCGGGAAGGAAGCAGGCTCGGAGCAAGGGGCCACGTTCTTGGGAAAGGGAGAGATAGCTCAAGAAACCCAAGAGGTGAGAGATGCTTTCTTGTCAAAGCGGACAAAGAATGGGTACAAGGTTGAGAGCTACAAAGACCTTGTGAAGAGAGGAATTGTGAGTGCACTGATGGCCATCTTGAAGCCGGAGAGAACCACTTATGTGATGAAACACCAGGCAGTGTTCTTTCACAAGCTATTCAAAGGAGAACCGATCAATTGGGTGAGGTGTTTCCACAGGAGAACGAGGCAGATGGTGTGGAATTTGCAAGATAAGTTGCCTCCACACTACATTGTGCCATTTGCAGCACATTTCTACCTCGAGCTAAATTTGCTAAACTTGGCGGAGCAAACTCGGATGGTGTCGCACTTCCATCCTAATTTGCAAAAGGAGGTCGATGTCGAGGATTTAGGATTATTGCAAATCAGGAGCACCAACGACTACTACATGAAGACAGAGAAGAACATAGAGTTCGTAGTGAGTTCCCCGAATACAAAGAAGAGGAGTCGGCAAGGCAAAGCCAAAGACACAAAGAAACCTCAAAAGACACGGAGAGGCAACCCGAGGCGAGGTATGGTGGTGATCAAGTTGGAGGATGAAGACTCGGAAGGTGATGCCAAGCTCAAGACTGAAGACTCGGAACACAAGGAGGAGCCTGAACTAACGCTGCAAAGTGGAGATACAAGTAGCGATAGCGATGAAGGAGGAGAAATGACATCGGTGCCGGCGGCTGAAGAAATGAAGAAGAAGAAGTGCAGGCAGAAATTGAAGCCGAAGATAATACACAGTTGGAAGACGAAGTAACTATGCCCAAAGAGAAGAAGATCGCAGTGCAAAGAGGAGTTTTCTTGAGATGTAAGGCAAAGTGTGAAGCGGGGCCAAGTAAGGCAAAAGAAGAAGTAACTGAAAGCTCGGGAAGCAAGGCGTCAATTCTGATACAAAGACTGCAAAGAAAAAGGCGAGTATCAGATGAACATGAAGTATGGAGAGAAGTGGCCACGCAAGAAGAAGTAACCCCGAGCAATGGAGTCGAGTACCTGCGGGATGTGGTATGTCCTCTACTGGTAAAGATGGAGTACAAGAAGAAGGAGATGCAGTCAACTTGTCCGGAGGTAAAGACTGTATTGCAGGTGTTGTCCATATTAGAAGAAGAGAACTCGGAGTTGAAGAAGAGTATAACCCGAGGTGGGGAGGAAAAGGAAGTACTGCAATCGGAGGCAGTGGTGAGAAGTCAGGTAATTGAAGACCTGAAGAGAGAAGTAAATTATTGAGAGGATCTTGTGAAGAAGAGTGACATAGCAAGGGAGAGACAAGTAGCTGAGTATGAGATCTTGAAGCAACAGCTTGTTGATTCAAGAGTAGAGGTAATCTATGCTATGGTGAGAGTAGCTGCAAAGGATCAGGAGCTCAATAGGGTGATGGAGAGTGTCGAGGAGAAGAAGCAACTCTGGCAACGAGAGTTAGCGGCACAATATAGAGAAGAAGACCGATTACAAGAGTTACTTTGTAATCAGGAGGAGAAGGTTGTCCAGAAGGAGAAGGAGAAGGAGTTGGTGAAAGCCAAGTTTGAGGTGGAGTTGGCAATGTACCGAGAGGATTGGCTCACAGATCGGGAACATGAGAGAAAGACAAGATTGGAGCCATTGAAGGATATAGTCCTCCAAATGAATGCAATGTTAAGTACAAAGGCCAGCATTCGGATTGAGGAGACAAGGCTGTAGGAGTTTAAGTTGTTGGTGCAAGAGACAAGGCGAAGACAAGCAAAGGATACAAATATGAATGCCTTGTTAATTAGTCTCAAAACTCGTGTAGACAAAAAGATCTTAGAGGTAGAGGATAACATTCCGATTAGATTAGACTTAGTGAAAATAGAGATAAAAAAGCTTCGGAAAGATGTTAGAGCAAAACCCTAAGTAGATAACATAGGAGTACAAATGTCTTTTGAATTACCATTGGAGACATTGGAGAAGAGTGGGTTGAGAGATGAAGAGTTAGATAGATTACCCACTAGTGGAATTTTAGATCAGGAAAGAGAATTGTTGGAATTGGTAGAAAAGGTAGAAGATATGAAACCCGAGGACAGAGTATTAGGAAGTAAGATTACTTCGGGTTCAGGTTTGAAAGCCAAGGAAGAAGTAGACATCGGATTGGAGTAGAAACAGTTTTGAGATTTGAAGAGGTAGATATGAAGAGGTACATTGTCATTTTGGATCTGCAGGTTAGAAAAGTTGTTGTAGAACGGTATAGTTGTTAGAACTGTTGATTGCTTCACTACTCAAGAGTGGCATTCGCAGAGAAATGTTGTTCAATGCTCATAATTTTTGAGAATAGATAAAGCAAAGTGCTACAAAGCAGTGCTCATCGCTTGAGCTTGATTCCAAGTATCAATGTTGTACTTGTGTTTGTGAGTGTGTGAAGAAATTCAAAGTGCAAGTCAGAGTGTTTGTTGGATGTTGGATTCCACAGCCTTGATCTTCATTCTGTGTGTTTTTTTTTTGATCTTGAGTGAAGCACAATCAAAGCAATGCCTTGACAGATCTGAGAGGAATTGTTGTGTTGGTAGTATTCTGCATTTGTGAGTGCAGTGCGAGGTTGATGTGAAGCAATTTAGAATGAGGAAGTTGTGCCTTCAGTGGAAGGGTGGAACACAATTTTGAGGCAAAGTTGTTTTGCAATGAAGTGCCATTTTCGGGAGAGCCTGAATCATCACAATCAAGATTGTTTGGAAAGAATTGATGGAGTTGTGATTAAGGAGTGTGAAATTCGTGACAAGACTGTGAGTCAGTGCTTGTTACTCTCTTCTAGGTGTGGTTTCTACCTGAGAGATTAAAGACACAACTAAGAAGAACTGCAATTGTTACTTTGACTTTGTATTTAGACATTTCTGACTCGTATCTCTGCGGAAACAAACTTTACTTACCCGATTACCGCAAAAGTAATATTTACTGGGTTGTCACACAAACACATCCCAATATTCTTGGAAGAAGGCTTGGTAAGTAAGTTGTTCCTTGAGGTCCACATTGGTGCTAATCTTGACATACTCAAGCATTTCCTTTGCCCAAAAGATATCCAAGTTCTAAAATGTTATGACCACATGTAAGTGGAGTGGGATGGTCTCAATTAAATGTTTGGGAGGTTTGTCCAAAAAAATTGTGTCTTGACCTTTCTTCTAGTATGTCTAATGGACTTCATATTCCCTTACAATCTGCTTTGTAGGTTTAGTCTATGTCAACAACAATGATGTGGGATAGTGAACTCATCCTCTTAGACTAAGCTAGAAGAGCTATGTTGACCATCGTAGGTCCTGTTTCACTATTGTGAGCAATGATAATGTCATCAAGTAGAGTACCATCAAGATGGAGACATTCCTTGTTGGTTTCTTCATCCTTGCAGTCAATGTCATCTTTGATATAGAAGCAAGAGGTAGTTGAGGTTTCTTGAGTATGTGTTTCCATGTAAGAAAAGGAGAACATAACATGGCAGAAAGCTCCATTTTCAATGGTAAGAGAAGCCTTTGAGTCCAAAAAGATTGCATTTGGGATCAAGGAAGTATGCCCATCAAGAAAATTTTGTGGTCTTTCCAAAAGAATGGAATTATAATGGTGTAGTTTTCTGGTATGGCTACTCATTTCCTCTTCAATTATGAAAGGAAATTAGCAATGGCATTTGTGATTTCCTCATAGCTATCAAACGTGAGTAGGACTCCATGCATCAACATTGAAACTTGGTTCTCCTTCTTGATCTGAACTTGATATTGGTCTAATATAGTGGTATGAGCCGGTCTATCTCTCTTTCAAGATGAACCTCTGATGGCTATTAGGGTAGTGCACCATGGACTAAGAAGGCAAAGAACAAACACTCCATTACCCTCCTCCAAAGCTAGAACTCAAAGGTACCTCCAAGACTCAAGCCATTGCTCACTAGAGAACTTAATGGGAGAGATACTTGTGAATGAAGGAAGGGTGAGTATCTCCCTATCCCTCATTTATATACTTATGAAATAATTACATACCAAAGTTATTAATTACGATAGTAACTCAAGGTACTAGGAAACAAGTCATAAATTAAAAAGTCTAAAGGAATATCTCAACTCATAAGAATAATTTGATAAGCATATAGTCTTATCTTGACTTCTAACACCCATTTGTGCATGTATGTGCTATTATGATATTTAGTTTGGTATCATAAGTACCTGAGAGATGTTATTTACATAAAGACATAAAGGATTATTCTACATTAGTCATGATTAGCTAAAGTTAGTCATAGCTAAGATAGAGAGGACCTTACTTTAGAGGAAATGTAGAAGATGAGCACCACTATCTTGGATTATAATGTATTGACTTGGTATTATTACTAAGTGTTTGAGGAAAGAGTTGAGAACTCTTGGACCCACAAGCATTTTTGCATCAAATTCTTTTATAGTCCAAGGATAGCCCATGTGAGGAATCCTTGACTTAGTGGTTGGCTGAAGTGAAGACCACATGCTTAGGAGAATATTCCCATCAGTATGGATATTCCTTTAGACTTTAGACTTTAGACTTTATTTGACTTTTAGCCAAGTAACTTGAGTTACTCTAGTAATAAGTAACTTTAGTGCAAAATTTTTCATAAGTATATAAAATAGGGGTGAAGATGTACTCATCATCCTTTCATTTGCAACTATCTATCTCTCATTGAGTTATTTAATGAGCAATGGTTTGAGTCTTGGAGTGTTAGCCTTAGAGGAGTATGATGGAGTTGTGGTTCCTTGCCTTTTTAGTCCTATAACATCCATTTTTGTATGTATGTGCTATTGTGATATTTAGTTTGGTACTACAAGAAATTGAAAGATATTATTTATATAGAGATATAGGATGGTTTTACATTAGTTATGATTAGCTAAAGTTAGTCATAGCTAAGATAGAGAGGACCTTAATTTAGAGAAAGTTGAAAAGAGTAGCACCAAAATTTTGGATTGGAGTGTATTGACTTGGTATTATTCTTAGGTGTTTGGCTTTGAGGAAAGAGTTGAGAACTCTTGGACCCACAAGCCATTTTGATTTGGATTCTTCTATAGTCCAAGGATAGCTCATGTGAAGGAATCCTTGACTTAGTGGTTGGATCAAGATAAGACCATATGCTTAGGGGAAAATTCTCATGAGGATGGATATTCCTTTAGACTTTAGACTTTAGACTTTAGATTTTATTTGAGTAACTTGAGTTACTCTAGTAATTAGTAACTTTGGGACATAACTATTTCATAAGTATATAAACTAGGGATGAGGAGGTACTCATCATCCTTTCATTTGCAACTCTCTCTCATTGAGTTCTCTTGTGAGTAATGTCTTGAGTCTTGGAGTATTAGCTTTGGTGGAATATGATGGAGTTGGGGTTCATTGCCTTGTTAGTCCATGGTGCACTACCATAATAACCATAAGGGGTTCATCCTGAGCAAGAAACATGCTGGCTTATAATCCATGGTTTAATACTATAAGAGCTATTGGAGGTTTGTCCTAAATGAGAGACAAGCCGGTTCATATTTTTGGTTCTATTGTTGGGACCTCTATACAAGGCAAGATAATGTTCCACGTGCAATAATTTAGTACACAGAAGTACGTTATGAGAGCTCACTTGAAGAGAACATTAAGGGAGTAGAGGGCTGAACTTTTGTGAGAGAACTTGGACCCATTTGTATACCTTGTAGTTTATTATGATGTTTTTGAGGTGACATTGTACATACTATACACATGAGAGGATTTGGAAAGATTGTGTGAGGTGGATTGTAGATTTTAGAGAATATGGTGATTTTAGGCAAAACCTCAAGTTAAAGATCTTGATTTGAAATTCTTATAATAGATAGCTTGGATTATCTCCCATGTATTTCACTCAAAATTATTCCAAGGGTTGCTACATGCATTGAGCTAGAATTTTTGGAAGGTGGTAAGGTAAACTATTCCCGCAAACTACACACACTTTGGAATTTTATATAGAGTTTACCATTTCTTTATTTTTCATTATATCTTTTTGAAACTTTTGTAGAAAATTAAGTGCATAGTATCTAACCTTTCTACCTAAGAATTAGGGATAGATTGTTCTGGCACAAAAATTTATGAGCTTTTAAGAGGGGGTGGTTTTTAGATCAAATCTAAAATATGTGTGCTGAATAGAAAGATGCCTAGGCCAAATGGCTAGATGAAAAGATCTGAAATTTTTCAGGGAAGATGCCATGGGGTTTTGATCTAGTGTGCAAAATTTTAAAGGAATATGACCTACTAATTGAGAGAATGGTAAAGAAGGGTCAATTTTGGAGATTTGAGATCTCATGCATGAGGAGTATGAGAACAACCAAAAGCATGTTTGAGTGTTTAGACTCATCTTCAAGGGTCACCAAGGATCACCAAGAGTGTATGTTGAGGCTATGCAAGGTTTCTCAAGGTTTGAGTTGATGATTTGGGGAAAAAAGAGTTTAGTATAGAATTTGGAGAGAGTGTTGAGAGGATCCAAAAACATAAACTACTTGGAAGAAAGAGTGATTCTAAGTGCTTCTTATGTGGAGAGAAGAGACATAAGGCAAGTTCATATCCATTGACCTTTAAGAGCAAGAGATTGATGGTAAGGAAAGGCTTACTTGACTTGGGATTGCATGTTGGACTTTCATCACCAAAATTGGAAAGGAGTAGATCTAAGACCAAGGAGTTGTGTGAGGTTTGTGGAGTAGAAGGACTTCCAAAAGGATATGATTGTAGTGGAATAACAACACTATTGAAAAATTTGGTGAAACATCTTGGAGAGAGTCTTAGCACAACTATAAAGAAACTACCACCTTCATCAACTAGTTCTCAAGTTTAGTGATAGAGATAATCTTCAACTTGAAAATCTTGGAGTAACCTGAAAATTTTATGTTCTCTAGGGTGGATTACTCTCAAATGATGTTAGTCATGTATATATTCTATTAGTTATAGAGTGAGAGAAAAGAAAAAAAGATTGAGAGAAAAGAGAAAGACAGTGAGGGACTTAGATGGGGAAATTTCCAATTTTCTTTGGCAAGGATGGAGAAGATATGGAGGCCTTTGTGAGAAACTCCAAGAGAGCTTGCTTGGGAAAAAAAGAGAGGATGAATAATGAGTGGGTCTCATTATCATCAGATATCTTTGAGGATGTATCCCTTACATGGTATGAGTTAGAATACCAAAAGAGGGAGAGGAGAAATTGGCAAGAAGAGTCTTAGAGAGTTTGACTTCAATACTCATTGAGAAAATTTTTCCAATGAGAGTTATGAGAGATTGATGAGTGACGTTACCTTCCTCAAACAAGGAGATGGAGAGAAAGTGAGAGTCTATGTGGAAAGAGTGGAGAAGTTAAAGTCCAAGTTTTGCATAGTGTTGAAAAAGAGTGTGGATGATATGGAGATTACTATGATTGGTGTAGGAGCCACTCTCACCAAGAATTTTGTGGGAGGGTTGAGACCTCAAATAAGAAGCAAGGTGAGATATGAGAAATCTTCTTCCAAGGTTCAAGCTATCAAAATTACAATACATATGGAGGAGAGTTTGGAAGGGAATGAGAGTGATTTGGTGATGAAAGAGGTTGTGCATATTCCTCAAGGCTATAAGTTTGGTGGAACTTTTGATACTTTGGTGTTAAGGGTTGCACCACAAGTAGTAGTTGCTCCGATTCTTGCACTTATACCAAAAGTTCAACTTCAAACCATCATAGAATCACTTGCAGATTTCAAGATCAATGTAGTGCAGCTATGAAAGAAGAGAGAGATGGATTTGAATGTAGGGAGAGGATCTAGGAGTTATAGAAACTATCCAGATAGAGGAGGCTAACCAAACAACAATTTCAATGATAAAAATTGTTTTTGTTGTGGAGGAAGAGGTCATCTCTAAAGGGATTGCCCAAATTCTACTTACCATGGAAGAAGGGATTATGAGGGAGCCAATAGAGGTGAAGAAGGAGGTAGGGAAACCCGAGTGGCTCCTAATCTTTACAAAGATAAGAGGATAGCATCCATAGATGTGATTGAGAGCAAGTATGAGAAGGAGGAGTGCTCAAACTCCAAAGGTCTTAATTTGAATCTTTTGGCCCAAGAGAAGAAGAAAGCTTGTTTTGCAAAGGATGCATACTCTTCTCAAGGATTTACTCCTAGCAAGGATACTCCTATGTCAACTAGGAGTACTTGCATTAGCACCTCAACACTACCAACAATAAAGACTCCAAGGAAGAAGTTGGGGATGGAGGACTTCTTGATCTCAAAGCAACAATGGAACTATAATGTGTTGGAGGATATTGGAAGTCACAAAGCTAACATAATAATAGGTCCATTGATCATTTTGAATCCTACCTTGAGAAAGGATCTTAAAGGTGGTTTGGGTTCTTCAAGGAGCAAGAGGAAGAAGAAAGCAAAAGCTCCAATATCAATGGGGATGGTAGATGCCAAACTAGCACCATGGAGGCTTCTAAACATGCCTCCAAGATTGATGTGAGAGAAAATGATCACAACATCAAGGCTGCACTTGTTGATAGAAGATCTATAGTGAATGCCATGTCAAAGAGGTTGATGAAGAAGTTGAGAATGGTACCTTCTAGACCTTCAACATTTGTGGTGAGCATGGCAAACAAGCAACAAGTTTGACTAGTAGCGGTGATGGATAAGGTGGTAGTTTCAATTATTTGAATTTTAAATCTCATGACTTTCCAAGTCTTGAAGGATTCAAGCAATGATTTGCTTCTTGGGAGGCCATGGTTGAGAGTAGCATGCACAATTGATAAATAGCACAAAGGGTACATCGGGATTGGGCCATCAAACCACATCATTTCTAAGGATAGAATAGAAGATGATCTTGAGAAGGTGAGGAAAATCTCAGACCTTCCATTCTCTTCAAGCTTAACAAATTTATGCCAATTCTTGGGAATAGTTGGGTGTTATAGGAGGTTAATTTTTTCATTTTCCAACAAAGCTTATGCATTGACCGGATATCTGTATGAAGAAGGGTGTAGAATACATGGTGATTTAGGAGGACAAGGAGGCTCTCAAAGCTTTTGAGGAGCTCAAGCAATCCTTTGTTGTGACTCCAATTCTTGCTTAACGTGATTGGAGTAAGCCTTTCATCCTCTACACTGATGCTTCTAATGTAGCTTTAGGATGCACTCTTAGTCAATTAGTCCAAGATGGGCATGATTATCTAATAGCTTATGTTAGTAGATAGATGGTTTTAGCAGATAAGAACTACTCAATCATGGAGAGAGAAGGATTGGCAATGATCTTAGGTCTCAAGAAGTTTAGGCACTACTTGATTGGAGTGAAAGCCATAATTTTCATGGATCATGAGGCTTTGAAGTACTTTTTCAATAAGCCAAATGTGGAAGGGAGGCTAGCAAGGTGGATGATACTCTTTTTTGAGTATGACTACACCATTGAGGATAGGCTAAGGAAGAAACATGCAAATGTTGATTTGTTATCTAGGGTCTATGATCATGATGGAGTTGAACTAGTGGATGATTCCTTCCCAAATGAGGAACTCATGACAATCATAACCACTCAAGAAGTTCTAGTTGGGTCCAAGGAGATTGTGAACTTTATTACAAGAAGTTACTATCCAAAAGGGATGCATGCTAAGGAGAGGAAGGCCCTTGTAGCAAGATCTACACCTTACACAATGATGGAAAATATTATTTTTTTACCAAGGAGTAGATGGTCTACTTCAAAGAGCAATGGGTAAGGAGGAGTCTATTCTACTCATAAAGGAGTTTCATGAAGTGTTTAGTGTGTCGGAGACACTGTGCAAGAAAGGTGATTGCTTTAAAGATTCTAGAAGTAGGTTACCACTGGAGGGGAATTTTCAAAAATTGTCTTGATTATTCCAAAACTTATAATTTTTATCAAGCTTTTGCTAGAAAGTCTACTTCCACTCTCCTTCTTAGATCAATTCTATTGCTAAGACCATTTGAGAAGTGTGGAATTAACTTTGTAGGTCCTCTCAACATAACTTCAAGGAACAAATTGATACATTGTGGTAGTTATTGATTACCTTACCAAGTGGGTTGAGGCTAGACCACTAAGGGACAAGAATGAAGATGAAGTTGATAGATTTCTTTATGAATGCATTATCACTAGGTTTGGGTGCTCTTTGGAGTTGGTTTTTTTTATAGAGGAGGAGTATCACTATAGCCATGCTATGACATTTCTCTATCAAACATAAAGTAACTACATTCTATAAGCCAAATTCCAATGGCTTGGTAGAGAGAACCAATCAAACCTTGTGCATGATATCAGCCAAAGATGCAAAAATAGAGAGGGATAAACATCATTTGGACAAGAGGATTCATGCAATTTTGTGGGAGTATAGGACAATCATGAAGACTTCCACCAAATATTCTCCATTTCATTTGGTATATGATATTGAGTCAACTATACCTATTTACTTTGATCTTCCTACCTTCCAAACCATTCATAAGAGATTAAAGAAAGCACAAGTAGGTGATGCAAAGAAGTCAAGGAAGGATCAACTTATGGTGTTGAAGGAGGCAAGAGAAGTTGCTATGGTTTGAGTGGCATAAGCTCAAAGGAACAAAAGGAGATCTATGACAAGATGAAGGGCAATAAGAAGGTAGAGCCTTTCAAAACAATGATTGGGTAATGTTGTTTGATTCCATTCAATTCAAGATTCAATTCAATTTTCAATTCAAGAGTGCAAAAGAAGTATTTGCGTAAGTACTTTGGACCTTTCATAGTGGAGAAGGTGTGGGGCAATTTCACCTATGATCTCAAGGAGTTGTGAGGAAGACACTTTGATATGATTAACCATGATAAGTTGCAGATGTATCATAGAAGATAGAGAGACCTTCACTCCAAGGATGAAGTGAAATCTTAGTCCGGGGATAAATGTAACACCTATTTGTGCATGTATGTGTTATTGCGATATTTAGTTTGGTATTATAAGTACTTGAGGGGTATTATTTCTATAAAAATAAAGGATGGTTTTATATTATTCATGATGAACTAAGGTTAGTCATAGTTAAGATAGAGGGGACCTTACTTTAGAGGAAGTGGAAAAGATGAGCACCACTATTTGGATTGTAGTGTATTGACTTGGTATTATTCCTAGGTGTTTGGCTTTGAGGAAAGAGTTGAGAACTCTTGGAGTCACAAACAATTTTGCTTTGGATTCTTCTATAGTCCAAGGATAGCCCATGTGAAGGAATCATTGACTAAGTGGTTGGGTCAAGATAAGACCATATGCTTAGGGGAATATTCTCATGAGTATGGATATTCCTTTAGACTTTAGATTTTATTTGAATTTTAGCTTAGTAACTTGAGTTTCTTTAGTAATTAGTAATTTTGGTGCATTACTATTTTACAAGTATATAAACTAGTGATGAGGAGGTACTCATTATCCTTTCATTTGCAGCTATCTTTTTCTCATTGAATTCTTTAATGAGCAATGGTTTGAGTCTTGGAGTATTAGCCTTGGAGGAATATGATTGAGTTGTGGTTCCTTGCCTTTTTAGTCCATGGTGTGTTACGATAATAGAAAGAGGAGGTTCATCCTAAGTGAGAGATAGGCCGGCTCATAGACCAAACTACTAAGTCAAGGATTCTTTCACATAGGCATTCCCTTGGACTATAGAAGAATCCAAATCAAAAAGGCTTGTGGGTCTCAATTCTTTCCTCAAAGCCAAACATCTATAAATAATGCCAAGTCAATACACTAGAATCCAAAATAGTGGTGCTCACTTTTTTAACCTTCTCTAAAGTAGAATCAACTCTATCTTGGCTTTGACTAACTTTAGCTAATCATAGCTATGTAGAAGCTTGCTCTAACTTTACACAATAAATATCTCACAACTACTTGCAATACCAAACTAAATATCATAAAAGAGCATACATGCACCAATGGGTGTTATAGTATATAGGTAATAGAGTGTGTTTTGAAATTCATCCAAGGGCTAGCCTGCTGGTCCATGACGAGGTTACATCTGCATCTACAAGCCAAGGATTTCCAATAAGAGTGGGAATTGTGTAGGCATAGGCGTATGCATGATTAAGTAATAAATCAAGAAGGTTTGCTCTCTTATAATTGTGAGAACTTTGATTAACACTCCAAGGGGTAATGTTGTTGTCCATTGTCCATACAAAGAAGGGTGGTTATCTTTGTCATGCCCATCAACCCTAGAGTTTCCATCATACCCTTAGTCATGATGTTTATCAAGGATCCCAAGTCAATGCGCGAGTTGGGAATAATGCTTCCTTGGATGGTTATAAGGATATTTGGATCATGAAATTTGGTGTATAGCACAAATGATTGCACGGGATTTCCTCAACCAGGGCAACATGCGGAATGCTTGTAACTAGAGGTAATGGACTATCTATGGGAACATGCTATGGGACAACGTTCTCTGAAATGAAGGTCGTGAAATGAATTGCATGCCATAGTATTGTGAGGAATTTCTGTAGCTTCCTACATTTCATGGGGGAGACTTTGCATAGTTGTTTTATGTTGATGTTAGCTTTTTTGTTTGCCAAATTGGCAAGAATGTTGTAGTTGTGTATGATAGACATTGATAGTTGCTTTGCCAAGGTGTCAAACATAAGTATGGCAGCTCTATACATCTCTAAAGCGGGTTGTAGGACTTCATTTTATGTAGCATATTCAACTGAGCTCTCAAAAGAATAACTTTCTATATGAGAGCTACTACCTATAGAAGGTGTTTTATAAGTGCAAGATGATGTTGCAAGGAACACATTTGCCTCAATAATTGCATAAATGTTTTTTCAAAAGTGCCTCTCTCATATTGGATCCTTCCTCTATGGTGATGAAATGCACGTTCACATTAACACCAACATGATTTTGTGGTTTTTTCTATGCATGAGTGCCTTGTGTTTGAGTTATGAAATTCTTGATTCTATGTGATTAACATCGATTGTTGCATGTATGCTCTATAGGAATATTAAATTTGGTATTACAAGTAGTGAGGAAATATTATCTATATAGACTTTAGCTAAGCTTCTACATTAGTAATGATTATCTAGAGTTAGTCCTAGCTAAGATAAAGGTGACCCTATTCTAGAGGAATAGACATAGAAAAATTGGAAGTAACTTTGATGATTTGTTCTAGGTCCACTAAGACTTGATTCACAAGCAAGTGGGCTCATCATGATGCTTAGGAAGTCACTCTTCTCCATTCTGATTTAAAGCAATACATGTATGCAGTAAGTGAGTGCAAGTTGTCTTGTACTCTAGAGTTCTTATTGATTTTTGGCAACAAACATGGAATGGGCCCATGTTGTATTTCTTTAATACCAATAGCTAGACATATCATCTAGAGTTGAAAATTGGCTTGGTACCATCTAGAAGGGTGTTATGCATGATGGGCTAGGTAATTCAGAAAGAGGTGTCACCAAAAAAGGACTTCTACTAATAGAGCAGAAGCCAAAAATAACATGGAAACGTCAGAGCAAATTTTGGAGGCCTAAACTGATGAATTAGGTCTCAAAAATGTGTGTATCCCCCCAATAGAGGAAAGGTTGGCTTCCACCTCCCCCAAGTTTATCTCATTGAGAGTTTTCCAACGGTACCTCACCCATGTGATTTGGAGATTCCTACTAGAAGATTCTCTCTAGTCAAAGATGGTTTGACCAACCAAATATGATCAGAACAAACATGTCACCCATGTATGCAACCAATCTAAGGACAAAGCTAGCTCACAGGTCACCTATCCATGTATCTGATCCAAGTGTAGAGCTTCCTTCGGAGGAGCCCCTTTGCTATATAATACAGTCAAGGTGCTCCTCTGGGGCATCGATGGTTGAGTGTGAAATTGTGTGTTTCTTCTTCAGTGTTTCTTTTCAGATCTTCTATTTACAATTTCCCAAGATTAAAATTTCCCACCTGTCCTTTTCTTCTCACCTAATTTTTGTGAGGCTGTGTTTTCATCAGCATTGCATGCAAATTCGTCACAAGCCTTGGTGATAAGATGGATGTTCAAATCGAGACAACTCCTTACAAATCAAATCAAGGAGTATATTCCTTGGACAAAATTATTGAACGAATGATGCTTTTCTCTATTAGGCCTCTGATTCTCCTTCGTAGTGGTTTAGCCAAGGCTTTTCTTGTTTGGTTCTTCATTTATATCTTGTGGCTCCTTCCCAATCTATGAAGTCAAACTTGGGTAACGCTTATTATCTTGAAACAAAAAGTAGAACGTAGGTTCAATATGTACCAACAATCCAACGCGTGATCAAACTTATCAAATCTTGAAAGCAAACGCTAAGTATATTTGTCCAAGATGTTTCACAACCTCAGCATATACTACCCCCCTATAAACCTTGTATCCTTCACGCAATTGCAGTAACTTTTAGTCCAATTCTCCTCTACGTTTCCTGTTCAAATCCTCCTATCAGAATTGACTGTACTGATTCATCGCTTGTGATCTTCCTACAATCCCAGTTCGTCATTCGATATTGAATATTATTCAGGTCATTTTCCAAACTGAGACTTGGGACATTCTCTAGCACACTTGCTAACTGCTCTAACCCTGATAATCACCAAGTGATTAACTCTTTCGCTAATCACTCTCCAAAGCATTCATTAAATTTCAATTTGAAAAGGCATGTGACGGACCAAGGAAAGTACGAATATATCACGAGTTTGTCTCGCTTCTTTGATAACCACGATGAATTGTCACGCTTCTTTGACCAACCACCGATGAATAGTGATATTCTACTTTGGTTTTAGTTTTAAACATTCCAATGAGCATGTATAGAGAACAAAGTCCTTGTGTTAAGGGAATTCCAGTGCCAACGCGGACTAACAGGGGCGAGGTCAAGCATTAGGGTACTATTGAGTTTTTCGCCAACTTGGGGTCCCGTTAAGTCGAACGCCAAGTTAGGGGTATTGTTAAGTCTGTCTCTCGATATCTAGGGGGTTTTAGATGTAAAGTCAACAGATACTTACGGGACATCTAGTGACATCCACATAATATATTTGATGAGTAATGGAATCGTCCCGTGAAATGTTAAGGTTTACGGGACATCTAGTGACATCCACATAATATATTTGATGAGTAATGGAATCGTCCCGTGAAATGTTAAGGTTTACGGGACATCTAGTGACATCCACAAAATATGTTTGATAAGTAATGGGATCATCCCGTGAATGTTAAGGTTTATAACATTTGAATGTAATTAATGTTTTCAAGTTTTCAACTTTATGGGCAAATAGTTTTGACAGTTTGATGGGCAATACCGTAACTCGATAAACCACGTGTCATAGTTCTAGATTATCCAAAACAAATTACAATTACAGAATTTTACCCATAAAACCCCTTATGCTTTTGTGCACGACCCATAAAAGACTTTTACATATTGTCTCTGAATTTATTTTACAAACATTTATAGACCCATAAAAGCTAAATCTGAAACCCTGCTGTCATTTTCATGCTGACTGGTGTGCTACCAGTCCATACCTTGCAAATGCATGTTCATATGTGTCCACTTCCCCTTTCTTTGATCACTTTTTCTTGCCATGAACTCTTATGTGCGAGGCTGCAGGAGAGTGTGGAGCCGGGAGAGGAGAGGGAGACATGAGAAAAGACATATCTATAATTTCTAAGGACTCTTTAGTATATAGCACTCGAGTGAATTGTAGATTCTTTTTGTTTTTCAATTTAGGTTCCATTGGTATCAAAATTGAAGACTGGAGCATTGAGTAGAAAGTTATGAGGATTTTTAGCTTTTTTAAGGTTTAGAGTGATCAATATTCATTGAGAGTGATGGGTCTGGAATTTTCATTTCTAATCTCTTGGTTTCCACGATTAAGTTCCATGGGAATTTGGTTTAAAAATTTTGGAGATGGAAATTGAAAGTTATGAGAGTTTATAGTTTTTAGGGTTTGGAGAGATTGTTTTCTTATGTGAGTTGGAATGTGAGGGGTTGTAGTTTTGCAGATATGGGGAGATATGGAGAGGAGCATCATGTATTACTATTATTATTCTTGTGCTAGCCATGGCTACACTTTCCCATGTGAGTGTAGTTTAGAGCGGCTCGGGATATACTATGCCCGGTGTGTTACCGATGCTTTACCTTGCAAGGGGTAAAGACCCATGTGGGAAGGATTCACAAGGACTATGATTGGACCACTTGGGATGCCCACGTGCGACGAGCGTCCACATCAACAACAGTGACACTCGAGATTACACATGCTTCTTCTATCCCTTCATTGATTGTTCTAGGGATACAGATCGAGTCGTGGGGTGGTTAGCTTCTCAAGCGGGTTGCATTTTGGGGTTATTTGAGATTAGTTTTCCATATCTACGTCTATTCCATAGGCTACCCCACACACTCCATGATGAGGCTAGATAGGTTTTTTGCCTACCACTTGATTGTTTGGCACGTTATCACTTGGACAAGTTAGCATGGTTCCTATTCCTCTTACTCCCTCAATGGTGTCTTTGTTAAGTTAGAGGAGGACGTGCAGGGCATAGAGAGGTGACTGCTAGATTTTGTTGATTTCGAGTGAAGGATTGGGTGGCCCTTTAGGAGGAGTCTGTTAAGGCTACACAATTTAGGAGACAGACATTGCCATAGGATACCATAGAGTCCACTCAATTATGACGGTGTAGGACATTGGGTCAAGCGGGAGAGTTTAGTAGAGCAGCACAAACGCTACACCCTTTGTCTATGGCGAGTCCTATTGATGAGATTATCTCTTCCCTATGCTCACTACATCCTATAACAGAAGAGGGACTACCACAAGAGATCTTAGATTATAAGCCTGAGCAGCCTTTATGTCTTGAAAGGTCACTATTTGCAAAAGCATTATATGCACTACCCCTTGCTTTTCCTTAGGAGGCTTGTTGAGGATGGTTTACGAGCACCTTAGAGATTGCTTCCAAGTAGATGATCCTTCTAGTGGTTTTACCGAGTTGTTTCAAGTGGATGTAGCAATAGCAAGAGGAGACATTCCTATGTCTGTTAGTCGGGTGTTAGGTGCTAGTCGACTTCTTGCAATGGAGAAGGACACATGGGACATTAGACTGATTGCTATTGGAGAAATTTGTGTGCGTTTGGTTAGTCATACCATTGTCCTTAAGCATCATTCTCACTTTCAACAACACCTTAGTCCACATCAGTTTGGAGTAGCTACACCTGGAGGATGGGAGGCTATATCTCTAGGCATTAGGGCACTCCTAGATATCCAGCCGGAGTGGGTCGTCCTACAAGTGGATATTGAGAACACTTCTAATAGCATCTCACAAGCATCTATCTTTAGAGAGCTTAGGGAGGTTGGTGGATCCTTGGCAAGTCTCATACCTTTTGTGCGGTCATTTTATGGCTCTCTTGCTTCCTTTTACTACCAACACGGTGGTTCACAAGAAGGAATCACCGTCTTGGAGTCAACTGTTGGTACATGTCAAGGAGATCGTTTGAGAGGACCATTATTTGCCATGGCTCACTTTAGAGCTCTCCTATCTACTACTTTGGCCATGCTAGGTTATGTATTTCCCTCCTTGGCAGATGATACAAATATTCTAGGCCCTATAGATTAGATTAGGCAGACGTTTCACTACTTGACTATCAAGCTACATCTAGTAGGCTTGAAAGTCAAGGTGTCAAAGTGCAAGGCATGATCCCCTTTAGGTATCACTCCCCACCTTGTAGAGGTGGGGTGTATCACATCCACAGATGGACTTTGTGTTCTTGGAGTGCTAGTAGGATTGGAGGATTTTTTCACACTCTTCTTAAAGTTGCCCTTGCAGAGGATGTTCTCCATGTTGATGACCTTCCATTACTAGGAGATCGGCATATAGCATTTGGTATACTCTCTTCTTGTATTGCTCGTCGACCATCCTGCCTCATCCGTATAGTTCCTCCCTCATCGTCCTTCCTATCATGTCTGAGAGCATTTGATAGGAGGATTATGAGAGTCTTTGGTGATATTATTGGACCATGGACATTTGAGTGTGTGACATGGGATTTGGCACATAGATAGACGGCTCCGCTGATCTCATGTGGTGGGGTTGGCTTGCTATCTATGGAGGAGATGACACTTATAGCATTTTTGGGTAGTTGGGCTCTCTTGGCACCCTACTTTCCTCTCATTTTGTGGTTGATGATGGGCCGGTTTGGGAGACTTATGTGATAAAGGTGGAGGGAAGATCCTTTTCTCTCCAGATGTTAATATGGCAGATGAGAGATAGTTTATTCCCACATGCACAAGAGGATTTTCCACTTTTTGCTTCACTATTGTCAGATTGGACTAGAGGTTTACAGTCTTCTTTGATGGAGCAACAATGTGAGCACACATTACATTCTCTCTTAGTCAACTCGTCCATTCCGCAAGCTACTAGAGCACATCTTCACTCTTGCTCCGGCAAGGGTGCAAGCTCTTGGATCCTAGCTTGATCTTGCATTAGGGCATTCTGACTTGCACTAACTACTTTCTCTACAATGATGAGGTTTTGCCTAGGTTTGGTCCACCCATCTGCATCTTCATTACTCACTTGTGAGTGTGGTTCTACACTAGATGCAACAACGGTCCACATGACACGGTGTCCTTTTGAAGGATAGAGGATAGCTACCCATGATGCCATTAGAGACATAGTGTTTGCTATGGCACGAGAAAGTGGATACTTGGCTTGGAGGGAGCATTTGTATGCTTTGCAGACAACACATGTGAGGGCAAACTTATACTTGGTCCGAGATGATCAGGTGATAGTAGCAGATGTCATGGTTATGGACCCTACGCGAGATACAGTTTTGGAGGGAGTAATTACCCATCCCCTTGGATGGGCAACAAGTGCAACAGTAGATCGCAAGGTCTCCAAGTATAGGGCCATGCAGCAAGGTCACATCTTTGTTCCTCTAGCCTTGGAGTTATATGGAGTGATGGACACGGCATTTTACACATTGTCAGGGAGTGCGCGAGAGCTTATCATGTTAGGTGCCAAGTGATACCACTCTCACTCATACTTTGTAACATATTTTAGACAGCGTGTGTCCATTGTTCTATAGAGTGCAGTGGCTGGTGCAATCCATAGCAGAGCTATCACATTAGATGATGTTTCTTCCATGCTCTAGTTGTGTGTAGAGAGTGCGACTTGCATAGCTTTGATATCTTAGGTGCCCCGTACGGCAGATTTCTAATATTGACTCTATTGGGGCTTAGCCCCATTTTACTTTTCTTTTTTTTCCCTTGTAGGGGTTGATGGGGTCTTCCCTTCCTTCGTATTTTTTTCTACGCGGTTCGCCCTCTTTCTTCTTTGATCTGTAGAGTCTTCTAATGTCCAAGTTTATTGACCCCTACGCGAGTGTGTTAGTGTACGGTTGCATGTTGGCGCATTTAAGAAGTCTGTACTTGGACGAATAAAGCCTCAGGCTCGACATTACAATGGAGTGCGTCAAGAATTTACTTAGAATTTTATGCTGGAAATTTTAACGGTTTGCTTTTCACAGGAATGGATGCCCATATAAAAGTAACGTGACGAATTGCGGGCCAACATGCAGATGCCAGTTGTTTGTTGGATCTTTCCTGCATGAACACTCGCGTCAAAGTGTTGAAATAGTGTTGTGAAGATCATTGATCTTTAGACTCGAATTCTGCTTCTGTCGTGCAGCCATGGTCGCTGCTTTTGATGCCAAACACATGTAGGAGACGGACGAACTGACAGAAGTAAGGACAACTGGTCAGCTGATCAAAGAGAACAACAACTGCTGATCAAGAGTACTACATGACAAATCCGATCTAACTGCTCTGAGGAAAATTATAAAAGTCCAAATTGTTGTTGATTTCTTTTGAGTGGCTTCTGGAGAATTCGCAATAATGCTCCCTTACCGTCGACTTGAGACACTAAAAGTATTTGCGTTTGAAACATTACCGACCGAATTTAGTCAACGATATCCATGAGAAGCATAACTAAGCACTCACAGAACGGTCATTCTAACAGCAAAATCACAGAGGAGTGTTTTAGCTTGCTGATTAGAAATTTCCCAACTTGATCTATACTTGTCCTACCTGGTCCGGAACATGATATCAACAGTACTCACCAAACTTGCATCAACACTCCTGACACTTTCTTGCGTGCAATTTTACTAGAAGCACGGCAGGATATGACTCGACGGCTAGCACTAATAGTGTGCGCGAGCTGACGCTGTACGTACATAGTCGAGAAAGATGTTGCGTTGCTAGTTTGCGATGGGCAGTAAACCAAAGGCTATACTCGCTAAATAGCTCATTAGGTTGGCCGCATGTGTGGTGCCATAGCAACTTCTAATTGTCTACAAAGTGAAATTCACCAAATCCTCTACTGTGATCAACTGTCTTGCAAACTAACTAGTCGCATTCTATTGCGCAGGAATCAACATAAGACTGCAAGTTTGTCTACGACCAATACAGGAAATGGAAATTTGTGCTTAGCGCTGCAGCTTCAAATTGAGGAATTACTTGATCGACCGGCCTATTTACTATTCGGGAAGGAAGATGGAGTCTTTCCGGTTATGACCAACTTATCTCTCTGGCAAATCGCTAAGATGTCTTCGGTGAGCTATCTAAACGTACTATTGTGGTTAGGTAGTCCCAATTTGTCTATGCATTGCGCAGGCTGTCTAGAGCCCTCTCTCTAGAACTCAACTATGATATGTAGTCTCTCAGGACATCTCTGAAGCACATCACCCCTGGACGGACGGCTTCGGCTGACGGCAGGGTGGCATGTAATAAAATATCAATTGCGGCCAGTATGTCAAGGACATCATGGCTTCCGTAATTGACCCTTGCAAGACACATAATTGGAGAAACATTGAGTCACCACCGGAGCACACCTGCTCGGATGCTCATCTACTACTCTACATTACTGATCTGAAGGAGCAGTGGAGGCTGACTGCTCGTCGACGACTAGTCGCAGAACATGTAGCTTCCAAGAAAACCTACTTGTATGAATAATTTGTTAATATAAGTTTATGTAATTATTAGGGATATTAGGGTATATAATTAATATATTTCTACACTGTTTAAAGTCAAAAATCTGATTTGAGGAATTTCTTAGACTTTATGCACATGAAGTCTTTCTAAATTTTACTGAAACATCTTAAGATAGTCTTTTTTATCAATTAGGTACGTTATCAAGAAAATTCTTTTGCTTATAATTTTTATATATGACTTATAATAATTATCCTGTTTTACTGATGTGATTTTATTCTAAAATTAAACTTAACTAAAGAATTTGACAAGTAAAAAATCTACTCTGAATACAGTCTAAATATGTAAAACATATTACTTATCTGTAACATATTTTTCGATGTATTTGCTGATATATATTTTAATATCGACATCTTCATACTTCTGCCTACCTGGCATGATGGGTTACAAACATGAGCTACTAGTGTGCAAAGACCCTTACCAGATTGGAGATTCAACCGAGGAAAAACAACTTCTTGCAATACCTCGGTCAGACCTTCTCGCGTACATCTCAAACACATGACTATCGGCTTTGTGGATTGTAAAAACAGCTGGCGCTAAGGATATATATGTAGAAAATGTTTTCAAGATTGTGTTGATACAAAATACGCCTAACATCAGAATATCTGGGTCTGATTATGGTTATATGGTCTGATGGGGTCTTCCCACCCTTCATGTGTTCTATTATTATGGTTATAAACAATGGGGTTTAGCCCCATTTTACCTTTTTCATCTCTCCCTTGTACCTTTTTCATCCTCCCTTGTTTTATCATGGTTATAAACCCTTGTACGGGCTTGATGGGGTCTTCCCATCCTTCATTTTTTCTCCGCGGTAGTCCTTCTTCCTGTTATAAACAAAACAATACTTGTATCATTGTAACATCACCAAGTAGTTTAATGGTATCCTTAACCTTCTGTCCTACAGATTCTATTGGGGCTTAGCTTCATGTTACCTTTGATGTCTCTCCCTTGTAAAGCTTGATGGGGTCTTCCCATCCTTCATTTTTCCTCCGCGGTAGCCTTTTACTCTTAGGCGATTCACATGGTTCTTTTGGGCTCCGGCGACACCCTATAAGACAAAGTCCGGCAATTAGAATTTTGACGGAGCTCATGTGCACGTCAGTCTGCCTGACGTTCAAAGCCTCAGCCGGAGCTTATCCCTCAGGCAGCTCTAGCTCCGTTTGAATGGGTCGGGTGATACAACGTGCAATAAAATTATCGGAATACCCTTTCTGTGACAGGTTTGCCCGAGAATGAACCTGTCAACTTCCCGTCTTCGTTACATCGAGTCTTTAATCTTTCCAAGTAAATATATTTTCGATTTTAATTTTTGACCTTCGAGACTGGATGCAGATGTAATATGTTTTACCTTTTTTCATTTTTCGACCGTTATTCAATGTTGGTCAGGTGTGACTTAAGAATGAAAGCATTTTATTAATATTCTTTTTTGAGATAGGAAAAGAAATGGTTTGTCAACGAAAACCAATTCCGATATGCCGGTGTAATATTTTCTTTTTATTCATAAATTTTTTCTCCCCTTACTAATGTGATTAATTCCATAAGATTTTCTGTTTGAAACTCCATTAATCATAAAAATATGAAATCATAAAAAATCATCAATATATAGGAAAACGAAAAGCTAAATTTGATGATCACTCCTTTGTTGTATATATAGGAAAACTAAAAGCTAAATTTGATGATCACTCTTTTGTAGATAACGAATGTGAAAATTTTCTTATTGATTTGTAAACCTTGAACTCTTTACTTTACATAACCTAATTCGAGAACTGGTTACTTATTAACGCCAGTCAATCATCCAAAGTGCGTTATCACAAGTATACATATGAGGTTGACGTACGTCCAAATTAACTGCCGGACCTATGCACTCCCATGGACACATGATTATACTCTTTCCGTCACTGTTTTAGAGGCTGACGGACGTCAAAACTGACGTACATCATTGAGCCATGTGAAGTGGCCTTCTGTCTGCATAACTTCATTACCTTTACTTTTTTCCCAGAATACGGTGGAACTAGCTGATCTACAATAGAAACATCTGAGGTCGTAAATTGAGATCCCGATAAAGCTAATCACATTGGAAAGTTTACCTCATGCCCATGCAACGCCAGCATAAGTTGGTAGCCAGGTTTCTGATCATGAGTTGGCAGTGATGTCAGTTGGTTGAATGAACACCTCAAGACCGATGAAACGCAAAGAGGATGGAAGTTCAAGTAGAATCTGAATCATAACGAAGGCTAAATGGTAGCTTCAGGCAAGCATCTATGGGAACTTTACAGCGATGGGAAGTTCTCGTAAATATTTGATAGGACCAGCAAAGAAAACTAGCACAAAAATGAAGGGTCCGTAAACATTTGTCAAAGAGGTTGGAATCTTTACCGGCCTTTCACTTAGGTGAGGGCAACCGGATGGATTAAACGAGACTTTCAAGTAACTACATTTATTGCTAACATATGTTGAGGGTTCAGATGAGTCAAAAGTCAAAATGTGTCCCCTTCCAAGAGAGAAATGAAACAAGTTCCAAATAGTGACACATTTTATGCGGATTTCAAAACCAAGCTCTAATTACGTTGTAAAGAAGGAAGCAACCCGTAACAAAACTAGGGGTTACTCTTTCACACCCTGTGAATTACTTTTGACTATGAACTATCTCCCATAAGCCATATCATCAGGGGTTTCAATTTTCAACTTTATGGGATGGTTACGACTATGGTGCATGTGCCCTATAATATTCTGCAGGACCCTTAAAGAAAAAACTACAAAGAAATGAATGTTCGGTAGGGAGTCTTACTGGCGTAGGCTTTTTTGGGCATTGTCAGTTTTGCAAGTTCGGGTTGAATTTGGGACTCTGGGGTTGTTTAAGGCAAGAATTTCGAGTAACCTTCATTAAGACAGTCAAAGGTAAACCGGTCACAATTGAGGATTCAAACATTTGTCGTAAGAATTAAAATTTGAATTCATGGGACTCAAAGAGCAATCCAATCCAACAGAAGCAATACACGGGTAGAAGGTCCAATTTCTAAAATTCAAAGAGGGATCTCAATCCAACAAAACTAATACAAAGACAATTTGGAGGATGAAATCTGAAAAGCAATGCAAAGACAATTTGACAAACAAAATCTGTAATAAGAATCAAAATTTGAATTTATGAGACTCAAAGAGCAATCCAATCCAATCCAACACACGCAATACACGAGTAGAGGGTCCAATTCCTAAATTCAAAGAGGGATATCAATCCAACAGAACTAATACAAAGACAATTTGGAGGATGAAATCTGAGGAGCAATGCAAAGACAATCTGGAGAACAAAATCTGTAGAATGACACCCAAAGAAGAGGAGTAGTAAATTTCTCAAAAAGATACTCTTTTGTTATGACCTTCACAAACATTTCTTATGCAAGGATCAACACCTATTACAATTCCAAGTAAGCAAGGGAGGAGCTTACTTACCTCTCAAGATAGTTTGCTCACATTTTGAGGAATGGTGGGTTTGCTTGCTTGGAGTGGGATGTTTGTTCACTAGGAAGTGGGATCACTTGATTCTTGAGGAATTTTGCTTGCCTCCAAAGAAGGTTTTCTTGCTTGGAATTGCTCCTAAAGGCTTGCTCATTTGAAATTGCTTGTATGGATTCAAATAGTATATGCATCTTTGTTTAGTTTGATAGAGATACTTTCAATTCAAGAATATGTTGAATGATATACATGATTAAGGCTCAAAGTTATTTGTATGGTTTACATGCATTGCCATTTTAAGGTTTCGTGGTGAAACAGAGCTCTTGAAGAATGTAACCTTTGCTCCTTGGATCCTATAAACATGACTAAGGGTGCTAAGTTGGTTGAACACCTATGAAGAATTGAATCTATCCAACTTTTTTCAATATACCACTAGTATATCACTACTCTAATTAAAAAATCGTGGTGACATAGAAAGATTAGGTATTGTCAAATCTCCATAGTTGAACTCATAGAAGAAATAGCCAAGTGATTGTTTGACTATTAATTGACAACACTAAATACTGATCTCAACAAGACTTCTCTTCCTCCATGTCATGGTGATAGATTTCCTAGTTGAAGATTGTTAGATTCAAGTCTTAGAGTAACACCCAATCATGTAGACACAAACTCAAATGAGATTTTAACTTATTGGGAACCACTACAATCCTCCACCATTGAACACATTAGGCTTTTACCTTACCTTCTAGGTTGCAATTGGATAAATAATCCTGACCTTTACTTGGCACCATAATAGCTAAACTTGACATGCTCCAAGCCCACTTTGATCTAGCTCTGAATGAAATGAATTTTATGTTATAAATCAATGACTTTATGCAAATGTGTCAACAAGTTGACCCAACACTTCATGGTCAACAATGACAGCTTAAACGGTCCACTGGCAAGTGTATCTTGCATATTAGAGTGTTTAAATTAACATGTACATAACATTCTCATGATCATCATATGCCCTAGCAAATTTAAACAAAGCTCAGGTATATAATCCACTAGATTTGAGTATGTAAGAAGCAAATGCAACACTCAACCTTGAGTGCTTCTAAGTCTTATACTTGTAAATAGAACTTGGCCTTCTAAACCCTTTACCTACCAATATCTTGTAGGTATGCTTGAGTTGAAATCAAAATGTGGAATCAATATGTTGAATCATTATTCAACTAGTGTATACAACACTATGGAGTTGTTCAATACATCTTGAACCTTGGTACCTTAGTCTAAAATTACAATATCAACTACAATAACAATGAGTGCACTTTGATGCATGAGATGAGGGATGCACAAGTGGTGATTTGTGGGATTTGTGCTTGTTATAAGTGCTCCGATGCTGATAAATTTCTTGAACAAGTCTGCCATTAGCGTACTAAAGACATATGTGGGTATTAGCAAGTTGGTGGATACTACTATGTTGATGTAGGTGATCAATGGGTTATGGTCTATAGTGTAGGTGATGCACCTCTAAGTACCAAAAGTTTAGTGCCTTTTCATTCAACACAATTGGGGTCTGTACTTCCTAAAGATTGAAAACTAGCACCAACAAGAACTAACAAAGCTAAAAGAAATTAGAACTATCAAAACTCAATGAGAATTTTTCAAAATTAAAAGAAAATAACTGGTATTAATAGGAAATATTGCAACCAAGAACTCTTATCATGATGCACTATTGGTGCTCATTGCAAATTGTGAAAAAATTATCCATCATCACTAGGACCTATCAAAGCTCAATGAAGGAAAGAAGAAGATATCAAGTTTGAAATATGACACATGTCCTATCATTTGAAATTAAATTAGCTTCATTAATGAATGATTCAAAAATATTTACATGAATATCACATAATCCTCTAGAATCCAATAATAATTTATGGGTCATGTAAAAGGTGACCTATAGCTATTTTACTACTATGCATCACAACCCATAAGTTTTGCAATTATCTCTCACCTATGGCTCATAAAAGTGTATGGGGCCTCTTTTAATAATTCTTTATGGGAATTTTTGTTGAGCCAAAAATGTTTAAACCCCTCATATACTTTCTCACCCACTTTATAAAGGTTTAGGCCCATACAAAGATCACACACCTCATAGAGGTTTTCCAAACCTCTTATAAAGTTGTTTTATGAGACCTCCACAAAATTGAAAAATGCATTTTTGAAACCCATACAAAGCCCATACAAAGATAAAACAAACAAGGTAAAATGGAGCTTAAATCCAATAATATCAATATGAAAAATATGCATGAGCACAATTAAAAATGAAATTTTGAAACCTCACATTAAGCTCATACAATGATAAAACAAAAAATATAAAATGAAGCTTAAGTCCCAAAAATATTGATGCAAAAAATAAGCAAGAGCATGATAAGCTTCTGAAGATGGATTCAACAATACCCCAAATTTTTCACATGGACCTACCTATTCCTCAACAACTCAAATCAAGACACTAAACCACTGTTCCCATCTAGCCAATTACTTGCACAGCATTGTTGTTGCAACTCAATTTCCTATTCTTGTTCATTACATTAGAAGAAGAACAAGCACACAAACTCACAAAATGGACAACAAAACACTGCATAGCTATTGATGAGACACAAAATTCTTCTAAAATTGCTCATACTCTATGAGAAAAAATGTGTTTTCTCTTGTCTACAATCTAATCCATATTGTTCCAGAAGAATTTCTCTAATACCTTCTTTGGTAGTAATAGTTTAGCAGGTTCTACAACAACTACCATTATGTGCAATTTTCACTAAGTTGAAAAAATAGGACACAATATTTAGTGCTCCCCTTGGAAATTTTTCTACAATGACAAAGAAACCAAGTGTGGAGGTACAACTCAACTTGGATGGAATAGGGATCTATAATTGTGACTCTAGCATAGCTTTTCTCAACCATATGCTAGATCAGCATGCATTCCATGGACATTTGGAGGTGATAGTAAAGGCAAAGGTGACATACACATTGATTATCATCACAAGAGTGAGGATATAGGTCTTGCCATAGTTGATTCATGCATTAAGCATTTTTCTCCTAGTTTAGACCATGAAAATACATGAAAAATAAGGAAATCATATGAGGATTGTGGAATTACTTGAGCAGATACTAGCACATTTTTAAGTCACACTAACACTTAAGAATGTTGCAAATTGAGAATCAAGGACCAAATATTCAGTTAAAATCATCACAAGAAGTACTTGTCTCTACTACAAAATATCAGCCTATTTTTGCAATCTTAGATCTTAGATAGCATCAATAGAAATTAAGTATATCTGCCACAATGAAAACCAACACATGCACATGAGTCTATCGTTGTCCAAATATTTATGAGGTGGTAGTTGGTAATTAAGCAAATTCTTGGGAGTGCATTGTTACAACAATGAGACAACTTATTATAGGCATTTATTGGAATTGTAAGTAGATGCATGTGAGCTACACCATAGAGTAAGGTATCAAGGCATGAAAATTAGAGATTTATTTCTCAAAGCAGTGATTTAGAGAAAAATTATGGATTTAGCAATAGAGAGTGTTCTTGTACCAAAGAGTTCTTGTGCCAAAAGGTTTTTATACCCAAAGGGTTCATGTATTGTACATGATTATGCTTGTAGAACATTGGTGCTCCTTTGGTAGTAGAGGGCTAGAAAAATTAGGGATTTAGCAGTAGAGAGGGTTCTTGTACCAGAGAGTTCTTATGCCAAAAGGTTCTTATACCCAAAGGGTTCATGTATTGTACATGATGATATTTGTAGAACATCAGTGCTCCTTTGGTAGTAGAGGGCCTCTTCACATCCATTCTTTGCTTTTTCACTATCAGTTTTGCCCTTGTGTATGTTTGTTCTTGTGTGTATTCATCTTTTGGTGTTGGATAATTAGTCCTTGTTCTAGATGTTTACTCTTCTAGTTATGCATTTGGTTATATCTCTTAGGAGTTGGGAGATATTTTTGTAGAATCTTTCATAATACCTTCACTTTCTTCTTTGGCACAACCAGCTAGAGAAACTACCATAAGGAAGGCTCCTCATCTAGCATCCCATATGCTTTTTTTTGCATATAGGACATAGATCTAAGTGCTATATATTATAGCATGCCTCACTAAGAGCTTAGGTTCATCCTAATAGAGCTACTTCTACTCGTTGGCCACATCCCTTGCTGTCCTTTGAAAAAGGAACCTACTTTGGTTGATTCTTTTATGGAGGATCTTCCACCCACTATCCACTCTACTATTCTTCCCTCCTCCCATGATTTCTCCTCCTAGCTTCCTAGATCCACCATGATCATCACATATTCCAGTCCCCTTATATATCCATATAAACCCCCCTCTTCCCCATCCTTCCTCAAGTATCCTTAGCATCCCCTTACATCTCACCTCACCAACACCTTATGCAATCTTGTCCTGATTGCCCATGGATGTGGGTTGGTTTGGCATAGTATCAAGAGCAAGCTAAGTACTCATGGATGAGAATAGATGCTACTCCTCTACCTACTCCTCTAGACTCTCTTCATACTCTAGAACTCTCACTATGGGCACCACTAGACTCTTACTCCCAGCTCCACGCTTTGGATCCTATTTATGCCTTCCTACCAAGCTTACCTCATCCTTGTATGTACATCAAGATTCCTATGCCCCTTTGCTATCTAGTAGGATCCATGCTTTCTATACTCCTACATGCTATCTTGGCAGATAACCAAGAGAGAGATGTCTCTCTTTCCTCAATGGACCTTGCTTCTTCTTGCTCATGGGGTTGCATCAAGAGACCATGAGATTGCCATTTGGATTCATTGGTTTCTACAAGGAGATTGGTATGTGTTTACAAGAGGAGTATACCATTCAAGCCAAGCGGCAATTAGATGGATCACAGTGTTTCCAGATGCTCATGCTCCATAGCTAAAGCATTGTTGTTTACATTGTTCCTTGATGTTAGGCCAAGTAGGGAAGCAATCCATGCACTATCACCTTCTAGACCAACATCATTCTTTGCCAACAATTTTATAGCCTTATAGGATCTCTATCTATCAACCACATTTGACTTTCCTTCTTTTGTCCTTGACTACCACCCAAATGAGGAGCTATAGTTTATAGAGTAATTATTTGCCTATGCTTTAATCCACTCTCCATGTTTCTTGGTAGGTGGCACTTCAAGACTAGTTTTTGAGCATTTATGAGATTGTTTCTTTCCTTATATGCCATACTCAAGCTTCCTCCTTCTCTTAGATTTTTGCCAATGTATTACCTTTGCCTTATGTATGGTAGATGCTACTTGTTTCTTTGGTTATCTTGTCTCCTTGCTCTATCAGAGGTGATATAAGGTGCTTTTCCCAAAACCATAGGTGATGTTTTCTTGCATTTTGTTTCATACACCATCTGTTTCCAGCTTTGCTACTTGTTTTCATCTTTCATGTCTCCTTATTAATATGTAATGGCCACACCAGGTGAGATTATTAGTGTATACATTAGAGATTCCTTGGACCTCTATTGTGATTTGATGATTGTCTAAGTGGATGTCTATTGTGGAGCAAAAGATGGAAACCTCTCTATGAGGAGTCCTAAATTAGAAGTGTAATTAAGAACCAATAGTACCTTGTTAGGTTTTTGAGCTGGCCTGTCTCTCACTCAAGATGAACCTCTAATGGCTATTATGGTAGTGCATCATTGACTAAGAAAGCAAGGAACCCCAACTCCATCATACTCCTCCAAGACTAACACTCCAAGACTCAAAACATTGCTCACTAGAGAACTAAATGAAAGAGAGATTGTTGCATATGAAAGGATGTTGAGTACCTCCTCACTCCTTCTTTATATACTTTTGAAATAGTTATGCACCAAAGTTACTAATTACCGTAGTAACTCAAGTTACTAGACTAAAAGTCAAGTTAAGTCAAAAAGTAGAAAGGAATATCCATTCACATGGGCATATTCCACTAGCATGTGATCTTATCTTGACCCAACTACTAAGTCAAGGATTCCTTCACATGAGCTATCCTTGGACTATAGAAGAATCCAAAACAAAAAGGCTTGCGGGCCTAGGAGTTCTCAACTCTTTCCTCAAAGCCAAACACCTAGGAATAATACCAAGTCAACACACTAGAATCCAAAATAGTGGTGCTCATCTTTTCCACTTCCTCTAAAGTAAAGTCCCCTCTATCTTAGCTATGACTAAGTCTAGCTAATCATGACTAATGTAGAACCATCCTTTGTCTCTATATAAATAATATCTCTCAAGTACTTGTAATAGCAAGTTAAATATCACAATACCACACACATGCATAAATGGGTGTTATAGGTTAGATTAGGATCATCCATGAAAACATCTAATAGAAGTGATAGAAGTAGCATGAAAGGTGGTGGCTGCCTCTTATAAGCATAAAAATTAGGGCTAGAGTAAAATTTAGGGCTTACCTAGATACTTAAAAGAGAGAGAGAGGACAGTGTGTGATTATTGTCTGTTTGGTCTTGAATGTCCAAGAGGTTGGTCTCTCCTTATGGGCATAGAGTAATAAGGGACTGTGGGAGTGACTAGCAAACATTGAACATCCACTATAATGGGAATGGTAGTAAAGAAGACTTGAGTCATTGAAAGGAGATAAAAAGCAGAATTCCATATAATTTCTGCATTTTTTGGGTGATTAAATGTATGGCAATGTTGGAGTAAGTATAATTTCATTCATGAGCAATAGTTCTCATCTCTTATTGCAATGTGTTCTTGATTAACTAGGAATAGTAAGTTCCTTCCCTTATCAACTAGCAATTTGAAGGATTAGTGAGGCAATATAGAGAGTCAAAGGGTTCATGGGGGTGAGAGACCTTGAACCATCTCCAAGGTTAGTGTCTATTGGGATTCCTTTTTTTCTAATGGAGAAACATCCAACTACTTGAGTCTGAACTACCATCCTACCCCAAGTCACATCAAATGCTGATCATGTATGGAGCTATGTAACTCACCTTCCTTATGTCCTATAGTCAAGTGTCTCTCCATTGCGGGATTGGTCTACCTACATGAAATTTTTGGGACTCATTGCCAACAATTTTGTGTGTCTTTTCTAGTATGCATTATGACATGTTCTAGCTATGTGTAATCCTTGTCATCTTGTGAAAGCATACAAAATCTGCATATAGGGGAAGTATTGCCTCCCATACCTACAACCAACTATGCAAGCTTGGGAGAAGCATTACCTTCTATGCATATAAGTTCACTAGCTTTCAAATTAGGGAGAACTATACCTCCTATAGTGGTTAATAGTGTTGCTATGATCAAGTTCAAACACCATTTTCATTGATTGCAAGCACTTCTGCCCATAAAATCTTCCTAATTCATATTTTCACCCCATAGCGGTGCAAATACCAACTTTCTGTTCTATTTCTTCTACAATACAAACTTCAACCTTTGCAACTTCCATATCCCAAGCTACCATGACTTTGGGAGGAGGAAACAATTGCATACCCTTGGAAATGGTAGTGTTTATAGGTCAAGAAGACTTCAAGTCATTCTTATGCATGTTTTAGAATGTCTGTATAGCCTAAGATATCATAGATGATGCAGCCATGGTATGGAAATAGCCCAATGTTTCATAAGTATTGCCCAACAATGGTTCAATGGTCTAATTACCACCACAAAAACAAGCTATGCAATGATACAAGCAAAAGGTCAACAAGATTACATCTCTCCAAGACAACAAGAAAAACTTTGAGACAAAATAAATCAGCTCCATAAAGGACAAAAGAAAACTATGCAAGCATTTATCCAACAAATATCTATACATACCATTTTTGATCCTACTACGGTTCTCAATTGGTTTAAGGATGCACTACTAGAGGACATTAAGAAGTATTTAATCTATAACAAGGCAATAATTCTAACACATGCATTTGAAGAAGCACATTGTTGGGCCCAAGCTAATGAATGGAATATGGCCTTACCAACCTATGTTCTATTATATTGGAAGTGAGATGCATAACTCTTATGTTGGTTCACAAGGATTCCCACAACTATCCTACTTCAGTGGAGAAGTGCCCATAATTGCACCATGCCCGCATCCAACATCCAAGTAGTACCCATATATGATTATATGCCTACAATTCTTCTTGTAATAACTTTGGTACTAGCAGGATTCCCGCAACACCCACTAAAATGGAGGATATACTAGTAAAACTAGAATGCTTGAAGAATCTTCACTTAGCACAACAACCACAAGAAAGGAATCCAATTAACAATATTGCCAAAGGAGAAATCTCTTGTACATGTTGTATGGGAAGAGTGCACACTTACACCTAGTGCACCACACCAAACATTCAAAATTATTATGTATATTGTGAGAGATACAAGCATACTAAGGCAAATTATAGCACATTACAAAGATGCCAAGAACCATAAGAAGGGAAAACACATGCTTTAGATGTTGTCCTACAACATAGAAACTTCAACCAACATTCACAAGACTTGACTTTCATAGCCAATCCTTTCATTTGTAACTATCTCACTCATAGTGAGCAATGTCTTGAGTCTTGGAGTGTTAGCCTTGGAGGAGTATGATGGAGTTGGGGTTCTTTGCCTTCTTAGTCCATGGTGTATTACCATAATAGCCATCAGAGGTTCATCCTGAGTGAGAGACAAGCCGGCTCACATTTTTGGTTCTGTTGCCAGGACCTCTCTAGAAGGCAAGATAATGTTCCGAGTACAATTCTATATTATACAGAAGGAGGATATGAGAGCTCACTTGGAGAGAACATTAGGGGAGGAGAGGGCTGAACTTATGATAGAGAACTTGGACCCATTTTATATATATATACCCTATAGTATATTTTGATGTCTTTGAGTTGATTTTGTATATCTTGTACACATGAGAGGATTTGGAGAGATTGTGTGAAGTGGATTGCAAATTTTGGGGATTAAGGTGATTTTGGGCAAAATCTCAAGTTTGAGATCTGGACTTGAAATTTCTACATATAATATCTTGGGTTATCCTTTAGTTATTAAAATTGAAATTATTGTGAGAGCTACTATGTGCATTGGGCTAGAATTTTTGAAGGTTAATAGAGTAAACTGCTCCCAAAATTACATGCTCTCTGGAAAATTGTACAAAGTCTGCCATTTCTTCAATTTTCAGTGGATTGTTTTGAAATTGTCCATGAAAATTCAGTGCATTGTATCCTACCTTTTGACACAAAAATTAGAGAGAAATCATTTTTGCATATAGAGTTATGAGTTTTTAAAGTGAAGTGGGTGGTTTTCAGACCAAATCTGAAATATGTGTGCTGAATAGAAAGTTTCCTAGGCCAAATGGCTTGATGAAAATACTTGAAATTTAGAAGGGAGGGATTTCTTGGAGTTTTAATCATGTGTGAAAATTTTCAAAGGACTTTGATATACTAATTGAGGGATTTGAGTGACGTTGTGAGGAAGGGTCAATTCTACTGTGTTAATATCTCATGCATGAGAAGTTTGAGAGCAAAAAAAAGCATGTTTGAGTGTTTGGGATCATGGAGGGTCATCAAGAGTGGAAATTGAGACTATGCAAGGGTCCCCAAGGGTTTGAGTTGATTGTAGGGGTGGAGTTGAGGAAAATAGAGTTTAGAATAGAATTTGAAGAGAGTGTTGAGAGGATCCAAAAACCTACACCACTTGGAGGAAAGAGTGAGTCTAAGTGCTTTCTATGTGGAGAGAAGGGAAATAAGGCAAGTTTATATCCATTGATCTTTGAGAGCAAGAGATTGAGAGAAAGGAGAGGATTACTTGACTTGGGTTTGCATGTTGGACTTTCTTCACCAAGATTGAGAGGGAGAAGATCTAAGACCAAGGAGTTATGTGAGGTTTGTGGAGTTGAAGGACTTCCAAAAGGACATGAGTGTAGTGGAGTAAAAGAAGTTTTGGAGACTTTGTGAAGGATCTTGGAGAGAGTCTTAGTACAACTACAGATATACTACCACCTTCATTAGTTAGTTCTCAAGATTAGTGATGGTGTCATGCATATATACATTGCTACACAACATACATCGCTTTCAACATCATACACTATAGCACAACGCACACATAAGTCATACATAAACTCTAAAGTGTCACAATAATCAGATTGTTTACAACTTGAATCAATTGAACTCAGATCAATACTTGATCTGATCCTCAACAACTTGCCAACAATAGAGCACTGATTATAGTCAAGCCACACCCATTCTAGCTACGAGAGTCTAGGTGATGCTCGCTGGCTTTTTGTCCACTCTAGCCGGGAACTAGAAAGCTCAACATCAGAGAAGTGAGCTCTCTAGAGCTGCACTTCCAAGGTATACTCCTGATTTCAACCTAGGTCTCATCCCAATAGTCCCGCTGATGGCACACCTGACGGTGCAGACGGTGCAAGTGACGGTGGGTGTGACAACATGACAAATATGACTTTTGCGATAATTGGGTAAGTAAAGTTTGTTCCCGCAAAGATACAATTCAGAATTGGTCAAATACGAAGTCAAATAGTAACATGTAGTTCTTCTTGAGTTCTTTAATCTCTCAGGTAGAAACCACACCCAAAAGAGAGTAACAAGCACTGACTCACAGTCTTGTCACGAAGTAACACTCCTTAATCACAACTCCATCAAATCTTTCCAAACAATCTTGATTTTGATGATTCAAGCTCTCTAAAAAATGGCACTTCACTTCAAAACAACTTTACCTCAAAATTGTGTTCTACTCCTCCACTGAAGGCACACATCCTTGATCAAAATTGCTTCACATCAACTTTGTGTTGCACTCACAAATGCAAAATACTACCAACACTACAATTCCTCTCAGATCTGTCAAGGCATTGCTCCGATTGCACTTCACTTAAGATCAAAACACACAGAATGAAGATCAAGGTTGCAAAATCTAACAAGCACACTAACTTGCACTTTGAATTTCTCCACACACTCACAAACATAGACACAAAGTTGATACTTTGAATCAGCTCAAGCAACGAGCACTCCACATCACTTTGCTTTATCTACTCTCAAAAATTATGAGAACTGAACAACAATTTCCTACAAATGCCACTCTTAAATAGTGAAGCAAACAACAATTCTAACAAAAATACCGTTTCCTAACAACTCTACAAAACTGCATATCCAAAATGACAATGCACCTCTTCATATTTGCCTCTTCAAATCTCAATTCTGTTTCTAATCTCCAATGTCTACTTCTTCCTCGGCTTTCAAACCCAAACCCGAAGTAAATTCACTCCCTACTACTCTATCCTCGGGTTTCACAACTCCTAATTCCTCTACCAATTCTAACAATTCTCTTTCCTGATCTGAAATTCCACTAGTGGGTAATCAATCTAACTCCTTATCTCCCAACCCACTCTTCTCTAATGTCTCCAATGGTAACTCCAACGACATCTGCACACTTATGTTATCTACTTTGGGTTTCATTACTACCAATTCCTTTGCTAGTTTTACTATATCCTCATCAAGAATTGTAATTGAAAGCATAGGTACACTATCTACGCCTTCAATTTGTAACCCACTTTCCCCTAATTGCTCATGTAACTAACCAGAAGATATCTATTGTCTGATCTTGCACTTTGGGTTCATTCACTACTACTACTACTTCTCCTTCAATTTCTATTCCATATTCAATCTGAACTGAAATTGAAGTCATGGATATACTAAATATCTTCTTTCCCTCCTCTAACTTCCTCTAATGCCTTTGGCAAGACTCCCGAAGTCATCTTCACTGCACTCTAAAGTCCGCCTACCTCAGATCTAGTCATCTTCATCTTGAGGCAAAGTCTCATGACCCAAAGTCGTGTAAACCCGAAGTCCAAAGTTGTGTTGACCCAAAGTCTGAAGTCGTGTTGACCTGAAGACACCAAACTACTTTGTACATCTACTCTTGAACCTTCAAATGCTTGTAACTTCTTGTATAGACCTCCAAACTTTACGATTTTGGTGGTAATAGAAAGCCCTAAACAAGACGCTTCAAATGAGATATAGCACGCATGATTTGGATTTGTGATCATTGAGATATGGCCCCCGCAAGAATCTTGACCTACAACTTCTATTCCGATGCAAAGAAACCCTCCTTTGGCGTCTGACCTCCTTCTTCTTCTTCTTCCTCTAACCCAAAGTAAGCTTCTTCAGGTCTGATCCAGTCCGAGTCCTTCTTCTTATTACATGAAGTTGACTTACTCGGGTCGAATCAAAATACAAATTTCTCATCGTTTCTTCTCCATTTGGGTTCAATTTGGTTTCAATAATGCACTTCTTCTTTAAAACTCGTCCAAAATGAAAAATGTGGGCACCAAAATGGGCCCCACCATGAAGTCAATACCCTAAACACAAAATCTGACCATCAAAAAGTACTCTATGAGTAACTACTAAAATACCTCTAACTACTATCATTGGAACTCTAGTGTTCGAGAATCTAGATGCGACACTACAAATGGCGTGACAGCTATTGTGCATATATACATCACTACACAATATACAGTGATGTCAACATCCTACACTATAGAAGCACAACTCACATATAAGTCATACATAAATTCTAAAGTATCACAATTGCCCCCCTAGCTGGCGGTTAGGTTCCTCTAACTCTAGATAGCTATCTACTCCAAGTATATGGTATACCCTATGTTGGGCAAAGATCATGAGGCCGTGTGCTATGGAGCCCCATTGTTAGCCGCCTGTTTGCAATCTATACCATATAAAGAATGAACTAGCTATAGGTCAAGTATATATAGGACACAACCATTGTCCTTGAGGAACCATCGTGAGGGGAGGAGTCATACATGCCATATGCCATCCTCTCAAATAGCTATCACACACTAACATAGTAGCAGCTCCACTAGAAGAGCCACATAACATACACCTCAAGCCTGCATGTACAAGTACCAAGCTTGGGTCCATAGTACCATCAATGTTTGGGAGGTGGCATGGTGCACAATTGCACACATGATCCTTCCAAACAACACCATCACGTCCTTCTAACACAAGGAATCCAGATGGCAAAACCTCATGCACTCTCAAGATAGTGCGGCCTATTGAAACATCAAGTGTCATTGGTGCTATTTGTTGTAGATATACATAGTCATCTAGATGAAATTGACGGATTAAGGGTCTATAACCTCCTCCTTGAATGGTAGCATAGCGTAAAGTGTCTCTATGTTGAGCAATCACCAAGTTCTCAAAGGCCATTGGCATCACTCTCCAAAAGATCTCTGCCCATTGAGAACATATGCTCATCCATACATCTGGATCATCCAAGTCCAAAACTACAGTAACATCTCAACAAATGGCTATAGATAAATCTGGATCTTGTCCATAGAGTAGAAAGTAAGGAGAGAAGGATGCTAAGGAGGCTTGCTGGCTGAATCGATAGCCCATGGCCAACCAAGGTAATTGGAGATCCCAATCTCCTAAGTGGCTTCTCTACAAACCATACTTTTGCAATCCTCTCTTCACCGTTTGAACCCCTCTCTCTGCTAAGCCATATGCCTCAGGGTGATCTGAGGATGTAGTATGATGATCAATCAAAGCCTTGTCACACAAGACCTGAAACTCCCCCAAGAACTCTGTACCCTGATCAGTCAAAACCTCAATTGGTGCACCAAAATAACTAAGAACCCGTTCTAGGAACAAGTAAGCCATCCCTTCACTGGACTTGTCAAGAAGTGCTACCAACTCAATCCACTTGGAGAAGTGCTCCACCATCACCAAACATATTGATGATGTCTCACAGTCAATGGTAAAGGTCTAGCAAAGTTAAAACTCCAATGGTAATCCAATCTCATGATAGGTAATGGGTGTAATTGTGGTGTAGGAGCATTGAATGATGCTCTAAGTTGGTCACAAACCACACATTTGGCAACAAATTGCTGTACCTTGGTTTGCATAATGTGACACCAATAATGACTCTAGAGTAAGCTATATGTATGCTTTACTCCAAAATGTCCTAGCTCCTCATGAGCATGATGGACTAATTGTAGTCTTTGAGATGGAAGTAGTACTACTCTCACTCTACTATCCTCCCATACATGCAAAAAGTGTTTGCCTTCCAATCTGAACAGTCTGGCTTGTTGAGAACATGATCTCTCTCCTTGGCCCCAATTGTGCCACCCACAACACCAGTGCAAAGATAATCCATCACTAAGACATCACCATGGATGTCTCACTGAACTATACCAATATCTTCAGTCTTTGGATTTGTGACCTCAATAACTCCTCTTGTATGTGTTGAGAGATACCACCAAAGCCTTAGAAAATATACACAAAAAGGCCGATGCATGCCAACCTGGCACCATCTCCTCATCTGTCTTACCATGCCAACGTGCTCCGGTCTGATCCTATTGGCTGGGACATGGGTTTCTACTCAACACATCTGCATCATGGTTCACCACTCCAGGTCTGTGAAGAACTATGAAATCATACTCCTGTAAAATCAAAGCCCATCATGCAAGCTTCCCTAAAAGCTTGTCGGGCTCCATCAACCACTTCAGCGCTTGATGATCAGTGATGAGAGTGAAGGGGTTTCCAAATAGGTAACATCAGAAATGTGCTACTACCCAAACTGTTGCCAAACACTCTCCCTCATATGAACTGTACTTCACCTCCGCTGAATTGTTGAAGCAACTAGCATAGGCCACCACAAACTCCTTCCCCTCATCATCATGTTGGGTGAGCACCGCTCCAAGCCCCAACATACTCCAATTAGTGTGAACCTGAAATGGTCATCCTCTAATTGGTCTCCTCAAAATAGGAGTAGATGTCAACTTCTCCTTGAGCGCTACAAAAGCTCTCTCTTGCTCATCTTCCCAACACCACTCCTATGTAACTTGGTTAGCTTTGTGAAGGCCTTGGCAATGGCACTAAATCCTCTAACATAGCGGCAATAGAAGTTCATCAGCCCAAGGAATGCTCATACTTTGCTCACATCCGTAGGCCAAGGAATACATGCAATAGCCTCCACCTTGGTCTGTTGAACACCAAGTCCTCCAAAGTAGATAGTGTGACCCAAATACTCAACTTGCTTGTGGAAGAACCTACACTTCCCAAGATGTAATTTGAGTCCATGAGATCTCAACCTCTCAAACACCTCCAACAACTATCTCTCATGCTCCTCCACAATAGTGCTATAGACCAAAATGTCATCAATATAGCACAGAGCAAAATCCAATCCAGTTAGGATCCTATTAATGACCCTTTGGAACTCAACAGGAGCATTCTTTAACCCAAATGATAAGAACCTCCACTGATATAACACATCCTTGCCATGAGGATCAGTAGCCCAAAATGCTATCTTGGACTTATCCTTCTCCTTGATTGGCAACTGATGATATCCTACTTGAAGATCCAAAGTACTGAAGACCTTTGCATGCCCAATGGCATAAAAAATCCCCTTTAGTGTAAGCATGGCATACCAATCAGCCTTGGTCTGTTGGTTGATAGGACGGTAATCTCCATACATCCACCTATCTGTGTAGTTGCCATGCATATCCTTCTTGGCTGGCATCACTATAGCTGATGCATACTCTCCACCAAACCAGCCTCAAAAAGATCTCTACTCCGGCTCTAAATTAATGTACTCTCCATGTCTCTATAATGATAAGGACATTGGAAAACTGATGTATTGCTAGTCAGCTCAATCCATACCAGGTCCCTTCAGAACACCCAAACTTGTCATACTAAAGGCAAAAAAACTTGTATGGCTCCTCAAGAACCTCCAAACTCTCCGTCTTTCCTCTCTGATAAGCTTGGGTCCAAGTTCTGGCTCCCAAGTATCCTCTGTAACTATAGTAGGAGTGGAAGACGTACTGAGTGGTTGCTACACTGGGCCCTTAGGAGCAGTAGTGTCATGCCCCCAACCACTAGAGGTCCCAACCCTTGTGTGAAAAACTCCCTCCACTTTGGTTGCACGCTCCACACGTCCTCTAGCTGCATCCCAAGTGGACAAAGAGTGTAATCCAAGTAGCCCACGCTCACCTTGATGGACTCCAAGTAGATCACTCTCCCTAGTAGCTATTGTTTGTATCCCAAGAATACCATGTCCACTCGGTCCATCACTCCTAGCATTTGCCTGAATTGTCTTGGTAGGCATAGGGCTCACAAGTGTCCAAGTGGTGATGCCTATCAAGCACATCCTACACTACTCTGCCAAGCCAAGGCTCACAATCCAAGTCAAAAATTTCAGGTCCATAGCCTGACCTAACACTAGACCTCTAGATGCCTCTGACACTATTGGAATAGTGATAATACCGGTGCAAAAACCCATTGTCCGCTCTCTCTCATCAGCGTTGGGCCCCACCAACTACTATAGCTGAGTCCCAAACACCAGATCCTCCCTCTCAACAAGCATGAGAGCTTGGAAACTCATGAGTGTGGGAAATGCGGCTCTAGGATAGCCCACTAGGTTTACCATTGCCATATGTGACCTATCATCCACTACCACTATTTTAGACTGATGCCCAACATCCAAGATATCATCAACAAGGATGTGGTCTAGTTGTTGAATCCCATCATATGCACACTATAGAACCTCTCTGGGTAAGAGGTCCATCCACCAAAGACAAAGATGAGGAGCTTGTGATCCTACTCTGGTTGCATCTAACAATATAGCAAGTCCCATCCAAGAATGGACCTGATGTGACTCTAGTGCAAGAATCACCCATCAAAGGAATGTTCTCCAAAATGTAAGTTGGAGAAATGGATTGATGAACTTGGAGATGTTGTAGTATCCGTAACATCTCCCAAAACACACCAGAATGAGGATTGTGAAGACCCAAACCTCAGCAAGCACGTGTATGTTCTTGATATGGCCATCCAAAACTCACCAAGTGAATAGGCCCATGTCGCTCCAGATCATGCACCCCCAATAAGGAAATGTCTGATGGTAAGGCCTTTTGGTAACCTCTGACTGTTGACATTGGTAATAACTGAGGATACCAATAGGCCAAGTGTGCCACATGATATAGAGAGACTTGCTTAGCAGTCTTATCTCTCTCTAGATACAAGTACCTCTATACTCGTTTACCTACTTGTAATACGGCAACTAGTTTGGTGCTAATCCCACCAAATAACTCCAATAGACATATTTCCTCTATTGGATATTGCCAAGCAATGACGGTGGTATCTAGAGGTGTCAAAGTAATTGACTTTGGAGGCTCATCCTCAAACTCATCTCTTGATGGTACAAAGGCTCCAGTCCAAGCCTGTTGCACCAACCAATCTGCATGTTGTTGCAATGCCTCCTCTAAACTCCACAATGGAACATCTAAGGTGGATGGAACAATCCCACTTGTACTTCAAATCCGAGTGATCTCCTTTGATATTAGAGTATCCTTTGCATGGGCGTTCCTTTCCAATAAATCACCAAGCCAAGTAATTGCACCATTGAAAGTTGAAACTGATGCTGCCATGGTCCCGGAATATAGTCAGCCAAGATTGCCACTACTAAAACGTACTAGTAGGCAACATACCCGTCTCTCACCAGACTGTCAACCTGGTCTATAGGAGACTGTCTCCTCCCAATAGTCAATATTGAAACCCATGGGGTATAATACTGCTCCCCCAACTAGCACATCATATGAATCCGCTATTGTTGCAATAGCTTGAGCTCTCACCACCAAGCTATTAGTCGGATGACCAGGCTGAACCTGGACAACAAGCTCCTCACATGTGATGTCCTGGGTTGAACCACCACCTAGAGATGTCTAGATCTAAAATGGACACCTCTCCACGTCAGTCTTTTGTGACTCCAGACCGACTACTATAGCCTTCCCTAACATAAGGGGTTGTGCACCAAAGTCTAACAAGACTCTCTGTGGTGTATAGACCTTCCATGGAGGTCCCAAGCAAAAAATTCCCCTGTGGTTATCCAATAGGATAACACCAAGTGTGAACCGTGCTCTCTCAAAGGCCGGTCTAGTTGGCAACTCCTCCAGTCTAGTCGTTGCTACCTGCCATAAACCACTGGTTGCTAAATGGATCCCATGCTCCTCAACCAAGTCAGCTCCACTACCAACCACCTTTGCTCTAGTAGTATGAACTGCATCATCCCTACTCTCACAAAGCATGGCAGCCAACCGGAACACTAAGGTTGGGTCAACTCCCAATGTAAACATGTCATTGGCTAAAAGCAAAGGGGACCGCATAATCAGCTGAGCTACCCCTAACATCATGATAGACTCAATATGTGTAGTAGCAGGTGGCTGACTAGTAGGTAGCCTATCATGCACTCTATCACCACTTACCACACTTGCACTAGGACATTTAGGAGCCATGGATGTCGTATGCCTTGAGTGCACTCTCACCTATGGTGAGTTCCAACACAAGTCCAACAAGAAACACTACCACTCACTGGCTACTGCTGACCCAAAAATGAAGATAAGGGTCTAACTTCAATAGGCCCTCCACTTGCTCCATAAGATTTGGGTTGTCCACCCTGTCCTTGAAAACCAACTGGGTGTGGTGCACTTTGCTGCACCTAGAAGAAGTCATAGTTGTGGATGAGGTCTCCCTACCAAATCCAAATATCACCACCTTCTCCTCCACCATGTTGAGATCAATACGCTCAGCCAAACCAAAGACCACTCCCAAAGTAGGTGAAGTAGCCTATAACAATGTAGTGTCACAAACTCTATATCGCAACTCCTTGTTCAGTATCCCATACCAAAACTAGACTACTTGGGCCTCAATAACTCCTTGAGTGAAACTGATCAGCCACCTTATGCAAGTGTATGACTCAAGTAGGCTCTCTCTAGCCTTTTGCTGGAACTCTTGCAAGGTCCTCAGCTTGTCAGTCTGCACTCCCTGGTAGTTCTACCTCAAACATTGGAAAAACTCTACCATGGGATTAAATCCCCGATATCACACCACCTCTTGCAGCGGTACCTCCACTTGTGGTAACACTATCTCCATCTAGTACACCTCCACTAGCTCCACCAACACTACTTGAGCTAGAACTCGTGAGTACAATCGATCTACTCCTGGCAACCAAACTTGAAGTGATAGAGACATAGTTTGGAGACCAATATTGTTTCCATAACTCAATCTCAGCTCTCATGAACTCATGAAAGTCATCCATCCGCGGACTCTCCAAGTGCTAAAACAACCCCTTCCATGCCATGATGGGTGTAAACAAAGTCGGGTTCCGCATCTATTGTAGATCACAACCAACTATCAAACTCTTGGATGAAGTCATCCAAGCGCCACTCCAAGTAAACCCACTATGTATTGTAGGGCTATCTCCTTTAGAATTTCCAAAGAACTCCGTCGTGAAAAAGTAACCATAGCCACAACTGCAACAACAAGCACCCCACCAAGTGCCAACACCAACCGAGCACCACCAAGTGCCAATACCAACCAAGTGCCAAAACTAATAGAACACTACCCCCTAATGTAACTCTAACTAAGACAACTTCACAAGGGGCAAGGGCAACCTATAACCTACCATCACAACACGCTTTCTCACGGTCTGTAGATCATTAATTCCAGCCTCACCGGAGAGAAACAAAGATAGTCTGAGTGGTCATCACTCCTGCCTCACTACCAAGAGCACACTAGAGCACCAACGCTCAAAATTCAAGGCACCTCATACAAATACGGTGCACAAACAGGAGGTAGAGAATGGAGGGGATCCAATCACAAGAATGCTAAACAAAAACCCTCCATCTCATAAATCAAGAAGGCACTGTGAGCCGGCCTGTCTCTCACTCAAGATGAACCTCTGATGGCTATTATGGTAGCACACCATGGACTAAGAAGGCAAGGAATCCCAAATCTATCAAACTCCTCCAAGGCTAACACTCCAAGACTCAAGACATTGCTCACTGAGAACTCAATGAGAGAGAGATAGTTACAAAATGAAAGGATGATAGTACCTCCTCATCCCTTATTTATATACTTGTGAAATAGTTACGTACTGAAGTTACTAGGCTAAAAGTCAAGTAAAGTCAAAAAGTAGAAAGGACTATCCATTCACATGGGCATATTCCACTAGCATGTGATCTTATCTTGACCCAACTACTAAGTCAAGGATTCCTTCACATGGGCTATCCTTGGACTATAGAAGAATCCAAAACAAAAAGGTTTGCAGGCCCAAGAGTTCTCAACTCTTTCCTCGAAGCCAAACTCTTGGGAATAATACCAAGTCAACACACTAGAATCCAAAAAAGTGGTGCTCATCTTTTCCACCTCTTCTAAAGTAAGGTCCACTCTATCTTAGCTATGACTAAATCTAGCTAATCATGACTTATGTAGAACCATCCTTTGTCTCTATATAAATAATATCTCTCAAGTACTTGTAATACAAAGCTAAATATCACAATACCACACACATGCACAAATGGGTGTTACATTTACTCCCGGACTTAGTTTTCACTTTGTCCTCAAAGTGAAGATCTCTTTACCTTCTATGGTACACCTTCAACTTATCATGGTTAATCCTATCAAAGTTTCTCCCTCCTAACTCCTTGAGATCATAGGTGTAATTGCCCCACAACTTCTCCACTATGAAAGGTCCAAAGTACTTAGGCAAAAACTTCTTTTGCACTCTCTTGAATCAAATAGAATCAAACAACATTACCCAATCACCTTCTTTGAAAGGCTCCACCTTCTTCTTGCCTTGCCTCTTGTCATAGCTCTCCTTTTGTTTCCTTTGGGCTTGCTCCACTCGAACTATGGCAATTGCTCTTGCCTCTTCCAACTCCATGAGTTATTCCTTCCTTGACTTCTCTGCACCACCTCCTTGTGCTTTCTTCAATCTCCTTTGAATGCTTTGGAAGGTAGGAAGATCAAAGTGAATAGGTAGGGTAGACTCAATACCATATACCAATTGAAATGGAGAAGATCCGGTGGAAGTCTTCATGGTTGTCCTATACTCCCACAAAAATCCATGAATCCTCTTGTCCCAATGATGTTTAGCCCTCTCTATTTTTGCATTTGGCCAACATCATGCACAAGGTCTGATTGGTTCTCTCTACCAAGCCATTGGAATTTGGCTTATAGGATCTAGTTACTTTATGTGTGATAGAGAAATGTCATAGCATGGCTGTAGTAATGCTTCTTGTAAACTCTCCTCCTCTATTAGAAACCAACTCCAAAGGGCATCCAAACCTAGTGATAATGCGTTCATATAGAAATCTACCAAATTCATCTTCATTTTTGTCCCTCAAAGGTCTTGCCTCGACCCACTTAGTAAGGTAATCAGTAACTACCACAATGTACTGATTGTTCCTTGGGGTTCTATTGAGAGGACCTACAAAATCAATTCCCCACTTCTCAAAGGGTCCTAGCAATGGAATTGATCTAAGTGGTGGAGTGGAAGTAGACTTTCTAGCAAAAGCTTGACAAACATGACAAGTTTTGCAATAATCAAGACAATCCTTGAAAATCCCTCTCCAATGGTAACCTGCATCTAGAATCTTGAAAGCAATCACCTTTCCTGCAAAGTGTCCTACACACACTAAAACTTCATGAAACTCCTTTATGAGGATAGACTCTTTCTTACCCACTGCTCTTTGAAGTAGACCATTTGCTCCTTGGTGAAAAAGAATATCCTCCACCATTGTGAAAGGTTTAGATCTTGCTGCAAGGGCCTTCCTCTCCCTAGCATGCATCCTTTCTGGATAGTAACCTCTTGTCACAAAATCCACAATCTCCTTGTACTCCATTGGAACCTTGTGAGTGATTGAGATTATCACAAGCTACTCATTTGGGAAGGAATCATCCACTAGCTCATCTCCATCATGATCATAGGCCCTAGATAACAAATCAGCATTTGCATGTTTCTTTCCTGGCATATCCTCAATAGTGTAGTCATACTTAAACAAGAGTATCATCCACCATGCTAGTCTCCCTTCAACATTAGGCTTGTTGAAGATGTACTTCAAAGCCTTGTGATCTGTGACAATGGTGGCTTTCCCTCCAATCAAGTAGTGTCTAAACTTCTTGAGACCAAAGATCATTGCCAACCCTTCTCTCTCCGTGACAGAGTAGTTCTTCTCTGCTGAAATCATCTGCCTACTAGCATAAGCTATTGGATGATCATGCCTATCTTGGTATAGTTGACTAAGAGTGCATCCTCTAGCTACATTAGAAGCATCAATGTAGAGAATGAAAGGCTTACTCCAACCAGGTTTAGCAAGAATTGGAGCTACAACAAGGGATTGCTTGAGCTCCTCAAAAGCTTTGAGAGCTTCCTTGTCCTCCAAAATCACCATGTAATCTACACCCTTCTTCATGTAGATAGTCAATGCATAAGCCTTGTTGGAAAATGAGAAGATGAACCTCCTGTAGTACCCAACCATCCCCAAGAATTAGCATAACTTTGTCAAGCTTGAAGGGAATGGAAGGTCTGAAATTTTCCTCACCTTCTCATGATCAACTGCTATTCCATCCTTGGAGATGATGTGCCCCAAAAGTAGACCTTCTTCACATCCAAAAATGCACTTCTCTGGGTTGAGTGATGCATTTGCCTCATCCAAGCATTGCAAGACTTTGATTAGGTGCTCAAAGTGCTCTTCCTTGCTCCCATAGACACAAAAGTCATCAATGAGGTCTCTCACAAATTTCCTAATGAAAGGTTCAAATATCTTGTTCATGAACCATTGGAATGTGTCCGGAGCATTGCAAAGCCCAAAAGGCATGACCTTGAAAGCATAAGTTCCCCAAGGTGTGGTGAATGTGGAGAGTTGTTGATGCTCTGGTGCAATCTTGATTTGGTTATATCCACTATAACCATCTCCAAAACTGTACCTCTCATAACTTGCAACCTCCTCCAATATATTATCAATGGATGGTAATGGGTAGTATTCCTTCTTGGTAACAACATTGAGCTTCTTGTAATCCACACACTCAAAGCTTACCATTCTTTTTCTTCACAATCACAATTGGAGACACCCATTCTGAATTCTCCACCTCAAAGATAAATCCGGCCTCCTTGAGCTTATCAATCTCCTCCTTCATAGCCCACCAAAGATATTGGTGGGCTAATGCGACGTTGCTTTTGGCGGATTGGTCTGGCATGTGACTCCACCTCTATCTTGTGCTCCTCCAAGGTGACTTCCTTCAAATCCTTGTAACTAAAAGCAAACACATGGATGAACTTGCAGAAAATCTCCTCAAATCTCACCTTCTCCTCCTTGGTAACATTTGGGCCATAGTTGAGGGTAGCTAACCTTCTCTCTATCTCCTAAAATGTCAATGGTGATTTATTTGGGTCCTTCAAAACCTTTGGCTTAAATGCAAAATCCATAGCACACAAGGGATACACATCTGAATCAAATTCAGATTCATCCTCCTCCGTGGAAGTCTCCTCTTCCATGATTGTGTCCACACTTGAAGCTCCTTCTTCAAAATCTGATTCCCAATAATCAGAAGATGGTGTATCTGAATGTGAAGTGTTGGTGGTCTTAGTCATAGGAACTATGACTCTATGGTTTGATGGCCCAATCCTCAAGAGTACTCTTTGTTCCATCAATCAGTTGTGCGTGCTGCTCTCAACCATGGCCTCCCAAGAAGTAAGTCATAGCTTGAATCCTTCAAAACTTGGAAAGTCATGAGATTTTGAACTCCCATAACTGAAACTACCACCTTATCCATCACCCCTACTAGCCAAACTTGTTGCTTGTTTGCCATGCTCACCACAAATGTTGAAGGTCTTGAGGGTATCATACCCAACTTCTTCATTAACCTTTTTGACATGGCATTTACTATTGATCCTCCATCAACCAATGCATCCTTGATGTTATGACCATTCACTCTCACATCAATCTTGGAGGCATATTCACAAGCCTCCCATGGTGTTGGCTTGGCATGCACCACCCCCATTGATACTAGAGCTCTTGCCTTCTTCTTCCTCTTGCTCCTTGAAGAACTCAAACCACCTCTAAGGTCTTTTCTCAAGGTAGGGTTCAAATCAATCAATTGGCTCACTGTGATGTTAGCCTTGTGATTATCAACATCCTTCAACACATTGTAGTTCCATTGTTGCTTTGAAATCAAGAAATCCTCCATCCCCAACTTCTTCCTTGGAGTCTTTGTTGTTGATGGTATTGAGGTGTGAGTGCTCCTTGTAGACATAGGAGTATCCTTGCTTGGAGTTAATCCTTGAGAAGAGTGAACATCCTTTGCAAAACGAGCTATCTTCTTCTCTTGTGCCAAAAGCTCCAAATCAAGACCCTTGGAGTTCGAGCACTCTCCCTTCTCATACTTGCTCTCAACCACATCTATGGATGCTATCCCCTTACCTTTTGGATTATGAGCCACTTGGGTTTCATTACCTCCTTCTTTCTCTTTATTGGCTCCCTCATAACCCCTTCCTCCATGGTAAGTGGAATTTGGGCAATTCCTTTGGATATGGCCTCTTCCTCTACAACCAAAACAATTTCTATCATTGAAATTGTTGGCTGGTTGGCTCCTCTATATGGATAGTTTCCATAACTCCTAGGCCCTCTCCCTACATTTTGATCCACCTCTCTCTTCTCCCATAGTTGCACCACATTGATCTTGAGATCTTGTGGGGAGAAACTTCGGGGTGAAACCCGAAGTAAAGTGACTTCGGGTCATAAGGCAAAGTACTATGAAATGCCGTGTCAGCATACAATACGAAGTAAATTGTCTTCGGCTCGGGGGGAGCTCAACCCGAGGCAAAGACAATCTAACAACCTTTCGTCAGGGCGAGAAATTCAAGAAGGGGCCGTTTCAAAATTGGCGGCTCATACGCGCGAAGGTGGAGCGACAATGATAGATGCATGCCGGAGGTGTGATTTCTTGGTAGAAACTCGAAGTGACGGAAGACAAAGAAGTGCAACTCTATAAAAATTGAAACTGCAACGACAAAATGTCGAGCAATTTTCCTTCGCCGTTGAGGAGTCGTCTTGCAGGTGATCGGGGAAAGGGACATAGAGTTGGACTCATGTTAGTGCGTAAGGGAGAAGTCGAGAGAGAGAAATCGAGAGACCGAAAGAAAGCAGAAGAGATGGGAGGAGGGAAGAAGAACTCTGAATTTGCAATGAGAAATCATGCAATTTGGAGATTAGATGTAGTAGTGAGGATCGAAGTCTTGAGCCGACTTCGGATCACCTTTCTGGCATGGAATTGGAACGTAAGTTTTCTAGGATTCATGATAGAAATCATCGAGAGTAAATGTCTCAATGGTCTCGAGGAAGAAGGGAAGAGTGGAAATCCGGCTCGCTGGACAGAGTCGGATTGGAGACTCGTACTTGGGAAGGAGGCAGGCTTGGAGCAGGGAGCCACGTTCTTGGAGAAAGGAGAGATAGCTCAAGAAACGTAGGAGGTGAGAGAAGCCTTCTTGTCGAAGAGGACGAAGAATGGGTTTAAAGTTGAGAGTTATAAGGACCCAGTGAGGAGGGGAATTGTGAGTGCACTAATGGCCCTCCTGAAGCCGGAGAGAACTACCTATGTGATGAAACACCAAGCGGTGTTCTTTCACAAGTTATTTGCAGGAGAAGCAATAAATTGGGCAAGGTGCTTTCACGGAAGAACAAGGTAGATGGTGTGGAATCTGCGAGATAAGTCGCCTCCACACTACATCGTACCATTTGCAGCCCACTTTTACCTCGGGTTAAATCTGCTCAATGTGGCTGAGCGTAATCAAATGGTGTCTCATTTCCATCCTGATTTGAGAAGAGAAGTCGACGTGGAGGAGCAGCAATACATTCTCCAAATCCGGAGCACAGATGATTACTACGCGAAGATAGGGAAGAACGTGGAGGTCGTTGAAAGTACCCCGACGAAGAAGAGAACTCGGCAAGCAGACGCCGAAGAAAACAAGAAACCTTGGAAGATGCAAAAAAATAACTCGAGGCGAGGAATGGTGGTGATTGAGTTGGAAGATGAAGACTCAAAAGGCGAAGCCGAGCTCAAGACGGAGGACTCGGAACGTGAGGAGGAACCTGAGCTGACACTGCAGAGCGGAGATACAAGCAGTGATAGTGAAGACGGTGGAGAAATGACCTTGGCACCAGTGGCTGAAGAATACGAAGAAGAAATTCAAGCCAAAGTAAAAGCCGAAGACAATGCGGCGCTGGAAGACAAAGTACCGGTGCTCGAGGAGAAGAAGATTGCAGTACAGCGAGGAATTCGCTCGAGATGTAAGGCGAAGTGTGAAGCGGGACCGAGTAGAGTGAAGGAAGAGGTAGAAGGAAGCTCAGGCAGTGAGGCATCAATTCCAATACGAAGACTCCAGAGAAGAAGGCGTGTATCGGGAGAACACGAAGAAAGAAGAGAGACTACTCCGCGAGAGGACGAAGGTATCAATAATGGAGTAGATTACCTGCAGATGGTAGTATGCCCGCTGTTGGTGAAGTTGGAGAAGAAGTAGAAGGAGATGCAGTCGACTTGTCCAGAGGTAAAGACTGTATTGCAGGTGGTATCGAGATTAGAAGAAGAAAACTCGGAGTTGAAGAAGAGTATAACCCGAGGTGAGAAGGAGAGAGAAGTACTACAAGCGGAAGCAGTGGAGAGAAGTCAGGTAATTGAAGACATGAAGAGAGAAGTGAGCTATCGAGAGGATCTTGCGAGGAAGAGTGAGACAAGTAGCTGAATTTGAAATCTTGAAGCAGCAGTTTGCTGATTCAAGAGTAGAGCTCATCCATGCTATGGCGAGGGTAGCATCAAAGGATCAAGAGCTCGATCGAGTGATGGAGAGTATGGAGGAGAAGAAGCAACTCTGGCAGCGAGAGTTGGCTGTGAGATATGGAGAAGAAGAGAGATTACGAGACTTACTTCGTAATCAGGAAGAGAAGGTTGCACAGAAGGAGAAAGAGAAGGACGCGGTGAAGGCCGAATTTGAAGACGAATTGGCGATGTACAGAGAGGAATGGCTTGCAGATCGGGAACAAGAAAGGAAGACAAGATTAAAACCATTGCAGGAGATAGTCCTCAGGGTAAACGCGATGTTAAGTACAGAGACCAGCGTTCGAATTGAAGAAGCGCGTCTGCACAAGTTGAAGCTGTTGGTGCAAGAGATGAGGCAAAGACAAGCGAAAGACACAGATTTGAATGCCTTGTTGATTAAATCGAGTTCTCAATTTAATCAACAAGGCATTCAAATCAGCAATATCACGATTAGATTAGACTTAGTAAGAATAGAGTTAGAAAAGCTTCGGCAGGATGTTAAAGCAAAACCCGAAGTAGATAACATCGGGATCCAAATGTCTTCGGAGTTGCCCTCAGCAACAATAGAGAAGAGTGGGTCGAAGGATGAGGAGTTAGATAGATTACCCGCTAGTGCAATTTCAGATCAGGAAAGAGAATCGATGGATCTGGTAGAAGATGTAGGAGTTGTGAAACCCGAGGACAGAGTAGTAGGAAGTAAGATTACTTTGGGTTCGGGTTTGAAAGCCAAGGAAGAAGTAGACATCGGATCGGATTAGTAACCGATTTGAGATTTGAAGGGGCAGATATGAAGAGGTGCATTGTCATTTCGGTTCTGCAGGTTAGAACAGTTGATGTAGAAACGGTATAGTTGTTAGAACTGTTGATTGCTTCACTATTTAAGAGTGGCATTCGCAGGAAATTGTTGTTCAATGCTCATTATTTCTGAGAATAGATAAAGCAAAGTGCTATGAAGCAGTGCTCGTCGCTTGAGCTTGATTCCGAGTATCAACTTTGTAATTGTGTTTGTGAATGTTTGGAGAAATTCAAAGTGCAAGTCAGAGTGCTTGTTGGATGTTGGATTCCACAGCCTTGATCTTCATTCTGTGTGTTTGATCCTGAGTGAAGTGCAATCGAAGCAATGCCTTGACAGATCTGAGAGGAATTGTAGTGTTGGTAGTATTCTGCATTTGTGAGTGCAGTGCAAAGTTGATGTGAAGCAATTTTGATCGAGGAAGTTGTGCCTTCAGTGGAAGGGTGGAACACAATTCTGAGGCAAAGTCGTTTTGCAATGAAGTGCCGTTTTTGGGAGAGCCTGAATCATCACAATCAAGATTGTTTGGAACAATTTGATGGAGTTGTGATTATGGAGTGTTAATTTGTGACAAGACTGCGAGTCAGTGCTTGTTACTCTCTTCTGGGTGTGGTTTCTACCTGAGAGATTAAAGACGCAACCAAGAAGAACTGAAATTGTTACTTTGCTTTGTATTTGACCAATTCTGACTCGTATCTCTGCGGGAACAAACTTTACTTACCCGATTACTGCAAAAGTGATATTTGTCGGGTTGTCACAGATCTGCAAGTTATTTTGTGATGGTTTGAAGTGGATCCTTTGGTGGAGGTGCAAGAACTGGAGCAACAACTACTTGTGTTGCAACCCTTGCCACCAAAGTATCAGAAGTTCCACCATACTTGTAGCCTTGAGGAGGATGCACTACCTCTTTCACCACCAAATCACTCTCATTGCTTTCCAAACTCTCCTCCATACGAATTACGATCTTGATAGCTTCAACCTTGGAAGAAGGTTGAAGGTTTCTCATATCTCACCTTGCTTCTAATTTGTGGTCTCAACCCTCCCACAAAATTCTTGGTGAGCATGGCCCCTATGCCAATCATAGTAGTCTCTACATCATCCCTACTCTTCCTCAACACTATGCAAAATTTGGACTGTAACTTTTCCACCCTTTCCACATAGACTTTCACTTTCTCTCTATCTCCTTGTTTGAGAAAGGTAACCTCACTCATCAATCTCTCATAACTCTCATATGGGAGAAAGTTCTCAATGAGTGCTGAAGTCAAAGTCTCCCAAGACTCCTCTTCCCTATCTCTCCTCTTTCTTTTGGTATTCTGACTCATACCATTTAAGTGCTACATCCTCAAAGAAATCTGGTAATAATGAGGCCCACACATTATTCTCCTCTCATTGTTTTCTATGCAAGCTCTCTTGAAGTCTCTCACAAAGGCCTCCTCATCTTCTCCATCCTTGCCAAAGAAAACCGGAAGTTTCCCCATCTTAACCCCTCACTATCTTTCTTTTCTCTCAATTTTTTTTCTTTCTCTCACTCTATAACTAATAGAGTATGTACATGACTAACACCGTTTGAGAATAATCCACTCTAGGGAATACAAAAGGTTCAGGTTACTCCAAGATTTCTATAGCAATATCAAATCCTGGAGTGCATATTAATCTAACTCTCATGAATAGTTTATCTATACGTTAAAAGATTATCTCCATCACTGATCTTGAGAATGAGCTGATGAAGGTGGTAGTATTTCTATAGCTATACCTAGACTCTCTCCAAGATCCTTCACCAAAGTCCCCAAAACTGCTTCTACTCCACTACATTCAGTCCTTTTGGAAGTCCTTCCACTCCACAAACCTCACACAACTCTTTGGTCTTACATCTTCTCCCTCTCAATCTTGGTGAAGAAGGTCCAACATGCAAACCCAAGTCAAGTAAGCCTCTCCTTTCCCTCAATCTCTTTCTCTCAAAGGTCAATGGACATGAACTTGCCTTATGTCCCTTCTCTCCACAAAGAAAGCACTAAGACTCACTCTTTCCTCCAAGTGGCGTAGGTTTTTGGATCCTCTCAACACGCTCTTCAAATTCTATTATAAACTCTCTTTTCCTCAAATCCACCCCTATAATCACCTCAAACCATTTGGGAACCTTGCATAGGCTCAATTTCCACTCTTGATGAACCTTCATGTTCCCAAGATGAATCTAAACACTCAAACATGCTTTTTGTTGCTCTCAAACTCCTCATGCATGAGATCTCAACTCTAGAAAATTGACACTTCCTCACAATGTCACTCAATCTCTCAACCAGTATGTCCTAGTCCTCTGAAATTTTTCTCACTTGATCACAACTCCAAGGCGTCCCTCCTTACAAAATTTCACATCTTTTCATTGTGCCATTTGGCCTGGACATCTTTCTATTCAGCACACATATTTCAGATTTGGTCTGAAAACCACCCCCTTCATATCAAAAACTCATAACTCCCTCCACAAGACCAATTTCTCTCTACTTTTTTGTGGCAGCATGTAGGATACAATGCACTGAATTTTCTTGGAAATTTTCAGGACAATTCATTGAAAATTGAAGAAATGGTATACTCTGTACAATTTTATAGAGAGCATGTAGTTGCGGGAGCAGTTTTCCCTATCAACTTTCAAAAATTTTAGCCCAGTGCGGATAAAAGCTCTCACAATAATTTTGAATGTGCTAACTGAAGGATAACCCAAGCTATCATATGTAGGAATTTCAAGTCCAAATCTCAAACTTGAGATTTTGCCCAAAATCACCTTAATCTCCAAAATCTGCAATCCACCTCACACAATCTTTCCAATTCCTCTCATGTGTACAAGATGTACAAAATCACTTCAAAGACATCATAATGAACTACAAGGTAAACAAATGGACCTTGGTTCTCTAACATAAGTTCAACCCTCTCCTCTCGTAATGTTCTCTCCAAGTGAGCTCTCATAGCCTCCTTCTGCCTAATGTAAAATTGAACACGGAACATTATCTTACCTTCTAAAGAGGTCCCGAAAACGGAACCAAAAATGTGAGCTGGCCTGTCTCTCACTCAGGATGAACCTTTATGGCTATTATGGTAGTGCACCATGGACTAAGAAGGCAAGGAACCCAAACTCATCATAGTCCTCCAAGGCTAACATTCCAAGACTCAAGACATTGCTCACTAGAGAACTCAATGAGAGAGAGATAATTGCAAATGAAAGGATGTTGAGGTCCTCCTCACCCCTTGTTTATATACTTTTGAAATAGTAATGTATCAAATTTACTAATTATTGTAGTAACTCAAGTAAAGTCAAAAAGTAGAAAGGAATATCCATTCACATGGGCATATTCCACTAGCATGTGATCTTATCTTGACCCAACCACTAAGTCAAGGATTCCTTCACATGGGCTTTCCTTGGACTATAGAAGAATCCACAAAAAAGGCTTGCGGGCCCAAGAGTTCTCAACTCTTTCCTCAAAGCCAAACATCTGTGAATAATACCAAGTCAACACACTAGAATCCAAAATAATGGTGCTCATCTTTTCCACCTCCTCTAAAGTAAGGTCTCCTCTATCTTAGCTATGACAAACTTTAGCTAATCATGACTAATGTAGAACCATCTTTTATCTCTTTATAAATAATATGTCTCAAGGACTTGTAATACGAGGCTAAATATCACAATACCACACACATGTACAAATGGGTGTTACAAGTCTTGCATGTGACTCCTCCTCTATCTTTTGCTCCTCCAAGGTGACTTCCTTCAAATCCTTGTTACTAAAAGCAAACACATGGATGAACTTGTAAAAAATCTCCTCAAATCTCACCTTCTCTTCTTTGGTAACATTTGGACCATACTTGAGGGTAGACAACCTTCTCTCTACCTCCTCAAGTGTCAATGGTGATTTATCTAGGTCCTTCAAAACCTTTGGCTTAGGTGCAAAATCCATAGCACACAAATAATACACATCTGAATTAGATTCACATTCATCCTCCTCAGTGGAAGTCTCCTCTTCCATGCTTGTGTCCACACCTGAAGCTCCTTCTTCAGAATCTGATTCCCTATAATCAAAAGATGGTGTATCTGAATGTGAAGTGTTGGTGGTGTTAGTCACAAGAACGGTGACTCTATGGTTTGATGGCCCAATCCTCAAGTACCCTTTGTGCCATTGATCAGTTTGCGTGCTGCTCTCAACCATGGCCTCCCATAACTGAAACTATCACCTTATCCATCACCCCTACTAGTCAAACTTGTTGCTTGTTTGCCATGCTCACCACAAATGTTGAAGGTCTTGAAGGTATCATACTCAACTTCTTCATCAACCTTTCTGACATGGCATTTACTATTGATCCTCTATCAACCAATGCATCCTTGATGTTGTGACCATTCCCTCTCACATCAATTCTTGGAGGCATATTCACATGCCTCCCATGGTGTTGGCTTGGCATCCACCACCCCCATTGATATTGGAGTTTTTGCCTTCTTCTTCTTCTTGCTCTCATGGTGTAGGTTTTTAGATCCTCTCAACACTCTCTTCAAATTCTATTGTAAACTCTCTTTTTCTCAAATCCACCCCTACAATCACCTCAAACCCTTGAGGAACCTTGCATAGTCTCAATTTCTACTCTTGATGACTCTCTATGTTCTCAAGATGAATCTAAACACTCAAATATGCTTTTTGTTGCTCTCAAACTCCTCATGCATGAGATCTCCACTATGCAAAATTGACCCTTCCTCACAATGTCACTCAAATCCCCCAACTAATATCATACAGTCCTCTGAAATTTTGCACACTTGATCATAGTTCTAGGGCATCCCTCCCTGCAAAATTTAACATCTTTTCATCGTGCCATTTGGCCTAGAGTTCTTTCTATTCAACACACATATTTCAAATTTGGTCTGAAAACCATCCCCTTCACTTCAAAAACTCATAACTCCCCGTGCAAGAATGATCTCCCTCTAATTTTTGTGGCAAAAAGTATGATATAATGCACTAAATTTTTTCGCAAATTTTCATGAGAATTCAATGAAAGTTAGCAAAATTGCAGACTCTGTACAATTTTACAAAGAGCATGCAGTTGTGGGAGTAGTTTACCCTATCAACTTTCAAAAATTCTAGCCCAATGTGCATAATAGCTCTCACAACAATTCCAAGTGTGCTAACTGAAGGATAACCCAAGCTATCATGTGTAGAAATTGAGGTTCAGATCTCAAACTTGAGATTTTACCCAAAATCACCTTAATCCCCAAAATCTGTAATCCACCTCACACAATCTCTCCAAATCCTCTCATGTGTACAAGATGTACAAAATCACTTCAAAGACATCATAATGAACTATAGGGTAAACAAATAGATCTTAGTTCTCTAACATAAGTTCAGCCCTCTCCTCTCCTAATGTTCTCTCCAAGTGAGCTCTCATAGCCTCCTTCTGCCTAATGTAAAATTGAACACGGAACATTATATTACCTTCTAGAGACTTCTCGGCAACGGAACCAAAAATGTGAACCGGTCTGTCTCTCACTCAAGATGAACCTCTGATGGCTATTATGGTAGCGCACCATGGACTAAGAAGGCAAAGGACCCCAACTCCATCATACTCCTCCAAGGCTAACACTCCAAGACTCAAGACATTGCTCACTAGAGAACTCAATGAGAGAGAGATAGTTGCAAATGAAAGGATGATAAGTACCTCCTCACTCCTTGTTTATATACTTGTGAAATAGTAACATACCAAATTTACTAATTACCACAATAACTCAAGTTACTAGACTAAAACTCAAGTAAAGTCAAAAAGTAGAAAGGAATATCCATTCACATGGGCATATTCCACTAGCATGTGATCTTATCTTGACCCAACCACTAAGTCAAGGATTCCTTCACATGGGCTATTCTTGGACTATAAAAGAATCCAAAACAAAAGGCTTGCGGGCCCAAGAGTTCTCAACTCTTTCTTCAAAGCCAAACATCTAGGAATAATACCAAGTCAACACACTAGAATCCAAAATAGTGGTGCTCATCTTTTCCACCTCCTCTAAAGTAAGGTCTCTTCTATCTTAGCTATGACTAACTCTAGCTAATGATGACTAATGTCGAACCATCCTTTATCTCTATATAATTAATATCTCTCAAGTATTTATAATACAAAGCTAAATATCACAATACCACACACATGCACAAATGGGTGTTATAGGACTAACTTTGCCACTATTTGGCAGTTGACATAAATGGAGTACCTATCTACTTCTTGAGCGACAAGGATCACCAAGGATTGGATCAAAGTTCTTCTCACCAAAATTTGACATAAAGCCTTCACAAAATTTAACGTAAAATTTGACATAAATTTCATGTAAAATCTAACGTAAAATCTTATGTAAAATCTTATGTAAATCCCTAAAAATGGCTGACTGCCAAATCCATCACTAACTCTTCACTCAAGCCAAATTGGAAAAATGGTTTTTGTAGAATCTCTAATTTGCGAGGATGTGCTCCCAACTCCACCTTCAATTTCAATTTTTGAGCTCAACTCGCAACAAATTGGTCCTAAGCTCAAAATCACAACTATCACTTGAAAATTGCTTCCCCCTGGCTCCAAATTTTGCAAGCACTTCTGCACACATTCTCTCTCAAGGAAATTTGAACTACTTGATTGAGACACCACAATCTACCGATCTTGGAGATACCACCAACACTCTTAGTGCTTGCACCTAATTTCTCCCTGAGTCACTTCTCTGATGTAATCAGATTGTTTACAACTTGAATCATCTGAACTCAGATCATTACTTGATCTGATCCTCAACAACTTGCCAACAGCAAGGCACTTATTACAGTCAAGCCACACCCACTCTAGCTAAGAGAATCCAAGTGACGCTCACCGACTTTCTATCCATTCTAGCCAAGAGCTCAAAGGCTCAACATCAGAGAAGTGAGCTCCTTGGAGCTGCACTTCTAGGGTATAATCCTGATTTTGACCTAGGTCTCATCCCAATGGTCTTGCTAATGGCACACCCGACGGTGCAGACGGTGCAAGTGACGGTGGGCCCACCATGAAGTAAGTACCCTAAACATGAGAACTTACCATCGGAAAGTAATATATGAGTAACTGCCAAAATGCCTCTAACTACTATCATTGGAACTCTAGTGTCCAAGCAACCTAGATACAACATTACAAATATTGTGATAATGGAGATAATCTTTCAACTTATGGATAAACTATCCATGAGGGTTTGATTAATATGCACTCTAGGATTTGATGTTGCTATAGAAATCTTGGAGCAGCCTGAACCTTTTGTGTTCCTTAGTGTGGATTACTCTCAAATGGTGTTAGTCATGTACATACTCTATTAGTTATAGAGTGAGAGAAAAGAAAAAAGAAAAAGAAAAATTGAGAGAAAAGAAAGACAATGAAGGGTTAAGATGGGGAAACTTGTGGTTTTCTTTGGCAAGGATGGAGAAGATGTGGAGGCCTTTGTGAGAGACTTCAAGAGAGCTTGTGTAGGAAACAATGAGAGGAGGAAGAATGAGTGGGCCTCATTATTACTAGATTTCTTTGAGGATGTAACACTTACATGGTATGAGTCATAATACCAAAAGAGAGAGAGGAGAGATGGGGAAGAAGAGTCTTGAGAGAGTTTGACTTCAACACTCATTGGGAAATTTCTTCCAAATGAGAGTTATGAGAGATGAATGAGTGAGGTTACCTTTCTCAAGCAAGGAGATGGAAAGAAAGTGAAAGTGTATGTAGAAAGAGTAGAAAAGTTAGAGTCCAAATTTCGCATAGTGTCCAAGAAGGGTGGGGATGATGTGGAGACTACTATGATTGGCATAGGGACCATGCTCACCAAGAATTATGTGGGAGGGTTGAGATCACAAATTAGAAGCAAGGTGAGATATGAGAAACCTTCTTCCAAGGTTGTAGCTATCAAAATTGCAATTTGTATGGAGGAGAGTTTGGAAGGGGATGAGAGTGATTTGGTGGTGAAGGAGGTTGTGCATCCTCCTCAAGGTTACAAGTATGGTGGAACTTCTGATACTTTGGTGACAAGGGTTGCACCACAAGTAGTAGTTGCTCTAGTTCTTGCACTACTACCAAAGGATCCACTTCAAACCATCATTGAACAACTTGTAGATCTCAAGATCAATGTAGTGCAACTATGGGAGAAGAGAGAAGTGGATCAAAATGTAGGGAGAGGGCCTAGGAGTTATGGAAACTATCCATATAGAGGAGGTCAACTAGCCAACAATTTCAATGATAGAAAAAAAAATTTTTTGTGGAAGAAGAGGTTACATCCAAAGGAATTGCCCAAATTCCACTTACCATGTAGGAAGAGGTTATGAGGGAGCCAATAGAAGGAAAGAGGGAGGTAGTGAAATCCAAGTGGCTCCTAATCCAAAAAAAGATAAGGAGATAACATCCATAGATGTGGTTGAGAGCAAGTATGAGAAAGGAGAGTGCTCAACCTCCAAGGGTCTTAATTTGGAGCTTTTGGCACAAGAGAAGAAGAGAGTAGAGGATGTGCACTCTTCTCAAGGATTTACTCCTAGCCAAGATATTCCTATGCCTACTAGGAGCACTTGCACAAGCACTTCAACACCATCAACAACAAAGACTCTAAGGAAGAAGTTGGGGATAGAGGACTTCTTGATATCAAAGCAGAGGATGTGCACTCTTCTCAAGGATTTACTCCTAGCCAAGATATTCCTATGCCTACTAGGAGCACTTGCAGAGGATGTGCACTCTTCTCAAGGATTTACTCCTAGCCAAGATATTCCTATGCCTACTAGGAGCACTTGCACAAGCACTTCAACACCATCAACAACAAAGACTCTAAGGAAGAAGTTGGGGATAGAGGACTTCTTGATATCAAAGCAGCAATAGAATTACAATGTCTTGGAGGATGTTGAATCACAAGGCTAATATCACAGTGGGCCAATTGATTGTTTTGAACCCTACAATGAGAAAGGAGCTTAGGGGTGGTTTTATTTCTACAAAGAGCAAGAGGAAGAAGAAGGTAAAAGCTCCACTATCAAAGGGGGTGGTGGATGCCAAACCAACACCATGAGAGGCTTGTGAATATGCTTCCAAGATTGATGTGAGAGTGGATAGTCACAACATCAAGGATACATTGGTTGATGGAGAATCATCTATGAATACCATGTCAGAATGGTTGATTAAGAAGTTGGGTATGATACCCTCCAAACCTTCAACATTTGTGGTGAGCATGGCAAACAAGCAATAAGTTAGACCTGTAGGGGTGATGGATAAGATGGTAGTTTTAGTTATGGGAGTTCAAAATCTCATGACTTTCCAAGTCTTGAAGGATTCAAGCTATGACTTACTTCTTGAAAGGCCATGGTTGAGAGCAACATGCACAATTGATCAATGACACAAAGTTCTTATGCCATTGATTCTTGTGCCATCAGTTCTTGTGACTAACACCACCAACACATGACATTCAAATACACCATCTTTTGATTATTGGGAATCAAATTTTGAAGAAGAAGCTTCAAGTGTGGACACAAGCATGGAAGAAGAGAATTTCACAAAGGAAGATGAATTTGAATCTGATTTAAATGTGTATCCCTTGTGTGCTATGGATTTTGCACCTAAGATAGAGGAGATAGAGAGGAGTTTATCTACCCTCAAGTATGGTCTAAATGTTACCAAGGAGTAGAATGTGAGATTTGGGGAGATTTCCACAAGTTCATCCATGTGATTGCTTTCAATTACAAGGATCTGAAGGAAGTCACCTTGGAGGAGCATAAGATTGAGGTGGAGTCACATGCAAGACCAGTCCGCCAAAAGCCACATTGCATTAGCCCACCAATAGCTTTGGTTGTGAAGGAGGAGATTGATAAGCTCAAGGAGGTTGGATTTATCTTTGAGGTTGAGAATTCAGAATGGATGTCTCCAATTGTGATTATGAAGAATAAGAATGATAAGCTTTGAGTATGTGTGGATTAAAAGAAGCACAATGCTGTTACCAAGAAGGACTACTAACCATTACCATTCATTGATGAGATCTTGGAAGAAGTTGCAGGTCATGAGAGGTATAGTTTTGGAGATGGTTATAGTGGATATAACCAAATTGAGACTGCACTAGAGCATCAACAACTCACCACATTCACCACACCTTGGAGAACTTATGCTTTCAAGGTCATGCCTTTTGGGCTTTGCAATGCTCTAGCCACATTTCAATGATCCATGAACAAGGTATTTGAACCTTTCATTGGGAAATTTATGAGAGACTTCATTGATGAATTTTGTGTCTATGGGAGCAAGGAGGAGCACTTTGAGCACCTAATCAAGGTCTTGCAATGCTTGGATGAGGCAAATGCATCACTCAACCTAGAGAAGTGAATTTTTGGATGTGAAGAAGGTCTACTTTTGGGGCACATCATCTCTAAGGATGGAATAGTAGTTGATGATGAGAAGGTGAGGAAAATCTCAGACCTTCCATTCCCTTCAAGCTTGACAAAGTTACACCAATTCTTGGGGATGGTTGGGTACTATAGGAGGTTTATCTTCTCATTTTCCAACAAGGCTTTTTCATTGACCATCTACATGAAGAAGGGTGTAGATTACATGATGATTTTGTAGAACAAAGAGGCTCTCAAAGCTTTTGAGGAGCTCAAACAATCCCTTCTTGTAGCTCCAATTCTTGCTAAACTTGATTGAATTAAGCTTTTCATCCTCTACACTAATGCTTCTAATGTAGGAAGCTCTCTTAGTCAACTAGACCAAGATGGGCATGATCATCCAATAGCTTATGCTAGTAGGCAAATGGTTTCAACAGAAAAGAACTACTCTGTCACGGAGAAAGAAGGGTTGCTAGTGATCTTTGGTCTCAAGAAGTTTAGACACTACTTGATTGGAGGGAAAGCAACCATTGTCACAAATTACACGGTTTTGAAGTACATCTTCAACAAGCCTAATATGGAAGGGAGGCTATACTCTTATTTGAGTATGATAACACCATTGAGGATATGCCAAGAAAGAAACATGAAAATGCTGATTTGTTATCTAGGGTCTATGATCATGATGGAGATGAGCTAGTGGATGATTCTTTCCCAGATGAGGAGCTCATGACAATCTCAATCACTCAAGAGGTTCCAATGGAGTACAAGGAGATTGTGGATTTTGGGACAAGAGGTAACTATCGAAAAGGAATGCATGCTAGGGAGAGGAAGGCCCTTACAGCAAGATCTAGACCTTACACAATGGTGAAGGATATTCTTTTTCACCCCAAAGCAATGGTCTACTTCAAAGAGCAATGGGTAAGGAAGAGTCAATCATACTCTTAAAGGAGTTTCATGAAGGTTTAGTGTGTGGAGGACACTTTGCAAGAAAGGTGACTACTTTCAAGATTCTAGATGCATGTTACCATTGGAGAGGGATTTTCAAGGATTGTCTTGATTATTGCAAAACTTATCAAGTTTGTTAAGCTTTTGCTAGAAAATCTACTTCCACTCCACCACTTTGATCAATTCCATTGCTAAGACCTTTTGAGAAGTGGTGAATTGATTTTGTAGGTCCTCTCAATAGAACTTCAAGGAACAATTGGACCATTGTGGTAGTTACTAATTACCTTACTAAATAGGTTGAGGCTAGACCATTGAGGGACAAGGATGAAGATGAAGTTTGCAGATTTCTTTATGAATGCATTATCACTAGGTTTAAATGCCCTTTGGGGGTTTTTTTTTTTAGAGGAAGAGAGTTTATAAGAAACATTACTACAGCCATGCTATGACATTTCTCTATCACACATAGAGTAACTTCATCCTATATAAGCCAAATTCCAATGGCTTTGTAGAGAGAACCAATCAAACCTTGTGCATGATGTTGGCCAAAGATGCAAAAATGGAGGGAACTAAACATCATTGGGATAAGAGGATTCATGTAGTTTTGTGGGAGTATAGGAAAACCATGATAGCGTCCATTTGATATTCTCCATTTCAATTGGTATATGGTATTGAGTCTACCTTACCTATACACTTTGATCTTCTTACCTTCTAAAGAATTCATAGTAGATTGAAGGAAGCACAAGGAGGTGATGTAGAGAAGTCAAGGAAGGATCAACTCATGGAATAGAAGAGGCAAGAGCATTTGCTATGGTTTGAGTGGAGCAAGCCCAAAGGAAACAAAAGGAGAGCTATGACAAGAGGCAAGGCAAGAAAAAGGTGGAGCCTTTCAAAGAAGGTGATTGGGTAATGTTGTTTGATTCTATTTGATTCAAGAGAGTGCAAAAGAAGTTTTTGTCTAAGTACTTTGGACCTTTCATGGTAGAGAAAGTGTGGGGAAATTACCCCTATGATCTCAAGAAGTTGGGAGGAAGACACTTTGATAAGATGAACCATGATAAGTTGAAAATGTATCATAGAAGGTAGAGAGACCTTCACTTTGAGGACAAAGTGAAAACTTAGTTTGGGAGTAAATGTAGCATCCATTTGTGCATGTGTGTGATATTATGATATTTTTCTTAGTATAAAAATACTTGAGAGATATTATTTATATAGAGATAAAGGATTTTTATACATTAGTCATGATTAGCTAAAGTTAGTCATAGCTAAGATAGTGGAGACCTTACTTTACAAGATGTAGAAAAGATGAGCACCACTATTTTAGATTCTAGTATGTTGACTTGGTATTATTCATAGGTGTTTGGCTTTGAGAAAAGAGTTGAGAACTCTTGGGCCCGTAAACCTTTTTGTTTTGGATTCTTCTATAGTCCAAGGATAGCCCATGTGAAGGTATCTTTGACTTAGTGGTTGGGTCAAGATAAGATCACATGCTTAGTGGAATATGCCCATGTGGATGGATATTCCTTTATAATTTTTGACTTTACTTTACTTTTAGCCTAATAACTTGAGTTACTCCAGTAATTAGTAACTTTTGGTGTATAACTATTTCACAAGTATATAAATTAGGAGTGAGGAGGTACTCATCATCCTTTCATTTGTAACTATCTCTCTCTCATTGAGTTCTCTAGTGAGCAATGTCTTGAGTCTTGGAGTGTTAGCCTTGGAGGAGTATGATGGAGTTGGGGTTCTTTGCCTTCTTAGTCCATGGTACGCTACCATAATAGCCATCAGAGGTTCATCTTGAGTGAGAGACAGGCCGGCTCACAATACAAGATATACAAAATCACCTCAAAGACATCATAATGAACTATAGGGTATACAAATGGGTCCATGTTTTCTAACATAAGTTCAGCCCTCTCATCCCCTAAAGTTCTCTCCAAGTGAGCTCTCACAACCTCCTTCTATTTAATATAGAATCCACTATAGAATCTACCAATACACTATACACGGGTGGAGGAGCCAGCACCAATGGAGATTGATGCCATTTAGTGAAGACCAATTAGCACCATATAGAGAAAAATTATGACAAAATGATGGTTTCTTTATTGTCACTAAATTGGACCTCGCATTAGTGGGTGTCCATTCAAGAATGGGTGACCTTGATAAGTTGCACAGATGGAGTTGGTGGAGAAAAATGATAAAGGAAACAAGGAATCTTAGTAAGAGATTTTGAGCTGCATATTAGAAACTTGATTAGTTCCAATGGGATTGAAGGCTTGATCTATGCAAGTTTGCTTCACTTAGAATGTATGATATTTGATTGTAATTGTAGGATTTTGGTTGATTTTGGAAGTTCAAAAAATTGCATGTCCATGCAATTAGCAAAGGAATTAACTAGTCCTATAAAGCCAATAATTGGAAGAAGATTGATGATTTCGGATGGTAGAAGGGTTCTGCATCCCGTATTGCACATCTTGTTACATTCAAGATTGGGAAGGAGTATTTGGAGTGTATGAGGTTTATAGTGACACCTCTACACTATGATTTCATTTTGTGTTTGCCTTGTCTTGAACATCAAAAGGGTTCAATTTGATTGGACCCAATGACAAATACAAGTACAACACCAAGGTAGGAATTTTAGATTAGATTGTTTGGCGCCTTTGAGTTAGATATCTAAGAATAGTAAATCCCAAGATGGGAAGTTTGTCAAGAAAGCAACCATAGAGCAAGCTTTGAAGGGGAATAAATCCCAAGATAGGAAGTTTGTGCATGAAGTAGCCATATAGCAAATTTGGAGGAAGATAAATTTATTTTCATGGTGTGGATCAAGCTGATTGCACAAGGAGAATCTGAGGAGGGTTAGAAGCCTCATCAAGCAATGGTTGATCAAATAGTTCAAGACTTTGCAAATATGTTTTTGGATTATCTACCAAAGTGATTACCCTTTGATCATGGTATGCTCTTCAAGATTGAGTTATTGCTAGGGAGTACTCCAGTGAGTAGACCAATCCATTGGCTCTTACCAAGTGAGTTAGAAGAGTTGTGAAAAAACACTTATGAAGTTGTTGGAGAAGGATTTCATATGACATAGTACATCTTCTTGGGGAGCACCGGTACTATTTGTTCCAAAGAAAGATGGAAGACTTTGTTTCTATACTTATTACCATGGGCTCAATAAACAAATAGTAAAGAATGCATATCCCTTGTCTCAAATTGATGACTTGCTTGATCAATTGAGTGGAGCATGATACTTCTCCAAGTTGGATCTTCACAGTAGCTATTGGCAAATCCTCATTGATAGGAAGGATGTGCAAAAGAATACCTTTCACACAAGGTATGGTCATTTTGAACATAAACTTCTACCTTTTTGGCTCACTAATGCTCCAAAAATCTTCATGGATTAGATGCATTGGGTGTTGGATGAACTATTGGATGAATATGTGTTGGTGTTCTTGGATGACATTTTAATCTATAGCAAGACGGAGGTAGAACATGGAAATCATGTGTGAGAAGTCCTAAGATGACTATATCAATGGAAGTTTTATTGCAAGAAGTCAAAGTTTTCCTTTTGGTAGAAGGAAGTTACCTTCTTGGGTCACAAGATCTCATCAAAAGGGATCAAGATAGAAGAGGAGAAAAATCAAGGCAATTATTGATTGGTATACTCCAAAGGATGACATAGAAGTGTGATCATTTAATGGATAGGCAAGTTTTTATTGATGGTTCATCCACTATTATGCACATGTGGTAGCACCATTGACCGACCTCTTGGGGAAGAACTCAAGCTTTCAATGGACCCCCAAGTATGAAAAAGGATTCTAGAAGCTGAAACATATAGTGTTTTCAAGACTCCCACCCATTCTTCAACCATATGAACCTCAACTACCTTGTGTGGTTGATTTTGATGCTTCTAACTTTACCATTGGAGTTGTGTTGCAATAAGAATTTCTATATGGGTTACATCCCATTGCCTTTGTTTCTTTCCAATTAAACACCACAAAAAGGATTTACTCTACACAAGATTGAGAACAATTAGCAATGGTATATGCCACCAAGAGATGGAGGTATTATCTCTTGGGAAAAAGGTGATCATACAAACCAATCACAAACCCTTATTGCAGACATTACATTTGGAACACATGAAGAGTCAACATTATTGATGAGAGGAACAACTCCAATTGTTTGACATCAAACTTGAGTACAAATCCAGTTGGTTTTATGTCATCTACAATTCCCTATCATGATGACCTGATTTAAAGTCTCTTCCTCTCATCATGGCAACAATCACAATGATGTCAATCGACTCCAAAGTCTAAATCAAGTTTAAGATAACTCTACAACAAGATCCATTCTTTCAGATGGTATAAGGTCATCTTGCAGCATGTGACAAGGAGTACAACACCTTCTCCTTCAAGGAAGGCCTCTTATTCCATGAGGACCAGATTTTTGTTCCCGCCAAGGGTGATCTTTGACTTGTGTTCCTTCAAGAAGCCCATGATTTACCAATGGTTGGTCATATGCATGTGGACAAGACCTTGGATAACCTCCAATGCCAATGGTGATGGCCCAACATGACATGAGATGTTTGATAGTTTGTTTGATCATGTGAGGGCTACTAATGCAACAAGGCCAACAACAAAAATTGAGTGGACTCCTTCAACCACTCTCTATTCCATCTGCTTGATAAGTATACGTGAGCTTAGATGTCATCACATCCTGGCCTAAGACAAAGAACGGTCACAAAACAATTGTGGTGTTTGAGGATAAGCTTAGTAAGCAAATCTTTTTGGCACCAACCTTTGACATAATGGATGTTCCAACATTGGCCCAGATCTACTTTGACAATGTCTTCAAGCATCATGAGATGCCTTGTGTACTCATCTCCAATCATGATCCTTGTTTCACCAAAAAAATTTAGCAAGCACTCTCCAAATACTTGGTACTTTAACACCCATTTATGCATGTATATGCTATTGTGATATTTAGTTTGGTATTACAAGTACTTGAGAGATATTATTTATATAGAGATAAAGGATAGTTCTATATTAGTCATGATTAGCTAAAGTTAGTCATAGCTAAGATAGAGAGAACCTTACTTTAAAGAAAGTGGAAAAGATGAGCACATCTATTTTGGATTCTAGTGTATTGACTTGGTATTATTCCCAAGTGTTTGGCTTTGAGGAAAGAGTTGAGAACTCTTGGACCCATAAGCCTTTTTGTTTTAAATTCTTTTATAGTCCAAGAAAAGCCCATGTGAACAAATCCTTGACTTAGTGGTTAGGTCAAGATAAGACCACATGCTTAGGAGAACATTCCCATGAGTATGGATATTCCTTTTGACTTTATTTGACTTTTAGCCTAGTAACTTGAGTTACTCTAGTAATTAGTAACTTTGGTGTGTAACTATTTCACAAGTCCATAAACTAGGAGTGAGTAGGTACTCATCATCCTTTCATTTACAATTGTATCTCTCTCTCATTGAATTCTAGTGAGTAAATGCTCTAAGAGTGTTAGCCTTGGAGGAGTATGATGGAGTTGGGGTTCCTTGCCTTGTTAGTGCATGGTTGTGACAACCCAACAAATATCACTTTTGCAGTAATCGGGTAAGTAAAGTTCATTCTCACAGAGATATGATTCAGAATTAGTCAAATACAAAGTCAAAAGTCACAATTGCAGTTCTTCTTGGTTTCTCTCTTAATCTCTCAGGTAGAAACTACACCCAAAAGAGAGTAACAAGCTCACAATCTTGACAACTTGTCATGAATACACACACACATAATCACAACATAACAAATTCTGTCCAAATAACTCTTGATTGTGATGATTCAGATTCTCCCAAAGATGGCACTTCACTGCAAAGAATGATTTTGCCTCAGAATTGTGTTACACCCCTCTACTAAAGGCACAACTTCCTTGATCAAAATTGATTCACATCAACTTTGTGCTGCACTCACAAATGCAAAATACTACCAACGCTACAATTCCTCTCAGATCTATCAAGGCATTGCTCCGATGCACTTCACTCAGGATCAAATACACATAATGTAGATCAAGGCTCCAGAATCCAACATCCACAAACACACTGACTTGCTCTTTGGAATTCTCAACACACTTACAAACACAAACATGGAATTGACAATTGGAATTAAGCTCAAGCAACGAGCATTGAGAACAACACTTTGCTTTATCTATCTTCAGAAATATGAATATTGAACAATATTGTACTACAATTGCTCCCCTTAAATACTGAAGCAAATGGCAATTCTTCCTACATACGCACCGCTTCCTAACATCTCTTCCTACCTACAGATCCAAATTGACAATCCATCTCTTCATATCTACCTCTTCCTATCTCAAAATTGACACTTATCCCGATCCGTGTCTACCTCATCATTGGCTTCCAAACCCAATGATCTTCCTACTACTTCTCCTTCTTCGGGTATAGTTAATTCTACTAATTCTACTACTTCTACACTAGGAACTAAAATTGAGCTCAGGATTACTCCATCTACTTCTTTATCTCCTGACCCACTTGTCTCTAATGTGTCAATTACCAAGTCCGATGACACCTGAATTCCTATTTCTGCAACATCTGGTTTCTTCTCCGCTGTCACACTATTCCGAATCTTCTCTAACTCCAAATTGATGGTTTGCTGCATATTCACATATGTGGTTTGTTTTTGCTTGAACATGGCCATCATTACCTCCACAATGCTTCTCCAAATCGGGTCTCGATAGGACTCCACCTTGTATCCATTTGTTGTTCTTGGAGCAAAAAACGAGTTGCAAATTTCCGCCGTCTCTTTAGCAGCATCACACTTCTGATAGAAGGTGATCCCTATCGGCTCTCTTGCTTCTCTCCCCAATACTAACCTCCAATCTGACTCAATCCATCGAGCCGGATTTCCTCTCTTCCCTTTCACCTCGGGACCCTCCTCACAATTAATGGTAGCTATTTCTACCATCACTCTCGGGAAATTGAAATTCCAGTTCCATGCTAAGAAAGTAATACGAAGTCTAGTCAAGACTTTGATTCTAGCTACAACATCTAATCTTCAAATTGCAAAACTTCACACCGCTAGCACATTGGCCACCTTCTTTGCCATAATTTGTTCTCTTGTTCTACGATGTTGAAAGATGATACCCTTTACTGGACAAGACACTCTAATTCCCACGAGATTGTGGAAAATTTCACTCTCGATGTGCTTCCGGACACGCATTACTGCAAGATGACTACTCAAAGGGATTGGAAATTTACTTGGCATATTCAACTTGTCCCTACGCAATTGCAATCTTATATTACTCCAAATTGCAATCATTCTTTAGTCGATTTCAAATTCGACCTTCTCTCTTTTGCGTGCAAATCCCGGTCACTATCAAGACATGCTTCTTTTGCCTCCGCCGTTTCTTGAAATGCACTTTCTTGCCATGTACCAAGGTTGTTAAATGGTCTTTGTATCTTTTGCGCCTTCCGACCTGAAGACATTGCTCTTTGGACTTTTTCAGTTGTACTCTTTTTCTGAGTACCTCCATCATCGGATCCGATGTCATCTTCTTTGGATGTCCTCCGAAGTTACTTCCATCCATTCTTTGTCCGCAATTTGACTTCCAATGCTTACTTCTTCTCTTAAACACAAAAAAACACAAAAAAACAAAAAATGTGGGTACCACATACCCCCTCCTTCAAATGTGAGCGTCCCCACAAACACCAACAACCGGGTTTTTATACAAAGTTGGGTTTGGGGTCCAATATTTCCTAACCCTCCAACCGTTGACGCGAGTTGCAAAAGGATTGCTGTCCAGGTCTGCTAGTTGAATAGAACTATTAACATATATGTGCATCACACAATACGGTCCCATCCACCTCAGATGTAAGTTTCTTGGAAAAAATATGCGGTGATTATCATATAACAATACCAAGTCTCCCTCCTGAATAGCTATAGGTTTGATTCTTTTATCGTACCTGACCTTCCGTTGTTCTTGAATTTCCTTTGTATTTTGCATTGCATCATCTCTTTTCTCTTCCAACCACATCAGTTGATGGACCCAAAGATCTTGGCTTTCTTCCTTTGACATACGTTCTTCACAAAGTATTCTATATGTCGGTACTTCAAATTCAATTGGTAATATGGGATGTAATCCGTATGTCAGGAAATAATGAGTTTGCTTGGTAGTAATCTTTTCAATTGTTCAATATGACCACAATGCTGTAGGTAACTTTGTATCCCAGTCATAGGCATAATTGATTGTCACCTTATTCAAAATTTTGCATAGCAATCCATTAGCCTTCTCCGTGAGTCCATTTGCTTTTGGGTTGTAAGGCGTGGTCTTCTGATGTTTAATTTGGAAGTACTTGGTTAACGCTTCCACCATCGAGTTCAAAAAATGAGTTCCCTGATCATTGACCAACTCCAGAGGACACCCATAACGGGAGATGATGTTTCGGAAGAAAAATTCTGCCACTATCTCTGCATCATCTCTTCGTGTTGCCTCTACTTCCACCATCTTGGTGGCATAATTGGTACATACTAGGATGTACCTCTTCCTCGTGACACGGGTTACTGGTTGAATAGGACCCACAAAATCAATACCCCATTTCTCAAATGGGGCCAGGGGCAAAATTGGTTTCAAAGGCCACTAGGAAGTTACCATCAGTTTCCCTGTTCTTTGATAGGCATCACAACTTTGAATATGGGCATGAGTATCTTTATACATCGTAGGCCACCAATACCCTACCAAAAGAATTTTCTTCACCGTATTTTTCAGGGCATAATGTCCCCTCGATGCTTCCAAGTGTAAGGATTTGATGACTCCTCCGACTTTGTATGCTTCCAGACATCTCCGAAGTACTTCATCTTTGCCCATTTTAAACAAAATGTCACGGACCTATTTTCCAAAGGAAGACTGCCCTTTGTTCCGGGTCCAGCTCCTCAGGACAATGGCACGTATGCAAATAGTGATATTTTGCTACATACCGTGTACTTCAAACAGCCATTAAATGATATAGCTCTTCATCAAGAAACCGATCATCGATTTCCAAATCTTGGTCTTGAGTTTCTAACCTGGATAAGAAGTCCGCATTTGAATGCAAAGCTCTCTTCCTTACTTGTATAGTGTATGTGAATTCTTGTAACAACAAGATCCATTGTTCAATTTGCTTGGACAAATCTGCCTTCTTGACCAAGTGTTGCAGTGCATAATGGTCCACATAGAAGACAAATTTGTATCCCAACAGGTAGTGGGAAAATTTCTTGCAAGCATACACCATTCCAAGTGCTTCTTGTTTAGTCATTGAATAGTTATTTTCTGAGACTGATAATTGTCGGCTGGCGTAATATACCGGGTAGTCCTTCTGACTTAAGACAACTCCAATGGCCATGGACAAAGTGTCCACATATACATGAAAAGGGACGTCCCAATTTGGGGCCCTCATAACTGGTGCTTCAACCAGTTTCTTCTTCAACACCTGGAAAGCTTCTTCTTGATTTGCTTCCTACAAATGGTCTTTGGATTTCTTCAGAAGCTTGGTAAGTGGTGCAGCAAGCACTGCATAATTTGACACAAAGTGTCTGTAGTATCCGACATGTCCCAAGAAGGCTCTCAGCTCCCGGATGTTCTTCGGGGATTCCAAAGCTACGATTACTTTAACCTTCTCGACATCGACTTCAATACCTTGGCTTGACACCCGATACCCGGATGTAATGACAAGCCGGAAAAATGACACCTTTCAAAAGTTTGGCAAAGGTAACCTAAATGTACATCTCTTCACCCAAACACACAAAAATCATCAATGAAGACCTCCACAAATTTGTGCAGAAAATCTTTGAAGATTGAATTCATTATCCGCTGGAAAGTAGCGGGAGCATTACACAACCCAAAGGGCATTTGATTGTAAGCAAAAGTGCCCCAATCGGTTGTGAATGTGGTTTTATCCTTGTCCTCTTCTCGAATGGATACTTGATTGTACCTTGAAAATCCATTGAGAAAACTATAACAAGGATGACCAACTACTTGGTCAAGAATTGTATCTATAAACAGCAAAGGATGATGGTCCTTTTGGGTGATTGCATTCAATTTGCAAAAATCTTGGCACACTCAAATTTTCCCTGTCTTCTTCTTTGGAACGATGACAATGGGGGAAACCCACTCACTGCTTAGAACAAGGAAAATTATTCCGACTCCTAAGTACTTATCAATTTTGTCTTTCACCAAGAGGGAGTACTTCGGGTTCAGGCGGTATTGTCTTTGCCAAACTGGAACTGCACCTTCAACTAGATCAATTGGGTGCTCTCCAAATTCTTGTGGAATTCCCGGCATTTGATCAATAGACCAGGTGAATACATCCTGGAACTCAATAAACAGGGCAATGTATCTTGCAAACTCCTCTGCAGTGACTGTCTTTGAAATCTTTAAAATCTTTGCTTCAGTCAAGACCACATCTTGACAATCATCGGGGTTAATGACACCTTCTATGTGACTTACTTAGCTTAATCCAAGACGTACTGCTGTCAAACCCCCTTCCTCTAGGTCTTGTTCACCCAAGGCGATGTTGTATGGGTCTTCCTCTTTGACCTCTACCTTGTAGCATTCCAGATAATTAACTTGGATGTTGTCTTCGGAGTCCTCGGAAGACAAAGACAATGAATCTTTGGATTCATCCTCGTCTTCTGACAAAGTAGTTTCCCCAAGATGAGGAACCTTTGTCCAACTCACCGTCACCAACTTTTGCTCTTTAGATGAGATGTCTTTAAATCTTAATTTTTGCTGGTGCCAATCCACCATGACTTGGGCACTGTACAACCAGGGTCTTCCAATCAAGAGGGGGTATCCAGTTTTGGTTACTGGTCGTAACACAATGTAATTTAATTTGAAGGGCACCCCTCCTATAATTGTAGTGATATTCAATAGCATGCCCAAGGGCCGTCTCCTGGTTTGATCTGCAAACTTCAGAATTTGGGGTGTTGGTTCAAACGTTGTGTACCCCAATCGGTGTGCAGTGTCTTCTATCATGACATTCACACCCAACCCCGAATCAATGGGTATGGATGTGATCATAGAGCTTGCTATCTCCGCATCCACCTTGGGAGATCCCAAATCTTCTTGTTCAATATGATAAATTGCGGGCAAGCCTTTCTTGGTCATCACCCTTACTTTCTTGAGGGCTGAACTTAGCTACTTTTTATATAGCTTGTTGTCCTCTCACAATTGTTTAAATGTGATGTTTGTGCTTGTAGATGCCATATCTGCCACAATATCATATTGTGGAACTCCTCCCAATTTCACTTGCTTTGTCTTTGTCTTTGGATCTGAATTTTGCACCTCTTCAAAACAAACTTTGGGGTGCTTGAGGATGGTAATTGGAGTGCGTAGGTTCTTGACCCAATGATCATCGGGTTGACCAACTTTGGCTTGGATCAAGTGTTTTACTTCAGACCTGATATCCACCGGAAACACTAGAGGTTGTGTCTTCATATTTTCCTCCAAACTCATCTCCCACGTGCGTAGTACTGCTTCCTTGATTTCTTTTTGCAAGGCTTTTGCTTTAGCTTTTGCTAGGACCTTTTCCTCCTTTGCAGAAAGGATCACTTTTGGCCGCAGTCTCTTCATTTTTTGTGAGGAAGAAGACGTAGTACTTGCTTCTTTGGAAACTCAATTCTTCCTCCCCGTGTGACTTTCTAACATAACATACACCCCAACTGTGCCACTTGAGGTGTATGTTATGTGGCTCTTCTGGTGGAGCTACTACTATGTTAGTGTGTGATAGCTATTTGAGAGGATGGCATATGGCATGTATGACTCCTCCCCTCACGGTGGTTCCTCAGGGACAGTGGTTATGTCCTAGATGTACTTGACCTATAGCTAGTTCATTCTTTATATGGTATAGATTGCAGACAGGCGACTAACGATGGGGCTCCATAGCACCCGACCTCCTGATCTTTGCCCATTAGAGGGTATACCATATACTTAGAGCAGATGGCTATCTGGAGTTAGAGGGACCTAACCGCCAGCTAGGGGACCGCTTGTGGCACTTTAGAGTCTATGTATGACTTATGTTCGAGTTGTGCTTCTATAGTGTATGATGTTGACAGCGATGTATGTTGTGTAGCGATGTATGTTGTGTAGCGATGTATATACACACGACAGCTGTCATGCCATTTGTAGTTCCGCATCTAGATGCTCGGACACTGGAGTTCTAGTGATAGTAGTTAGAGTTATTCTAGCAGTTTCTCAGAGACTACTTTCCGACGGTTAGATTTTTTGTTCAGGGTACTGACTTCACGGTGGGGCCCACCGTCACTTTGCACCATTTGCTCCATCGAGTGTGCCGTCAGCGGGACCGTTAGGGTTTTGGTGCTAGCTCAAGTCCAGGGGGTATAGTTTCGAAGTGAGCTCCAGAGAGCTCACTTCTCTGATGTTGAGCCTTCAAGTTCCTGGCTATGGTGGACAGAGGCCGGCAAGCGCACCTGGATTCTCTATGCTTGAGTGGGTGTGGCTTGACTGTAATTAGTGCCCAGTTGTTGGCAGTTTATAGAGTGATAGATCAAGTACTGATCTGAGTTGAGTTGAGTTGAAAGTGTTAAGCAATCTGATTATTGTGGCACTTTAGAGTCTATGTATGACTTATGTGTGAGTTGTGCTTCTATAGTGTATGATGTTGACAGCGATGTATGTTGTGTAGCAATGTATATACGCACGACAATACCCTTTCTCCCACAAAATTTCTGTTGTTGATGGGAGTCCTATGGCTGATACATGCGGATGTGATTACTTCCTAGTAAACTAAGAAGTTGACTTTTGGAAAGAAGTCAAATCACATTATTCTTTTGATGTATCTTACCGACCAGAATTCTAGTTTGGATCACAAAGGAGAACCAAGCCATGCCATTAATGCATGGAACTCCTACTTATGCTAACAATGATGAGGAGATTACAAATACCATTGCTAATTGTCTATTTCTAATTGAGGAGGAGATGAGTGGTTATGGCATATCCAAGGTTATTAGGATAATAAACTTGTCTAACCTTCTTCCTACATCTCTTACCAAACTCACAGTTGTACTTGACAAAATAGTTGTTGAAACATCTACATCAATACTACTCAACAACTTCAATGCAAGTCTCAAAAATTTCTCACAATAAATCTTGGCCTCATTTTTAATACAATATACACAAAAACAAGTGCATATTACCTCCCCCTCTTATTGCTTCTACATCAATTATGACATCAACTATCAAGACAATGAAATCGATGACAAATGTTTCTACCTTGACAAAATTCTTCATCCCCAAAGATAGCAAAATAGAGGTCTTGCAAGATGACAAGACTTCCTTAGCCAGTTGTGGCAAGATATAATCCAAGATACAAATGATGCAAGAAACTCTCCAAACCTCACCATTGTTGCTACCACCAAAAAAATCATCCCAAAGAGAAATGCAAACAAGGTGGAAGTCTATCAAACCATACCCGATCTAGAATTGCCACACTAATTTTTAGATAAACCTCCAAAACATGTAGTAGACACAATCTCATGGATGAAATCAACAATCTAGATATCTCCCATGCAGAAGAAGGGCCTCTTTTCCATGGGAGATATATAGATTGATTGATGTGACAACCCAAAAGTATCACTTTTGTGTTTTTCAGCTAAATAAAGTTCATTCTCTTAGAGACACAAGTAAAAAATGGTCAAATACAAAGTAAACAATGACAATTCAGTTCTTCTTGGTTGCATCTTTAATCTCTCAAGTAGAAACCACACCTAGAATAGAGTAACAAGCACTAACACGTAGTCTTGTCACAAATTAACACTCTCTTAATCACAACTCCATCAATTTTTGTCCAAAAAAATCTTGATTGTGATGATTTGGATTTTCTTGAAGGAGGCTACTTCACTACAAAATGATCTCACCTCAGAATTTCATTCCACTCCTCCATTGAAGGCACAACTTCCTTGATCAAAATTTCTTTGCATCAACCACGCACTATGCTCACCAATGCAAAATACTGCCAACACCACAATTCCTCTTAGATCTATCAAGGCATTGCTTTGATTGCACTTCACTCATGATCAAACACAAAGAATGAAGATCAACATTATGGAATCCAACATCCAACAAGCTCACTAACTTGCACTTCAAAATTCTCCAAACACTCACAAACAAACAAACACACACACACACACACACACACACGATTGATACTCAGAATTAAGCTGAAATGATGAGCACTAAGTTACAGCACTTCACTTTGTCAACTTCAAAAATATAAATACTGAACAATATTAAAGTATGAATGCCTCCTTTAAATAGACTAAGCACTTTGACATTTATCTAATTACTATATTGTTCCCTAACAATCTCTCGATCCAAAATGGCATCCACTCTTTATATCTATTGATTCAAATCTCAAATTGGTTGTGAATCCGATCCGATGTCTACCTCTTCCTCCTCTACCAAACCCAATGTAACTTCCTTTGCTTCATCTACTTTGGATCTAACAACTTCTACACATTCTTCTATTTCTATTACCTCTCTTGTCTAAACTACAGTTGAACTCATGGGCATTCTATCTATCTTCTTATCTTTCAACCCACTCTCTCTAATATTTCAAACAACTTATCCAGAGTAATTTGCACTCCTATATCTCTTACTTTGGCTTGGGTTCCTAACTTCACACTACTTTGAATCTATTCTAGCTCAGATTTCACTAATTCTAACTTGAGACAAACATTATCTCCTACTTCACCAACTTTCCTATCTACTCTTTCTCTCAAGCAAATCAAAAGGTTATTCAAATCTGTCTCCTTCATCTTTCTCTTCTTTGTCTCCTATACTAACAACTTCTACTCATATAGATGTACTTCTTCTATTTTTACCTCGACTTCTACTCTCAACATCATACTGAGTTTCTCTACTACTCCTCCCACTTGCTCCAATGTATGATCCCAAGCTCTCTCTACCTACAACTCTTCACAATACATCTTTACGGCATCCTCAAACTTGGCCTTCAATGCTTCCTTCTCTTCCATATATCTAGCAAGTTGGGCTTCCATATTGATGACTAGTCCTCACAAACTCTTTTCTTCTTTATTTCTCCCGGCTAGCTCTCTCTGCTTGGCTTCATCCTTCTATGCTGCCATCACCTTCAAGCTCTCCAGCTCCTATTCCATCATCGCAGCAATGGCTTTTGAATGTATTACCTTGATGTGTGCTTCATCAAATTCTCCCTTCAACTTCTCTAAAGGTGTCTTTTGCTTCTTCAATTCCTCATTCTTCACTTCTATCTCAATTCCTTGCTTCTCAAAAAACTCCTACAAGTTTTCAGACCTCTTTTCTCTCAAGAGTTTGTCAACCCAAAGCTCCTTTGTGTGCTTTTCTCCTTCATTTTGCTTCTCCCTTAACTGAATGATCTCTTCCTTCAAATACTTCACCACCTATAGTTCATCCTTTACTTCTAGATGATCTCTCCTCAGCCCTACCTTTGTCTTCTGCAACATCATCAAAAAGGGACAAACAATTTTAGAGAAGTATGCTCCTTCACTACCCTCTTCATCTTCTACTTTGTCATTGTTTTCACTCATATCTTGCATTGGTACATCTTCCATTGGCACCTTACTCCAAAGTCTTTATCTTCTCACCTTAAGAGTCATCTCCTCCAAGTTGGCATCTTCTCCTTCCATGCTTCATGCTTTACTCAGACTTGCAACTTTGGTGTGCTTATACTTCTTTGTTCTTGTTCCTTGAAGAACAACCAACCTTGGCTCTTCAACTCTCTGCTTTTTGATCTCCACCGCATGCAACTCCAGACATGGCATGTCTCCTCCTTCCATGCAATCAATTGATTCATGGAACTCCCGATCCTCCTCCTCAGCCACTCTTTCCTCTGGTTGTTGCACCTTGGGTTCTCCATCACTTCCACTGCTTGATTCACCACTCTTCAAGGTGAGTTCTGCCTCTTCTTTATTTGTTGAGTCCTCTGACTTTGTCTCAACTTCTCCTTCCTATTCTTTTGCCAACAATAGCTCCCTCACAATGACCTCATGCCTTGGCACCAGCCTTCTTGTCTTTCTTGGTTGTACTAGTGACACCATCTCCTCATGACAACTTTGCTTCTTCATCCTTGGAATCTTTGGCTGCATTCTCATATATTGGCCCGTCTTGGCAAAGTGTTCATCGCTCTATCAGAGTTGGAGAATGTATTGTTGCTCTTCTTCATTTGCTTCTCTTCTCAGGTCTGGATGAAAGTGTGAGACCATGTTCTTCCTCTCCTCTACATTCAGCAAGTTCAGCCTGAACAACAAACAACACTAGATATTGTGGCGGTGACCGATCCCTCCAATTCTAGACCATCTACCATGTTTGTTGGTGAAAAAACTTCATCCAATTCACCGGTGCTCTTGCAAACATTTGGTGGAAAAACACCACTTGGTGCTTCATCACATATGTGGTCTGATCTGGCTTGAAGAGTGCTATCATCACCCCAAAAATACTTTGCCTCATTGAGTCTCGATAAGTATTGACCTTATACTCATTCTTTGTATGCAAAGCACTAAAGGAATTTCAGATTTCCTCAGTCTCTTTTGCATATTCTCCCTTCCCAAGGAATGTTGCTCTAGTTTTCTCACTAGCCTCTCTCCCTAGGACCAGTCTCTAATCCAACTCTATCCTTTCAGCCGTATTGCCTCTCTTTCTTTCTTCCTTCGGGCCCTCCTCACAATCACTTTCAACTACTTCTGCCATGGAACTTGGAAAACTCAAATTCCAATTCCAGGCCAAAAAAGTGATTCAAAGTCTACTCAAAACTTCAATCCTTGCTATTCCATCTAGCCTCCGCATCATAGGATTTCTCACTTTGAGTGAGAGACACTTCTTCTCATCCCTCATTGGCATCATGTGATCTCTCATTCATGGTAGCGGAAGATAATTCTTCCATTTATTGGTCTTGTGATTCTAACTCCCTCATGATTGTTAAACATCAAATTCTTGGATTCTTGGTTTGCTATAGGCACTCCTTTGGGTCGACTTCTTAGTGGCTTAAGATACTTGTGTAACAATTCAAAATCCTCTTGATGAAGTCTTGATTTTATAGTTCTTTGTTGCATGGTCATTTCTCCATCACTCTTCACTGATAATCACACATTCTACATGAGTTCCTCCTAGCATTGTCAAGTTTAGCCACTTGTGCCTTAGCCCTTTTCTTGCTTGTACTTTCTTGGTTGATAACCCAAAGGAAAGTTGTAGCGTTGTCTTTGCATTGGGTTGATTACCCCGAGGTGAAGTTTCCTTACTATAGGTTTTTGTGTGACAAGTCCAATCAGACTTCTTTTTTCCTTACACAAAGTCAATTTACGTCAGGTTCAGCCCAAAGACACAATTCTCCTTCTTTTGTTGCCATTTGGGTTCAATACGATTTCATTGTACACTTCTTCTTTGAAATATTACCAAAAAAAGTGGGTACCACAATTGATAGATACATTTGGTTGAGCCTTAATGTGGTCCCAACAAGCACATTATGTATCAAGAACTCTTTTCAGTCTTTGCCAAAAATTATATAGAACTGATGGGCATGAATCCTAAAACATATCAACATCAAGTATTGCTACATACATATGTTATGCTGATTCAATCTAAACCATATAGATTGAACCCCATCTACTCCCAAAAGGTACAAGAAAAACCAAACAAATTGTTGAAGTGTGGATTCATCTACCCCATAGGAGAAATTAAGTGGGCATTTCCTATCTTGGTAGTCCCAAAGAAGGATGAGGGAAAAGTAAGGATCTGCATGTATATCTACAAATTGAATGCCTAGACTATACCCAATCCTTTTCCATTTACAAATACAATGCTGGACAAAGTGGTTTGTAGTCAATGATTTCCTTCATGGATGGATATTTTAGCTACAAACCAAATTACTATCACTACAGATCAGTATCAAAACACATTTGTCACCAAGTGGGGAACTTATGCCTGCCAAGTGATGCGGACTACGGATCACCCCCACAATACTTCACCAAAATAGGTTGAATTTTTTTGGAGAATTACAAGACATACTAGAATTCTACCTTGACAACATGTGCATACATAGTTTCTATAATGACCATATCCAAGCATTGCAGCCTGCTCTACACATCTGCTAAATGTCAAGATTTCTTTGAATCCAAAAAACTGTTTGTTCAAAAATTCTTGTGGACTTATCACTTTCTTGCTGATTCTTGGATTCTTGTCTTAGGCCATTTGGTCTAAAAAAATGGTTTCATGGTTGATCTAAGAAAAATCCAAGCCATTGTGCAACTACCTATATGCCCAAGACAAAATGTGACCTATAATGCTTCTTGGGTTGTACATAATTTTATTGTCAATATGTCCACATGTATACTAAGATACCATCTAAGCTCATTACACTACTATATTCTAGATTAGATTTCTCATGAATCATGGATCAATAGATTGAGATGTTTGAGACCTTGAAAAGCAGACTAGCTACAACTCCTATTTTGGCTGCACCCAATTGGGAAATTACCTTTCATATTTTTGTGGATATGTCCAACATAACAATGGGATGTCCTTGCCTAATATCATGATCAATGATTTGAAAACCCCATCTACTATGCTAGCTGTAAGCTCAGTTCTGCAAAGCAAAATTACTTGCAAAGCCTTGGCATGATTTTTTCTCTCCAAAAGTTCCAACATTACTGTGACAACCTAGCAAATATCACTTTTGCGGTAATCAGGTAAGTAAAGTTTGTTGTTGCAAAGATACGATTCAGAATTGGTCAAATACAAAGTCAAATGTCACAATGTAGTTCTTCTTGGTTGTGTCTTTAATCTCTCAAGTAGAAACCACACCCAGAAGAGAGTAACAAGCACTAACTCGCAATCTCGTCACAAATTAACACTTCTTAATCACAACTCCATCAAATCTTTCCAAACAATCTTGATTGTGATGATTCAGGCTCTCCTAAAAATGGCACTTCATTGCAAAATGACTTTTCCTTTGAATTGTGCTCTACCCTTCCATTGAAGGCACAACTTCCTCAATTGAAAGTGCTTCACATCAACTTCATGCTGCACTCACAAATGCAGAATACTACCAACACTACAATTCCTCTCAGATCTGTCAAGGCATTGCTTTGACTGCACTTCACTCAGGATCAAACACATAGAATGAAGATCAAGGTTGCAGAATCCAACATCCAACAAGCACACTAACTTGCACTTTGAAATTCTCTCAACACTCACAATCATAGGCACAAAATTGATACTCAAAATTAAGCTTAAATGACGAGCATTGCTTCACAGCACTTTGCTTTTTCTATTCTCAAAAATTATGAGCACTGAACAACATATGATTGCAAATGCCACTCTTAAATAGTGAAGCAAACAACAATTCTAACAACTATACCATTCTAGAACAACTTTTCTAACTTGCAGATCCAAAATGACAATGCACCTCTTCATATCTGCCTCTTCAAATCTCAAATCTGTTACTAATCCAATCCGATGTCAACTTCTTCCTCGGCTTTCAATCCCAAAGTAACTTCACTCATTACTACTTTGTCCTTGGGTTTCACAACTCTTATTTCCTCTACCAATTCTAACATTTCTCCTTCCTGATCTACAATTCCACTAGTGGGTAATCCTTCTAAACCTTTATCTCCCAACCCACTCTTCTCTAATATCTCCATCAATAACTCCAAAGATATCTGGACTCCTATGTCATCTACTTTGGGTTTTGCTTCTACATCCTTCCAAAGTTTATCTATCTCTAATTTCACCAAGTCTAATCTAATTGTGATATTATCTTCCACTATTAATATCTTCCTATCTACACGAGTTCTAAGATTGATAAGTAAAGCATTCAAATCTTTGTCCTTTGCATTTCATCTCCTCATTTCCAGCACCAGCACCTTCAACTTGTGTAGTTGTGTCTCTTCAATTTGCACATTGGCTTCTATACTTAGCATCACGCATCTTGATCACAATCTCCTTCAATGGCTCCAATCACATTTTTGTCTCCCGTTCTTGATCTGCAAGCCAATCTTCTCTGTACATTGCCAATTCTACTTTGAACTTGGCTTTCATAGTTTCCTTCTCTTTCTCCTTCTGCACAATCTTCTCCTCTTGATTGCAAAATAACTCTCTTAACCTTTCCTCCTTTCTAAATCTTGTTGTCAACTCTCTTTGACAAAGCTGCTTCTTCTCTTCTACACTCTCTATCACTCTATCGAGCTCTTGCTCTTTCTCCGCTACTCTTGCCATAGCATCAATAATTTATAATCTCGAATCAATAAACTCTTGCTTCAAGATTTCTTACTTAGCTACTTGACTTTCCCTTGCTATGTCACTCTGCTCTATGAGTCCTTCTCTACTCCTCACTTCTCTCTTCAAGTTCTCAATCACTTGATTCTGCACTATAGCATCTACTCGTAGTACTTCCTTTTCCTCCTCACCTCGGGTTATATTTTTCTTCAACTCCGGGTTCTCTTCTTCCAAGCGAGCTAACACCTACAATACAATCTTCACCTCCAGACACTTTGACTACATCTCCTTCTGCTTGTGCTCTAACTTCACCAACAATGGGCACACAACATCCCGTAGATACTCTACTCCTTCACTCGGAATTACCTTGGCTTGCGGACTTATCTCCTTCTTTGTCTCTTCCTCTCTCAATACTCACCTTCTTAGCTGCAATCGCCTTATAGGAATGGATTTGTCGCTCCCCAAACTTCAACTCTCCACTTCTCTCACCTTACTTGGCCTTGCTTCATACTTCACCCTTTGTCTGGAATGGACTCCGCTGTGAATTGTAACTCTCTTTTCCTCCTGCTCTAGAACTTCATCTTCCAGTTTTGAGTTATCTTTCTCCGCCGTCTCCATCTTAGCTTCCTCCTCTTTGGGTACCAATTGCATGTCTCCGCCGTCCTCATTGTCATTGCTTGTGTCCCCACTCTGCAGCATGAACTTGGGTTCTTCCTCCTTCTCCAAGTCTTTGGACTTGCACTCAGCCTCTCCTTCCAACTCTTCATCCGATGATGCTATCACCACCAATTCTTTCCCAATTCACCACCAATTTGATCTTTTGGCTTTCTGAGGTCGTGCCTTCTCTACTACTTCTTCTTCTTCTCCTTGTTGACTCCTCTTCTTTGACTTTGGAGTCCTCACCTTCACTTGCACATTCTGCCCATCTCTCGTAGTACTCGTTGCTACTCCTGATTTATAGGATGTATTGCTGCTCCTCTGCATCAACATCTCTTTTCAAGTCAGGATGGAAATGAGACACCATCTTGTGCCTCTCTGCATCATTCAATAGATTCAATCCCAAGTAAAAATGGGCTGCAAATGGCACAATGTAATGTGGCAGTGACCTATCTCGCAAATTCCACATCATATGTCACGTCCTTTGATGAAAACACTTTGCCCAATTAATTGGCTCTCCTGCAAACATCTTATGGAAGAACATTGCTTGGTGCTTCATCACATAAGTTGTTCTCTCTAGCTTCAGGATTGCCATTAGAGCACTCACAATCCCCCTCTTGATAGGATCCTTATAGCTCTCCACTTTGTAGCCATTCTTCGTGCGCTTCAAAGAGAAAGCATCCCTCACTTCTTGGGTTTCTTCCGTGACTTCTCCCTTCCCCAAGAACGTGCACCCTCCTCTGTGCTTGCTTCTCTTCCAAGTACTAATCTCCAATCCGACTTTGTCCATCAAGCCGGATTTCCTTGCTTCCCTTCTTGTTTAGGGCCATCAAGACACTTACTCTTGATGATCTCAGTCATGAAACCTAGAAAACTAACATTCCAGCTCCATGCCAAGAATTTGATCCAAAGCATGCTTAGGACTTTGATTCTTGTGATCACATCTAACCTCCAAATCTCATGATTTCTCATTGTGAATTTGGAGTTCTTCTTCCCACCTCCCATCTTTCACTCTTCCACTCTAGGCTAGGGACTATTCTTCTTATTGATTCCCAGATTAACTCTCTTGACTTCCTCTTGATACACCAGCGTGTCTTCAACTACACTTCCCTTCCCACAATCTCCTACATGATGCTTCTTAACGGCGATGGGAAATTGCTTGTCATCGCTTTGTCTTTAGCCCAAATTTTATAGAGTTGCGCCTTCTTTGTCTTTCTTCAATTTGAGTTTCTACCAAGAAATCACACCTGCATGCTCTTGTCACTATCAAGTGTCCTTCACGCACATGACCACCATTTTTGAACGGTACCTTCTTGAATGTCTCACCCTAAAGGAAAGTTGTTACATTGTCCTCGCCTTAGGTTGAGCACCCCCAAGACAAAGACTCCTTACTGTGGGTTGTATGTTGACAGGAAAATTCTGAGTACCTTGCCTTTTGACCCAAAGTCAAGTTACATTGGGTTGCACCCCGAGGACACTTTTCTTTGCCTTCTTTGGCCATATAGGCACAATTTGACTTCTTTGTACACTTCTTCTTCAAAATTGAGAAAAAAAACAAAAATGTGGGTACCACAATTACCTGACATGCAATAATTTTGTATTCTATGTAGATCAAAAAGCCCTTAAGTACCTCATCAACAACCCTTATCATTCAAGATGTTTAGCATGTTGGATGTTGCTCCTACAAGAATTCTCCTTTTTAGTTGAGTATCACCCCGACAACTCCTATGATATTGCAAACTTCCTTTCTTGCATTCTCAGATCTCCAATGACAAACTCCCTTAATATAGATCATGTAGATTTCTATCTCACCTATGTACAAGATCAAGTCATCACTCAATCGAGAGGATCAAATCAAACATTATTTGTTTACAAGAAGGGTACTATCCAATCTGCCATGCAACCATCATAAAGATTTCATATGTCCACCCTTCCCTTCACAATCCTCCATGGTGACCTTTAGCAAATGGGTGTGGACCAAGTACTCCAATGTTGCATTGGCTTGGAAGAAATTCCCATAGTACTCAAGGCATGCCACTCTAACAAGTTAGGCGTACATTTCTCAAGCAAGCTAACTTCCTATAAAATCTACTTGATATGCTATCTACTTGGTGGCCCTCAATCACTCAAGACACCAATCAATATGCCCACATGTGTTATGCTTTCCAATGCATTGGCAAACCTATCTCAAGATACCACATACCTCCATCTAGTATTAGTGGCACAACCATTCCAACAATGAAGACTTGACTTTATGAGAACCATCAATCCCAATTGTGTAGTGGTGCAATATGGTACACACATTTTCTTTGTTTTTCATGAGTTTTAAAGAGGAAGTGTGTTGGTAAAGCCTAAATAAGGCTAAGCTTCAGATGTTTGCAAGAGAGGCAGTGGACTAGACAAGGTGTTTGCACCAACAAGTTGGGCAGATGATCACCAATTGGAGAATGGATATGGCATTGCAGTACTTCTTATCCTTTGCAGCCCACTTCTACTTTGGGCTAAACCTATTGAGCTTGGAAGAGAGAGGACGGATGGTGTCCCATTTTCACCCTGATTTACAAAGAGAAGCAGATGGGGATGAATGATATTACATCAAGCGGGTTTGTGAAGGCAATGATTAATACCTAAAGAGTGGAAAGAAGATAGTGGTAGTGGACATCCCCATGCAAAGGAAGAGAAGTAGACCCAAGGGAAAAATTACGGTGATGTAACCCCAGAAGATACAAAGACTAAATCCAAAGCCCGCACTAGTGGAAGTGAAGGAATCAACTTCAAAGGAAGAATCAGAAAGAGAAGTGGAGTCAAAGGGAGAAGCCTTAAGAGTAGAAAAAGAATTAACACTAATAGTGGCAATGAAGGAGAGGCCAAAGTTCATCAATTGAGAGAAGGGATTGTTGGAGAAAAAGTGTGGGAGTTTCATGAGGCGATCAAGCACATGGAAGGAGACAAGTCATGTCTGGAGTTGCAAGCAGACAAGCTAGAAAATGAACAAGTAGGAGAGGGTGCCTTGGTATTTCCAAGGGCAGCAAGAACAAAGAGAAGCACTCAAGTGATCATCACCGGACCAAGCAAAGCTGAAGATGAAGAAGAGAGCTTGGAGGGCAAGACATTGAAGATACAAAGATTGCATCTTTGAAATAAGGCACCAGCCAAAGAAATGCATGCTAAATACAAAAACATTAGAGATGATGAAGGAAGATGCAGTGGAGTCGAGTATCTATTCAACATTATTTGTCCTTTGTTGGTGCTTTTGTAGCAAAAGATAGTGGAGATGAAGAGCCATCATCCAGAAGTGAAGGATGAGTTGGAGGTAGTAAAGAAATGGAGTGAGGAGACCTTGCAGTTAAGGAATAAGCTAACCTGAGGATAGAAGGAAGCCAAAGAACTTTGGGCTGAAGCAGTTCTTTGGAGGAAAAGCTTGGAGGCCTTGCAAGAGAACTTTGTGAAGTGCAGCAAAGAAGTGAAGGAGTAGAAGGCATTGGTCAAGAACATGAAATGTGAAGTTGTTGATGTGCGGGTCAAGGTCATACACTCAAAGGCGATTGCAGCAATAATGGAACAAGAGTTGGAGAGTTTGAAGAAGAACATAGTAGAGAAGGACCAAGCCTGGCAATGAGAATTGACAAAACATAATCAAGAAGAAGAATGATTGTGGAGGTTGCTCCAAGGAGTTGAAGATCAATTAGTTCAGTATGTGCAAGAGGAGGCACTAAAGGCTAAATTTGAGGACAAGTTGACAATGTATCAGAATGAATTGGAAGTGGAGAGAAGTAAGGAGAAGGTAGTTTTGAGTGTGGAGTTGGATGTAGTAGTAGGAGTCGTGAAGGAGTTGAAAGCAATGCTAAGTACTGAAGCCAAGTGTAAGTTAGAAGAGGTGAGGCTGCACAAGTTGAAGTTGTTGGTGCAAGAAACAAGGAGGAAAGTGAAAGATGCAAAATTGAACAATCTTTTGATTTGCTTAAGGGATAGAGTAGATAAGACAATGTTAGAGGTAGGAGACAATGTATGTCTTAGATTCAGTTTTGTTAAATTAGATTTAGATAGGCTTAGCAGAGAGATGAAGGTGAATACAAAGTCCAAAGTTGTAGAAGTGGGAGTGAAAGTATCTTTGGGTGAGTAACTTGAGACATTAGAGAAGAGTGGGTTGCAAGATAAAGCAATAGAGAGATTACCCATGTCTGCAATTGTAGTTCAGAGTGAAGAGATAGTAGAAATAAAAGATGTGGGAGTAGTATTAGAGAGACCTAAAGAGGGAGAAGTGATTGAAGTAGCATTGGATTTGGAAGTCAAAGTCAAGGTTGACATCGGATTGGATTCCAAACAGTTTTGAGATTGGAAGAGGCAAATATGAAGAAGTGGTTTGTCATTTTGGATTTGTAGCTTGGTAAAGTTGTTGTAAAACAATAGTTAAAACAATAGTAAAGTTGTTGTAAAACAATAGTTAAAACAATAGTAAAGTTGTTGTAAAACAATAGTTTTGTAAGATGATTGTCAAGTGCTCAACCTATTTAAAGGAAGCATTTGCATTGTGGTGTTGTTCATTATTTGTATTTTCAAAGTTGAATAAAGCAAAGTGTTGTAACTCAATGCTCATCATTTTAGCTTCATTTCAAGTATCAATCTTGTGTGTGTTTGTGAGTGTTGCAAGAAATTTGAAGTGCAAGTTAGATTGAGTTATGATTATGAGTGTAATTTGTGATGAGACTACAATGCAATGCTTGTTACTCTCTTTTGGGTGTGGTTTCTACCTAAGAGACCAAAGAATAACTCAAGAAGAACTAAATTGTTATTGTTTACTTTGTATTTGACCATTTTTTCTTGTATCTTTGTGCAAACAAACTTTCCTTACTAGTTACCGCAAAAGTGATACTTGCCAAGTTGTCACATGATTTTTTGCGCTGTTGCTGGGGAGTAGAAGAATAAAAAGAAGAAGAAGTCACCTTCTTCTTGAAGTGAAGAAGAAGAATGCTAGAAAAGCCATATCACCTTTGATGAAGTTGAGAAGGAGGCATTGGATTTGGAACTTCTTCACAAAGTTCAAGAAGCCTTGAAAGACCTCAAACAAAAGAGACAAGAGATTGAGTGGTGAGGCTACTTTGCATCTCCAAATCCCAAGAAGAAGAAAGATGCAAGCAGACAAACATATTTGCTATGACCAATACACCAACTTTGTAACAATATGGAGTTTAACGACAAAGTTAGTAGGGCTGACAAAATAGCAAATAAGACAAATTAGCCTAGAATATTCCAAAAGTATCTAGGAAGCTTCTTGGGGAGCTTCCCGGCTAGCTTAGCTTGCACCCCAAGTAGGTAGCTTCTAGAAGGAAGTCTCTAGAAGGAAGTTTCTAGAAGCTTCCAACTAGCTTAGCTTGCACGCCAAGTAAACAGCTTCTAGAAGGAAGCTTCTTGAGAAGCTTCCCAATTAACTTGGCTTGCATTCCAAGAAAGTGACTCAAAGAAGCTTCTTGAGAAGCTTCTCAAGAGCCTTGTATAATCCCTATAAATACAAGAACCAGAGCTCATGCTAGGCATTTGGAGTTTTACTTCATTCAAGTGTCTCAATGTGAGCTTCTATTCTCTTATTTCTCTCCTCAATCTTGGTCTTTTACATTGGTATCATAGCAAGAATGTGATGGATTGAATTTATGGACCATCAAATCCACTTCCACCAAACCATTGGGATTTTAGTGTGTAGGTACTACCCAAGTATCATTTTACATAATTCATCACCTTGTGCTTTGGGTAGGATTTTCTACATATGATCACCTTGTTGAGGAACCCTTGATACTTCCGGTTGTAACTTATGGAGAACTGTGGATGTGTTGCATCTTTGTGTTAATAAATTAGTAAATTGGGAGAAGTGGGATAGAGTAGTAACCATGGCGGCAATACCGGACGTTATCATTGCTATGCAGCAACAAATTGAGCACCTTACTTGATTGTTGGATGAATGAGCTTAGCATTGATAAGGACACATAGAGTGAGCACCAGTTCGAGATGGAGAAGATCAAATCTGATTTCCAAAACCCAAGGTGTTTGAAGGCAATAATCTTTTGGGCATTGTGGAGAACTTTTTGTTTGACTGTGAATGTTACTTTGAAGCTACCAATCTTCAAGATGAACAAAAACAGATTATCTTGGCTTCTAGCAAATTGGATGGTGTGGCAAAAATTTGGTGGCGATTCCAAGTAGAGCAAGCTGAAAGATAGATAGTTGCACCAACCTTAACATAGGCAGAATTCAAGGATACAATACTTGGTCAATTTCAAACTATAAATGCCACCCAAACCACACAAGTAGATTGTTTCTATAAGGAGTTAAATCATGCAACTTCAAAACATCATTATACAGATTCTAGATATACAAGAAGGTGAAGTTATGGATTGATTTTTGAGGGGCTTGAAGTCACAAACCAAATTGGAGGTGACCATGTGGGAACCACAAAACATGGAAGAAGTCATGCAATTGTTTGAGTGCTTTGATTCCTTGGTTGCAAAAACTTGGTCTTGACCTTGACTTATACTAAGCCTACTAGTACACTATGCACGGGTGGAAGAACCAGCACCAATAGAGATTGATGCTATCCAATAAAGACCACTTGGTATAATGGATAAAGAAAGATTGCAACAAAACAATGGTTGTTTTTATTGTTGCCAGGTTGGACTGTAACACCCATTTGTGCATGTGTGTGGTGTTGTGATATTTAGCTTGGTATACCAAGTACTTGAAAGATATTATTTATATAGAGATAAAGGATGGTTCTACATTAGTCATGATAATCTAGAGTTAGTCACAGCTAAGATAGAAGGGACCTTACTTTAGAGGAGGTGGAAAAGATGAGCACCATTATTTTGGATTCTAGTGTGTTGACTTGGTATTATTCCTAAGCGTTTGACTTTGAGGAAAGAGTTGAGAACTCTTGGGCCCACAAGCCCTTTTGTTTTGGATTCTTCTTTATTCCATGAATAGCCCATGTGAAGGAATCCTTGACTTAGTGGTTGGGTCAAGATAAGATCACATGCTAGTGGAATATGCCCATGTGAATGGATATTCCTTTATATTTTTTGACTTTACTTGACTTTTAGCCTAGTAACTTGAGTTACTATGGTAATTAGTAACTTTGGTGCATAACTATTTCACAAGTATATAAAGAAGGGATGAGGAGGTTCTTAGTATCCTTTCATTTGCAACTATTTCTCTCTCATTGAGTTCTCTAGTGAGCAATGTCTTCAATCTTGGAGTGTTAGCCTTGGAGGAGTATGATGGAGTTCAGGTTCTTTGCCTTCTTAGTCCATGGTGCGCTACCATAATATCCATCAGAGGTTCATCCTAAGTGAGAGACAAGCTAGCTTACATTTTTGGTTCCATTGCTGGGACCTCTCTAGAAGGCAAGATAATGTTCCGCGTTCAATTCTACATTAGACAAAAGGAGGCTATGAGAGCTCACTTGGAGAGAACATTAGGAGAGGAGAAGGCTGAACTTATGTTAGAGAACCAAGATCCATTTGTTTACCCTGTTTTTCATCATGATGTCTTTGAAGTGATTTTGTACATCTTGTACACGTGGGAGGAATTGGAGAGATTGTGTGAGATGGATTGCAGATTTTGGGGATTAAGGTGATTTTGGGCAAAATCTCAAGTTTAAGATCTGGCCTTGAAATTTCTACAAATAATAGCTTGGGTTATCCTTCAGTTATCACACTTGAAATTAGTGTGAGAACAACAATGTGCATTGGGCTAAAATGTTTGAAAGTTGATAGGGTAAACTGCTCCCAAGATTGCATGCTCTCAGGAAAATTGCACAGAGTATGCCATTTCTTCAATTTTTGGTGAATTATTCTGAACATTTTCAAGAAAATTCAGTGCATTGTATTCTACTTGATGCTATAAAAATTAGAGAGAGATCAGTCTTGAGGAGGGAGTTATGAGTTTTTTAAGTGAGGGGGTGGTTTTTAGACCAAATCTGAAATATATGTGCTAAATAGAAAGTGTCTAGGCCAAATGGATCGATGAAAAGATCTGAAATTTTGCAAGGAGGGACTTCCTAAAGTTGTGATAAAGTGTGAAAAATTTCAGAGGACTCTCATCTACAAGTTGAAAGATTAAAAAGAAATTTTGAGGAAGGGTCAATTTTGCAGAGTTGAGATCTCATGCATGAGAAGTTTGAGAGCAACAAAAAACATGTTTGAGTGTTTAGATTCATCTTGGGAACATGGAGGGTCATCAAGAGTGGAAATTGAGACCATGCAAGGTTCCCCAAGGGTTTGAGGTGATTGTACGGGTGGAGTTGAGGAAAAGAGAGTTTAGAATAGAATTTGAAGAGAGTGTTGAGAGGATTCCAAAACCTACGCCACTTGGAGGAAAGAGTGAGTCTAAGTGCTTTCAATGTAAAGAGAGGACATAAGGCAATTTCATGTCCATTGACTTTTGAGAGCAAGAGATTGAGGGAAAGGAGAGGCTTACTTGACTTGGGTTTACATGTTGGACCTTCTTCACCAAGATTAGGAGGGAGAAGATCTAAGACCAAGGAGTTGTGTGAGGTTTGTGGAGTGGAAGGACTTCCAAAAAGACATGTGTAGTGGAGTTAAAGCACTTTTGGAGACTTTGGTGAAAGATCTTGGAGAGGGTCTTAGTACAACTACAAAAATACTACCACCTTCATCAGCTAGTTCTCAAGATTAGTGATGGAGATAATCTTTCAACTTATGGATAAACTATCCATGAGAGTTAGATTAATACGCACTCTAGGATTTGATGTTGCTATAGAAATCTTGGAGCAACTTGAACCTTTTGTGTTCCCGAGGGTGGATTATTCTTAAATGGTGTTAGTCATGTATATACTCTATTAGTTATAGAGTGAGAGAAAAAAAAATTTGAGAGAAAAGAAAGATAGTGAGAGGTTAAGATGGGGAAACTTCCGGTTTTCTTTGGCAAAGATGGAGAAGATGTGGAGGCCTTTGTGGAGACTTCAAGAGAGCTTGCATAGGAAACAATGAGAGGAGGAATAATGAGTGGGCCTCATTATTACCAGATTTTTTTGAAGATGCAGCACTTACATGGTATGAGTCAGAATACCAAAAGAGAGAGAGGAGAGATGAGGAAAAAGAGTCTTGGGAGACTTTGACTTCAGCACTCATTTAGAACTTTCTTCCAGATGAGAGTTATGAGAGATTGATGAGTAAGGTTACCTTTCTCAAACAAGGAGATGGAGAGAAAGTGAGAGTCTATGTGGATAGAGTGGAAAAGTTAGAGTCCAGATTTTGCATGGTGTTGAGGAAGGGTGGAGATGATGTGGAGACTACAATGATTGGCATAGAGGCCATGCTCACCAAAGATTTTGTGGGAGGGTTCAGACCACAAATTAGAAGCAAGGTGAGATATGAAAAACCTTCTTCCAAGGTTGAAGCTATCAAGATCACAATTCGTATGGAGTAGAGTTTGGAAGGAGATGAGAGTGATTTGGTGGTAAAGGAGGTTATGCATCCTTCTCAAGGCTACAAGTATGGTGAAACTTCTGATACTTTGGTTGCAAGGGTTGCACCACAAGCAGTTGTTTCTCTAGTTCTTGCACCACTACCAAAGGATCCACTTCAAACCATCAGAGAACAACTTGCGGATCTCAAGATCAATGTGGTGCAACTATGGGAGAAGAGAGAGGTGGATCAAAATGTAGGAAGAATGCCTAGGAGTTATGGAATTTATCCATATAGAGGAGGCCAACCAGCCAACAATTTCAATGATAGAAATTGTTTTGGTTGTGGAAGAAGAGGCCATATCCAAAGGAATTGCCCAAATTCCACTTACCATGGAGGAAGGGGTTATGAGGGAGCCAATAGAGGGAAAGAGGGAGGTAGTGAAACCCAAGTGGCTCCTAATCCAACCAAAGGTAAGGGGATAGCATCCATAGATGTGGTTGAGAGCAAGTATGAGAAGGGAGAGTGCTCAAACTCCAAGAGTCTTAATTTGGAGCTTTTGGCACAAGAGAAGAAGAGAGCTTATTTTGCAAAGGATGTTCACTCTTCTCAAGGATTTACTCCAAGCAAGGATACTCCTATACTCCTATATGCGAGTGCTCCTAGTAGACACTAGGAGCACTCGCACCTCAACGCCATCAACAACAAAGACTCCAAGGAAGAAGTTGGGGATGGAGGATTTCTTGATTTCAAAGCAACAATGGAACTACAATGTGTTGGAGGATGTTGGTAGTCACAAGGCTAACATTATAGTGGGCCAATTGATTGCTTTGAACCCTACCTTGAGAAAGGAGCTGACAGGTGGTTTGAGTTCTACAAGGAGCAAGAGGAAGAAGAAGGCAAAAGCTCTAGTATCAATAGGGGTGATGGATGCCAAGCCAGCACCATGGGAGGCTTGTGAATATGGCTCCAAAATTGATGTGAGAGTGAATGGTCACAACATCAAGGATGCACTTGTTGATGGAGGATCAGTAGTGAATGCTATGTTTGAAAGGTTGATGAAGAAGTTGGGAATGATACCCTCAAGACCTTCAACATTTGTGGTGAGCATGGCAAACAAGCAACAAGTTCGACCAATAGGGGTGATGGATAAAGTGGTAGTTTCAGTTATGGGAGTTCAAAATCTCATGAATTTCCAGGTCTTGCAGGATTCAAGCTATGACTTACTTCTTGGGAGGCCATGGTTGAGAGCAACATGCACAACTGATTGATGGCACAAAGGGTACTTGAGGATTGGACCATCAAACCATAGAGTCATAGTTCTTGTGACTAACACCACCAACACTTCATATTCAGATACACCATCTCTTGATTATTGGGAATCAGATTTTGAAGAAGGAGCTTTAGGGGTGGACACAAGCATGGAAGAGGAGACTTCCACGGAGGAGGATGAATCTGAATCTGAATCTGATTCAGATGTGTATCCTTGGTGAGCTATGGATTTTGCACCTAAGCCAGAGGTTTTGAAGGACCCAGATAAATCACCATTGATACTTGAGGAGGTAGAGAGAAGGTTAGCTACCCTCAAGTATGGCCCAAATGTTACCAAGGAGGAGAAGGTGAGATTTGAGGACATTTTTTGCAAGTTCATCCATGTGTTTGCTTTTAGTTACAAGGATTTTAAGGAAGTCACATTGGAGGAGCACAAGATAGAGGTGGAGTCACATGCAAGACCAATCCGCCAAAAGCAACATTGCATTAGCTCACCAATATCTTTGGTTGTGAAGGAGGAGATTGATAAGCTCAAGGAGGCTGGATTTATCTTTGAGGAAGAGAATTCAGAATGGGTGTCTCCAATTGTCATTGTGAAGAAAAAGAATGGCAAGCTTTGGGTATGCATGGATTACAAGAAGCTCAATGTTGTTACCAAGAAGGACTACTACTCATTAAGATTCATTGATCAGGTCTTGGAGGAGGTTGCAAGTCATGAGAGGTTCAGTTTTGGAGATGGTTATAGTGGATATAACCAAATCAGAATTGCACCAAAGCATCAACAACTCACCACATTCACCACACCTTGGAGAACTTACCCTTTCAAGGTCATGCCTTTTGGGCTTTGCAATGCTCCAGCTACATTCCAACGGTTGATGAACAAGGTATTTGAACCTTTCATTGGGAAATTTGTGAGACAATTCATTGATGACTTTTGTGTCTATGAGAGCAAGGAAGAGCAGTTTAAGCACCTAATCTTGCAATGCTTGGATGAGGCAAATGCATCACTCAACCCAGAGAAGTGCATTTTTGGATGTGAAGAAGGTCTACTTTTGGGGCACATCATCTCCAAGGATGGAATAGCAGTTGATCCTGAGAAGGTGAGGAAAATCTTAGACCTTCCATTCCCTTCAAGCTTGACCAAGTTATGACAATTCTTGGGGATGGTTGGATACTTGTAATACCAAAGGTTAGCCATATGATCTAGATGTGAAATTCGGTTTGGTAACATCTAGAATGATGTTATACATGATGGTCAAAATAGATCAGATAGAAGTATCACCAAAAGAGTACTTCTACTAATAGGGCAAAAATCGAAATAGACTTGAGAACCTTCGAACCAATAGCTAGACATATGATTTAAAGGTGAGAATTGGTTTGGTAACATCTGGAAGGATGTTACACATGATGGACTAAACAGATCAGAAAGAGGTATCACCAAAAGGGGACTTCTACTAATAGAGTAGGAACCGAAATATGCCTGAAATCTTTGAAGGCAATTTTGGAGGCCTAAACGGATGAATTAGGCCTCAAAAATGTGCAGATTCCCCCCAATAGAGGAAAGGCTGGCCTTCCCTCCCCCCTGGTTTGTCTTGTCAAGAGCTTTCCAATGGTACCTTACTCATGTGATTCTGAGATTCCTACATGAAGATTCCCTAAAAGATTCCCTCCGGTCAAAGCTCGTTTGACCAACCAGATAGGACCTAGACCAGACAGGTCGGCCATCCAAATAAGTAATCCAAGGGTGGAGCTTGCTGACATGTCACCTATCTTTGTCCCTAATCCTATGGTGGAGCTTCCTTGGAGGAGATCCTCTTTGTCTATATAATAAAGAGAGGGTGCTCCCTTGGGGCATTGGATGTTTGAGTGTGCAATCTGTGTTTTCTCTCTTCTCTTGTCCTCGGAGTATTACAATACTATAGGAGATTCATCTTTTCATTTTCCAACAAGTCTTGTGCATTGACCCTCTACATGAAGAAGGGTGTAGATTACATGGTGATTTTGGAGGACAAGGAGGCTCTCAAAGCTTTTGAGGAGCTTAAACAATCCCTTGTTGTAGCTCCAATTCTCGCTAAACCTGATTAGAGTAAACCTAATGTAGCTATAGGATGAACTCTTAGTCAATAAGACCAAGATGGGCATGATCATCCAATAGCTTATGCTAGTAGGCAGATGGTTTCAACATAGAAGAACTACTCTGTCACGGAGAGAGAAGGGTTGGCAGTGATCTTTGATCTCAAGAAGTTTAGACACTACTTGATTGGAGGAAAAGCCACCATTGTCAAGGATCACAAGGCTTTGAAGTACATCTTCAACAAGCCTAATATTGAAGGGAGACTAGCAAGGTGGATGATACTCTTTTCTGAGTATGACTACACCATTGAAAATATGCCAGGAAAGAAATACGCAAATGTTGATTTGTTATCTAGAGCTTATGATCATGATGGAGATGAGCCAGTGGATGATTCCTTCTCGGATGAGGAGCTCATGAAAATCTCAGTCATTCAAGAGGTTCCAGTGGAGTACAAGGAGATTGTGGATTTTGTGACAAGAGGTAACTATCCAGAAGGGATGCATGCTAGGGAGAGGAGGGCCCTTGTAGCAAGATCTAGACCTTACACAATGGTGGAGGATATTCTTTTTCACCAAGGAGCAGATGGTCTACTACAAAGAGCAATGGGTAAGGAAGAGTTTATCTTACTTATAAAGGAGTTTCATGAAGGTTTAGTGTGTAGAGGACACTTTGCAGAAAAGGTGACTGCTTTCAAGATTCTAGATGCAGGTTACCATTGGAGAAGGATTTTCAAGGATTGTCTTGATTATTACAAAACTTGTCATGTTTGTCAAGCTTTTGCTAGAAAGTCTACATCGACTCTTCCACTTGGATCAATTCCATTGCTAGGACCTTTTGAGAAGTGGTGAATTGATTTTGTAGGTCCTCTCAATAGAACCCCAATGAACAATTGGTACATTGTGGTAGTTACTGATTACCTTACTAAGTAGGTTGAGGCTAGACCATTGAGGGACAAGAATGAAGATGAAGTTGGTAGATTTCTTTATGAATGCATTATCACTAGATTTGGATGCCCTTTGGAGTTGGTTTCTAATAGAGGAGGAGAGTTTATAGGAAGCATCACTATAGCCATGCTACAACATTTCTCTATCACACATAGAGAAACTACATCCTCTAAGCCAAATTCCAATGGCTTGGCAGAGAGAACCAATCAGACCTTGTGCATGATGTCCGCCAAAGATGCAAAACTGGAAGGGGCTAAACATTATTGGGACAAGAGGATTCATGCAGTTTTGTGGGAGTATAGGACAACCATGAAGAGTTCCACCGGGTATTCTCCATTTCAATCGGTATATGGTGTTAAGTCTACCTTACCTATTTACTTTGATCTTCCTACCTTCCAAAGCATTCATAGGAGATTGAAGAAAGCACAAGAAGGTGATGCAGAGAAGTCAAGGAAGGATCAACTCATGGAGTTGGAAGAAGCAAGAGCAGTTGCTATGGTTTGAGTGGAGCAAGCCCAAAGGAAAGAGAAGGAGAGCCATGACAAGAGACAAGGCAAGAAGAAGGTGGAGCCTTCCAAAGAAGGTGATTGGGTAATGTTTTTTGATTCCATTCAATTCAAGAGAGTGCAAAAGAAGTTTTTGCCTAAGTACTTTGGACCTTTTCATAGTGGAGAAGGTGTGGGGCAATTACACCTATGATCTCAAGGAGTTGGGAGGAAGGCACTTTGATAGGATTAACCATGATAAGTTGAAGATGTACCATAAAAGGTAGAGAGACCTTCACTTTGAGGACAAAGTGAAAACTTAGTCCAGGGGTAAATGTAACACCCATTTGTGCATGTGTGTGGTATTCTGATATTTAGCTTGGTATTACAAGGACTTGAGAGATATTATTTATATAGAGATAAAGGATGGTTCTACATTAGTCATGAAAAGCTAGAGTTAGTCATAGCTAAAATAGAGGGGACCTTAATTTAGAGGAGGTGGAAAAGATGAGCACCATTATTTTGGATTCTAGTGTGTTGACTTGGTATTATTCCTAGATGTTTGGCTTTGAGGAAAGAGTTGAGAACTCTTGGGCCTGCAAGCCTTTTTGTTTTGGATTCTTCTATAGTCCATGGATAGCCCATGTGAAGGAATCCTTGACTTAGTGGTTGGGTCAAGATAAGATCACATGCTAGTGGAATATGCCCATGTGAATGGATATTTGTTTATACTTTTTGACTTTACTTGACTTTTAGCCTAATTACTTGAGTTACTATGGTAATTAGCAACTTTGGTACGTAATTATTTCACAAGTATATAAACAAGGGGTGAGGAGGTACTCAACATCCTTTCATTTGCAACTATCTCTCTTTCATTGAGTTCTCTAGTGAGCAATGTCTTGAGTCTTGGAGTGTTAGCCTTGGAGGAGTATGATGGAGTTGGGGTTCCTTGCCTTCTTAGTCCATAGTGCGCTACCATAATAGCCATCAGAGGTTCATCTTGAGTGAGAGATAAGCCGGCTCACAAGACATTGCATTGCTAAATGTCCACTTAAGAATGAGTGACCTTGACAAGTTGCCCATATGGATTTATGGAGGAGAATCTCCTACTGGGAGTTGGATTAGTTCCAATGAGATTGAAGGCTTGACCTTTGCAAGTTTGCTTCACTTGCAAGGGACAATATCTAATCAGGATTATAGGATTTTGGTTGATTCTAGAAATTTAGAGAATTGCATGTCTATGCAAGTAGCAAAGGAATTGGGTATTCCTATCAAGCCAATAATTGGAAGTAAATTGATGATGGTGGATGGTAGAAAGGGTTTTGCATTCTGTATCTCACATCCTATTACCTTCAAGATTGAGAAAGAGTATTTGGAGTGTATGAGGTTTGTAGTGGCACCTCTATACTAAAATGTCATTCTAGGACTACCTTGGCTTGAACATCATAAGGTTCAATTTGATTGGGCCCAACGACCAATTCAAGTACAACATCAAGGTAGGAATTTCTGATTAGATTGTTTAGCACCTTGGAGTAAGACACCTAAGAATAGTCAATTCCAAGATGGGAAGTTTATCAAGAAGATAGCCATAAAGCAAGCCTTGAAGGGAGATGAGTCCCAAGATGGGAAGTTTGCCAAGGAGGTACCCATGGAGCAAGCTTTGAAGAGAGATGAGTCTCTAGATGGGAAGTTTGTTAGTGAAGCAGCCATAGAGCAAGCTTTGGAGGAAGATAAGTATGTTTTCATAGTGTGGATCAAGCCGATTGTACAAGGACAATCTGAGGAGGGATAAGAGCCTTATCAAGCAATGGTTGATCAGATAGTTCAAGAGTTTGAAAATGTGTTTCCGGATGATCTGCCAAAGGGATTACCCTTTGATTGTGGTATGCCTTTCAAGATTGAGTTATTGCCAAGGAGTACTCCAATGAGTACACCAATCTATTGGTTCTCACCAAAGGAGTTGGAAGAGTTGCAAACAATACTTATAGAGTTGTTGGACAAGGACTTCATACAACATAGTACCTTGCCTTGGGGAGCACCGGTATGATTTATTTTGAAGAAGGATGTAGGACTTTATTTCTATATTGATTACCATGGGCTCAATAAGCAAACAGTGAAGAATACATATCCCTTGCCTCGGATCAATGACTTGCTTGGTCAATTGAGTGGAGCACAATATCTTTCCAAGTTGGAGCTTTATAGCAACTATTGGCAAATCCCCATTAATAGGGAGGATGTGCAAAGACTACCTTTTGTACAAGTTATGGGCATTTTGAGTGGAGAGTTCTACCTTTCAGGCTCACTAATGCTCCAACAATCTTCATGGACCAGATGCATCAAGTGTTGGATGGACTATTGGATTGGTATGTGGTGGTGTTCTTGGATGATATCTTAATCTATAGCAAGACAGAGGCAAAACACATGAATCACGTGCAAGAAGTCCTAAGATGACTATGACAATGGAAATTTTACTACAAGAAGTCAAAGTGTGCCTTTTGGCAAAAGGAAGTTACCTTCTTGGGTCACAAGATCTCATCAGAGGAGATCAAGATGGAAGAGGAGAAAATCAAGGCCATTACTGATTGGCCTACTCCAAAGGATGCTATAAAAGTATGAGCATTTAATGGATTGGTGAGTTTTTACCGATGGTTCATCCACTATTATGCTCATGTGTTGCACCATTGATTGACCTCTTGGAGAAGAACTTGAGCTTCCAGTGGAACACAAAGTGCAAAGAAGCATTACAGAAGTTGAAATATATCATGTCTTCAAGACCCATCATTTTTCAACCATATGATCCTCAACTACCTTATGTGGTTGATTTTGATGCTTCTAACTTTGCAATTGGAGTCGTGTTGCAACATGAATTCCCAAATGGACTACATCTCATTGCCTTTGTGTCTTCTTGACTAAATACAGCTAAAAGAAATTACTCTGCTTGAGACCAGGAACAACTTGTAATGGTATGTGCCACCAAGGTATGGAGGCATTATCTCTTGAGGAAACAAGTGCTCATTTGAATTGATCACAAACCATTGTTGTAGACCTTACACTTGGAACACATGAAGAGTCGACATCATTGATGGGAGGAGCAACTCCAATTATTTGACATCAAACTTGAGTACAAACCAGATCAGTTCCATGTCATCCTTGATGCTCTATCACGACCTGATTTGAAGGCTCTTCCTCTCATAATGGCAGCAATTACAATGATGTCAATTAACTCCATGCTCCAAATTTTTTTTTCAAAAAATCCATTTAGCATCAATGATTGATATTGTGGATGCTCCAACCTTGGCACAAATCTACTTAGACAATGTATTCAAGCATCATGGGATGCCATGTGTACTCATCTCCGACCATGATCCTTGCTTCACTAGAAACTTTTGGCAAGCACTCTTCTAGATACTTGGCACTAAGCTTGCTTTGTCCAAGGCTTATCATCCTCAAACGGATAGACAAACTAAACGTGAAAATCACACCTTGGAAGATATGCTTTGTGCCTTCATCAACATTCACCATACCAATTGGGATGAATATTTTGCAGTTGTGGAGTTTGCATAGAATAATTCTAAATAGGCAAGCACCGGATTCTCTCCTTTCTTCCTCAATTTTGGCCAAGACCCCCTTGTTCTAGATTCCCTTCTTACTCCTCCATCTCATCTCTCTCATACTTCCACCTTCTTGACTACTATCACCCAATCCCTCCAACAAGCTAAATCTCATCTCCTTGTTGCTTAGAATCAACAAAAATGATATGTAGATCACCATCTTTGTGATCTCAGCTTTCCAATTGGTGATAAGGTCATGCTCTCATCCACTAACCTTCCCCTCCCACTTGATACCCAAGTTCATAAACTTACCTTTAATTGGATAGGACCCTTTGATGTGACCCAAATTGTCTCTCATGTTGCTTACCAACTTGCCTTACCTTGTCATATGCGCATCCATCCTATCTTTCATATTTCCAAGTTGAAACCCTTTGTTCGTAACTCCTCTTCTTTTTTTCTCTTGAGTCTAACCTCCCCTTCCTCTTTCCCTACCAAGGATCATGAGGAGTACAAAGTTGATCATATTATTGCGCGTTGCCACATTCAACACGACCGTCAACAACATACAAAGTACAAGGTCCTTTGGAAAGAGTATCCCCTTCATGATACCACATAGGAACCTCTTTCTCACCTTCAGAATGCACAATTGGCCATCTAGGAGTTTGAAGCTTCACTAGCAACAAGGACGTCACCAACTAACGGTGGGGGAATAATGTAACAATATGGAGTTTAATGACAAAGTAAGTAGGGCTTACAAAGTAGCAAATAAGACAAATTAGCCTAGAATATTCCAAAAGCTAGCTTAGCTTGCATCCCAATTAGGTAGCTTCTAGAAGGAAGTTTCTAGAAGCTTCCAACTAGCTTAGCTTGCACGCCAAGTAAGTGGCTTCTAGAAGGAAGCTTCTTGAGAAGCTTGTCAATTAACTTGGCTTGCATTCCAAGAAAGTGACTACAGGAAGCTTCTCAAGAGCCTTATATGATCCCTATAAATACAAGAACCAAAGCTCATGCTAGGCATTTGGAGTTTTACCTCGTTCAAATGTCCCAATGTGAGCTTCCATTCTCCTATTTCTCTCCTTGGTCTTGGTCTTTTACAAACTTCTTCAAGAGCTATCAAGGGAGCCGGTTTCAAAAAAGAATTCATTCATGAAAAGACAACATGAATTTTGATGGAAGAAGAGTGTCAATACCTAATTCATATGATTCCTTGACTTATTTGAAGGGGTCCAAAAGAGCCAACTGAAGATATTGAACCTCTGTCTCCAACTCAAGTTGAAGTCAATATACCATCAAAAGATCCATTTGTTGATGAAGACCCCATCTTGAACTTGGTGAACCCTTGGGCTGAATTTCACATACAATCACCAGCCAATACCTTGGGTCCATCAAGCCCCAATTTATCGCAGCTTGTTTCTCAGAGTTCTAGAATCAAATCACTCTCCTCTCCTTCCAAACTCTCCTCCATACAAATTGCGATCTTGATAGCTTCAACCTTAGAAGAAGGTTTCTCATATCTCACCTTGCTTCTAATTTGGGGTCTCAACCCTCCCACAAAATTCTTGGTGAGCATGGCCCCTATGCCAATCATTGTAGTCTCCACATCATCCCCACCCTTCCTCAACACTATGCAAAATTTGGACTCTAACTTTTCCACTCTTTCCACATAGACTCTCACTTTCTTGCCATCTCCTTGCTTGAGAAATGTAACCTCACTCATCAATCCTCATAACTTTCATCAAGAAGAAAGTTCTCAATGAGTGCTGAAGTCAAAGTCTCCCAAGACTCCTCTTCCCCATCTCTCCTCTCTCTTTTGGTATTTTGACTCATACCATGTAAGTGGTGCATCCTCAAAGAAATCTGGTAATAATGAGGCCCACTCATTCTTCCTCCTCTCATTGTTTCCTATGCAAGCTCTCTTGAAGTCTCTCACAAAAGCCTCCACATCTTCTCCATCCTTGCCAAAGAAAACCGGAAGTTTCTCCATCTTAACCTCTCACTATCTTTCTTTTCTCTCAATTTTTTTTTCTTTTCTCTCACTCCATAACTAATAGAGTATGTACATGACTTACACCATTTGAGAGTTATCCACCCTAGGGAACACAAAAGCCTCAGGTTGCTCCAAGATTTCTATAGCAATATCAAATCCTAGAGTGCATATTAATCTAACTCTCATAGATGGTTTATCCATAAGTTGAAAGATTATCTCCATCACTAATCTTGAGAACTAGCTGATGAAGGTGGTAGTATTTCTATAGTTGTACTAAGACTCTCTCCAAGATCCTTCACCAAAGTCTCCAAAAGTGATTTTACTCCACTACACTCATGTCCTTTTGGAAGTCTTTCCACTCCACAAACCTCACACAACTCCTTGGTCTTAGATCTTCTCCCTCCCAATCTTGGTGAAGAAGGTCCAACATGCAAACCCAAGTCAAGTAAGCCTCTCCTTTCCCTTAATCTCTTGCTCTCAAAGGTCAATGGACATGAACTTGCCTTATGTCCCTTCTCTCCACATAAAAAGCACCTCGGCTTGGATCAGATGTCCGCCGGAAAAACTGGAGACTTCGTCTTTGTCTCCTCTTCCAAACTCAGTTCCCTTGTCCTGAGTAGTGCCTCCTTTAGTTCTTTTTGCAAGGCTTTAGCTTTGGCTTTTGAGAGGATCTTTTCCTCCTTGGTAGAAAGAATTGCCTTTGGGCGCAGTCTCTTTGCCTTTTTGGAAGACGACGAGGTCATACTCAGTTCTTCGGGATCACGCTTCTTCTTGCTAGAGCGTGTCTCAACTTTCAAAATTTCAAGGTTTCAAAACCCATTCTCCTTCCAAGGCCGCACTCCCTTCTTGAGGTCTTTCTTCCTCAAGAGTGATACAATTTACATTAGTATCCCCCTTTGGCTGAATTGTTGCATGCTCAGCGGGGGTCTGTACATACTTTACAGGCGGCTTTGGGTTCGGTGGATGAGGACATTGGTTGCCCGTATGCCCCGATCCTTTACAATTTCCGCATAGAGGAACGTACCCAATTTGCCTTCTTGGCTCGAGACAGTCTGGAGACCAATGTACCATCAAGCCACAATTATAACAGGCTCCGGGTGCAATATTCTAAGGGCAATTTTGGTTGCTCATCGGTGGTCTTTGTGGAGGAGCATTGGGGTTATACTCCCTTGGTCCAAACCCCGGACCCTGGTACAATGTGCTTGCTTGAGGCTGTACTTCTTGTGTTTGGTACACAGCCTCTTTGTCCTTGTCTTGGTTCCATCTTGGAACCCAGTCAATTTGCTACACCGTGAATGCATTACGAGTATTGCATTCTGTCTTTGCGTGGCCTGATTTGCCACATGCACCATACATTCGATCTCCCAAATGTTGGGGCCTTCCTTCTGTCTTTGGCCCCAATCATCTGGATCTTGAAATCCAAAAACTCCTTGATGAGGGCATCCACCTTGGTATCCACCTTATTTACACTCTTTGTTGGAGGAGTCACTAGTTTCTTGCCCCCACGTCTTCTAACTCGTCTTGGCTTTGATTCTTCTTTGGATTCCAAAGAAGAGCTCAAAGACGTGGAGGACTCGTCTGGAGAAGGGGATGTACTACGCAAAGCTCTCCTTATGGGCTTCTTGCCTTTCTTCTCCCGATTTCTCCGGTTAACCGCAAGAGTGAGAGTGGGCCGCCTCGTAACAAGCGACATGTTTGAGTACTTTGTCAAGGGAAGTTACATTCCTCTCCCTTGCAAAGATTTTTATTTTTGGTGAAAGTCCCCCAAGGAACCAGGTAATGGCTTGGGCATCGGAGTAACCCACCACCCCCGATTGCTTGGGAACTCGGTTCAATAGTGCCATGAACCGCTCAGAGTAGTCTCTCAACTTCTCCCTCTTGCCTCGGTCTAAATCGTTGAGTGCTGCAAAGACACTCATGTCGTAATCAACCTCTTAGAATCGTTCCAAGAAGTTGTTTCTCAAGTCTGCCCAATCTGCTGGTACAAACCCCTTCTAGGTCACATGGGTGTACCAGCTCCGAGCTTTCTTTTGGAGAAAACTTGGGAAAATTCTCAGTCAATCTGCCGAGTCATGCTCCTTGTTAGCAAAGGAGATGACTTCAAATTCTTTGATGAATTCATTGGAGTCTTCATCTTGTTCTGTCCCCTTGTACTTCTGATAGGTGTGTTGGGTGACAGGCAACAAAGTCATCATTTGATGCACTAGGATCGGCTGAGGTAGTGTTGAACTTGACGGAACTGAAGGATTGGCTAGTATTGACGCCGTGTTGTCAGCCCAGCTCAGTCTAATTCGTCAAATTCAAGGTGGGGTCTTCTTTGACAATTTCTGCTATGAGGGTGTCGACTTGAACCCGAGTGGAAGATTCAAGATCAACACCTTTGATTGGTTCTTCAAAATTCCTTCGAGACAACCAAGGAATTGTTTGTAGAAGATGTTGACACTTGTCTTCAGTAAGTGTTTGTGCTGTCTTTTCTCAAACAAAGTTCTTCAAGGACACAACTTCCTTTACAGCTCTAGGGGAAGTCGGTGTACTGGGCCGCAATACATATGTTTGCCCACTCAATTCTTTCTTCTTCTTGGACAAAGAGGGAGATGCAAAGTAGCCTTGCCAACCGCCTTCATGTTTATTGTGGTCAAGTTCTCGCAGGGCTTCTTGGACTTCATGAAGGAGTTGAAAGTCCAACACCTCTCATTTGGTTTTGTCAACTGTGGATGGGACATTCACACGTTTGTCTTCTTCATGCTGAAGTGCTCGTCTTTGAGCTCTCTCTTCCCGTTGTTCTCTCGATGCAGACATTCATATTGCGTTGATACCCAATTTCAAATTTGGCTTCGTATTCTTCCACTTTTGAGATTTGTATCCCAGGCAGCGGCGCCAAAAATCATGTGACAACCCGGCAAATATCACTTTTGCGGTAATCAGGTAAGTAAAGTTTATTCCCACAGAGATATGAGTCAGAATTGGTCAAATACAAAGCAAAGTAACAATTTCAGTTCTTCTTGGTTTTGTCTTTAATCTCTCAGGTAGAAACCACACCCAGAAGAGAGTAACATGCACTGATTTGCAGTCTTGTCACAAATTTCACACTCCTTAATCACAACTCCTTCAAATCTTTCCAAACAATCTTGATTGTGATGATTCAGGCTCTCCAAAAAATGGCACTTCACTGCAAAACTACTTTGCCTCAAAATTGTGTTCCACCTCTCCACTGAAGGCACAACTTCCTCGATCAAAATTACTTCACATGAACTTTGCACTGCACTCACAAATGCAAAATACTACCAACACTACAATTCCTCTCAGATCTGTCAAGGCATTGCTTTGATTGCACTTCACTCAAGATAGAACACACAGAATGAAGATCAAGGCTGTGGAATCCAACATCCAACAAGCACACTGAATTGCACTTCAAATTTCTCCAAACACTCACAAACACAATTACAAAGTTGATACTCGGAATCAAGCTCAAGCAACGAGCACTGCTTCACAGCACTTTGCTTTATCTATTCTGAGAAATTATGAGCATTGAACAACATATGACTGCGAATGTCACTCTTAAGTAGTGAACAAATCAACAGCTCTAACAACTATACCGTTCTACAACAACTTTTCTAACCTGCAAATCCGAAATGACAATGCACCTCTTCATATCTACCTCTTCAAATCTCAAAATTGTTACTAATCCAATCCGATGTCTACTTCGTCATCGGCTTTCAAACCCAAACCCGAAGTAAATTTACCTCTTACTACTTTTTCCTCGGGTTTCATATCTTCTACCTCTTCTACCAGATCTAACAATTCTCTTTCTTGATCAGAAATTGCACTAATGGGTAATCTATCTAACTCTCCATCTCTCAACCCACTCTTCTCTAATGTCTCCACCGGTAGCTCCAAAGACATTTGCACTCCTATGTTATCTACTTCAGGTTTTGCTCTAACATCTTTCCGAAGTTTTTCTATCTCTATTTTCACTAAGTCTAATCTAATCCAAATGTTGTCTTCTACCTCTAAGATCTTCGTGTCTACACAATTTTTGAGACTAATTAACAAGGCATTCATATTTGTATCCTTTGCCTGTCTTTGCCTCGTCTCCTGCACCAACAACTTCAACTCGTGCAATCTTGTTTCTTCAATCCGAATGTTGGCCTCTGTACCTAACATCGCATTCATCCGAAGGACTATCTCCTTCAAAGGCTCCAATCTCATCTTCCTTTCATGTTCTTGATCTGCAAGCCAATCCTCCCTGTACATTGCCAACTCCGCCTTGAACTTGGCTTTCACCGTCTCTTTCTCCTTCTCCTTCTGTACAACTCTCTCCTCTTGATTACAAAGTAACTCTTGTAATCTTTCTTCTTCTCTATATCGTGTTGCCAACTCTCGTTGCCAAAGTTGCTTCTTCTCCTTGACACTCTCCATCACCCTATTGAGCTCCTGATCCTTTGCAGCTACTCTTGCCATAGCATGGATAACCTCTACTCTTGAATCAGCAAACTGCTGCTTCCAAATCTCATACTCAGCTACTTGTCTCTCCCTTGCTATATCACTCTTCTTCACAAGATCCTCTTGATAATGTAGTTCTCTCTTCATGTCTTCAATTACCTAACTTCTCACTACTGCCTCCGCTTGCAGTACTTCTCTTTCCTCCTCACCTCGGGTTATACTCTTCTTCAACTCCAAGTTTTCTTCTTCCAGTCTTGCTAATACTTGCAACACAATCTTCACCTTTGGACAAGTCGACTGCATCTCCTTCTTCTTGTACTCTAGCTTTACTAACAATGGGCATACAACTTCTCACAGGTACTCCACTCCATCATTGGCAACTACTTCAACTTGTGGAGTGATCTCCTTCTTTACCTCTTCTTCTCCCGATACTCGCCTTCTTCTCTATAGTTGTCGTATCGGAATAGATGCCTCACTTCCCGAGCTTTCATGTGCTTCTTCCTTCACCGTACTCAGACCCGCTTCGTACTTCGCCTTGCGTCTTGAGCAAACTCCTCTCTGCACTACGATCTTCTTCTCTTTGGGCTCAGTTACTTTGTCTTCCATGTCACGCCATTTGTAGTTCCGCATCTAGATGCTCGGACACTGGAGTTCTAGTGATGGTAGTTAGAGTTATTCTAGCAGTTTCTCAGGGACTACTTTCCGATGGTTAGATTTCGTGTTTGGGGTACTGACTTCACGGTGGGGCCCACCGTCACTTTGCACCGTTTGCACCGTCGAGTGTGCCGTCAGCGGGACCGTTAGGGTTTCAGGGCTAGCTCGAGTCCAGGGAGTATAGTTTCGAAGTGAGCTCCAGAGAGCTCACTTCTCTGATGTTGAGCCTTCGAGTTCCTGGCTATGGTGGACAGAGGCCGGCGAGCATCACCTGGATTCTCTATGCTTGAGTGGGTGTGGCTTGACTGTAATCAGTGCCCAGTTGTTGGCAGTTTATAGAGTGACAGATCAAGTACTGATCTGAGTTGAGTTGAGTTGAGAATGTTAAGCAATCTGATTACATCAGAGAAGTGAAGTCAGGGGGAAATCGGGTGCAGGAACGTTGAGTGTTGGTGGTATCTCCAAGCTCGGTGGATCGTGGTAGCTCGATTCAGGTTCTATGTTTCCCTAGTGTGCAGAAGCTCGTGTAGTTGATGCAAATTTGGTAGTTAGGCGGACGGTGTGCGGAAGCGCTGGCCAAATTTCGAGCAAAGAAGGAGCAATTTTTGAGCAGTGTTATGATTTTGAGCTCAGGAGGTGAAGGCAGGACCAATTTGCTGCGAGTTGGGCTCGGAAAGTGAAATTGAAGGTGGAGTTGGAAAGCTCTTCTCATGAAATTGTGATTTGGAAAAACCCGTTTTGTCAATTTGGCTCGAGTGGAAAGTTAGCAGGGGATTTGGCGGACATCCATCTTTAGGGTTTACGTCAGATTTTACATCAGATTTATGTCAGATTTTGGGCCAGAATTGGAGGAGTTTTGCTGTTTGGCCAGATTTGGAGAAGTTTTGCTAGTTTGGAGGAGTTTCGCAGATTTGGAGAAGTTTCGCCAATTTTGGAGGAGGTTCGAAGTGGCAACAAGAAAGGCCTCATTTGGCTGAATTTCGGCGTTTCGAGGCTTCGAGGCATAGGGCTGTGGGCTATGAGAGGCTACGAAGGCCTAGAAGGGCCAACAAGCCAGCTTGCTGGCATGAGGCTAGCTAGTTTAGTGTAGATCTTGGTCATTGGTTGGCAAAATCTGCCTTTCTTGCTAGATTGTGCGCAACAAGGTTTGACCCCTAGATCTCTTGTTCCTAGACTGGTGCCCTAGCAAACTGGTCCACCCTCACTTGTTGTCATAGTGATTGTGCCACTGTTATCTATACACATGTAGCTTTGGCTAGTAGAGGCAGTTTGATCCCATTCTTGGTGATCCTGGTAGCTTAGGACTTAGATACGAACTACTCTTATGTCAAATGCCAAATGGTGGCAGAGCCAGTCCCGTGTTGTGTTATGAGATGGAGGGTTTTCGTTTAGATTTCTTGTGATTGGATCCCCTCCATTCTCTACTTCCTGTTTGTGCACCACGTTTGTGTGAGGTGCCTTGACTTTTGAGCGTTGGTGCTCTGGTGTGCTCTCGGTGGTGAGGCTGGAGTGATGACCAGTCAGACTACCTTTGTTTCTCTCCGGTGAGGCAGGAAGTGATGACCTGCAGACCGTGTGAGTGCGTGTTATGATGGCAAGTTATAGGTTACCCTTCCCCTAGTGTAGTTATCTCGGTTAGAGTTACATTAGTGGGTGGTGTTTTAGTTGGTGTTGGCACGCGGTGGTGTTGGCACTTGGTGGGGCACTTGCGGTTGCGACTTGCTATTGCAGTTGGTGGTTCGGGTTTGTTGGTGTGGTTACTTTGTCACGACGGAGTTCTTTGGAGATTCCAGAGGAGTTAGCCCTGCAGTACACAGTGGGTTACTCGGAGTGGTGCTCGGTATCAGCCTGTATCTCAGGTCCCAGTGAGGGAGGAGATTGACTCTGAGTTGGAGTTTGACACAGGAGCTGATTCAGTTGAGAGTGCACTTGGTGTGTCCGCACCGTTGTTGTGGGACATGGACGAGATTTATGGGGCCTCCAAAGGCCCTAGGCGTTACTCTGGTACAGTGGGTACTATTGAGTTGGATGATTTCATCTAGGAGTTCGATAGTTGGTGTGATCTGCAGCAGATGCGGAACCCGACTTTGTTCACATCCTTCATGGCATGGAAGGGGTTGTTTCATCACTTGGAGGGTCCACCGATGGACGACTACCATGAGTTCAGGAGAGCTCATTTGGAGGAGATTGAGTTATGGAGACAGTATTGGTCTCCACACTATGTCTCCATCACTTCAGGTTCGGTGGCCAGGAGTAGGTCGGCTGTACCTACGAGTTCTAGCTCGAGTAGTGTTGGTGGAGCTAGTGGAGGTGCACTAGCTGGAGATAGTGCTACTACGAGTGGAGGTACCGCTGCAAGAGGTGGTGTGGTACCGGGGTTTAACCCCATGGTTGAGTTCTTCCTATGTTTGAGGCAGAACTACCAGGGAGTGCGGACTGACAAGCTGAGGAGCTTGCAGGAGTTCCAGCGGAAGGCTGGAGAGAGCCTACGCGAGGCATACACTTGCATGAGGCGGCTGATCAGTTTCACTCAGGGAGTTACTGAGGCCCAGGTAGTACAATTTTAGTATGGGATACTGGACAGGGAGTTGCGATGTAGAGTTCGTGATGCTACGTTGTTGCAGGCTACTTCGCCCACTTTGGCAGTAGTCTTTGGTTTGGCTGAGCGTATTGAGCTCAACATGGTGGAGGAGAGAGTGGTGACAGCTGGATTTGGTAGAGAGACCTCATCCACGGTTGTGACTTCTTCTAGAGTGCAGCAGAGTGCACCACGCCCAGTTGGTTTTCAAGGACAAGGTGGACAGCCCCGATCCTATGGAGCGAGTGGAGGGCCTAGTGGAGTTAGACCCTTACCCTCATTTTCGGGTCAGCAGCAGCCAGTGAGTGGTGGTGTTGCTTGTTGGACTTGTGGTGGACCTCACCATAGGAGAGAGTGTACTCAGGGCAGCGGACCTGATACCTCTGGTGCATCACAGCCAGCACAGAGGCAGTGTGAGCACTGCCATAGATTTGGTCATATTAGTGACCGGTGTTTTGACCTACACCCGGAGTTACGGAGTGGTAAGGCTGCTATGGCAGGTAGTAGAGGAGCTCCAATTCATGGAGGACGAGGTGGTAGAGGTGGTGGTAGAGGATCTACACCTAGTAGGGGTGCAGTACCTGCCCTTACTTCTGACACAACTATGGCTACTCGGATTGAGCAGTTGGAGCAGAGATTGGCTAGTATGGCTATTGCTCAGAGGAGATCAGATTTGGGTGCTGAGGCTTCCACCTCATATGCTAGTGATAGAGATGCTTTGGACTTCATGTGCGGAGTAGCACAGGTGGATGCATCTGCAGCAGTGACTAGGAGTGCAGTACGTGCTCCAGAGCCTAGAGGAGCATCAGTGGAATTGGACCCACAGAGAGGAGAGGTTGGGAGACAGGTCAGACTTCCCCAGTCTTTCACGCTATCTGAGGCATTACAGACGACATCCATGGTTCCTAGACGTCCCAGTGCAGGTGTGGTAGGTGGTGATGGAGTACCTGATGGAGTACCTGCTAGTCAGCCACCTGCTACTATAGACTGAGTCTAGCATGATGTTGGGGGCGGCTCAGCTGATTATGCGGCATCCTTTATTTTCAGCCAGTGACATGTTTACATTGGGAGTTGACCCAACCCCAGTGTTTCGGTTGGCTGCCATGTTGTGTGAGAGTAGGGATGGTGCAGTTCCTACTACTAGAGCAGAGGTGGTTGGTAGTGGATCTGACTTGGTTGAGGAGCATGGGATCCGTTCAGCGACCAGTGGTTTGTGGCAGGCAGCAGCGGCTAGACTGGAGGAGTTGCCAGCTAGACCGGCCTTTGAGAGAGCGCGGTTTACACCTGGTGTTGTCCTATTGGATAACCAGAGGGGGATCTTTCGTTTGGTAGGACCTTCAGGGAAGGTCTATACACCACAGAGAGTCTTGTTAGACTCTGGTGCGCAGCCCCTTATGTTGGGGAAGGCTGCAGTTGTTGGTCTGGAGTTACAGAAGACCGATGTGGAGAGGTGTCCATTTCAGATCCAGACATCTCTTGGTGGTGGTTCGACACAGTACATCACACGTGGAGAGCTTGTTGTCCAGGTTCAGCCTGGTCATCCGACTGATAGCTCAGTGGTGAGAGCTCAGGCTATTGCGACAATAGTTGAGTCATATGATGTGCTAGTTGGGGGAGCAGTGTTATACCCTATGGGTTTCAGTATTGACTATTGGGAGGAGACAACCTCTTATAGACCTGGTTGGCAGTCTGGCGAGGGACGGGTATGTCGCCTACCAGTACGCTTCAGTAGTGGCAGTCTTGGCTCACTACAGTCCGGGACCATGGCAGCATCAATTTTGGCTTTCAGCGGTGCAGTTACTTGGCCTGGTGACTTGTTGGAGGGGAACGCCCATGCAGAGGATACTCCAGTACCAGAGGAGATCACTCGGCTATGGAGTACGAGTGGGATTGTTCCATCCACCTTGGATGTTCCATTGTGGAGTTCAGAGGAGGCATTGCAGCAGCATGCAAATCAGTTGGTGCAGCAGGCTTGGAGTGGAGCCTTTGTACCATCAGGGGATGAGTGTGAGGATGAGCCTCCAGAGGCGATTGCTTTGACACCTTTGGATACCACACTCATTGCTTGGCAGTATCCAGTAGAGGGGATATGTCTATTAGAGTTGTTTGGTGGGATCAGCACCGGACTAGCTGCGGTGTTACAGGCGGGTATCCGAGTACATAGGTACTTGTATGTAGAGAGAGATGAGACTGCTAGGCGAGTCTCTCTACATCATGTGGCACACTTGGCCTATCGGTATCCGGAGTTATTACCGATGTCAGCAGTCAGAGGTTACCAGAAGGCCTTACCAGGAGACATTTCCTTATTGGAGGCGCATGACCTAGAGAGACATGAGCCTATTCACTTGGTGATTTCTGGATGGCCATGTCAGGGACAAACACGTGCGGGCCGCGGTTTGGGTCTTCAGGATCCTCGTTCTGGTGTGTTTTGGGAGATGTTACGGATACTACGACATCTCCAGGTTCATCAGTCTATTTCTCCAGCTTACCTTTTGGAGAACATTCCATTGATGGGTGATTCTCGCACTAGAGTGGTGGCGAGTACACATCAGGTCCATTCTTGGATGGGACCTGCTGTATTGTTAGATGCAGCCAGAGTGGGATCACGGGCTCATCGTCTTCGTCTTTGGTGGACAAACCTCTTACCCAGAGAGGTTTTACAGCGTGCTTATGATGGGATTCAGCGATTGGACCACATTCTTGTTGATGATATCTTGGATGTTGGGCGTCAGTCTCAGACAGTGGTAGTGGCTGATAGGTCACCCATGGCAGTGGTGAACCTAGTTGGACAGCCTAGAGCTACATTTCCCACACTCATGAGTTTCCCAGGCTCTCATGCTTTTCGAGAGGGAGGACCTGGACTTGTTTGGGACTCACAGTTACAGCAGTTGGTGGAGCCCAATGCTGATGAGAGAGAGCGGGCGATGGGTTTTCGCACCGGTATTACCACTGTTCCAGTCGTGTCAGAGGCATCCAGGCGTCAGGTGTTAGGTCAGGCTATGGACCTGAACTGTTTGACCTGGATTGTGAGCCTTGGTTTGGCAGAGCAGCGTAGGATGCGCTTGATAGGCATCACCACTCTGACACTTGTGAGCCCTGTGCCTATCGAGACGATTCAGGCACATGCTGGGGGCGATGGACCAAGTGGACATGGTATTCTTGGGACACATCCAGTAGCTACTAGGGAGAGTGGTCTACTTGGAGTCCATCCAGGTGAGCGTGGGCTACTTGGATTACACCCTTGGTCCACATGGGATGCAGGTAGAGGACGTGTGGAGCTTGCAGCCAGAGTGGAGGGAGTTTTTCACACAGAGGTTGGGACCTCTAGTGGTCGGGAGCATGACACCATTGCTCCCAAGGGCCCAGTGTAGCAGCTAGTCAGTACGTCTTCCACTCCTACTACAGTTACAGAGGATACTTGGGAGCCAAATCTTGGACCCAAGCTTATTGGAGAGGAAAGACGGAGTGTTTGGAGGTTCTTGAGGAGTCACACGAGTTGTTTTGCCTTCAGTATGAAGGATTTGGGTGCTCTGAAGGGACCTGGTATATAGATTGAGCTGACTAGCGACACACCTGTTTTCCGACGTCCTTATCGATATAGTGAGATGGAGAGGACATTGATTCAGAGCCGGAGTAGTGACCTTTTTGAGGCTGGTTTGGTGGAGATTTCACATGGAGAGTATGCATCAGCGACAGTGATGCCAGCCAAGAAGGATATGCATGGCAACTATACAGATAGGCGGATGTGTGGAGATTACCGTCCTATCAACCGACAGACCAGGGCTGATCGGTATGCCATGCCTACACCGGAGGAGATTTTTGATGCGATTGGGCATGCAAAGGTCTTCAGTACTTTGGATCTTCGAGCGGGATATCATCAGTTGCCGATCAGGGAGGAAGATAAGTCCAAGACAGCATTTTGGGCTATTGATCCTCACGGCAAGGATGTGTTATATCAGTGGAGATTCTTACCATTTGGGTTGAAGAATGCTCCTGCTGAGTTCCAGAGGGTCATGGATAGGATCCTAGCTGGACTGGATTTTGCTCGGTGCTATATTGATGACATTTTGGTGTATAGCACTACTGTGGAGGAGCATGAGAGATAGTTGTTGGAGGTGTTTGAGAGGTTGAGATCTCATGGACTCAAATTACATCCTGGGAAGTGTAGGTTCTTCCATGAGCAGGTTGAGTATTTGGGTCACACTATCTACCCCGGAGGACTTGGTGTTTAGCAGACCAAGGTGGAGGCTATTGCACGTATTCCTCGGCCTACGGATGTGAGCAGAGTGCGAGCATTCCTTGGGTTGGCGAACTTCTATCGCCGCTATGTTAGAGGATTTAGTGCCATTGCCAAGGCCTTGACGAAGCTGACCAAGCTTACACAAGAGTGGTGTTGGGGAGATGAGCAGGAGAGAGCTTTTGTAGAGCTCAAGGAGAGGTTGACATTTGCTCCTATTTTGAGGAGACCGATCAGGGGATGACCATTTCAGGTTCACACTGATTGGAGTATGTTGGGGCTTGGAGCGGTGCTCACCCAACATGATGATGAGGAGAAGGAGTTTGTGGTGGCCTATGCTAGTCGCTCCAACAATTCAGCGGAGGTGAAGTATAGTTCATATGAGGGAGAGTCCTTGGCAGCAGTTTGGGCAGTAGCACATTTCCGATGTTACCTATTTGGTAACCCCTTCACTCTCATCACTGATCATCAGCCACTGAAGTGGTTGATGGAGTCCGACAAGCTTTCAGGGAAGCTTGCACGATGGGCTCTGATTTTACAGGAGTATGATTTCACGGTTGTTCATAGACCTGGAGTGGTGAACCGTGATGCAGATGGGTTGAGTAGAAACCCATGTCCCAGCCAACAAGATCAGACCGGAGCACGTTGGCATGGTGAGACAGATGAGGAGATGGTGCCAGGTTGGCATGCATCGGCCTTTCTGTGTATATTTGCAGAGACTTTGGTGGTATCTCTCTCAGCGCATACAGGAGGAGTTATTGAGGTCACAGATCCAAAGAGTGAAGATATTGGTACAGTTCAATGAGACATTCATGATGATGTCTTAGTGATGGACTATCTTCGCACTGGTGTTGTGGGTGGCATAGTTGGGGCCAAGGAGAGAGACCGTGTTCTTCAGCAAGCCAGACGGTTCAGATTGGAGGGTAGACACCTTTTGCGTGTATGGGAGGATGGTAGAGTGCGAGTAGTACCACTTCCATCACAGAGACCACAGTTGGTCCGTCATGCTCATGAGGAGCTAGGACATTTTGGAGTAAAGCGTACATATAGCTTACTCCAGAGTCATTATTGGTGGCGCGGTATGCAGACCGAGGTACAGTAGTTTGTTGCCAGATGTGTGGTTTGTGACCAAGTTAGAGCATCATTCAATGCTCCTACGCCACAGTTACACCCATTACCTATCATGGGATTGGGTTACCGTTGGAGTTTGGACTTCGCCGGACCTTTACCGCTAACTATGAGACATCATCGGTATGTTTTGGTGATGGTGGAGCACTTCTCCAAGTGGATTGAGTTGGTGGCACTTCCTGACAAGTCTAGTGAAGGGACAGCTTACTCGTTCCTGGATCGAGTTCTTAGTCATTTTGGTGCACCAGCTGAGGTTTTGACTGATCAGGGTACAGAGTTCTTGGGAGAGTTTCAGGTCTTGTGTGACAAGGCTTTGATTGATCATCGTACTACATCCCGAGATCACCCTGAGGCAGATGGCTTAGCAGAGAGAGTGGTTTAGACGGTGAAGAGAGGATTGCGAAAGTATGGTTTGCAGAGAGGCCACTTGGGAGATTGGGATCTCCAGTTACCTTGGTTGGCCATGGGCTATCGATTCAGCCGGCAAGCCTCCTTAGCATCCTTCTCTCCATACTTTCTACTCTATGGACGAGATCCAGATTTACCTGCAGCCATTTGTCAAGATGCTACTGTAGTTTTGGACTTAGATGACCCTGATGTATGGATGAGCGCGTGTTCTCAGCGGGCAAAGATCTTTCGGAGAGTGATGCCGATGGCCTTCGAGAACTTGGCGATTGCTCAGCATAGAGATACTTTACGCTATGCTACCATTCGAGGAGGAGGTTATAGACCCTCGATCCGTCGATTTCATCCAGGCGACTATGTATATCTACAGCAGACAGCACCGACGACACTTGATGTTTCTATAGGCCGCACTATCTTGAGAGTGCGCGAGGTTTTGCCATCTGGAGTCCTTGTGTTAGAAGGACGTGATGGTGTTGTTTGGAAGGATCATGTGCGCAATTGTGCACCATGCCACCTTCCAAACATTGATGGTACTATGGACCCAAGCTTGGCACTTGTACGTGCAGGCTTGAGGTGTATGTTATGTGGCTCTTCTGGTGGAGCTGCTACTATGTTAGTGTGTGATAGCTGTTCGAGAGGATGGCATATGGCATGTATGACTCCTCCCCTCACAGTGGTTCCTCAAGGACAATGGTTATGTCCTAGATGTACTTGACCTATAGCTAGTTCATTCTTTATATGGTATAGATTGCAGGCAGGCGACTAACGATGGGGCTCCATAGCACCCGGCCTCCTGATCTTTGCCCATTAGAGGGTATACCATATACTTAGAGTAGATGGCTATCTGGAGTTAGAGGGACCTAACCGCCAGCTAGGGGGGCGATTGTGGCACTTTAGAGTCTATGTATGACTTATGTGCGAGTTGTGCTTTTATAGTGTATGATGTTGACAGCGATGTATGTTGTGTAGCAATGTATATACGCACAACAGCTGTCACGCCATTTGTAGTTACGCATCTAGATGCTCGGACACTGGAGTTCCAGTGATGGTAGTTATGAGTTATTCTAGCAGTTTCTCAGGGACTACTTTCCGATGGTTAGATTTCGTGTTCGGGGTACTGACTTCACGGTGGGGCCCACCGTCACTTTGCACCGTTTGCACCATCGAGTGTGCCGTCAGCGGGACCGTTAGGGTTTCAGGGCTAGCTCGAGTCCAGGGGGTATAGTTTCGAAGTGAGCTCTAGAGAGCTCACTTCTCAGATGTTGAGCCTTCGAGTTCCTGGCTATGGTGGACAGAGGCCGGCGAGCGTCACCTGGATTCTCTATGCTTGAGTGGGTGTGGCTTGACTGTAATCAGTGCCCAGTTGTTGGCAGTTTATAGAGTGACAGATCAAGTACTGATCTGAGTTGAGTTGAGTTGAGAATGTTAAGCAATCTGATTATTGTGGCACTTTAGAGTCTATGTATGACTTATGTGTGAGTTGTGCTTTTATAGTGTATGATGTTGACAGTGATGTATGTTGTGTAGCAATGTATATACGCACGACATCCAACTGTGTGTTGTCCTTGGCTTTGATTTCTACCTGCACTTCTTCTTCTTCTTCTGCAACCACCGGCACCAATGTCATTTCTCCTCCTTCATCGCTGTCGCTACTTGTATCTCCACTCTATAGCATTAGATTGGGCTCCTCCTTGTGTTCTGAGTCTTTGGTCTTAAGCTTGGCATCACCTTCCGAGTCTTCATCCTCCGACTCAATCACCACTATACCTCGCCTCGGGTTGCCTCTCCTGGTCTTCCGAGGTTTCTTCATGTCTTCTGCTTTGCCCTGCCAAATTCTCTTCTTTGTATTCAGGGTACTCACTTTGATCTCCACGTTCTTCCTTGTCTTTGTATAGTAGTCATTGGTGCTCTTGATTTGCAAGATGTATTGCTACTCCTTGACATCGACCTCCTTTCGCAAATCAGGATGGAAGTACAACACCATCCGAGTTCGCTCTGCCAAGTTCAGCAAATTCAACCTGAGGTAAAAATGCACTACAAATGGCACGATGTAGTGTAGAGGCAATTTATCCCGCAGATTCCACACCATTTGTCTTGTTCTCCCATGGAAACACCTTGCCCAATTAATTGGTTCTCCTACAAATAACTTGTGAAAGAACACCGCTTGGTGCTTCATCACATATGTGGTTCTCTTTGGCTTCAAGATGGCCAGCAGTGCACTCACAATTTCTCTCTTCACAGGGTCTTTGTAGCTCTCAACTTTGTACCCAGTCTTTGTCCGCTTTGACAAAAATGCATCTCTCAGTTCCTGGGTTTCTTGAGCTATCTCTCCCTTCCCCAAGAACATGGCTTCCTGCTCCAAGCCTGCTTCCTTCCCGAGTACGAGTCTCCAATCCGACTCTATCCAGCAAGCGGATTTCCTCTCTTCCCTTCTTCCTCGGGTCCATCGAGACACTTGCTCTCAATGATTTCTATCATGAAACCTGGAAAGCTCACATTCCGGTTCCATGCCAAGAAAGTGATCCAAAGTCGGCTCAAGACTTTGATCCTAACGATCATATCTAACCTCCAAATTGCATGATTTCTCACTGCAAATTCAGAGTTCTTCTTTCCTCCTCCCATCTCTTCTGCCTTCTCACTATCTCTTGATTTCACTCTCGCGACCTCTCCCTTACACACTAACACAATTCCAACTCTATTTCCCTTCCCACGATCACTTGCAAGACGACTTCTCAATGGCGAAGAAAAATTACTCGACATTTCTTCATTGCAAGTTCAATTTCTAGAGAGTTGCACTTTCTTTGTCTTTCTTCACTTTGAGTTTCTACCAAGAAATCACACCTCTTGCATGCACTTGTCACTATCAATCAACCTTTGCGCGTATGGGCTGCCAGTTTTTGAACGGTCTCTTCTTGAATTTCTCACCCCGATGAAAGGTTGTTAGATTGTCTTTGCCTTGGGTTGAGCTCCCCCAAATACAAAGACACTTGATTTTGGGTTGTATGTTGACAAGGCATTTCCAAGTACCTTGCCTTATGACCCAAAGTCACTTTACTTTAGGTTTCATCCCAAAGACCCTTTTCTTTGCCTTCTTTGGCCATACAGGCACAATCCGACTTCTCTATACACTTCTTCTTCTTTATTTTTAAAAAACCAAAAAATGTGGGCACCACAGAACATAAGGCAAGTTCATGTCCATTGACCTTTCAGAGAAAGAGATTGAGGGAAAGGAGAGGCTTACTTGACTTGGGTTTGCATGTTGGACCTTCTTCACCAAGATTGAGAGGGAGAAGATCTAAGACCAAGGAGTTGTGTGAGGTTTGTGGAGTGGAAGGACTTCCAAAAGGACATGAGTCTAGTGGGGTAAAATTTGGAGACTTTGGTGAAGGATCTTGGAGAGAGTCTTAGTAGTTCTACAGAAATACTACCACCTTCATCAGCTAGTTCTCAAGATAAGTGATGGAGATAATCTTTCAACTTATGGATAAACTATCCATGAGAGTTAGATTAATATGCACTCTAGGATTTGATGTTGCTATGGAAATCTTGGATTAACCTGAGCCTTTTGTGTTCCCTAGGGTGGATTACTCTCAAATGGTGTTAGTCATGTACATACTCTATTAGTTATGGAGTGAGAGAAAAGAAAAAAAAATTGAGAGAAAAGAAAGATAGTTAGAGGTTAAGATGGGGAAACTTCCAGTTTTCTTTGGCAAGGATGGAGAAGATGTGGAGGCCTTTGTGAGAGACTTCAAGAGAGCTTGCATAGGAAACAATGAGAAAAGGAAGAATGAGTGGGCCTCATTATTACCATTTCTTTGAGGATGCAGCACTTACATGGTATAAGTCAAAATACCAAAAGAGAGAGAGGAGAGATGAGGAAGAGGAGTCTTGAGAGACTTTCACTTCAGCACTCATTGAGAACTTTCTTCCTGATGAAAGTTATGAGAGATTGATGAGTGAGGTTACATTTTTCAAGCAAGGAGATGGAGAGAAAGTGAGAGTCTATGTGGAAAGAGTGGAAAAGTTAGAGTCCAGATTTTGCATAGTATTGAGGAAGGGTGGGGATGATGGGGAGACTACAATGATAGGCATAGGGGCCATGCTCACCAAAGATTTTGTGGGAGGGTTCAGACCACAAATTAGAAGCAAGGTGAGATATGAAAAACCTTCTTCTAAGGTTGAAGCTATCAAGATTACAATTTGTATGGAGGAGAGTTTGGAAGGAGATGAGAGTAATTTGGTGGTGAAGGAGGTTGTGCATCCTCCTTAAGGCTACAAGTATGGTTGAACTTCTGATACTTCGTTGACAAGGGTTGCACCACAAGTAGTAGTTGCTCCAATTCTTGCACCTCCACCAAAGGATCCACTTCAAACCATCACAGTACAACTTGCGGATCTCAAGATCAATGTGGTGCAACTATGGGAGAAGAAAAATGTGGATCAAAATGTAGGAAGATGGCCTAGGAGTGATGGAAACTATCCATATAGAGGAGGCCAACCAGCCAACAATTTCAATGATAGAAATTGTTTTGGTTGTAGAGGAAGAGGCCATATCCAAAGAAATTGCCCAAATTCTACTTACCATGGAGGAAGGGGTTATGAGGGAGCCAATAGAGGGAAAGAGGGTGGTAGTGAAACCCAAGTGGCTCTTTATCCAAACAAAGGTAAGGAGATAGCATCCATGGATGTGGTGGAGAGCAAGTATGAGAAGGGAAAGTGCTCAAACTCCAAGAGTCTTAATTTGGAGCTTTTGGCAAAAGAGAAGAAGAGAGCTCATTCTGAAGAGGATGTTCACTCTTATCAAGGATTTATTCCAAGCAAGGATACTCCTATGTCTACTAGGAGCACTTGCACCTTAATGCCATCAACAACAAAGACTCCAAGGAAGAAGTTGGGGATGGAGGATTTCTTGATTTCAAAGCAACAATGGAACTACAATGTGTTGGAGGATGTTGGTAGTCACAAGGCTAACATCACCATGGATCAATTGATTGCTTTGAACCCTACCTTGAGAAAGGAGCTTAGAGGTGGTTTGAGTTCTACAAGGAGCAAGAAGAAGAAGAAGGCAAAAGCTCTAGTATCAGTGGGGGTGGTGGATGCCAAGCCAGCACCATGGGTGGCTTGTGAATATGCCTCCAAGATTGATGTGAGAGTGAATGGTCACAACATCAAGGATGCATTGGTTGATGGAGGATCAACATTAAATGCCATGTCAAAAAGGTTGATGAAAAAGTTGGGTATGATACCCTCAAGACCTTCTACATTTTTGGTGAGCATGGCGAAAAAGCAACAAGTTTGACCAATAGGGGTGATGGATAAAGTGGTAGTTTGAGTTATGGGAGTTCAAAATCTCATGACTTTCCGAGTCTTGAAGGATTCAAGCTATGACTTACTTCTTGGAAGGCCATGGTTGAGAGCAGCATGCACAACTGATAGATGGCACAAAGGGTACTTGAGGATTGGGCCATTAAACCATAGGGTCACAATTCCTGTGACTAACACCACCAACACTTCACATTCAAATACACCATCTTCTGATTATTGGGAATCAGGTTTTGAAGAAGGAGCTTTAGGTGTGGACACAAGCATGGAAGAGTAGACTTCCATGGAGGAGGATGAATCTAAATCTGATTCAGATATGTATCCCTTGTGTGCTATGGATTTTGCACCTAAGCCAGAGGTTTTGAAGGACCTAGATAAATCACCATTGACACTTGAGGAGGTAGAGAGAAGCTTATTTACCCTCAAGTATGGCCCAAATGTTACCAAGGAGGAGAAGGTGAGATTTGAGTAGATTTTTGCAAGTTCATGCATGTGTTTGCTTTTAGTTACAGGGATTTGTAGGAAGTCACCTCGGAGGAGCACAAGATAGAGGTGGAGTCACATGCAAGACCAATCTGCCAAAAGCAATGTGCATTAGCCTACCAATATCTTTGGTTGTGAAGGAGGAGATTGATAAGCTCAAGGAGGCCGATTTATCTTTGAGGTGGAGAATTCAGAATGGGTGTCTCCAATTGTCATTGTGAAAAAAAATAATGGCAAGCTTTGGGTATGTGTAGATTACAAGAAGCTAAATGATGTTATAAAGAAGGACTACTACCCATTGCTATTCATTGATGAGATCTTGGAGGAGGTTGCAGGTCATGAGGGGTACAGTTTTGGAGATGGTTATAGTGGATATAACCAAATCAAGATTGCACCAGAGCACTAACAACTCACCATGGTCACCACACCTTGGGGAATTTACGCTTTCAAGGTCATGCCTTTTGGGCTTTGCAATGCTCGAGCCACATTTCAATGGCTCATGAACAAGGTATTTGAACCTTTTATTGGGAAATTTGTGAGAGACTTCATTAATGACTTTTGTGTCTATGGGAGCAAGGAGGAGCACTTTGAGCACCTAATCAAGGTCTTGCAATGCTTGGAGGAGGCAAATGCATCACTCAACCCAAAGAAGTGCATTTTTGGATATGAAGAAGGTCTACTTTTGGGGCACATCATCTCCAAGGATGGAATAGCAGATGATCGTGAGAAGGTGAGGAAAATCTCAGACCTTTCATTCCCTTCAAGCTTGACAAAGTTACGCCAATTTTTTGGGATGGTTGGATACTATAGGAGGTTCATCTTCTCATTTTCCAACAAGGCTTATGTATGGACCATCTACATGAAGAAGGGTGTAGATTACATGGTGATTTTGGAGGACAAGGAGGCTCTCAAAGCTTTTGAAGAGCTCAAGCAATCCTTGTTGTAGCTCCAATTCTTGCTAAACCTAATTGAAGTAAGCCTTTCATCCTCTACACACTACACTGATGCTTCCAATGTAGGTATAAGATGCACTCTTAGTCAATTAGACCAAGATGGGCATGTTCATCCAATAGCTTATGCTAGTAGGCAGATGGTTTCAGTAGAGAAGAACTACTCTATCACGGAGAGAGAAGAGTTGGCAATGATCTTTGGTCTCAAGAAGTTTAGACACTACTTGATTGGAGGGAAAGCCACCATTGTCATAGTGATCTATGACAATGGCTTTGAAGTACATCTTCAACAAGCCTAATATTGAAGGAAGACTAGCAAGGTAGATGATACTCTTGTCTGAGTATGACTACACCATTGAGGATAGGCCAGGAAAGAAAAATGCAAATGCTGATTTGTTATCTAAAGCCTATGATCATGATCTCCTTTCCCCAAGAACATGGCTCCTTGCTCCAAACCCGCCTCCTTCCCGAGTACGAGTCTCCAATCCAACTCTGTCCAGCGAGCCGGATTTCCTCTCTTCCCTTCTTCCTGGGGACCATCGAGACATTTACTCTCAATGATTTCTGTCATGAATCCTGGAAAACTTACGTTCTAGTTCCATGCCAGAAAAGTGATCCGAAGTCGGCTCAAGACTTTGATCCTTGCTACTATATCTAATCTCCAAATTGCATGATTTCTCACTGCAAATTCGGAGTTCTTCTTCCCTCCTCCCATCTCTTCTGCTTTCTTACAGTCTCTCGATTTCTCTCTCGTGACTTCTCCCTTGCGCACTAACACGAGTCCAACTCTATTTCCCTTTCCCCGATCACCTACAAGACGACTCCTCAACGGCAAAGGAAAATTGCTAGACATTTTGTCATTGCAGTTCCAATTTTATAGAGTTGCACTTCTTTGTCTTCCGTCACTTCGAGTTTCTACCGAGAAATCACACCTCCGGCATGCACCTGTCACTGTCAATCAACCTTTGCTCGTATGAGCCGCCAATTTTGAAACGGCCCCTTCTTGAATTTCTCGCCTCGACAAAAGGTTGTTAGACTGTCTTTGCCTCAGGTTGAGCTCCCCCAATCCAAAGACAATTTACTTTGTATTGTATGCTAACACGGCATTTCTGAGTACTTCGTCTTATGACCCGAAGTCACTTTACTTCGGGTTTCATCCCGAAGACAATTTTCTTTGCCTTCTTTGGCCATACAGGCGCAATCCGACTTCTCTATACACTTCTTCTCCTTTATTTTGAAAAAAAACAAAAAATGTGGGCACCACATACCCCCTCCCTCAAATGTGAGCGTCCCCACAAACATAGACCTCAGGTGTCTTAGAAACTTCCGAGTCTATGGTCCAATATCTGCGAACTCTCCACCCGTTTACTCGAGTGGCAAAAGAATTACCTTCCAAATCGACGAGTTGCATGGATCCATTTTTGTAAAGATGAAGAACTCAATGGGGACCCATCTATCTCAAATGCAACTTGCCTGGAAAAAATATTCGGCGATCACCAAAAAAATATTTGGCAATTGTCAACCAAATCCCCTTCTCGTACAGTCACAAGCTTGATTCTCTGATCGTGCCTGACTTTCCTCTGTGCTTGTACTTCTTTCGTGGTTTGCATTGCATCATCTCTTTTCTCTTCTAACCACATCAATTGATGAATCCGAAGATCCTGACTTTCCTCTTCCGACATTCGTTCTTCGCACAGAACCCGATATGTCGGAACTTCAAATTCAACTAGCAGTATGGGATGCAAGCCATATGTCAAGAAGTATGGGGTTTGTTTGGTTGTAATATTTTCTGTCGTTCGATAGGCCCATAACGCGGCTGGTAATTTCATATCCCAGTCATAGGCATAATTGACAGTCACCTTATTCAAAATTTTACAAAGTAACCCATTTGCTTTTTCCGTTAAGCCATTTGCTTTTGGGTTATAAGGAGTCGTCTTCCGATGTTTAATCTAGAAATACTTGGTTAACGCCTCCATTACAGAGTTCAAAAAATGTGTTCCTCGGTCACTGACCAATTCCAGAGGACACCCATATCGGGAGATGATGTTTCAAAAGAAAAATTCCGCCATAGTTTCAGCATCATCTCTGCGAGTTGCTTCCGCTTCAACCATCTTGGTAGCATAGTCAGTGCAAACCAAAATGTAGTGCTTTCTTGTGACTCAGGTCACTGGCTGAATGGGACCCACAAAATCAATCCCCCATTCTCAAAGGGGGCCAAAGGCAAAATTGGTCTCAAAGGCCATTGAGAAGTAGCCGTCGGCTTCCCCGTTCTCTGACACGCATCACAGCTTCGGATATGAGCATGTACATCTTTGTACATTGTAGGCCACCAATACCCTGCCAAAAGAATTTTCTTTACAGTATTCTTCAGAGCATAGTGTCCTCCCGATGCCTCGGAGTGTAAAGATTCAATCACTCCTCCTACTTCGTATGACTCCAAGCATTGCCAAAGTACTTCGTCTTCGCCCATCTTAAATAAAATGTTGTGTTTAAGCTGGTACGGCCCCATTTTCCTGAGAAAGACTGCCTGCTGTTCCGGATCCATCCCCTTAGGACAATGGAGAGTATTTAGATAATTATATTCATCTGCATACCTCGTACTTCTCATTGCTGATAGGTGATACAACTCTTTGTCAGGGAACCGATCGTCAATTTCCCACTCCTGGTCTTGAGTTTCTAACCTAGACAAGAAGTACGCATTCAAATGCAAAGCTCCCTTCCTCACTTGTATAGTATACGTGAACTCTTGTAATAACAAGATCCATCTTGCAATTTGTCCCAATAAATCTGCCTTCTTGACCAGATGTTGCAATGCATAATGGTCAACATAGAAGACAAACTCATACCCCAACAAATAATGACAAAATTTCTTGCAGGCATACACCATTTCGAGTGCTTCTCTTTCAGTCGTCGAATAGTTCTTTTCAAAAACTGAAAGTTGTCGTCTAGCATAATACACCGGGTAGTCCTTCTTCTTCTCATCCTTCTGACTTAAGAAAACCCCAATGGCCTTGGACAAAGTGTCCACATACACATGAAAAGGGACGTCCCAATTCAGGGCCCTCATGACTGGTGCTTCAACCAATTTCTTCTTCAACACCTGGAAAGCTTCTTCTTGATGTGCTTCCCATAGATAGTCTTTGGATTTCTTCAGAAGCTTTGTAAGTGGTGCAGCAAGCACTGCATAGTTTGACACGAAGTGTCTATAATATCCAACATGTCCCAAGAAGGCTCTCAGCTCCCGGATGTTCTTCGGGGATTCCAAAGCTGCGATTATCTTAACCTTCTCAACATCGACTTCAATACCTTGGCTTGACACTCGATGCCCCAGAAGAATTCCCTCCTTCATTGTGAAGAAGCATTTCTCCGGGTGTAATGGCAAGCCGGCAAAATGACACCTTTCAAACGTTTGGCGAAGGTAATCTATATGTACATCTCTTCGCCCAAACACACAAAAGTCATCAATAAAAACTTCAACAAATTTGCACAGGAAATCCTTGAAGATTGAATTCATCATCCGCTGGAAAGTAGCGGGAGCATTACACAACCCAAAGGGCATTTGATTGTAAGCAAAAGTGCCCCAATTGATCGTGAATGTAGTTTTATCCTTGTCTTCTTCTCGAATGGATACTTGATTGTACCTTGAAAATCCATCGAGAAAACTATAACAAGGATGCCCAGCTACCTGATCTAAAATTGTATCGATAAAAGGCAAGGGATGATGATCTTTCTTGTAACTGCGTTCAATTTTCGGAAGTCTTGGCACACTCGGATCTTCCCTGTTTTCTTCTTCGGGATAATGACAATGGGGGAGACCCATTCACTGCTTAAGACAGGGAGGATGATTCCGGCCCCTAAGTACTTATCAATTTCATCTTTTACCAAAAGCGAGTACTTTGGGTTCAGGCGGTATTGTCGCTGCCAAACCGGAACTGCACCTTCAACCAAATCAATCCGGTGTTCTCCGAATTCTCGTGGAATACCCGGCATTTGATCAATCGACCAGGTGAATACATCTTGGAACTCTATAAACAGGGCAATGTATTCTGCCAACTCCTCCAAAGTAACTGTCTTCGAGATCTTTAAAATTTTTCCTTTAGTGAGTAACACCTCTTGACAGTCATCGGGGTTGATGACTCCTTCAACGTGGCTTACTCGGCTTATCTTGAGGCGAGCGGCCATCAAACCCCCTTCCTCCAAGTCAGGTTCACCCGAGGCGAGGTCATATGGATCTTCGTCGTCAACCTCTACCTCGTAGCATTCCAAGTAATTAACTTGGACTTCTTCTTTGGATTCGTCTGAAGACGAAGACGATGAGTCTTCGGACTCATCCTCCTCTTCTGACAAACTTGTTTCCCCAAGATGGGGAACCTTCGTCCAACTCACAGTCACCAGCTTCTGATCTTCGGACGAAATGTCCTTGAATCTTAACTTCTGCTGATGCCAATCCACTACAACTTGGGCACTATACAACCAAGGTCTGCCGATCAATAGAGGGTAACCAGTTTTTGTCACTAGCTGCAACATGATGTAATTCAACTTGAAGGGTACCCCTCCAATGATCATGGTAATGTTTGACAGCATGCCCAAGGGCCGTCTCCTGGTTTGGTCTGCAAACTTCAAAACTCGGGGTGTTGGTTCAAACGTATGATACCCGAGTCGATTCGCAATATCTTTGGTCATGACATTGACACCGGACACAGAGTCAATGGGTATCAATGTGATCATGCACCCTTCAATCTCCGCGTCTACCTCGGGAGATCCTAAATCTTCTTGTTCAATACAATAGATAGCAAGTAGGTCCTTCTTTGACATCGACCTCACCTTCTTGAGGGCCGAACTAAGCTGTCTCTTGTACAACTTGTTATCTTCCCACAATTGCTTAAATGTAACATTGGCATTTGTGGTGGCCAAATTGGCTACAATATCATATTGGGGAACTCCTCCCAATTTGACCGTCTTTGTCTTTGGCTTTGGGTTCGAGGACTCTCCATGTTCCCTCTTGACTTCGGGACGCTTCAAAATGGTGACGGGCTTGCTGATGGCCTGAACCCAAGCTTCCTCGGGTTGGCCAACCTCGGCTTGAATCAGACCCTTTACTTTGGATCCGATGTCCACCGGAAAAATTGGAGACTTCATCTTTGTCTCTTCTTCCAAACTCAGTTCCCGAGTCCTGAGTAATGCCTCCGTTAATTCTTTCTGCAAGGCTTTAGCTTTAGCTTTTGCGAGGATCTTTTCCTCCTTGGCCAAAAGAATGGCTTTTGGGCACTGTCTCTTTGCCTTTTGGGAAGACGACGAGGTCGTACTCAGTTCTTTGGGATCACGCTTCTTCTTGCTGGAGCATGTCTCAACTTTCAAAACTTCAAGGTCTGGCCATTCTCCTTCTGAGGCCGGACTCCCTTCTTGAGGTCTTTCTTCCTCAAGAGTAATGCAATTTACATTCGTATCCCCCTTCGGCTGAAGTGTTGCACGCTCAGCGGGGGTCTGTACATATTTTACAGAAGGCTTCGGGTTCGGCGGGTGAGGGCATTGGTTGCCCGTATGCCCCGATCCTTTACAATTTCCACACAAGGGAATGTACCCAATTTGCCTTCTTGGCTCGGGACAATTTTGAGACCAATATCCCATCGAGCCACAATTATAACAGGCTCCGGGCGCAACATTCTGAGGGCAATTTTGGTTGCTCATCGGTGGTCTTCATGAAGGAGCATTGGGGTTATACTCCCTGGGTCCAAACCTCGGACCTTGATACGATGTGCTCAGTTGAGGCTGTACCTCCTGAGTTTGGTACACCGCCTCTTCGTCCTCGTCTTGGTTCCATCCCGGAACCCAATCAATTTGCTGCACCGGGAATGCATTACGAGTATTGCATTCTGTGTTGGCGTGGCTGGATTTGCCACATGCGGTGCACCACACATTAGATCGTCCAAATGCAGGGGCCTTTCTGCAATCCTTAGCCCCAATCATCTGGATCTTAAAATCTGAAAACTCCTTGATGAGGGCATCCAGCTTTGTATCCGCCTTATGTACACTCTTGGCTGGAGGAGTCACTAGTTTCTTGCCTCCATGTCTTCTGACTCGTCTTGGCTTTGATTCTTCCTCGGATTCCAAAGAAGAGCTCGAAGACGTAGAGGATTCGTCCGAAGAAGGGGAGGTGTTGCACGAAGCTCTCCTTTTGGGCTTCTTGCCCTTCTTCTCCCGATTTCTCCGGTTACCGGTAGAGTGAGAGTGGGCCCCTTCATAACGAGTGACATGTTTGAGTACTTTGTCTAGGGAAGTTATGTTCCTCTCCCTGGCAAAGATTTGTATCTCTAGTGAAAGGCCCCTGAGGAACCAGGTAATGGCTTGGGCATTGGAGTATCCCACCACCCCCAATTGCTCGGGAACTCGGTTCAGTAGTGCCATGAACCGCTTAGAGTAGTCTCTCAACTTCTCCTTCTTGCCTCGGTCCAAATCGTTGAGTGCCGCGAAGACACTCGTATTGTAGTCAACCTCCTGGAATTGTTCCAGGAAGTTGTTTCTCAAGTCTGCCCAGTCCGATGGTACAAACCCCTTCTGAGTCACATGGGTGTACCAGCTCTGTGCTTTCTTGCAAAGCAGACTTGGAAAAATTCTCAGTTGATCTGCCGAGTCATGCTCCTTGTTAGCAAAGGAGATGACTTTGAATTCTTCAATGAATTCATCGGGGTCTTTGTCTTGTTCTGTCCCCTTATACTTCTGATAGGCGTGTCGGGTGATAGGGAGCAAAGTCATCATTCGATGCACTGGGATCGGCTGAGGTAATGTGGAACTTGACGGAACGGAAGAATTGGCTGGAATTGACGCCGTGTTGTCAGCCCAAGGAAGGGAAGGGGTCTAGGGGAAGTTGTCTAGGGGAAGTTGTCTAGGGGAAGTTGGTGTATTGGGCCGCAATGCATATGTTTGCCTACTTGATTCTTTCTTCTTCTTGGAAGAAGAGGGAGATGCAAAGTAGCCTTGCCAACCGCCTTTGCGTTTCTTGTGGTCAAGTTCTCGCAAGGCTGCATGCACTTCGTGAAGGAGTTGAAACTCCAATGCCTCTCGCTCAGTTTCGTCAACGATGGATGGGACGTTCAGACGTTCGTCTTCTTCACGCTGAAGTGCTCGTCTTCAAGCTCTCTCTTCCCGTTGTTCTCTCAATCCAGACATTCATATTGCCTTGATACCTAGTTTCCAATTTGGCTTTGTATTCTTCCTCTTTTGAGATTTTTATCCCCGACAGCAGCGCCAAAAATAATAGGACAACCCGGCAAATATCACTTTTGCGGTAATCAGGTAAGTAAAGTTTGTTCCCGCAGGGATACAAGTCAGAATTGGTCAAATACAAAGCAAAGTAACAATTTCAGTTCTTCTTGAGTTCTTCTTTAGTCTCTCAGGTAGAAACCACACCCTGAAGAGAGTAACAAGCACTGACTCTCAGTCTTGTCCCAAATTAACACTCCATAATCACAACTCCATCAAATCTTTCCAAACAATCTTGATTGTGATGATTCAGGCTCTCCCAAAAACGGCACTTCACTGCAAAACGACTTTGCCTCAAAATTGTGTTCCACCCCTCCACTGAAGGCACAACTTCCTCGATCAAAATTGCTTCACATCAACTTCGTACTGCACTCCCAAATGCAGAATACTACCTACACTACAATTCCTCTCAGATTTGTCAAGGCATTGCTTTGATTGCACTTCACTCAGGATCAAACACATAGAATGAAGATCAAGGCTATGGAATCCAACATCCAACAAGCACATTGACTTGCACTTCAAATTTCTCCAAACATTCACAAACACAATTGCAAAGCTGATACTCTGAATCAAGCTCAAGCGACAAGCACTGCTTCACAGCACTTTGCTTTATCTATTCTCAGAAATAATGAGCACTAAACAACAATTTCTTGCAAATGCCACTCTTAAGTAGTGAAGCAATCGACAGTTCTAACAACTATACCGTTTCTACAACAACTGTTCTAACCTATAGATCCGAAATGACAATGCACCTCTTCATATCTGCCCCTTCAAATCTCAAATCGGTTACGAATCCAATCCGATGTCTACTTCTTCCTCGGCTTTCAAACCGGAACCCGAAGTAACTTTACTTCCTACTGCTCTGTCCTCGGGTTTCACAACTCCTACATCTTCTACCAGATCTAGCAATTCCCTTTCCTGATCTGAAATTGCACTAGTGGGTAGTCTATCTAACTCTTCATCCTTCGACCCACTCTTCTCTAATGTCTCTAAGGGCAACTCCGAAGACATTTGGATTCCTATGTTATCTACTTTGGGTTTTGCCTTAACATCCTGCCGAAGCTTTTCTAACTCTATTCTCACTAAGTCTAATCTAATTGAAATATTGTCTTCTACTTCTAAGATCTTCCTGTCTACACAAGTTCTGAGACTAATCAACAAGGCATTCAAATCTGTATCTTTCACTTGTCTTCGCCTCGTCTCCTGCACCAACAACTTCAACTCGTGCAGTCTTGTTTCTTCAATCCGAACGTTGGCTTTTGTACTTAACATTGCGTTCACTCTGAGGACTATTTCCTTCAATAGCTCCAATCTTGTCTTTCGTTCTCGTTCCTAATCTGCAAGCCATTCCTCTTGATACATCGCCAATTCTTCTTCGAACTCGGCCTTCACCGCTTCCTTCTCTTTCTCCTTCTGTACAATTTTCTCTTCCTGGTTACGAAGTAATTCCCGTAATCTCTCTTCTTCTTTATACCGAACAGACAACTCTCTTTGCCAGAGCTACTTCTTCTCCTCCATACTCTCCATCACTTGATTGAGCTCTTGGTCTTTTGATGCTACCCTCGCCATAGCATGGATAAGCTCTACTCTTGAATCAACAAACTGTTGCTTCAAGATTTTGTGCTCCACTACCTGTCTCTCCCTTGCGATGTCACTCTTCCTCGCAAGATCCTCTCGATAACTCACTTCTCTCTTCAGGTCTTTGATTACCTGACTTCTCTCTACTGCTTCCGCTTGCAGTACTTCTCTCTCTTCCTCACCTCGGGTTACACTCCTCTTCAACTCCGAGTTCTCTTCTTCTAATCTTGCTACCACTTGCAATACAGTCTTTACCTCGGGACAAGTCGATTGCATCTCCTTCTTCTTCTTCTCCAACTTCACCAACAGCAGGCATACTACCTCTTGCAGGTACTCCACTCCATCACTCGCAACTATTTCAACCCGCGGAGTGGTCCCTCTTCTTTCTTCGTGTTCTCCCGATACTCACCTTCTTCTCTGGAGTCTTTGTATCGGAATTGACGCCTCACTGCCCGAGCTCCCTTCTACCTCTTCTTTCACTCTACTCGGCCCCGCTTCACACTTTGCCTTACGTCTCAAGCAAACTCCTCACTGTACTGCAATCTTCTTCTCCTCGAGCACCGGTACTTTGTCTTCCAGCGCCGCATTGTCTTCAGCTTCTACTTTGGCTTGCATTTCTTCTTCGTATTCTTCAGCCACTGGTGCCGAGGTCATTTCTCCACCATCTTCACTATCACTGCTAGTATCTCCACTCTGCAATGTCAGCTCAAGTTCCTCCTCACGTTCTGAGTCCTCCATCTTGAGCTTGGCTTCACCTTTTGAGTCTTCATCTTCTGACTCAATCACCACCATTCCTTGCCTCGGGTTATTTTTCTGCATCTTCCGAGGTTTCTTGTTTTCTTTGGCTTCTGCTTGCCAAGGTCTCTTCTTCGTTGGGGTACTTACCACGACCTCCACGTTTTTCCTTGTCTTTGCATAGTAATCATCCGTGCTCCGGATTTGGGGAATGTATTGTTGCTCCTCCGCATCGACTTCTCTTCTCAAGTCAGGATGGAAATGAGACACCATTCTATTGTGCTCTGCCAAATTGAGCAAATTCAACCCGAGGTAGAAATGTGCTGCAAATGGTACGATGTAGTGTGGAGGCAACTTATCCCGCAGATTCCACACCATCTGCCTTGTTCTCCCGTGAAAGCACCTTGCCCAATTGATCGGTTCTCCTGCAAATAACTAGTGAAAGAACACCGCTTGGTGTTTCATCACATAGGTAGTTCTCTCCGGCTTCAGGATGGCCATTAGTGCACTCACAATTCCTCTCCTCACAGGGTCTTTGTAGCTCTCCACTTTGTGACCATTCTTTGTCCTCTTCGACAAGAAGGCATCTCTCACCTCCTACGTTTCTTGGGTTATCTCTCCTTTCCCCAAGAACATGGCTCCCTGCTCCAAACCCGCCTCCTTCTTGAGTACGGGTCTCCAATCCGACTCTGTCCAGCGAGCCGGATTTCCTCTCTTCCCTTCTTCCTTGGGACCATTGAGACATTTACTCTCGATGATTTCTGCCATGAATCCTGGAAAACTTACATTCCAATTCCATGCCAGAAAAGTGGTCTGAAGTCGGCTCAAGACTTCAATCCTCACTACTATATCTAATCTCCAAATTGCATGATTTCTCACTACAAATTCGGAGTTCTTCTTCCCTCCTCCCATCTCTTATGCTTTCTTATTGTCTCTTAATTTCTCTCTCGCAACTTCTCCCTTGCGCACTAACACGAGTCCAACTCTATTTCCCTTTCCCCGATCACCTGCAAGACGACTCCTCAACAGCAAAGGAAAATTGCTCGACATTTTGTCGTTGCAGTTTTGATTTTTATAGAGTTGCACTTCTTCGTCTTCCGTCACTTTGAGTTTTTACCAAGAAATCACACCTCCGGCATGCACCTGTCACTGTCAATCAACCTTTGCGTGTATGAGCCGCCAGTTTTGAAACAACCCTTTCTTGAATTTCTCGCCCCGACAAAAGGTTGTTAGACTGTCTTTGCCTCAGGTTGAGCTCCCCCGATCCAAAGACAATTTACTTTGTATTGTATGCTGACATGGCATTTCTGAGTACTTCGTCTTATGACCCGAAGTCACTTTACTTTGGGTTTCATCCTGAAGACAATTTTCTTTGCCTTCTTTGGCCATACAGGCGCAATCCGACTTCTCTATAGACTTCTTCTCCTTTATTTTGAAAAAAAACAAAAAATGTGGGCACCACAAGTGGTTTGAGTTCTACAAGGAGCAAGAAGAAGAAGAAGGCAAAAGTTCCAGTATCAATGGGGGTGGTGGATGCCAAGCCAACACCATGGGAGGCTTGTGAATATGCCTCCAAGATTGATATGAGAGTGAATGGTCATAATGTTCAAGGATGCACTGGTTGATGGAGGATTAGTGTGAATGTCATGTCAGAAAGGTTAATGAAGAAGTTGGGTATGATACTCTCAAGACCTTCAACATTTGTGGTGAGCATGGAAAACAAGCAACAAGTTTGACCAATAGGGGTGATGGATAAAGTGGTAGTTTCAGTTATAGGAATTCAAAATCTCATGACTTTCCAAGTCTTGAAGGATTCAAGCTATGACTTACTTCTTGGGAGGCCATGGTTGAGAGCAGCATGCACAACTGATTGATGTCACAAAGGGCACTTGAGGATTGGGCAATCAAACCATCACATTCAGATACACCATCTTCTGATTATTGGGAATCAGATTTTGAAGAAGGAGCTTTAGGTGTGGACCCAAGCATGGAAGAGGAGGCTTCTATGGAGGAGGATGAATCTGAATCTGAATCTGATTCAAATGTGTATCCTTTGTGTGCTATGGATTTAACACCTAAGCCAGAGGTTTCAAAGGACCTTGATAAATCACCATTGACCCTCAAGTATGGCTTAAATGTTACCAAGGAGGAGAAGGTGAGATTTGAGGAGATTTTCCGCAAGTTCATCCATGTGTTTGCTTTTAGTTACAAGGATTTGAAGGAAGTCACCTTGGAGGAGCACAAGATAGAGGTGGAGTCACATGCAAGACCAATCCGCTAAAAGCAATGTCGCATTAGCCCACCAATATCTTTGGTTGTGAAGGAGGAGATTGATAAGCTCAAGGAAGCTGGATTTATCTTTGAGGTGGAGAATTCAGAATGGGTGTCTCCAATTGTCATTGTGAAGAAAAAGAATGGCAAGCTTTGAGTATGTGTGGACTACAAGAAGCTCAATGTTGTTACCAAGAAGGACTGCTACCTATTGCCATTCATTGAGATCTTGGAGGAGGTTGCAAGTCATGAGATGTACAGTTTTGGAGATGGTTAAGTTGATATAACCAAATCAAGATTGCACTAGAGCACTAAGAACTCACCATGTTCACCATACCTTAGGAAACTTATGCTTTCAAGGTCATGCCTTTTAGGCTTTGCAATGCTCCAGCCACATTCCAATGGTTCATAAACAAGGTATTTGAACATTTCATTGGGAAATTTGTGAGAGACTTCATTGATGACTTTTGTGTCTATGGGAGCTAGGAGGAGCACTTTGAGCCACTAATCAAGGTCTTGCAATGCTTGGATGAGGCAAATGCATCACTCAACCTTGAGAAGTGCATTTTTGGATGTGAAGAAGGTCTACTTTTGGGGCACATCATCTCCAATGATTGAAGAGCAATTGATCCTAAGAAGGTGAGGAAAATCTCAGACCTTCCATTCCCTTCAAGCTTGACAAAGTTACGCCAATTCTTGGGGATAGTTGGGTACTATAGGAGGTTCATCTTCTTATTTTCCAACAAGGCTTATGCATTGGCATCCGTCTACATGAAGAAGGGTGTTAATTACACAATGATTTTGGAGGACTCAAGGAGGCTCAAAGCTTTTGAGGAGCTCAAGCAATCCCTTGTAGTAGCTCCAATTCTTGCTAAACCTGATTGGAGTAAGCCTTTTAGCCTCTACACTAATGCTTCTAATGTAGATATAGGATGCACTCTTAGTCAATTAGACCAAGATTGGTATGATCATCTAATAGCTTATGCTAGTAGGCAGATAGTTTCAGTAGAAAAGAACTACTTTGTAACGGAGAGAGAAGGGTTGGCAGTGATCTTTGGTCTCAAGAAGTTTAGACACTACTTGATTGGAGGGAAAGCCACCTTTTTCACCAATCACAAGGCTTTGAAGTACATCTTCAACAAGCCTAATGTTGAAGGGAGACTAGCAAGGTGGATGATACTCTTGTTTGAGTGTGCCTACACCATTGAGGAAAGGCCAAGAAAGAAACATGCAAATGCTGATTTGTTATCTAGAGCCTATGATCATGATGGAGATGAGGTAGTGGATGATTCCTTCCCGGATGCGGAGCTCATGACAATCTCTGTCACTCAAGAGGTTCCAATGGAGTACAAGGAGATTGTGGATTTTGTGACAAGAGGTAACTATCCAGAAGGGATGCATGCTAGGGAGAGGAGGGCCCTTGCAGCAAGATCTAGACCTTACACAATGGCAGAGGATATCCTTTTTTACCAAGGAGCAGATGGTCTACTTCGGAGAGCAGTGGGTAAGGAAGAGTCTATCCTACTCATAAAGGAGTTTCATGAAGGTTTAGTATGTGGACAACACTTTGCAAGAAAGGTGACTGCTTTCAAGATTCTAGATGCAAGTTACCATTGGAGAGGGATTTTCAAGGATTGTCTTGATTATTGCAAAACTTGTCATGTTTGTCAAGCTTTTGCGAGAAAGTCTACTTCCACTCCACCACTTAGATCAATTCCATTGCTAGGACCTTTTGAGAAGTGAGGAATTGATTTTGTAGGTCCTCTCAATAGAACCCCAAGGAATAATTGGTACATTGTGGTAGTTACTGATTACCTTACTAAGTGGGTTGAGGCTAGACCATTGAGAGACAAAAATGAAGATGAAGTTGGTAGATTTCTATATGAATGCATTATCACTAGGTTTGGATGCCTTTGGAGTTGGTTTATGATAGAGGAGGAGAGTTTACACGAAGCATCACTACCGTCATGCTACAACATTTCTCTATCACACATAGAGTAACTACATCCTATAAGCCAAATTCCAATGGCTTGGCAGAGAGAACCAATCAGACCTTGTGCATGATGTTGGCCAAAGATGCAAAAATAGAGGGGGCTAAACATCATTGGGACAAGAGGATTCATGCAGTTTTGTGGGAGTATAGGAAAACCATGAAGACTTCCACCGGATATTCTCCATTTCAATTGGTATATGGTATTGAGTCTACCTTACCTATTCACTTTGATCTTTCTACCTTCCAAAGCATTCATAGGAGATTGAAGAAAGCACAAGGAGGTGATTCAAAGAAGTCAAGGAAGGATCAACTCATGGAGTTGGAAGAGGCAAGAGTTGTTGCTATGGTTCGAGTGGAGCAAGCCCAAAGGAAACAAAAGGAGAGCTATGACAAGAGGCAAGGCAAGAAGAAGGTGGAGCCTTTCAAAGAAAGTGATTGGGTAATGTTGTTTGATTATATTTGATTCACAAGAGTGCAAAAGAAGTTTTTGCCTAAATACTTTGGACCTTTCATAGTGGAGAAGATGTAGGGCAATTTCACCTATGATCTCAAGGAGTTGGGAGGAAGACAATTTGATAGGATTAACCATGATAAGTTGAAGATGTATCATCAAAGGTAGAGAGACCTTCACTTTGAGGACAAAGTGAAAACTTAGTCCGGGGGTAAATGTAACACCCATTTGTGCATGTGTGTGGTATTGTGATATTTAGCTTGGTATTACAAGTACTTGAGAGATATTATTTATATAGAGATAAAAGATGGTTCTACATTAGTCATGATTAGCTAAATTTAGTCATAGCTAAGATAGAAGGGAGCTTACTTTAGAGGAAGTGGAAAAGATAAGCACCACTATTTTGGATTCTAGTGTGTTGACTTGGTATTATTCCTAGATGTTTGGCTTTGAGGAAAGAGTTGAGAACTCTTGGGCTTGCAAGCCTTTTTGTTTTGGACTCTTCTATAGTCCAAGGATAGCCCATGTGAAGGAATCCTTGACTTAGTGGGTGGGTCAAGAGAAGATCACATGCTAGTGGAATATGCCTATTTGTTTCTACTTTTTGACTTTACTTGACTTTTAGTCTAGTAACTTGAGTTACTATTGTACTTAGTAACTTTGGTACGTAACTATTTCACAATTATATAAACAAGGGGTGAGGATGTACTCATCATCTTTTCATTTGCAACTAGCTCTCTCATTGAGTTCTCTTATGAGCAATGTCTTGAGTCTTGGAGTGTTAGCCTTGGAGGAGTATGATGGAGTTGGGGTTCCTTGACTTCTTAGTCCATGGTGCGCTACCATAATAGCCATTAGAGGTTCATCCTAAGTGAGAGACAGGCCGGCTCACTGGGCCAAGTCAAGGTTGTTAAGAATACTCAAATTGGGTTCCTTATTTTGATGTAAAGTGTCCTCACTTTGGATCTTTTGTCCTTCCAAATCCAATCTAAGTCTTCATCTCCTCCAATCCAAAGTCTACTTCCTCAGGTCAGATTGGATCTCTTACTTTGGATCCAAAACACAATACTTTCTTCATCTATCTTCCTTTTCTCCTAAAAAATATACTTCTTATTCTAAAAATTGTTTAAAAAAATTTGTGGGTACCACATATCCCCTCCCTCAAATGTGACAGTCCTTGTGAACATCAGCTTAGTCTCTTCCTTCTACTTTGGGAGTCAACTGTCTAATATCAATTTACCCTACAACCATTTACTCTGGTGGTAAGAGGGTTTCCTTCCAGATTTGCCAATTAAAGAGAACCATTTGAAAAGTATTTCACACTAAGTATGGTCCCATCCACCTCAAGTACAGTTTCCATGGAAGAATATTTGGCAATTTTCATACAAAACACAAAGACACCCTCCTAAATAATAACAGGCCATATTCTCTTATCATGCTTGTCCTTTCTTTGCGCTCATATTTCTCTTGTAGTTTGCATCGAATCAACTCACTTCTCCTCCAGCCACACCAATGGTTGAATCCTAAGATCCTAACTTTCTTCCTTTGATAACCTTCCCTCAGATAGGATATGATATGATGGTACTTTCAAATTCAGTTGGTAATATGGGATGCAATCCATATCATAAGAAATATGGAGTTTGCTTAGTGGTTATCTTTTTAGTTGTCATATATGCATACAAAGCTTTAGGTAACTTCATGTCCCCACTGTAGGCATAATCGATTGTCTCATTATTCAAAATTTTATGAAGTAATCCATTTACCTTCTCTGTCAACCCATTTGCTTTTGGATTGTAAGGAGTCATCGTCCAATGTTTTATTTGAAAATACTTTGTTAACACTTCCACAAGTGAGCTCAAAAAATGAGTTCCTTGGTCACTGACCAATTCCAAAGGACATCCATATCTAGAGATCATGTTTCAAAAGACAAAATCTGCTATCATTTCCACATTTCCTTTCCAAGTTGCCTCAGCCTTCACCATTTTAGTAGCATAATCAATGCATACTAAAAAATAAGTTTTTTAATTAGTCAAGTGACCATTTGAGTCGGACCCACAAAATCAATACCCCATTTCTCAAATGGAAACAATGGCAAAATTGGTCTCAAGGGCCATTGAATAATAGAGGTCAATTTCACTATTCTCAAACAAGCATCACAACTTCTAATATGTGCTTGTGTATCTTTATACATCATAGGTCACCAATACCCTACTAAAACAATTTTCTTCACTATGTTCTTCAAGTCATAATGTCCTCTTGATGGTTTTGAGTGTAGGGATTCTATTTCTCCCCCTACCTTGTAGGCTTCCTTACTTGTATAGTATATGTGAATCCTTGCAATAGCAAAATCCAACATGCAATTCACCTTGACAAGTACACTTTCTTCACTAAATATTGCAGCATAAATGATCCACATGGAAACACACTTGTATCCCAACAATTAGTGTCAAAACTTCTTACAAGCATACACTATTTTGAGTGCTTATCTTTCCATAGTGGTATAATTTTTCTTTGCAGCCAACAATTGTTTGTTGGCATAATAGTTAGGATAGTCTTTCTTCTTTTCATCCTTTTGATTCAAGACTACTCCAATTGCCATGGACAAAGTATACACATATACATTAAAAATTACGTCCCAATTTAGAGCCCCCATAATTGGTGCTTCCACTAGTTTCTTCTTCAATGTTTGGATGGTCTCTTCTTGCTTTGTCTTGCATAGATAGTCTTTTTACTTCTTTAAAAACTTTGTTAAAGGTGCAGCCAACATTGCATAATTGGCCATAAATTTTTTGTAATAATTGACATGACCCAAGAAGGATCTTAGCTCCTATATATTTTTGGGAGATTCTAAGGTTGCTATAACCTTCACCTTCTTAACATCAACTTCATTGCCTCAGCTTGACACTTGATGCTCCAACAAAATTCCTTCTGTCCTAGCAAAGAAACACTTCTTTGGGTGCGAAAAGACAAGCCAACAACACAACACCTATCAAATGTTTGACAAAGGTACTCTAGATGCACCTCTCTTTGTCCAAACACACAAAAGTCATCAATAAAGACCTCCACAAACTTCCGTAGGAAGTCCTTAAAAATCATATTCATCATTTACTAGAATGTAGTAGGAGCATTACACAACCCGACGGGCATTTAGTTATAGGCATAGGTACTCCAATTGGCAGTCAATGTCCTTGTCTTCCTCCCAAATGGATACTTGATTATAGTGTGAAAATCCTTCAAGAAGTTGTAGCAAGGGTGACCTACTACTTGGTCTAGAATTGTATCAATGAATGTCAAAGGATGATGATTCTTCTTGGCTACTACATTTAGTTTGTAAACATCTTGGCACATCTTGAGTCTTTCCTATCTTCTTCTTTGGAACAATGACAAATGGAGAGACCCATTCCATGCTCAAGATTGGAAAAACAATTCATGCTCCCAAGTACTTATCAAACTTTGGGTTCAATTGGTATTGGCATTGCCAAACTAAGACTGCACCTTCTACTAAATCAATACAATGCTCCACAAATTTTTTGGGAATTCTTAGCATCTGCTCAATAGACCAGGCAAATACATCCTTGTACTTTATAAACAAGACAATGTAATCTGCTTCTTCTTTGGAAGTGATTTTCTTGGATATCTTTAGTACTTTTCCTTCCTCCAAAACAACATCTTGACATTATTGGGTCAGATGACTCCTTCCACATGGTTGAATCGGCTCAGTCTGAGTCAAGTGGAGTTGTAACTCCTTGCCTCCAAATCATTGCTGCTTGAGGGCACATCATATAGGTTTTCATCTTTGATGTCCACTTCATAGCAATCCAAATACTTTACCTAGACTTCTTGGTCTGAGTCTTCCAAAGAAAAAGAAGATGAATCATCAAATTGGTCTTCATTTACAGACAAAGTAGTTTCCTTGAGGTGAGGAACCTTCACCTAATTGACTATCACCAAAGGGTGATCTTTAGATATAGTATCCTTGAACCTCAGCTTCTATTGATGCTAGTCTACCACAATATGTGCACTATATAACCAAGGTATTCCAATCAACAATGGATAACCAGTTTTGGTCATTGGTCTAAGTACAATATAATTGAGTTTGAAAAGTACTTCTCCAATAGTGGTCATTATATTGGGCAACATGCCCAAAGGTTGATGCTTAGACTGATCTGCAAATTTTAGGATTCAGGGTGTTGGTTTGAAGGTATGGAATGCAATTTCAGTATCCTTAACAACCTTGACTCGGGCCATAACAGCCAAGAAGATACACTTGCAAATGGTTATGTTGTATGACGATAATTGAAAAGTGACAAGAGTAATGCATGCAAAAAAGGTGATTCTTGACTGGAGTTTGACTAAAGAATGATGGTGAATCAAAAGAGTAGAAAATCAAGACTTTGTCAAGGAGAAGCTGAAATTGTGAAAGATTACCTTGAACCTTTGTGTAGCTTTGAGAATTGGGTTATAATTGATAATTGAATCATAGGATTCTTGTATATAAAGCCAAGTACAATAAGAAACACAATGTAGTTGAAGGGAGTGGTTTTGGGCATCTTGGTCCAAAACCTTGTCATTAGGAGAGTTGATATGGTAGTAAGGTTCAAAGTCTTGAATCAGCTTTGGATTAGTTTCTTAGCATGAAACTTGAATCTGAGTTTTCCAAGGTTCATGACTGAGATTGCAGCTAGCAATTATGAGGATGGTATGTAACACCCATTTGTGCATGTATGTACTATTGTGATATTTAGTTTGGTTTCATAAGTACTTGAGAGATATTATTTATATAGGGATAGAGGATGGTTCTAAATTAGTCATGATTAGCTAGAGTTAGTCATAGCTAAGATAGAGGGAACCTTACTTTAGAGGAAATGGAAAAGATGAGCACCACTAGTTTGGATTCTAGTGTGTTGACTTGGTATTATTCCTAGGTGTTTGATTTAAGGAAAGAGTTGAAAACTCTTGGGCCCAAAAGCCTTTTTTTTTGGATTCTTCTATAGTCCAAGGATAGCCTATGTAAAGGAATCCTTCACTTCGTGGTTAGGTTAAGATAAGACTAATATGCTTAGGAGAATATTCCCATGAGTATGGATATTCTCTTAGCTTTTTGACTTTATTTGACTTTTAGCCTAGTACTCCAATAATTAGTATCTTTGGTGTGTAACTATTTCACAAGTATATAAACTAGGGGCGAGGAGGTACTCATCATCCTTTCATTTGCAACTCTCTCTCTCTTTCTCTCATTGAGTTCTCTAGTGAGCAATGACTTGAGTCTTGGACTGCTAGCCTTAGAGGAGTATGATGGAGTTGTGGTTCTTTGCCTTCTTAGTCCATGGTGCACTACCATAATAACCACTAGAGGTTCATCCTAAGTGAGAGACATGCCGGCTCATAGCTCTTTCTACATGCTCTTGTCATTGATGGTCTCTTTCTTCCAACAAACAAATAAGATGCTCTACTTGTTACTGCATAGCAATGATAACTTTGGGCTTTGTACCATAGCTATTACTCTATCAAATTACCTACAATTATCTAAGTTAATACATATATGCAACACATCTACCGTTCTCCATAAGTTACAATTGGAATTATCAAGGGTTCATCGGACAAGGTGATTGTACTCAAAAAGTTCTACCCAAAGTATAAGATGATGAACTATGTGAAATGATGTTTGGGAAGCACATGGATACAAAAATTCCAAGGGGTTGGAGGAAATAAATTTGGTGGTCCATAAATTCCATATATCCCATTCTTGCTCTTATACCAATGTAAAAAACCAAGGAGAGAAATAGGAAATGGAAGACCAGAGTGAAAGATCACATTAGGACTCTTGAATGAGGTAAACTTTAAATATCTTGCATGAGCATGGGCTTGGTATTTGTAGGGAACATATCAGGCTCTTGGGGAGCTTCCTAAAGGCTACCTTCTTAGAGTGCAAGTTAAGTTAATTGGGAAGCTTCTTGAGAAGCTTCCTTTTAGAAGTTGCCTACTTGGCATGCAAGCTAAGCTAGCTAGGAAGCTTCCCACAAAGCTTCCCCCTAGAAGTTTCTGTGGTGCCCACATTTTTTGTTTTTTTCTAAAATAAAGGAGAAGAAGTGTATAGAGAAGTCGGATTGCACCTGTATGGCCAAAGAAGATGAAGAAAAGTGTCTTCGGGGTGAAACCCGAAGTAAAGTGACTTCGGGTCATAAGGCGAAGTACTCTGAAATGCCGTGTCAGCATACAATACGAAGTAAATTGTCTTTGGCTCGGGGGGAGCTCAACCCGAGGCAAAGACAGTCTAACAACCTCTCATCGGGGCGAGAAGTTCAAGAAGGGGCCGTTTCAAAATTGGCGGCTCATATGTGCAAAGGTGGGGTGACAGTGACAGGTGCATGCCGGAGGTGTGATTTCTCGGTAGAAACTCAAAGCGATGGAAGACGAAGAAGTGCAACTCTATAAAAATCAAAATTGCAACGACAAAATGTCGAGCAATTTTCCTTCGCCGTTGAGGAGTTGTCTTGCAGGTGATCGGGGAAAGGGAAATAGAGTTGGACTCGTGTTAGTACGTAAGGGAGAAGTCGAGAGAGAAAAATCGAGAGACCGAAAGAAAGCAGAAGAGATGGGAGGAGGGAAGAAGAACTCCAAATTTGCAGTGAGAAATCATGCAATTTGGAGATTAGATATAGTAGCGAGGATCGAAGTCTTGAGCCGACTTCAGATCACTTTTCTGGCATGGAACTAGAACGTAAGTTTTCCAGGATTCATGACAGAAATCATCGAGAGTAAATGTCTCGATGGTCCCGAGGAAGAAGGGAAGAGAGGAAATCCGGCTTGCTGGACAGAGTTGGATTGGAGACTCGTACTCGGGAAGGAGGCAGGCTCAGAGCAGGGAGCCACGTTCTTGGGGAAAGGAGAGATAGCCCAAGAAACGCAGGAGGTGAGAGATGCCTTCTCGTCGAAGAGGACAAAGAATGGGTATAAAGTTGAGAGCTATAAGGACCCAGTAAGGAGAGGAATTGTGAGTGCACTAATGGCCCTCCTGAAGCCGGAGAGAACTACCTATGTGATGAAACATCAAGCGGTGTTCTTTCACAAGTTATTTGCAAGAGAATCGATAAATTGGGCAAGGTGCTTTCACAGAAGAACGAGGCAGATGGTGTGGAATCTGCGGGATAAGTCGCCTCCACACTACATCATACCATTTGCGGCCCATTTTTACCTCAGGTTAAATCTGCTCAATGTGGCGGAGCGTAATCGAATGGTGTCTCATTTCCATCCTGATTTGAGAAGAGAAGTCGACGCGGAGGAGCAGCAATACATTCTCCAAATCCGGAGCACAGACAATTACTACGCGAAGACAAGGAAGAACGTAGAGGTCATTGAAAGTACCCCAACAAAGAAGAGAACTCGGCAAGCAGAAGCCAAAGAAAACAAGAAACCTCGGAAAATGCAGAAAAATAACCCGAGGCAAGGAATGGTGGTGATTGAGTCAGAAGATGAAGACTCAAAAGGCAAAGCCGAGCTCAAGACAGAGGACTCGGACCGTGAGGAGGAACCTGAGCTGACATTGCAAAGTGGAGATACGAGCAGTGACAGTGAGGAAGGAGGAGAGATAACATCGGTACCAGTGGCTGAAGAATACAAAGAAGAAATGCAAGCCGAAGTAGAAACCGAAGACAATGCGGCGCTGGAAGATGAAGTACTAGTGTGTGAGGAGAAGAAGATCGCAGTACAGCGAGGAATTTGCTTGAGACGTAAGGTGAAGTGTGAAGCGAGACCGAGTAGAGTGAAGGAAGAGGTAGAAGGAAGCTCGGGCAGTGAGGCATCGATTCCAATACAAAGACTCCAGAGAAGAAGGCGAGTATTGGGAGAACACGAGGAAAGAAGAGAGACCACTCCGCGGGAGGACAAAGGTATCAGTAATGGAGTAGATTACCTGCAGATGGTAGTATGCCCGCTGTTGGTCAAGATGGAGAAGAAGAAGAAGGAGATGCAGTCTACTTGTCCAGAGGTAAAGACTGTGTTGCAAGTCTTATCAAGATTGGAAGAAGACTCAGAGTTAAAGAAGAGTATAACCCGAGGAGAGGAAGAGAGAGAAGTACTGCGAGCAGAAGCAGTCAAGAGGAGTCAGGTAATCAAAGACCTGAAGAGAGAAGTGAGTTATCAAGAAGATCTTGCGAGGAAGAGTGACATTGCAAGGGAGAGACAGGTAGCGGAGCATGAAATCTTGAAGCAACAGTTTGCTGATTCAAGAGTCGAACTCATCCATGCTATGGCGAGGGTAGCATCAAAGGATCAAGAGCTCGATAGAGTGATGGAGAGTATGGAGGAGAAGAAGCAACTCTGGCAGCGAGAGTTGGCTACGAGATATAGAGAAGAAGAGAGATTACGAGACTTACTTCGTAATCAGGAAGAGAAGGTTGCACAGAAGGAGAAAGAGAATGAAGCGGTGAAGGCCAAATTCGAAGAAGAATTGGCGATGTACAGAGAGGAATGGCTCGCAGATCGGGAACGTGAACGCAAGACAAGATTGGAGCCATTGAAGGAAATTGTCCTCAGAGTAAACGCGATGTTGAGTACAGAGGCCAGCGTTCAAATTGAGGAGACAAGATTGCACGAGTTAAAACTGTTGGTGCAGGAAACGAGGCGAAGACAAGCGAAAGATACAGATTTGAATGCCTTGTTGATTAAATTGAGAACTCGTGTAGATAGGAAGGTCTTAGAAGTAGAAGACAATATGGCGATAAGATTAGACTAAGTGAGAATAGAGTTGGAAAAGCTTCGGCAGGATGTTAAAGCAAAACCCGAAGTAGATAACATCGGGATCCAAATGTCTTCAGATTTGCCCTCAGAGACATTAGAGAAGAGTGGGTCGAAGGATGAGGAGTTAGATAGATTACCCGCTAGTGCAATTTCAGATCAAGAAAGAGAATTGCTGGATCTGGTAGAAGATGTAGGAGATGTGAAACCCGAGGAAAATGTAGTAGGAAGTAACATTACTTTGGGTTCAGGGTTGAAAGCCAAGGAAGAAGTAGACATCGGATCAGATTAGTAACCGATTTGAGATTTGAAGGGGCAGATATGAAGAGGTGCATTGTCATTTTGGATCTGCAGGTTAGAACAGTTGTTGTAGAACGGTATAGTTGTTAGAACTGTCGATTGCTTCACTATTTAAGAGTGGCATTTGCAGGAAATTGTTGTTCAGTGCTCATTATTTCTGAGAATAGATAAAGCAAAGTGCTGTGAAGTAGTGCTCGTCGCTTGAGCTTGATTCCGAGTATCAACTTTGTAATTGTGTTTGTGAATGTTTGGAGAAATTCGAAGTGCAAGTCAGAGTGCTTGTTGGATGTTAGATTCCACAGCCTTGATCTTCATTCTGTGTGTTTGATCCTGAGTGAAGTGCAATCGAAGCAATGCCTTGACAGATCTGAGAGGAATTGTATTGTTGGTAGTATTCTGTGTTTGTGAGTGCAGTGCGAAGTTGATGTGAAGCAATTTCAATCAAGGAAGTTGTGCCTTCAGTGGAGGAGTGGAACACAATTCTGAGGCGAAGTCGTTTTGCAGTGAAGTGCCATTTTTGGGAGAGCCTGAATCATCACAATCAAGATTGTTTGGAAATAATTGATGGAGTTGTGATTAAGGAGTGTGAATTTGTGACAAGACCGCTAGTCAGTGCTTGTTACTCTCTTCTGGGTGTGGTTTCTACCTGAGCGACTAAAGAAGAACTCAAGAAGAACTGAAATTGTTACTTTGCTTTGTATTTGGACATTTCTGACTCGTATCTCTGCGGGAACAAACTTTACTTACCCGATTACCACAAAAGTGATATTTGCCGGGTTGTCACAGTTTCCTACTTGGTATACACATTACTTGATACTTGGAAGGTACCAAGAAACTCCTTAAAAGCTCCATAGATTTTATAGAACATCCCTAGAATTCTTGGCTTATTTGGCCTATTTGCTACCTCGTTAGTCTTGACTAACTTGTATACTAACTCCATATTGTTATATCATAGGCCCTTTAGAATATGTAGTTCTAATTATATTGGCTTTCACACTCAGCCTAGAGGTCTTGGGTTTACAAGTTTAGACTTGTGAATATAAGGTTTGGGATCCATGTACAACACTCACTCTCTCAATCTTTCTACCAAGATACCAATTCCCAATTTGAGGTCTAAAAGGATTGAGTTCTCCCATAAGAGAGGATGGTTTTCTCAATCCATTTACCTTGTATACCTTGGCTCAAGTTACAGCTCATACACATCTCCTCCTCTATTTGGGGAACACCCAAGTATCATACTCCATCTTCACAAGATGTTATGTCATATAGCCTTCATATTTAGTATGTATATTCCTACCCACAAAGGTACCCCTTCTTTATCTATATGATAGCACCATATGCCACACTTTTAGCACTCTATCAGGGCCATGTATACTCTTACAATTATCAGATGAGTGGTTTAACTATATATAGTTCTTCTCATAGCCATGTGAAGTTGTGGCCTCATATTATACACCGGAAACATACCTAAGTGTATGGGCAATAGTGGCCACTTGATTGGCTGATAGATTCTTACACAAGGGTTTTCCTTTCATATTGGCACCTATCATGATTGTCAATTTTGAGACCTATGCATTCCAAACATATCTTTGGTTGGCTCATGACCTACTACCAAGTCCTACATGCAGAGCACTTCTAATTTGTTTACTTTGTATCTCTAGATTCTAGGAAGATTCAAGCGGATCTTAGTCAACATATGCATATCCTTACTAGCATCCTTATTCATATTCATATTCATATTCATCCTTACTCGTATCCTTACTAGCATCCTTATTGATTTGTTGTTCTTAATAGAGATAGGATTCTCTCTTGCAAAGGGAACAGATCTAGAGCTTGGCTTCACACCTCTCTATTCATTGAGGACTTTTGGTTCACTTTTGAGGTGTTTACCATGGCCTCTCCTTACAATTGGGATTACAACATCCTACACTTTTAAAGTGTCTAGACTAGTGCACATGCAATTCTACATACAACACACATGACATCCACATTTTATACTATACTATAAGAGGGGAGTCTACCAAAGTCCATGATGCCATCCAAGATACGTAGGCTATGACAACCCGGCAAATATCACTTTTGCGGTAATTGGGTAAGTAAAGTTTGTTCACGCAGAGATACGAGTCAAAATTAGTCAAATACAAAGCAAAGTAACAATTGCAGTTCTTCTTGGTTGCGTCTTTAATCTCTCAGGTAGAAACCACACCCAAAAGAGAGCAACAAGCACTGATTTGCAGTCTTGTCACAAATTAACACTCCATAATTACAACTCCATCAAATCTTTCCAAACAATCTTGATTATGATGATTCAGGCTCTCCCAAAAATGGCACTTCACTGCAAAATGACTTCAACTCAGAATTGTGTTCCACCCCTCCATTGAAGGCACAACTTCCTTGATCTAAATTGTTTCACATCAACTTCACATTGCACTCACAAATGTAGAATACTACCAACACTACAATTCCTCTCAAATCTGTCAAGGCATTGCTTTGATTGCACTTCACTCAGAATCAAACACACAGAATGAAGATCAAGGCTGTAGAATCCAACATCCAACAAGCATACTGACTTGCACTTCAAAATTCTCCACACACTCCCAAACACAATCACAAAGTTGAAACTTGGAATCAAGCTTAAGCAACAAGCACTTCTTCATAGCACTTTGCTTTATCTATTCTCAGAATTATGAGCACAAAACAACTTTTCTCTGCAAATGCTACTCTTAAGTAGTGAAGCAATAGACAGTTCTAACAACTATACCGTTCTACAACAACTCTTCTAACCTGCAAATCTGAAATGACAATGCTCCTCTTCATATTTGCCTCTTCAAATCTCAAAATTTTTACTAATCCGATCCGATGTCTACTTCATCATCAGCTTTCAAACCCGAACCCAAAGTAAATTTACTTCATACTACTTTGTCTTTGGGTTTCACAACTTCTAATTCTTCTACCAGATCCAACAACTCTCTTTCCTGATCTGAAATTCCACTAGTGGGTAACTTATCTTACTCCTTATCTCACAACCCACTCTTCTCTAATGTCTCTATTGCTAACTCTAAAGTCATCTGCACTCCTATTTCATCTACTTCGAGTTTGGCTCTAACTTCACTAGATATAATCTAATCAAGATATTATCTTCTACCTCTAATATCTTCCTATCTACACGAGTCTTGAGACTTATCAACAATGCGTTCAAATCAATGTCTTTTGCCTGTCTTTGCCTTGTCTCCTGCACCAACAATTTCAACTCGTTCAGCCTTGTTTCTTCAATCCAAATGTTGGCCTTTGTACTTAACATTGCGTTCATCCTGAGGACAATCTCCTTCAATGGCTCCAATTGCATTTTTCTTTCTTGCTCCTGATCTGCAAGCCAATCCTCCCTGTACATTGCCAACTTTGCTTTGAACTTGGCTTTCACCATTTCTTTCTCCTTCTCCTTCTATACAATCTTCTCCTCCTGATTATGAAGTAACTCTTGTAACCTCTCTTCTTCCCTATACCATACTGCTAATTCCCTTTGCTAGATTTGTTTCTTCTCTTCTATGCTCTCCATGACTCTATCGAGCTCTTGTTCCTTCGCTGCTACCCTCGCCATAGCATGGATAAGTTCTACTTTTGAATCAGCAAACTGCTGCTTCAAAATCTCATACTCTGCTACTTGTCTCTCCCTCGCTATGTCACTCTTCCTAACAAGCTCCTCTCAATATACCACTTCTCTCTTCAAGTCTTCAATTACCTGAGTCTTCACTACTGCCTCCGCTCGCAGTACTTCACTTTCCTCCTCACCTCGGGTTATGATCTTCTACAACTCTGAGTTCTCTTCTTCTAATCTTGATAAGACCTGCAAAACAGTCTTCACTTCTAGACAAGTTGACTACATTTCCTTCTTCTTGTGCTCCAATTTCACCAACAGTGGACACATGATCTCCCGCATGTACTCCACTCCATCACTTGCAACTACCTCCTCTTGCATCGCAATCTCCCTTCTCACTTCTTGTTCACCCGCTACTTGCCTTTGTCTTTGCAGTCTTTGTATCGGAATTGATGCCTCGCTTCTCGAGCTTTCATTCACTTCTTCTTTTGCCTTACTCGGACTTGCCTCACACTTTGCCTTGCATCTTGAGCAAACTCCCCTCTGAATCGCAGACTTCTGCTCTTTGGCCTCAGGTATTTCATCCTCCAACTTTGTGTTGTCCTTGGCCTTGATCTCCGCCTGCACTTCTTCTTCCTCCTCTGCAGCAGCTGGCACCAACGCCATTTCTCCACCTTCGTTGTTGTCGTTACTTGTATCTCCACTTTGTAGCATTAGCTCGGGTTCCTCCTTGCACTCCAAGTCTTCGGACTTGCACTCGGCTTCACCCCCCGAGTCTTCATCTTTTGACTTGATCACCACCATACCTCACCTCGGGTTTCCTCTCCTGGTCTTCCGAGGTTTTGTCTTGTCTTCGGCTTCGGCCTGCCGACTTCGCTTCTTTGATTGTGGAGTACTCGCTTCTATCTACATGTTCTTCCTCATCTTCTTGTTGTACTTGTCTGTGCTTTGGATTTGAAGGATGTATTGTTGCTCCTCTACATCAACTTCTCTTCTTAAGTTGGGATGGAAATGCGACACCATTTGAGTTTGCTCCGCCAAGTTGAGCAAATTGACCCCAAGGTAAAAGTTTGTTGCAAACGGCATGATGTTATGTAGAGGTGACTTATCCCACAAATTCCACACCATTTTTCGCGTCCTTCCATGGAAGCACCTCGCCCAATTGATTGGTTCTCTTGCAAAAAATTTGTGAAAGAACACCGCTTGGTATTTCATCACATATGTCATTCTCTCCGGCTTCAAGATGGCCATGAGAGCACTCATGATCCCCCTCTTGACATGATCTTTATAGCTCTCCACTTTATATCCATTCTTTGTCCGCTTTGACAAGAATGCATCTCTTACTTCTTGGGTTTCTTTGGCTATCTCTCCCTTCCCCAAGAACTTGGCACCATGCTTTGCGCCTGCCTCTTGTCTGAGTACTAATCTCCAATCCGACTCTGTCCAGCGAGCCGGATTTCCTCTCTTCCCTTCTTCCTCGGGCCCATTGAGACACTTGCTATCAATGATCTCAGTCATGAAACCTGGAAAACTAACATTCCAATTCCATGCCAAGAACGTAATCCAAAGTTGGCTCAAGACTTTGATTCTTGCTATTACGTCTTACCTCCAAATCGCATGATTCCTCACTATGAATTTGGAGTTCTTCTTTCCTCCTCTCATCTCTTATGCTTTCTCACTATCTCTTGGTTTCACTCTCTTGACTCCTCCCTTACACACTTGCGCGTCTTCAACTCTATTTCCCTTCCCACAATCACATATAGGACAACTTCTCAACGGCAAAGGAAAATTGCTTGACATTGCTTTGTTGTGAGCCTGATATTTTATAGAGTTGCACTTTCTTTGTCTCTCTTCAATTTGAGTTTCTACCAAGAAATCACACCTCTTGCATGTGCTTGTCACTGTCAATTGTACTTCACGCGTATGGGCCACCGGTTTTGAATGGTCCCTTTTTGAATTTCTCACCCCGACAAAAGTTGTTAGACTGACTTTGCCTTGGGTTGAGCTGCCCCCAATACAAAGACTCCTTACTTTGGGTTGTATGCTGACAGGGCATTTCAGAGTACTTTGCCTTATGACCCAAAGTTACTTTACTTTGGGTTTCATCCCAAAGACTCTTTTCTTTGCCTTCTTCAGCCATACAGGCGCAATCCGACTTCTCTATACACTTCTTCTTCTCTATTTTGAAAAAAAAAAATTGTGGGCACCCCTCAAATGTGAGCATCCCTGCAAACATAGACCTTGGGTGTCTTAGAGACTTCCGAGTCTATGGTCCAATATCTCTGAACTCTCCACCCGTTTACTCAAGTGGCGAAAGGATCACCCTCTAGGTCTACAAGCTGCATGGACCCATTTTCATAAAGATGAAGAACTCGATAGGGACCCATCCACCTCAAATGCAACTTGCCTGGAAAAAATATTTGGCGATTGTCATATAACAAAACCAAATCTCCATCATGTACAGCCACAGGCTTGATACACTTATCATGCCTGACTTTCCTCTGTGCTTGTACTTCCTTCATGGTTTGCATTGCATCATTTCTTTTCTCTTCTAACCACATCAGTTGATGAATCCAAAGATCCTGACTTTCTTCCTCCGATAGTCATTCTTTGCAAAGAATTTGATATGTCGGTACTTCAAATTCAACTGGGAGTATGGGATGCAAGCCATATATCAAGAAGTATGGAGTTTTTTTGGTTGTTATCTTTTCTATCGTTTGATATGCCCACAATGCGGCTGGTATTTTTTTATCCTTGTCATAGGCATAATTGATAGTCACCTTATTCAAAATTTTGCAAAGTAACCCATTTGCCTTTTTTGTTAAGCCATTTGCTTTTGGATTATAAGGATTAAACGTCCTCCGATGTTTAATCTGAAAGTACTTGGTTAATGCCTCCATTACAGAGTTCAAAAAGTGTGTTCCTTGGTCACTGACCAATTCCAGAGGACACCCATATTGGGAGATGATGTTTTGAAAGAAAAATTCTGTCACAGTTTCAACATCATCTCTGCGAGTTGCTTCAGCTTCAACCATCTTGGTAGCATATTCAGTGCAAACCAGAATGTATTGCTTTCTTGTGACTTTGGTCACTAGTTGAATGGGACCCACAAAATCAATCCCCCATTTCTCAAATGGGGCCAAAGGCAAAATTGGTCTCAAAGGCCATTGAGAAGTAGCCGTCGGCTTCCCTGTTCTTTGACAAGCATCACAGCTTCGGATATGAGCATGCATGTCTTTGTACATTGTAGGCCACCAATACCCTGCCAAAAGAATTTTCTTTACAATTTTCTTCAGACCATAGTGTCCTCCTGATGCTTCGAAGTGTAAAGACTCAAGCACTCCTCCCACTTCATATGACTCCAAGCATCACCAAAGTACTTCGTCTTTGCCCATCTTAAATAAAATCCTGTGTTTGAGCTGGTACGGCCCCATTTTCCTGAGAAAGACTGCCCTCTGCTCCGGGTCCATCCCTTCAGGACAATGGAAAGTATGCAGATAGTGGTATTCTGCTGCATACCTCGTACTTCACATTGCTGATAATTGATACAACTCTTTGTCAGGGAACCGATCATCAATTTCACACTCTTGGTCTTGAGTTTCTAACCAAGACAGGAAGTCCACATTCAAATGTTAAGCTCCTTTCCTTACTTGTACAGTATATGTGAATTCTTGTAACAACAAGATACATCTTGCAATTTGCCTGGATAAATCTGCCTTCTTGACCAAATGTTGCAATGCATAATGATCAACATAGAAGACAAAATCAGATCCCAACAGATAATGGCAAAATTTCTTGCAGGCATACACCATTCCGAGTGCTTCTCTTTTAGTCGTCAAATAATTCTTTTCAGATACTAAAAGTTGTTGGCTGGCATAGTACACCGGGTAGTCCTTCTTCTTTTCATCCTTCTAACTTAAGACAACTCTGATGGCCATGGACAAAGTGTCCACATATACATGAAAAGGGACATCCCGGTTCGGGGCCCTCCTAATTGGTGCTTCAACCAGTTTCTTCTTCAACACCTGGAAAGCTTCTTCTTGATTTGCTTCCCACAGATAGTCTTCGGATTTCTTCAGAAGCTTTGTAAGTGGTGCAGCAAGCACCGCATAATTTGATACAAATCGTCTATAATATCCGACATGTCCCAAGAAGGCTCTCAGCTCCCGGATGTTCTTCGGGGATTCCAAAGCTGTGATTATTGTAACCTTCTTGATATCAACTTCAATACCTCGGCTTGATACCCAATGCCCCAAAAGAATCCCCTCCTTCATTGCAAAGAAGTATTTCTCCGGGTGTAATGACAAGCCGGCAAAACGACACCTTTCAAAAGTTTGGCAAAGGTAATCTAAATGTACATCTCTTCGCCCAAACACACAAAAATTTGCACAAGAAATCTTTGAAGATTGATCTAGACACTCATTGGGGTTGATGACTCCTTCAACGTGGCTTACTCGGCTTAACCCGAGGTGAGCTGCCATCAAACCTCCTTCCTCCAAGTCAGGTTCACCTAAGGCAAGGTCATATGGATCTTTGCCTTCAACCTCCACCTCGTAGCATTCCAAATAGTTAACTTGGACTTCGTCTTTGGATTCGTCTGAGGACGAAGACGATGACTCTTTGGATTTGTCCTCCTCAGCCGACGAACTTGTTTTCCCGGGTTGGGGAACTTTTGTCCAACTCACCGTCACCAGCTTTTGATCTTCGGATGTTATGTCCTTGAATATTAACTTCTGCTGATGCCAATCCACCACAACTTGGGCATTGTACAACCAGGGTCTTCCAATCAACAGAGGGTAACCAGTTTTTGTCACTGGTGGCAACACAATGTAGTTCAACTTGAAGGGAACCCCTCCAATGATTGTGGTTATGTTTGACAGCATGCCCAAAGGCCGTCTCCTGGTTTGGTCTGCAAATTTCAGCACTCAGGGTGTTGGCTCAAACGTATGATACCCGAGTTGATTTGCAGTATCTTTGGTCATGATGTTCACACCCAACCCCAAATCAATGGGTATCGATGTGATCATGCACCCTACAATCTCCGCGTCTACCTCGGGAGATCCCAAATCTTCTTGTTCAATACAATAGATAGCAAGCAAGTCCTTCTTTGACATTGACCTCACCTTCTTGAGTGCCAAATTCAGCTGCTTCTTGTACAGCTTGTTATCTTCCCACAATTGCTTGAATGTAATGTTGGCATTTGTGGCTACCAGATCTGCTACAATATTGTATTGGGGTACTCCTCCCAATTTGACCGTCTTTGCCTTCGGCTTTGGGTCTAAAGTCTCTCCATGTTCCATCTTGACTTTAGGATGCTTCAAAATGGTGACAGGATTGCTAGTGGCCCACCCTGGCTTGGATCAGACCCTTTACTTCAGATCAGATGTCCGCCAGAAAAACTGGAGACTGCATCTTTGTCTCCTCTTCCAAACTCACTTCCCAAGTCCTGAGCAATGCCTCCTTTAGTTCTTTCTGCAAGGCTTTAGCTTTGGCTTTTGCAAGGATCTTCTCCTCCTTGGCAGAAAGAATCACCTTTGGGCACAGTCTCTTCGCCTTTCAGGAAGACGACAAGGTCGTACCCAGTTCTTTGGGATCACGCTTCTTCTTACTGGAGTGTGTCTCAACCTTCAAAATTTCAAGGTCCAACCATTCTCCTTCCGAGGCCGGACTCCCTTCTTGAGGTCTTTCCTCCTCAAGCGTGATACAATTTACATTTGTATCTCCCTTTGCCTGAATTGCTGCATGCTATGTAACACCCATTTGTGCATGTGTGTGGTATTGTGATATTTAGCTTGGTATTACAAGTACTTAAGAGATATTATTTATATAGAGATAAAGGATGGTTCTATATTAGTCATGGTTAGCTAAAGTTATTCATAGCTAAGATAGAGGGGACTTTACTTTAGAGGAAGAAGAAAAGATGAGCACCACTATTTTGGATTTTAGTGTGTTGACTTGGTATTATTCCTAGGTGTTTGGCTTTGAGGAAAGAGTTGAGAACTCTTGGGCCCGCAAGCCTTTTTGTTTTGGACTCTTCTTTAGTCCAAGATAGCCCATGTGAAGGAATCCTTGACTTAGTGGTTGGGTCAAGATAAGACCACATGCTTAGGGGAATATGCCCATGTGAATGGATATTCCTTTCTACTTTTTGACTTTACCTGACTTTTAGTCTAGTAACTTGAGTTACTACGGTAATTAGTAACTTTGGTATGTAACTATTTCACAAGTATATAAACAAGGGGTGAGGAGGTACTCATCATCCTTTCATTTGCAACTATCTCTCTCTCATTGAGTTCTCTAGTGAGTAATGTCTTGAGTCTTGGAGTGTTAGCCTTGGAGGAGTATGATGGAGTTGGGGTTCCTTGCCTTCTTAGTCCATGGTGCGCTACCATAATAGCCATCAGAGGTTCATCCTGAGTGAGAGATAGTCCGGCTCACATTTTTGGTTCCATTGTCGGGACCTCTCTAGAAGGCAAGATAATGTTCCGTGTTCAATTCTACATTAGGCAAAAGGAGGCTATGAGAGCTCACTTGGAGAGGACATTAGGAGAGGAGAGGGTTGAACTTATGTTAGAGAACCAAGATCCATTTGTATACCCTGTAGTTCATTATGATGTCTTTGAGGTGATTTTGTACGTCTTGTACACATGAGAGGAATTGGAGAGATTGTGTGAGGTGGATTGCAGGTTTTGGGGATTAAGGTGATTTTGGGCAAAATCTCAAGTTTGAGATCTGGACTTGAAATTTCTACACATGATAGCTTGGGTTATCTTTCAGTTAGCACACTTGAATTTATTGTGAGAGCTACTATGCGCACTGGGCTAGAATTTTTGAAAATTGATAGGGTAAAGTGCTCCCGCAACTGCATGCTCTCTGGAAAACTGTACAGAGTCTGCCATTTCTTCAATTTTCAGTGAATTCTCCTGAAAATTTCCAAGAAAGTTAAGTGCATTGTATCCTACTTTCTGCCAAACAAATTAGAGAGATATCATTCTTGTGCACAGAGAAATGAGTTTTTGAAGTGAGGGGGGTGGTTTTGAGACCAAATCTGAAATATGTGTGCTGAATAGAAAAGTGTCTAGGCCAAATGGCTTGATGAAAAGATCTGAAATTTTGTAGGGAGGGATGCCCTAAAATTGTGATCAAGTGTGAAAAAATTCAGAGGACTGTGATATACTTGTTGGGAGATTTGAGTGACATTGTGAGGAAGGGTCAATTCTGCAGAGTGAAGATCTCATGCATGAAGAGTTTGAGATCAACAAAAAGCATGTTTGAGTGTTTAGATTCATCTTGGGAACATGGAGGGTCATCAAGAGTGGAATTGAAACCATGCAAGGTTCCCCAAGGGTTTGAGGTGATTGTAGGGGTGGATTTGAGGAAAAGAGAGTTTACAATAGAATTTGAAGAGAGTGTTGAGAGGATCCAAAAACCTATCCAAAAACCACTTGGAGGAAAGAGTGAGTCTAAGTGTTTTCTATGTGGAGAGAAGGGACATAAGCCAAGTTCATGTCCATTGAACTTTGAGAGCAAGAGATTGAAGGAAAGGAGAGGCTTACTTGACTTGGGTTTGCATGTTGGACCTTCTTCACCAAGATTAGGAGGGAGAAGATCTAAGACCAAGGAGTTGTGTGAGGTTTGTGGAGTGGAAGGACTTCCAAAAGGACATGGCTGTAGTGGACTAAAAGCACTTTTGGAGACTTTGGTGAAGGATCTTGGAGAGAGTCTTAGTATAGTTATAGAAATACTACCACCTTCATCAGCTAGTTCTCAAGATTAGTGATGGAGATAATCTTTCAACTTATGGATAAACTATCCATGAGAGTTAGATTAATATGCACTTTAGGATTTGATGTTGCTATAGAAATCTTGGAGCAACCTGAACCTTTTGTGTTCCCAAGAGTGGATTATTCTTAGATGGTGTTAGTCATGTATATACTCTATTAGTAATAGAGTGAGAAAAGAAAAGAGAAAAATATTGAGAGAAAGAAAGATAGTGAGAGGTTAAGATGGGGAAACTTCCGGTTTTCTTTGGCAAGGATGGAGAAGATGTGGAGGCCTTTGTGAGAGACTTCAAGAGAGCTTACATAGGAAAAAATGAGAGGAGGAAGAATGAGTGGGCCTCATTATTACCAGATTTCTTTGAGGATGCAACATTTACATGGTTTGAGTCAGAATACCAAAAGAGAGAGAGGAGAGATGGGGAAGAGGAGTCTTGGGAGACTTTGACTTCAGCACTCATTGAGAACTTTCTTCTTGATGAGAGTTATGAGAGATTGATGAGTGAGGTTACATTTCTCAAGCAAGAAGAAGGAGAGAAAGTGAGAGTCTATGTGGAAAGAGTGGAAAAGTTAGAGTCCAGATTTTGCATAGTGTTGAGGAAGGGTGGGGATGATGTAGAGACTACTATGATTGGCATAGGGGCCATGCTCACCAAGAATTTTGTGGGAAGGTTGAGACCACAAATCAGAAGCAAGGTGAGATATGAGAAACCTTCTTCCAAGGTTGAAGCTATCAAGGTTGCAATTTGTATGGAGGAGAGTTTAGAAGGGGATGAGAGTGATTTGGTGGTGAAGGAGGTTGTGCATCCTCCTCAAGGCTACAAGTATGGTGGAACTTCTGATACTTTGGTGGCAAGGGTTGCACCACAAGTAGTGGTTGCTTTGGTTCTTGCACCTCCACCAACTTCAAACATCAAACCATCACAGAACAACTTGCGAATCTCAAGATCAATGTGGTGCAACTATGGGAGAAGAGGGAGGTGGATCAGAATGTAGGGAGAGGGCCTAGGAGTTATGGAAACTATCCATATAGAGGAGGCCAACCAGCCAACAATTTCAATGATAGAAAATGTTTTGGTTGTGGAGGAAGAGGCCATATCCAAAGGAATTGCCCAAATTCCACTTACCATGGAGGAAGGGGTTATGAGGGAGCCAATAGAGGGAAAGAGGGAGGTAGTGAAACCCAAGTGGTTCCTAATCCCAACAAAGGTAAGGAGATAGCATCCATAGATGTGGTTGAAAGCAAGTATGAGAAGGGTGAGTGCTCAAACTCCAAGGGTCTTAATTTGGAGCTTTTGGCACAAGAGAAGAAGAGAGCTTGTTTTGCAAAGGATGTTCACTCTTCTCAAGGATTCACTCCAAGCAAGGATACTCCTATGTCTACTAGCAGCACTTGCACCTCAACACCATCAACAACAAAGACTCTAAGGAAGAAGTTGGGGATGGAGGACTTCTTGATCTCAAAGCAACAATGGAACTACAATGTGTTGGAGGATGTTGGTAGTCACAAGGCTAACATCACAGTGGGCCAATTAATTGCTTTGAACCCTACCTTGAAAAAGGAGCTTAGAGGTGGTTTGAGCTCTACAAGGAGCAAGAAGAAGAAGAAAGAAAAAGTTCCAGTATCAATGGGGGTGGTGGATGCCAAGCCAGCACCATGGGAGGCTTGTGAATATGCCTCCAAGATTGATGTGAGAGTGAATGGTCACAACATCAAGGATGCATTGGTTGATGGAGGATCAGCAATAAATGCCATGTCAGAAAGGTTGATGAAGAAGTTGGGTATGATACCCTCAAGACCTTCAACATTTGTGGTGAGCATGGCAAACGAGCACCAAGTTTGACCAATAGGGGTGATGGATAAAGTGGTAGTTTCAGTTATGAGAGTTCAAAATCTCATGACTTTCCAAGTCTTGAAGGATTCAAGCTATGACTTACTTCTTGGGAGGCCATGGTTGAGAGCAGCACGCACAACTGATCGATGGCACAAAGGGTACTTGAGGATTGGGCCATCAAACCATAGAGTCATAGTTCATGTGACTAACACTACCAACACTTCACATTCGGATACACCATCTTCTGATTATTGGGAATCAGATTCTGAAGAAGGAGCTTCAGGTGAGGACACAAGCATGGAAGAGGAGGCTTCCACGGAGGAGGATGAATTTGAATCTGATTCAGATGTGTATCCTTTGTGTGTTATGGATTTTTCACCTAAGCCAGAGGTTTTGAAAGACCCAGACAAATCACCATTGACATTTCAGGAGGTAGAGAGAAGGTTATCTACCCTCAAGTATGGCCCAAATGTTACCAAGGAGGAGAAGGTGAGATTTGAGGACATTTTCCGCAAGTTCATCCATGTGTTTGCTTTTAGTTACAAGGATTTGAAGGAAGTCACCTTGGAGGAGCACAAGATCTCATGAAAGACCAATCCGCCAAAAACAACGTCACATTAGCCCACCAATATCTTTGGTTGTGAAGGAGGAGATTGATAAGCTCAAGGAGGTTGGATTTATCTTTGAGGTAGAGAATTCAGAATGGGTGTCTCTAATTGTCATTGTGAAGAAAAAGAATGGCAAGCTTTGGGTATGTGTGGATTACAAGAAGCTCAATGTTGTTACCAAGAAGGACTACTACCCATTGCCATTCATTGATGAGATCTTGGAGGAGGTTGCAGGTCATGAGAGGTACAGTTTTGGAGATGGTTATAGTGGATATAACCAAATCAAGATTGCACCAAAGTATCAACAACTCACCACATTCACCACACCTTGGGGAACTTACACTTTCAAGGTCATGCCTTTTGGGCTTTGCAATGCTCCAGCCACATTCCAACGGTTCATGAACAAGGTATTTGAACCTTTCAAAGGGAAATTTGTGAGAGACTTCATTGATGACTTTTGTGTCTATGGAAGCAAGGAGGAGCACTTTGAGCACCTAATCAAAGTCTTGCATGGATGAGGCAAATGCATCACTCAACCCAGAGAAGTGCATTTTTGGATGTGAAGGTCTACTTTTGGGGCACATCATCTCCAAGGATGGAATAGCAATTGATCTTGAGAAGGTGAGGAAAATCTCAAACCTTCCATTCCCTTCAAGCTTGACAAAGTTACGCCAATTCTTGGGGATGGTTGGATACTATAGGAGGTTCCCGCAAAGATACGAGTCAGAATTGGTCAAATACAAAGCAAAGTAACAATTGCAGTTCTTCTTGGTTGCGTCTTTAATCTCTCAGGTAGAAACCACACCCAGAAGAGAGTAACAAGCATTGATTTGCAGTCTTGTCACAAATTAGCACTCCATAATTACAACTCCATCAAATCTTTCCAAACACTCTTGATTATGATGATTCATGCTCTCCTGAAAATAGCACTTCACTGCAAAACAACTTTGCCTCAGAATTGTGTTCCACCCCTCCAGCAAAGGCACAACTTCCTTGATCTAAATTGCTTCACATCAACTTTGCATTGCACTCACAAATGCAGAATACTACCAACACTACAATTCCTCTCAGATCTGTCAAGGCATTGCTTTGATTGCACTTCACTCAGGATCAACCACACGGAATGAAGATCAAGGCTACGGAATCCAACATCCAACAAGCACACTGACTTGCACTTTGAAATTCTCCACACACTCACAAACACAATCACAAAGTTGATACTCGGAATCAAGCTTAAGCAACGAGCACTGCTTCACAGCACTTTGCTTTATCTATTCTCAGAATTATGAGCACTGAACAACATTTCTTTGCAAATGCCACTCTTAAGTAGTGAAGCAATTGATAGTTCTAACAACTATACCGTTCTACAACAACTCTTCTAACCTACAGATCCAAAATGACAATGCACCTCTTCATATCTGCCTCTTCAAATCTCAAAACTGTTACTAATCCGATCCGATGTCTACTTTGTCATCAACTTTCAAACCCAAACCCAAAGTAAATTAACTTCTTACTACTTTGTCTTTGGGTTTCACAACTTCTAATTCTTCTACCAAATCCAGCAATTCTCTTTCCTGATCTGAAATTCCACTAGTGGGTAACTTATCTAACTCCTTATCTCCCGACCCACTCTTCTCTAATGTCTCTATTGCTAACTCCAAAGTCATTTGCACTCCTACTTCATCTACTTTGGGTTTGGCTCTAACATCCTTCCGAAGCTTATCTATCTCTAACTTCACTAGATCGAATCTAATCGTGATATTATCTTCTACCTCTAATATCTTCCTATCTACACGAGTCTTGAGACTTATCAACAACGCGTTCAAACCAGTGTCTTTTGCCTATCTTTGCCTCGTCTCATGCACCAACAATTTCAACTCGTGCAGCCTCATTTCTTCAATCCAAATGTTGGCCTCTGTACTTAACATTGCGTTCATCTTGAGGACAATCTCCTTCAATGGCTCCAATCGCATTTTTCTTTCTCGCTCCCGATCTGCAAGCCAATCCTCCCTGCACATCACCAACTTTGCTTTGAACTCAGCTTTCATCGTTTCTTTCTCCTTCTCCTTTTGTACAATCTTCTCCTCCTGATTAAGAAGTAACTCTTGTAACCTCTCTTCTTCCCTATACCGTATTGCTAACTCCCTTTGCTAGGGTTGCTTCTTCTCTTCTATGCTCTCCATGACTCTATCAAGCTCTTGTTCCTTTGCTGCTACCCTCGCCATAGCATGGATAAGTTCTACTCTTGAATCAGCAAACTGCTACTTCAAAATCTCATACTCTGCTACTTGTCTCCCCCTCGCTATGTCACTCTTCCTAACAAGCTCCTCTCAATATACCACTTCTCTCTTCAAGTCTTCAATTACCTGAGTCTTCACTACTGCCCCTACTTGCAATAATTCACTTTCCTCCTCACCTCGGGTTATGGTCTTCTTCAACTCCGAGTTCTCTTCTTCTAATCTCAATAAGACCTACAAAATAGTCTTCACTTCTGGACAAGTTGACTGCATTTCCTTCTTCCTGTGCTCCAATTTCACCAACACTAGACACACGATCTCCCGTAGGTACTCCACTCCATCACTTGCAACTACCTCCTCTTGCGTTGCAATCTTCCTTCTCACTTCTTGTTTGCTTGATACTTGCCTTTGTCTCTATAGTCTTCATATCAGAATTGATGCTGAGCTTCCCAAGCTTTCATTCACTTCTTCTTTTGCCTTACTCGGACCTGCCTCACACTTTGCCTTGCGTCTTGAGCAAACTCCCCTCTGAATTGCAGACTTTTGCTCTTCGGCCTCAGGTTTTTCATCCTCCAACTTCATGTTGTCCTCGGCCTTGATCTCTGCCTGCACTTCTTCTTCCTCCTCTGCAGCAGCTGGCACCGACATCATTTCTCCACCTTCATCAGTGTTGCTACTCGTATCTCCACTTTGTAGCGTTAGCTTGGGTTCCTCCTCGCGCTCCAAGTCTTCGGACTTGCACTCGGCTTCACCCTCTGAGTCTTCATCTTCTGACTCGATCACCACCATACCTCACCTCAGGTTTCCTCTCTTGGTCTTCCAAGGTTTTGTCTTGTCTTTGGCTTCGGCCTGCCGACTTTGCTTCTTTGATTGTGGAGTACTCACTTCTATCTCCACATTCTTCCCCGTCTTCTTGTAGTACTTGTCTGTGCTTTGGATTTGAAAGATGTACTGCTACTCCTCTACATTGACTTCTCTTCTTAAGTCGGGATGGAAATGCAACACCATTTGAGTTTGCTTTGCCGAGTTGAGCAAATTCAACCCGAGGTAAAAGTGTGCTGCAAACGGCACGATGTAATGTAGAGGCGACTTATCCCACAAATTCCACACCATTTGTCGCGTCCTTCCATGGAAGCACCTCGCCCAATTGATTGGTTCTCCTACAAACAATTTGTGAAAGAACACCGCTTGGTGTTTCATCACATATGTCATTCTCTTCGGCCTCAGGTTGGCCATGAGAGCACTCACGATCCCCCTCTTGACAGGATCTTTATAGCTCTCCACTTTGTATCCATTCTTTGTCCGCTTTGATGAGAATGCATCCCTTACTTCTTGGGTTTCTTTGGCTATCTCTCCCTTCCCCAAGAACGTGGCACCCAGCTCTGTGCTTGCCTCTTTTTTGAGTACTAATCTCCAATCAGACTCTGTCCAGCAAGCCGGATTTCCTCTCTTCCCTTCTTCCTCGGGCCCATCGAGACACTTGCTCTCGATGATCTCAGTCATGAAACCTGGAAAACTAACATTCCAGTTCCATGCCAAGAACGTAATCCGAAGTCGGCTCAAGACTTTGATTCTTGCTATTATGTCTAACCTCTGAATCACATGATTCCTCACTGCAAATTTGGATTTCTTCTTTCCTCCTCTCATCTCTTCTGTCTCTTGACTCCTCCCTTACACACTAGGGCGTCTTCAACTCTATTTCCCTTCCCACGATCACCTGCAGGACGATTCTCAATGGCAAAGGAAAATTGCTTGACATTGCTTCGTTGTGAGCCTGATTTTTTATAGAGTTGCGCTTTCTTCGTCTCTCTTCAATTCGAGTTTCTACCAAGAAATCACACTTCCTGCATGTGCCTGTCACTGTCAATCGTACTTCACGCGTATGGGCCGCCGGTTTTGAATGGTCCCTTCTTGAATTTCTTGCCCTGATGAAAGATTGTTAGACTTACTTCGCCTTGGGTTGAGCTCCCCTCAATACAAAGACTCCTTACTTTGGGTTGTATGCTGACAGGGCATTTCCGAGTACTTTGCCTTATGACCCAAAGTCACTTTACTTCGGGTCTCATCCCGAAGACTCTTTTCTTTGCCTTCTTTGGCCATACAGGCGCAATCCGACTTCTCTATACACTTCTTCTTCTCTATTTTGAAAAAAACAAAAAAAATGTGGGCACCACATAGGCTCAGATCTTACAATCCACTCATTCCCAAGTTTAGATTGAACAAGGGTTGTACTTACCAAGACCAACTCCTTGAAGGGTGAAGGGCAGACATAGTCCATTCATGGATGGCCGATGCACCTTGTTTGATGTGATGGTCACTCTATGACTAGGGGCCTTAGCTTAAGCAAGTAAGCAAGTGGGAGCTATAGCTATCATTGCCGCCAGGGGAAAGGAGGATCATTATGCACCATGGCTCACCTCCGTTACTTTTGTCTCATTAGCAGAAGAGATTTATGGCCTCCTTTGCGATGAAGCATGAGGTTCCTATAGAGGAGAGGAGCACTAGCTATCTCGCTAGCCATGCTCACCTCTTACTCACACCAACGGTATCCACCCTATGGAAATTATATGTATTGGGTTTTACCGACAAGCAGCGGGTAGTAGAGGCTCTTGACAATTATAGGCCCCTCACTCCCCATCTACTAGACATACCTATGGAGACTTATATCACACAATTCACGAGTAGGTTACGTTATAGGCTACATTGTTTTCGTATGCCTTGTTGTGCTTTGGCTTTAGTTTCTATGTGGCTTTTAGCCTTTTTGCATGGGCTTGTGTTCTTCATTCGTATTTCTTTGTGCTCTTGTATTCCTTTTTCCTTTCTCAGCAGGGGTATACTATTTGGCCTTCTGGCCGTTCTTTCAAAGAATGACTGGAATGCATTTTACTTTTTGCCGGGTGAAGAATTCCAGCTCGACTAGAATTTAGCAAAAAATAAAAAAATAGAGTTCATAAAAAAGAATTCAATTTTTGAAATCCATGTGGATTTTGGATCGAAAAGATGACAGACATTTTGTTCAGTTCCACAAGAACACTGAAGGAAAATCTCGAGGTTACTGTACCCTACTGTCAGTTATATTTTACATGTGTCGTGTAAGCTTAAGATCTTGAAAAGGATTTTGCGTGACAGAGCCTCCATCCCCAACCATGACCTAGGGATGAAATGTAGGACCACGTGACGTCAAAGGTTTTAGTTGAAGCTTTACTTTAGCTTTATGCTTTAACGTTGAAATCTATGTGCTAAAGCTGGGTTCTGTTAAATACGACACCTCTGCGTGAGCATCATAAGGTTGGACGCTTTCTTACGCAGGTAGATGTGATCAAGTATCAGCGCTACGACCTGACATCATCTCTCGTTCAGAAGAAAGTAGCATGAAGGTTCAATGAAAGAAAACGCTAGAACTCTTACATTTGTTGGCAGTTAACCTGCGTGAGCCAGTGTCATCAGCAGAAACCTGTCCCGACTTGAGAAGGGGCAACCGCGAGTGATAAGAAGAAGGATTGGAAGACCCCATCAAGCTGTACAAGGAAAAGACATATGGGGTAAAATGTACCGACTTGGGTGCCTCTTTTTGGGTTTCTACGTGTCACATCAACAGGTATGCAGGTGCATATCACACCCCTAAGTTTGGCAGATTACTCAATGGTACTCGAAGTTTGTAAATTTATTTCAGCACTACCATTTGCTTGACGTGAATGCATGATGTAGCACTTTATAACCTTAATTTATTTTTGTTGTGGCACACATATGGTAGATGACATTTGAATTTGTATCATGTGATATTATCACTTACAATATGACGAAGATCAACCTCCGGGTCTTCTAGTTCCAGTGATAGAGTTATCGGAAAGAAACGTCAAGGTTTGGTGACAATTTTGTTTCGGACATTCTCCATTCCAGTGAGTATTCTTCTAACTGAAAGATCGAGGAATACATTCATCTCATATTGCAATCGAGAACTATTGCAAGAACCGAAAACGACATACTTATATTGAAATAAAAATGATTAAAATGCCAATTAAACAAATATTAAAATAGAAACTATTCAAGATGTTTAAAGAGAATTCGAATATATATGGACATAGATAATCATACACGAAGTTTTGAGGACTCACGATTGCCTGGTGGTATTCCGGAGAATCTGAAGAACATAAGAATATCAGGATTCCGTAGCCAACTAGGACTGACGTGACCGACTTCAAGCAAAGGGAGTGATCAAATAAATCTGGCAACTTGGTACGATTGAGTAAATTTTCCAACATAGAGTAACGGGGTTGTGATAGAGATGCTGACGAAGTGACTGCTGCTCGCTCTGGAAAGTTTAGTCCATGCACACGCAACCCTATGACAAGCTGCTAGCCAGGTTTCTGATCATAAGTGCCGTGATATCAGTTGGGTTGAATCAACACCTATAGACCGAAAAAGTCGCAAACAGAGTAGTTCAACAAAATTGTGGGTCATGACGAAGGCTAAATGGCGCGTCAGTTAAGCATCGTAGATGTGCTCAGGTGTTAGCGCTACGACCTGCCATCATCTCTTGTTCAGAATAACGTAGCATGAAGGTTCAGTGAAAGAAACGCTAGAACTCGTACATTTGTTGCCAGTGACGGATTGTACTGATTAAGAAGTGATCTCAGACCTTACAAACTCTCGCACAGCGGCACAGGTCTCGGTTCATACGTCATCATACGAGTAGACCAGGGAGACTACTCGTAACTGTACCCTAAGGTCTCGATCTTACAATAATGGGTAATATCTCTCACATTCTTTTGGTCCGTTCGATGGCTCGGGGGATGTATTCGTGTTGATTACGACCACTAGCAGGCCCAACCAAGTTGATTGGAAGGAATAAATGGGACGTATTCTATTCAACAAGGGCTGCTAAAGCAAGCCCAAACTTCATGAACTTAAACTTGAGACCTTACTGTAAAGTAAACCCAGACCTTACATACTTTTGAAAGAAAAAAACGGAGGCGACCGCGTACGCAAACAAGAAGGATGGGAAAACCCCCCATCAAGCATACAAGGATAAATCACAAGAAGTATATACCGTATACTTATAAGACCTTAAATACTTAAACGGGATACCCTATTGTAAGCTCCTGACAAAGGATGGCTAAGTAACCCTTATAAATAAATTCTCAAATTACTTTAGATGTTAGAAAATATGAGAATGGATTTTGATGTTGAGAATATGGGATGATGAGAATTTGATGGGATATACCTCTAGCAAGGCTTTTTGAAGAAAACCTCGACCCGATATTTGAGGGACTGAACCTCTAGTGAAACCTGTTAACTAGAATATTTTTGGAAGTTGAGCTTCCAAAGGGCATGATTGACAAGAAAGCCATACTTGAGTATCTAATGATCCTGGGTCATATGAACACCGAGCAAAAATATTTGGAGCTTGAGCCCCAATGAGCCTTGTTGACTCCATAACTCCCTAAACCAGAGGCTCTGTTTCTAGATGTTTCTAGATGCGCTCGCCTTTTTCACTGTATCACATTGGAGCAAAAAGACCTAAAATGAGCAATGCGTTTGCCATTACAAGCAACAATGGAGCTAAATTGCAGCAACATATAGCCTCCAATGAATCTAGCTTACACAGGTTGCAACAAAGTTCTTTGTATTCTAACTAATTCCTAAATCCTGAAGAACTCCTTCAATCCAAACAAAAGTAGAAAGAAGTTAGTAAGACTCATTAGACTATGCTAATTCCAAAGCAAATGACAAAATCTATACTTACCTTTAATAAGTCTTGTTGATACCACAACCCAAGTTATATTACTTAGAGTGACTTTTAGCAAACTATATTGATGCTAAAATCCCCTCCAACACCTTCCAAATTTGGATGCTCAATTATATATTTGGATGTTCAATGGAACATACCGGAGTCCAATCATAAACTAAGATGCCCATACTTCCAAATCAATTATTATAGGCTTTGCTTCTTTCAATCACCTTAGGCAATCCAATTTGGAAAAAACCCTTAACAAGCATAAACCAATCAAGCGGTCTTCAACCTCTGCTTACTTTGTGGTCCATCAACTAAAATACTGGTTGTACAATATACTATTTTTAGTAGAACTTGGGTTACAAATTTATCTTCATTCCACGCTAGATAATATACAATAGCCATACCTTTTGCTCAGTTTTGATGTTAAGACTATAAGTATATAATCCTATAACAAAATTTTGTTGTTTGAAGGTTGTGCACAAATTCAAATATTGTTATCATTAATGTTGATAAGCTTCAAGTTATGGCTCAATGTTCCTATGACCATAGCTATTGCAAGAATTTATAATATCACACTGGTAATGAAGATTAAAATTTTACACAAAAGTTCCTATTTTCCTAAGTTCCTAAAATTTTACATAACGGTTCCTAATCTTACCTAAAGGTGGTTTGCAAGAGCACCAACTATGGAGATCAAACATTAGTTTTCACATCTTGTCATGAATTTGAGTAAAAATAGATTTGTTGGAGCTTTTCACTTATGGATAATTTAATAATATATTCCTAGTTACTCAAAATCTAATGTTGCATTTTTCTATGCCATATGGTAGGTTCTTGGTTGAATATATGTTATAGAATCAAAGTATGCATTTTTACTTGAAACCCATAGTTGAGACCATGAACCCAAGCTTAGTTTCTACATTATTTTTGGGATACTTTAGTATAATACTTCTCAAACTAGGTTCTAAGAAGATACAACTTTTCAATATACCAGATCAATCACGATTAATTACTAAGGATTCACTAGTATTTCAATTATAAAGATTGGATCTAACCATTAAAGCAAGGAAACTAGTTAAGAGGAAGGCTTGAATTTGCTATACCTTCCATCCACATCAATAGCATTACAATGGAGATGCTACCTTTAATAAAAATACATTCCTTTTCTTGATGATTTCAATGAGTTTTTATAAGTTGCACATATCTCTTTATCTATAGATCACTCTCCTATCAATAATTGGATATAATGCAAAGTTAGCTGAATTCTTTGTATATCATTCTTGTGTATAGGATAGTTCAGCTTGGTAAATTCTTCTAGTAAACTTCTTGCATAATTTTGCTACTTTATCCCAAGTTTCTACCATGAAAATGCTATATTTAATATACTAGCATCAAATATAGACAGACTTAAGAAAAAAAAAGGATAGTTTCTTCTATTTTATAGGTAGAGTAAAGGATTGCTACCTTTTTATAAGGTTAAACTCCAATTTAGTGCAAATAAGGAAAAAGATGAGTATTGGTGCATCAAGGTCTCATGTGTTGGTTTGATAATGTATAAATGGCATATATCCTTTTCTCATTGATGAAGGAACCCACAAAAAATAACATTTCCTTAGTGGAATCTATGTCAAAATTTCATATGATGGTTTAAAAATTCCATGAGATCATGTCTATAAACATTATAGAACCTAGTTCATTTTATAACAATATTTTAGGTACTACAAATGTATCATGATGAACTTAAGAGCAATATCTATAATGAGTACTATGGAAACTTTTCTAGGTAGCACAAATATATTATAATATACTCAAGAGTAATATATATAGTGATTATAATGTCCTCATGATAAGATTTGCACTTTATTATAATTTGAATACTCATCAACTCAAGAATTTTCTAAGGCATAAAAGAAAAAAATTAGTTAGATCAATAGTAGAGAAAAATATCATAAATCACCTCTGTTTGATAGTCCATGGAGTTAGATATGGACACCAAAAATGGATGGTTTGATCATCACTCAATACACATATTATTCTCTCTTGTTTCTTAACTAAAATTTCAATTTAAGCATGAGTTTCACTAGGAAAATTGGAAAAAGAACTCCAATTAATTTTTCATTTTTATATCTTATTGAAATAGTTGCTAAGCAAATTAGAATTGATTTACACCACATAAAATAATATTTATCTCCTAATGAAAGATATGATTTTCTTTGAGTAGGTAATCAACCTAAGATGTAAACATTAGTGAGAATCCAATGCACCAAAATCCTAGAAGTATATCTAGAAGGTCTTTCCATGGAGAGTGAGTGTGAAACTAATATCAGATACAAAGGCATAGTTGATGGAAAACACTCAACTATTATTTTCCTTCCCTTAGTTGGTCTTTAAGACAAAGGTCATCAAGAAAAGGAAATTTAATTTTAAGTTGAAATATTTGCCATGACTAAGTTTACATTGTCTAGCACATTGTCTCACTTTGCCTTGTTCTCTATAGGAACATACTGTATGTCTAGTTGTGAAGCCTATGGATAGAGATTATGTCTAGACCAATGATGGGTGATTCTAACCACTTGTATTTGCAATTGCTAGAAACTTCTAACCCAATTCCCAATCTTCCTTCTATTGCGTAGGAAAAGTGAAACCTAACCTACAATCACAAAACTTAATTTTTCCAAGATCTACTTCCAACCTGAACTCCAAATAGGATAATTCTTTGTCTTTTTGTTGGTGTAATAATCTCAAGGCTTTGCATATAATAAATTTTTCAATACATGTCCAAATAAGATATTATTAAATAAATTTTTCAATACATGTCCAAAATGGATAGCTTATAAGATCAACTTTCTAATGATATAAAAAGTATCTAGTCTGGCTTTTAACACCCATTGGTGCATGTATGCTCTATAGGAATATTAAGTTTGGTATTGTAAGTAGTGGAGAAGTATTATTTATATGAAGTTTAGCTAAGCTTTTACATTAGTCGTGATTAGCTAGAGTTAGTCTTAGGTAAGATAAAGGTGACCCTATTCTAGAGGAAGGGAAAAGAGTGAGCATCACTATTTTGTCTTCTAGTGTATTGACTTGGTATTATTCTTAATTATTTGGCTTTGAGGAAAGAGTTGAGAACTCTTAGGCCCATAAGCCTTGTTGGTGTGAATTTTTCTATAATTCAAGGATAGCCTAGAAGGAATCCTTGACTTAGTTGGTAGGTGAGGACGAGATCACCTATTCACAGGATTATTCCCATGTGCTTGGATATTCCTTTATACTTTTTTAATTTATTTGACTTTAGCCTAGTAACTCGAGTTACTCTAAAAAATATTGAATTTGGCGTATAACATTTTCACAAGTATATAAGTTAGGGGCAAGGAGGTACTCATCATCCTTTAATTTGCAACTATCTCTCTTTCATTGAATTCCTTAGTGTGCAATGGCTTGAGTCTTGGAGTTCTAGCCTTAGAAGAGTGTGATGGAGTGTTGGTTCTTTGCCTTCTTAGTCCATGATGTGCTACCCTAATATCCATTAGAGGTTCATCTTGAGTGAGAGACAAGTCCGCTCACATACTATTATTATACTATATTGAAAATTTTGTAAGCTTAGTCTAATTGAGGCTCAAAACCCTAATTTGAAACCTAAGCATATGGGTTCAAGTAGATATCAACAACTCTTAAGAAATTTGTTACTCCTTGAACCATGACCTCAAATAGAGAAATTTGCAATCGATTGTAATTGTAGATGGAATGAATCTTTTGGAGCGTATGACAATACTTTATTGATGTTTGATGTATCAGATCACACTCTTTGTAAAATTTAATTCAACTAAACTTAATAAGGTAGTTTTTTATGCTTTTTTCTAAATATCTATGAATTTTGGTATCTAAATTATAAACTAATCCCTAGATATAGATCAATTCCCAAGCTAGGCTAACATTTGGGCTTGATAGACCAAAATATATTTGATCCAAGATCCTAATTCTCTAAGTGAGTAGTTCACACCAGATTTTGGACAAAACTACAAGACCAAGCCAACAATAATGCTACCAAATTTTCCCAAGTTGCTTTGAACCAAAACTTGAGTACTTGGTTTCAAGTACTCCAACTTCAATTGATCATATCAAGAATGAAATCAGCTCAAAAGAAGAACTTATTAATTGAAGCACAACTAAAATGTTTTCTACTCTCTAACCTTATTGATAGATCATCAAAAGATTTTGTAGAAATCTCAGAATCCTCTTAAGTGTTTGCTTGGATAGAGATTGAACCCCTTGATTCAATTAATTAGATCTTCATGATCAACTACTCAAATCTTGCCTTTTTGGTCTTCATATTGTAGCTTGTTTGCTACTCTCTCCAAATATGGTTTCCATTTTTACAAAATTCCTCTCTTGAATATCTTTGAATATCCAAAATCCTTGACTGCACTTGGTGTAACCTAAATTCTTGCACCTTGGATCCTTTGCAAGTCCTCTTTTTTACACAAGTACACCCCCAGCCTCGACCAAATTTTTGGTTCTTCTCTTTGTACAAAAGGATATAGATGGTTAAATCCCAAACCTATCTATATTAACACAAGAAAGATGATAGGATCCGAGTCCTTCATTTCTAACACCATGAACTTGAGATCAAAATCAGAGATTATCCAAACCCAAAATTGATCATCATGCATAAATTGAAGCTTAATCTAAAAAGGTTTTGGGAGAGATAGATCAGGAGTACAAAATATTTCTCCAATCAAGCTCACCTCTTTGACACTCTAGCTATCATACTCTACTACCACTTGAGATTTGCAATGATCAAACACACTATTATCTATCAAGCCTCCACCACTTATATACATTAGAGCCTTGAGTAGTGAGGACAAGACCATAATCCATGCAACCAATCACTTAATACACATAGATTGCTCACATGGAAATTGATCAATGAGTAAGATCCCTTGTATAGTCTAGTAAAATACTATACAATTTCACTCATTAGGCAAAACCACAACATGACAATATGAGCGACCCAAACTAGAAGCTTGAAATAGAGGTTTTTATCATTTTCATATAAGATGGTCTTTTCTTCTATTGTGTGGACCAAAACATTGTGTACTTCTCCATGGTAGTTGGACCAGCCTCAACATCCTTAGTATACTTTGTCATATCTTTCTCCACTATGGTAGCACTTTCTTTTTTCCTTATGCACACTTTTCTAGACACTCTTATACAAAGTTATGGCTTAATGTTGTCCTGCTCTAGATAGCTATCTCCTCAATATGTCAACCCTTAAACTTCTTCAGGCCTTGGTAAGGGATTGAAAAAGCCATTCTTGTCTTGATGAGTAGCTTTTTCTTCTATGCCATCTTGACAACACCTCTACAAGAAATAGTCGTCAAGATAAGAGTAATTAAGCCTTGCAAGTCAATGGCATTAGCAAAGGACAATTATAAAAATATTTTTTTATACTTGTAGATATGGTGGTTTAAAAGAAAAATCATTTTATTTGGGAGATGACTTTATATGAAAATAAGTGGGTGAAAAAATTCAATATTCTAACTTGATCCATAGACAAAATTGAACTTCCTCAAAAATAGGTATATTATAGGAGTTAACAAAATGGGTTTATGGTTGTAAAGCTAGAGTATATAGTAAAGCCTTTATCACTACATTTGAAGCACCAAAGCTTGTTTGTTTGGACATTGGAGTGGTAGTATTGGCAGTCATAGTAGCAATCATAGTTCTTTTGGTAGTTGCTCATGGACTATTTGATGGCAGTCAGATTTCATGTTAGGGCTATTGATAACATGGTGGGACCCACTATCACTTGCACCATTTGCACTATCAACAATCCCATTAGGGCTAGAGACCTAGATCAAATAGAGGAGTATACTTTTGAAGTGCAACTCCAAAGAACTCTTTACTGTTGAGCTTTTGAGTTCTTGGCTATAGTGGATAGAGACCTTCGAGCATCACCTAAAGTCTCTTAATTAGAGAAGGTGTGGCTTGATTGTAATTAATTCTCAATTTTTGAGTGGAGATCAAGTTCAAATTCAATTTGAGTATGATTTGAGTGGAAGAGGGTGAACTAATTACATTAGAGAAATGAGAGATAAGGGGAAATTGGATGCAAGAACTAAGGGCGTTGGTGGTATCTCCAAGCTTGAAGGATCATTGGTACATTTGATCATGGTCCTAGATTTCCTTAAGAGTGGTCGTATGAGGAAGCCTTATTCAAGTTGATATAGATTTGGCAATGAGGCATCCTCTCAAATAAGGGATCTAGAGATCCCAATCCTCTTAGTTTGGCCTAAATTGTTAATTAGTAGAGGATTTGGTAGTTAGCCAACTATAAAAGATGTGCGTCAAATTGGTAGAGGTTATCTACATTTGGTGGTCAAGTTTGTGGAGGTTGCCATGTGAGCCGGTCTGTCTCTCACGCATGATGAACCTTTGATGGCTATTATGGTATAATGGTGCTCATCTTTTCTACTTCCTCTAAAGTAAGGTCCCTTTATCTTAGCTATGACTAACTTTAGCTAATCATGAATAATGTAAAACTATCCATTATCTCTATATAAATAATATCTCAAGTATTTGTAATACCAAACTAAATATCACAATAGCACATACATGCACAAATGGGTGTTATAGCCTTGAGTTGAAAGTTGCCCACATTGCCCTAGCTAGTATTTGAGTTGGTGAAGTTTGGCAGATTTTGAGGGTTTGACTATAGTTGGTGCATCAAGCCAAAGTTTTCCAAAGTTGGAGGTTGCCCAAATTTGGAGAGGGTTTGAATTGGCAAAAAGAAAGGCCTCATTTGGCATTTAGAGGCTTTGAGACATAAGGTTGGTCTAGAAGAAGAAAGTTGGTTAGAAGTGTAAGGTTGGCCTAGAAGGGCCAACAAGCTAGCTTATTACATGAAGCTAGCTAGTTTAGATGAGTTTTTAGTAGTTTTTAATCATCATTTGGCAAAATCTGCCTATCTTTCTAGATTGTGTATAGTAGGGTTTGAACCTTAGATCTTAATTTTCTAGACCTATGCCCTAGCCAACGAGTCCATCCTCTCTTGTTGTCTTAGTCACTGGTGGATTGATATTATACACGTGTAGCTTTGGCTATGAGAGGCAATTTGATCCTATTCTTTGTGATCTTGGGAGCTTAGGAGTAGATAGACACTCCTATTGTGTCAAATGCCAAATGGTGGAAGAGTCAATTTGGTATTGATTGATAAGATGGAGAGTTTTTGTTAGACTTCTTGTGATTGGATCCCTTGCATTTTCTACTTCTTGTTTTGTGCACAAGTTTGTGTGAGGTGCCTTGACTTTAGAGTGTTGGTGCTCTAGTGTGCTCTTGGTAGTGAAGCTGGAGTGATGACTAGTTAGACTATCTATATTTCTCTTTATTGAGGTAGGAAATGAAAACCTATAGACCTGGAAAATGCATGTTATGATAGCAAGTTATAGGTTGCACTTTCCTTTAGTTTAGTTGTCACAATTAGAGTTACATTAGTGAGTGGTGTTTAGTTGGTGGTGGCACTTGGTAGTGATCCTTGGTGGGGTACTTGTGGTAATTATGGTTGCAATTTGAGTAACATTGTCATGATAGATTCCTTTGGTGATTCTAAAGAAGATATTGTTGCAATACACAATGGGTTTATACTAAGTGGCGCTTAGTATCAACTTGTATCTCAACTTCTAGTGAGTGAGGAATTGACTCTATTTTGGAGTTTCATACAAGATTTGATTCAATTGATAGTGCACTTGATGTGTTTGCACTATTGTTATGGGATATAGATAAGATTTATGGGACCTCTAAGTGTCCCAAGTGCTACTCTAGTACAATGGGTACCATTGAGTTGGATGGATTCATCCAAGAGTTTGATAGTTAATGTGATTTATAGCAGATGTGGAACTTGACTTTGTTCACACCATTCATGGCATAGAAGGGGTTTTTTCTAACACTTGGAGGGATGGAAGTTCCAATGGAAAGCTAGAGAGAGCCTATGCAAAGCATACATTTGTATCAAACAATTGATCAATTTCATTCATGGAGTTATTAAGGCCCAAGCAATCCAATTTTGGTATGGGATCCTAGATAGGAAGTTGCAACATAAAGTACATGATGTTGTGTTATTACCTTACTACTATAGTAGTGGTCTTTAGTTTGGCTGAGCACATTGAGCTCAACATGGTTGAGGAGAGAGTGGTAACATTTGGATTTGTTAGAGAAACCTCATCCACAACTATTACTTCTTCTAGAGTGTAGTAGAGTGCACTACACCATGTTGGCTTCCAAGGGTAGAGTGGACAACCTAGATCTTATGAAGTGAGTGGAAGACCTAGTGTAGCTAGACCTTTACCTTCATTTTTAGGTCAATAGTAGCTAGTAGGTGGTGGTGTTGCTTGTTGGACTTGTGGTGGACCTCACCACAATAGAGTGCACTTAGGGTAGTGGACATGATATCTTTTGTGCATCACAACCAACAAAGAGATAGTGTGAACATTGCCATAGATTTGGCTACACTAGTGACCAATGCTTTGACCTTCACCTAGAGTTACAAAGTGGTAAGGCTACTATGGCAAGTGGTAGAGGAGCTCCAAGTCATGGAGGACAAGGTGGTAGAGGTGGTGGTAGAACTGGTAGAAGCCTGATAGTTGGTAGAAGCCTGATACTTTCCTTTGCTTCTGATATAGCCATGGCTATTCAGATTGAGCAATTGGAGTAGAGATTGGCTAGCATGGCCATATCTTAAAGGAGATCAAATTTGGGTGCTAAGGCCTCCACTTCTTATGTTGGTGATAGAGATATCTTGGACTTTATGTATGGAGCAACACAAGTAGATGCATCTGCTGCAATGACTAGGAGTGCATTATGTGCTCCAAAGCCTAGAGGAGCGTCAATGGAGTTGGACCTATAGAGAGGAAAGGTTGGTAGATAGGTCAAACTTCCCTAATCTTTCATACTCTTTGAGGCACTACAAACAACATTCATGGCTCCTAGATGTCTTTGTGTAGGTGTGGTAGGTATTGATGGAGCACATGATAGACTAGATGTGGTGCACACATTTTTTGTTTTTTCAAAATAAAGGAGAAGAAGTGTATAGAGAAGTCGGATTGCGCCTGTATGGCCGAAGAAGGCAAAGAAAATTGTCTTCGGGATGAAACCCAAAGTAAAGTGACTTTGGGTCATGAGGCGAAGTACTCGGAAATGCCGTGTTAGCATACAATACAAAGTAAATTGTCTTTGGATTGGAAGGAGCTCAACCCGAGGCAAAATAGTCTAACAACCTTTTGTCGGGGCAAGAAATTCAAGAAGGGGCCGTTTCAAAACTGGCGGCTCATATGTGCAAAGGTTGATTGACAGTGACAGGTGCATGTAGGAGGTGTGATTTCTTGGTAGAAACTTGAAGCAACGGAAGACAAAGAAGTGCAACTCTATAAAAATTGAAACTGCAATGACAAAATGTCGAGCAATTTTCCTTTGCCGTTGAGAAGTCATCTTGCAGGTGATCGGTTAAAGGGAAATAGAGTTGTACTCGGGTTAGTGCGCAAGGGAGAAGTTGCGAGAGAGAAATTGAGAGACAATAAGAAAGAAGAAGAGATGGGAGGAGGGAAGAAAAACTCTGAATTTGCAATGAGAAATCATGCAATTTGGAGAATAGATGTAGTAGTGAGGATCAAAGTCTTGAGCCGACTTTGGATCACTTTTCTAGCATGGAACTAGAACGTAAGTTTTCTAGGATTCATGACAGAAATCATCGAGAGTAAATGTCTCGATGGTCCCAAGGAAGAAGGGAAGAGAGAAAATCCGGCTCGCTGGACAGAGTCAGATTGGAGACTCGTACTTGGGAAGGAGGCGGGTTTGGAGCAGGGAGCCACGTTCTTGGGGAAAGGAGAGATAGCCCAAGAAATGCAAGAGGTGAGAGATGCCTTCTCGTCAAAGAGAACAAAGAATGGGTACAAAGTTGAGAGGTATAAAGACCTTGTGAGGAGAGGAATTGTGAGTGCACTAATGGCCATCCTAAAGCCAGAGAGAACCACTTATGTGATGAAACACCAAGCGGTGTTCTTTCACAAGTTATTTGCAGGAGAACCGATCAATTGGGCAAGGTGCTTTCACAAGAGAACAAGGCAGATGGTGTGGAATCTACGGGATAAGTTGCCTCCACACTACATTGTACCATTTGCAGCACATTTCTACCTCGGGTTGAATTTGCTCAATTTGGCGGAGCACAATAGAATGGTGTCTCATTTCCATCCTGACTTGAGAAGAGAAGTAGACACGGAGGAGCAGCAATACATTCTCCAAATCCGGAGCACGGATGACTACTATGCGAAGACAGGGAAAAACGTGGAGGTTGTGGTAAGTACCCCGACAAAGAAGAGAACTCGGCAAGTAGAAGCCGAAGAAAACAAGAAACCTCGGAAGATGCAGAAAAATAACCCGAGGCGAGGGATGGTGGTGATTGAGTCAGAAGATGAAGACTCAGAAGGAGAAGCCGAGCTCAAAACAAAGGACTCGGAACGTGAGGAGAAACCTGAGCTGACACTGCAGAGTGGAGATACTAGCAGTAACAGTGAAGACGGTAGAGAAATGACCTCGGCACCAGCGGCTGAAGAATACAAAGAAGAAGTGCAAGCCGAAGTAGAAGCCAAAGACAATGCGGCGCTGGAAGACAAAGTACCGGTGCTAGAGGAGAAGAAGATTGCAGTACAGCGAGGAGTTTGCTCGAGATGTAAGGCGAAGTGTGAAGGGGGGCCGAGTAGAGTGAAGGAAGAGGTAGAAGAAAGCTCGAGTAGTGAGGCGTTGATTCCGATATGAAGACTTCAGAGAAGAAGGTGAGTATTGGGAGAACACAAAGAGAGAAGAGAGACTACTCCGCGGGAGGAAGAAGTTGCCAGTAATGGAGTAGATTACCTGCAAGAAGTAGTGTGCCCGCTGTTGGTGAAGTTGGAACAGAAGAAGAAGGAGATGCAGTCTACTTGTCCAGAGGTGAAGACTATTTTGCAGGTCTTATCAAGATTAGAAGAAGAGACCTCGGAGTTGAAGAAGAGTGTAACCCGAGGTGAGGAAGAGAGAGAAGTACTGCAAGCAGAAGCAGTAGAGAGAAGTCAGGTAATTGAAGACCTGAAGAGAGAAGTGAGTTATCGAGAGGATCTTGCAAGGAAGAGTGACATCGCAAGGATGAGACAGGTAGCGGAGCACAAAATCTTGAAGCAGCAGTTTGTTGATTCAAGAGTAGAGCTTATCCATGCTATGGCGAGGGTAGCATCAAAGGACCAAGAGCTCGATCGAGTGATGGAGAGTATGGAGGAGAAGAAGCAACTCTGGCAAAGAGAGTTGTCTGTGCGGTATAGAGAAGAAGAGAGATTACGAGAATTACTTTGTAATCAGGAAGAGAAAGTTGTATGGAAGGAGAAAGAGAAGGAGGTGGTGAAGGCCGAGTTTGAAGAAGAGTTGGCGATGTACAGAGAGGAATGGCTTGCAGATCGGGAATGAGAATGAAAGACAAGATTGGAGCCATTGAAGGAAATAGTCCTTAGAGTGAACGCAATGTTAAGTATAGAAGCCAGCGTTTGAATTGAAGAAGCGCGACTGCACGAGTTGAAGTTGTTGGTGCAGGAGACGAGGCAAAGACAAGCGAAGGACACTGATTTGAATGCCTTGTTAATTAGTCTCAGAACTCGTGTAGATAGGAAGATCTTAGAAGTAGAAGACAATATTTCAATTAGATTAGACTTAGTGAAAATAGAGTTAGAAAAGCTTCGGCAGGATGTTAAGGCAAAACCCGAAGTAGATAACATAGGAATCCAAATATCTTCGGAGTTGCCCTCAGAGACATTAAAGAAGAGTGGGTCGAAGGATGAAGAGTTAGATAGATTACCCACTAGTGCAATTTCAGATCAGGAAAGAGAATTGCTAGATCTGGTCGAAGAAGTAGGAGATGTGAAACCCGAGGAAAATGTAGTACAAAGTAAGATTACTTTGGGTTCAGGTTTGAAAGCCGGGGAAGAAGTAGACATTGGATCGGATTAGTAACCAATTTGAGATTTGAAGGGGCAGATATGAAGAGGTGCATTGTCATTTTGGATCTACAGGTTAGAACAGTTGTGGTAGAACGGTATAGTTGTTAGAACTGTTGATTGCTTCAGTACTTAAGAGTGGCATTTGCAGGAAATTGTTGTTCAATGCTCATTATTTCTGAGAATTGATAAAGTGAAGTGTTGTGAAGCAGTGCTTGTTGCTTGAGCTTAATTCCGAGTATCAATTTTGCAATTGTGTTTGTGAGTGTTTGGAGAAATTCGAAGTGCAAGTCAGAGTGCTTGTTGGATGTTGGATTCCACAGCCTTGATCTTCATTCTGTGTGTTTGATCCTGAGTGAAGTGCAATCGAAGCAATGCCTTGACAGATCTGAGAGGAATTGTAGTGTTGGTAGTATTCTGCATTTGTGAGTGCAGTACGAAGTTGATGTGAAGCAATTTTGATTGAGGAAGTTGTGCCTTCAGTGGAGGGGTGGAACACAATTCTGAGGCAAAGTCGTTTTGCAGTGAAGTGCCATTTTTGGGAGAGCCTGAATCATCACAATCAAGATTGTTTGGAAAGAATTGAAGGAGTTGTGATTAAGGAGTGTGAATTTGTGACAAGATTGTGAATCAGTGCTTGTTACTCTCTTCTGGGTGTGGTTTCTACCTAAGAGATTAAAGACGCAACCAAGAAGAACTACATGTTACTGTTTGACTTTGTATTTGGACATTTCTGACTTGTTTCTCTGCGGGAATGAACTTTACTTACACGATTACCGCAAAAGTGATATTTTCCGGGTTGTCACATGATTTTTGGCGCCGCTGCCGGGGATACAAATCTCGGAAGTGGAAGAATACGAAGCCAAATTGGAAACTGAGTATCAATGCAATATGAATGTCTGCATTGAAAGAACAACAAGAAGAGAGAGCTCAAAGACGAGCACTTCAGCGTGAAGAAGACAAATGTCTAAACGTCCCATCCATCATTGACGAAACTGAGCAAGAGGCGTTGGAGTTTCAACTCCTTCACGAAGTGCAAGAAGCCCTGCGAGAACTTGACCACAAGAAACGTGAAGGCGGTTGGCAAGGCTACTTCGCATCTCCCTCTTCTTCCAAGAAGAAGAAAGAATCGAGTGGGCAAACATATGCATTGTGGCCCAGTACACCAACTTCCCCTAGAGCTGTAAAGGAAGTTGTTTCCTTGAAGACCTTTGTTCGAGAAAAGACAGCACGAACACTTACTGAAGACGAGTGTCAATATCTTCTACGAACGATTCCTCGGTTGTCCCGAAGGAATTTTGAAGAACCCATCGAAGGTGTTGATCTTGAATCTTCCACTCGGGTTGAAGTCGACACCCTCACAGCAGAAATTGTTGAAGAAGACCCTACTTTGAATTTGACAAATTGGAATCCTTGGGCTGACAATACGGCGTCAATTCCAGCCAATCCTTCCGTTCCGTCAAGTTCCACATTACCTCAGCCGATCCCAGTGCATCAAACGATGACTTCGCTCCCTGTCACCCGACACGCCTATTAGAAGTATAAGGGGACAGAACAAGACGAAGACCCCGATGAATTCATTGAAGAATTCAAAGTCATCTCCTTTGCTAACAAGGAGCATGACTCGGCGGATCGACTGAGAATTTTCCCAAGTCTGCTTCGCAAGAAAGCACGGAGCTGGTACACCCATGTGACTCAGAAGGGGTTTGTACCATCGGACTGGGCAGACTTGAGAAACAACTTCCTGGAACGATTCCGGGAGGTTGACTATGATACGAGTGTCTTCGTGGCACTCAACGATTTGGACCGGGGCAAGAAGGAGAAGTTGAGAGACTACTCTGAGCGGTTCATGGCACTACTGAACCAAGTTCCCAAGCAATCGGGGGTGGTGGGATACTCCGATGCCTAAGCCATTACCTGGTTCCTCGGGGGCCTTTCACCAAAAATACAAATCTTTGCCAGGGCAATGAACATAACTTCCCTGGAAAAAGTACTCAAACATGTCGCTTATTATGAAGCGGCCCACCTCACTCTGCCGGTAACCGGAGAAATCGAGAGAAGAAGGGCAAGAAGCCCAGAAGGAGAGCTTCGCGCAGCACCTCCCCTTCTTCGGACAAATCCTCTACGTCTTCGAGCTCTTCTTCGGAATCCGAAGAAGAATCAAAGCCAAGACAAGTCAGAAGACGTGGAGGCAAGAAACCAATGACTCCTCCAGCCAAGAGTGTACATAAGGCGGATATGAAGCTGGATGCCCTCATCAAGGAGTTTTCGGATTTCAAGATCTAGATGATTGGGGCTAAGGACCAAAGAAAGGCCCCAGCATTTGGACAATCTAATGTGTGGTGCACTGCATGTGGCAAATCTGGCCACGCCAACACAGAATGCAATACTCGTAATGCATTCCCGGTGCAGCAGATTGATTGGGTTCCGGGACAAAACCAAGACGAGGACGAAGAGGCGGTGTACCAAACTCAGGAGGTACAGACTCAACCGAGCACATCGTATCAAGGTCCAAGGTTTGGACTGTGAGCCGGCCTGTCTCTAACTCAGGATGAACCTCTGATGGCTATTATGGTAGCGCACCATGGACTAAGAAGGCAAGGAACCCCAACTCCATCATACTCCTCCAAGGCTAACACTCCAAGACTCAAGACATTGCTCACTAGAGAACTCAATGAGAGAGAGATAGTTGCAAATGAAAGGATGATGAGTACCTCCTCACTCCTTGTTTATATACTTGTGAAATAGTTACGTACCAAAGTTACTAATTACCGTAGTAACTCAAGTTACTAGACTAAAAGTCAAGTAAAGTCAAAAAGTAGAAAGGAATATCCATTCACATGGGCATATTCCCCTTATCTTGACCCAACCACTAAAGCAAGGATTCCTTCACATGGGCTATCCTTGGACTAAAGAAGAATCCAAAACAAAAAGGCTTGCGGGCCCAAGAGTTCTCAACTCTTTCCCCAAAGCCAAACACCTAGGAATAATACCAAGTCAACACACTAAAATCCAAAATAGTGGTGCTCATCTTTTCTACTTCCTCTAAAGTAAGGTCCCATCTATCTTAGCTATGACTAACTTTAGCTAACCATGACTAATATAGAACCATCCTTTATCTCTATATAAATAATATCTCTTAAGTACTTGTAATACCAAGCTAAATATCACAATACCACACACATGCACAAATGGGTGTTACAGGACCCAGGGAGTATAACCCCAATGCTCCTTCAAGAAGACCACCGATGAGCAACCAAAATCGCCCTCAAAATGTTGCACCTGGAGCCTGTTATAATTGTGGCTTGATGGGACATTGGTCTCCAAATTGTCCCGAGCCAAGAAGGCAAATTGGGTACGTTCTCCTATGTGGAAATTGTAAAGGATCGGGGCATACGAGCAACCAATGCCCTCACCCTCCGAACCCGAAGCCTCCTGTAAAGCATGTATAGGCCCCCGCCGAGCGTGCAGCACTTCAGCCAAAGGGGGATACGAATGTAAATTGCATAACTCTTGAGGAAGAAAGACCTCAAGAAGGGAGTCCGGCCTCAGAAGGAGAATGGCCAGACCTTGAAGTTTTGAAAGTTGAGACACGCTCCAGCAAGAAGAAGCGTGATCCCAAAGAACTAAGTACGACCTCGTCGTCTTCCTGAAAGGCAAAGAGACAGCGCTCAAAAGCCATTCTTTCGGCCAAGGAGGAAAAGATCCTCACAAAAGCTAAAGCTAAAGCCTTGCAAAAACAATTAACGGAGGCATTACTCAGGACTCGGGAACTGAGTCTGGAAGAAGAGACAAAGATGAAGTCTCCAATTTTTCCAGCGGACATCCGATCCGAAGTAAAGGGTTGGTCCAAGCCAAGGTGGGCCAACCCGAGGATACTCGGGTTAAGGCCATCAGCAAGCCCGTCACCATTTTGAAGCGTCCCAAAGTCAAGAGGGAATATGGAGAGTCCTTGGACCCAAAGCCAAAGACAAAGATGGTCAAATTGGGAGGAGTTCCCCAATATGATATTGTAGCAGATTTGGCCACCACAAATGCCAATGTTACATTTAAGCAATTGTGGGAAGATAACAAGCTGTACAAGAGACAGCTTAATTCGGCCCTCAAGAAGGTGAGGTCGATGTCAAAGAAGGACATGCCTGCTATCTATTGTATTGAATAAGAAGATTTGGGATCTCCCGAGGTAGACGCGGAGATTGCAAGGTGCATGATCACATCGATACCCATTGACTCTGGGTCCGGGGTGAATGTCATGACCAAAGATACGGCAAATCGACTCGGGTATCATACGTTTGAACCAACACCCCGAGTTTTGAAGTTTGCCGACCAAACCAGGAGACAGCCCTTGGGCATGCTGTCGAACATTACCAGGATCATTGGAGGGGTACCCTTCAAGTTGAATTACATTGTGTTGCGGCCAGTGACAAAAACTGGTTACCCTCTGTTGATCGGCAGACCCTGGTTGTATAGTGCCCAAGTTGTAGTGGATTGGCATCAGCAAAAGTTAAGATTCAAGGACATTTCGTCAGAAGATCAAAAGCTGGTGACTATGAGTTGGACGAAGGTTCCCCATCTCGGGGAAACAAGTTCGTCAGAAGAGGAAGACGAATCCAAAAATTCATCGTCTTCGTCTTCAGACGAATCCAAAGAAGAAGTCCAAGTTAATTACTTGGAATGCTACGAGGTAGAGGTTGACGACAAAGATCCATATGACCTTGCCTCGGATGAACCTGACTTGGAGGAAGGGGGTTTGATGGCCGCTCGCCTCGGGTTCAGTCGAGTAAGCCACATTGAAGGAGTCATCAACCCCGATGACTGTCAAGAGGTGTTACTAATTGAAGGAAAAATTTTAAAAATCTTGAAGACAGTTACTTCGGAGGAGTTGGCAGGATACACTGCCCTGTTTATAGAGTTCTAGGATGTATTCGCCTGGTCGATTGATCAAATGCAAGGTATTCCACGAGAATTTGGAGAACACCGGATTGATTTGGTTGAAGGTGCAGTTCCAGTTTGGCAGCGACAATACCGCCTGAACCCAAAGTACTCGCTTCTGGTGAAAGATGAAATCAATAAGTACTTAGGGGCCGGAATCATCTTCCCTGTCTTAAGCAGTGAATGTGTTTCCTCCATTGTCATTGTCCCGAAGAAGAAAACAGGGAAGATCCGAGTGTGCCAAGACTTCCAAAAATTGAACGCAGTTACAAGGAAAGATCATCATCCCTTGCCTTTTACCGATACAATTTTAGATTAGGTAGCTTGGCATCCTTGTTATAGTTTTCTCGATGGATTTTTAGGATACAATCAAGTATCCATTCGAGAAGAAGACAAGGATAAAACTACATTCACGACTGACTGGGGCAGTTTTTCTTACAATCAAATGCCCTTTGGGTTGTGTAATGCTCCCGCTACTTTCCAGTAGATGATGAATTTGATCTTCAAGGATTTCCTGCCCAAATTTGTGGAAGTTTTTATTGATGACTTTTGTGTGTTTGGGCGAAGAGATGTACATTTAGATTACCTTCGCCAAACGTTTGAAAGGTGTCGTTTTGCCGGCTTGTCATTACACCCGGAGAAATGCTTCTTCACCATGAAGGAGGGAATTCTTCTGGGGCATCGGGTGTCAAGCCGAGGTATTGAAGTCAATGTTGAGAAGGTTAAGATAATTGCAGCTTTGGAATCCCCGAAGAACATTCGGGAGCTGAGAGCCTTCTTGGGACATGTCGGATATTACAGACGCTTTGTGTCAAACTATGCAGTGCTTGCTGCACCACTTACAAAGCTTCTGAAGAAATCCAAAGACTATCTGTGGGAAGCACATCAAGAAGAAGCTTTCCAGGTGTTGAAGAAGAAACTGGTTGAAGCAGCAGTCATGAGGGCCCCGAATTGGGACGTCCCTTTTCATGTGTATGTGGACACTTCGTCCATGGCCATTGGGGTTGTCTTAAGTCAGAAGGACGAGAAGAAGAAGGACTACCTGGTGTATTATGCCAGCCGATAACTTTCAGTTTCTAAAAAGAACTATTCAATGACTGAAAGAGAAGCACTCGGAATGGTGTATGCCTGCAAGAAATTTCGTCATTATTTGTTGGGGTATGAGTTTGTCTTCTATGTTGACCATTATGCATCGCAACATCTGGTCAAGAAGGCAGATTTATCGGGACGAATTGCAAGATGGATCTTGTTATTACAAGAGTTCACGTATATTGTACAAGTAAGGAAGGGAGCTTTGCATTCAAATGCGGACTTCCTGTCCAGATTAGAAACTCAAGACCAGGAGTGGGAAATTGACGATCGGTTCCCTGACGCAGAGTTGTATCACTTATCAGCAATGAGAAGTACGAGGTATGCAGATGAATATAATTATCTGAATACTCTCCATTGTCCTGAGGGGATGGATCCGGAACAGCGGGCAGTCTTTCTCATGAAAATGGGGCCGTACCAGCTTAAACAAAATTTTTTATTTAAGATGGGCGAAGACAAAGTACTTCGGCGATGCTTGGAGTCATACAAAGTAGGAGGAGTAATTGAATCTTTACACTCCGAGGCATCGGGAGGACACTATGCTCTGAAAAATACTGTAAAGAAAATTCTGTCGGTAGGGTATTGGTGGCCTACAATGTACAAAGATGTACATGCTCATATCCAAAGCTGTGATGCGTGTCAGAGAACGGGGAAGCCGACGGCTACTTCTCAATGGCCTTTGAGACCAATTTTGCCTTTGGCCCCATTTGAGAAATGGGGGATTGATTTTGTGGGTCCCATTCAACCAGTGACCCGAGTCACAAGAAAGCGCTACATTTTGGTTTGCACTGACTATGCTACCAAGATGGTTGAAGCGGAAGCAACTCACAGAGATGATGCTGAAACTGTGGCGGAATTTTTCTTTTGAAACATCATCTCCCAATATGGGTGTCCTCTAGAATTGGTCAGTGACCGAGGAAACACACTTTTTGAACTTGGTAATGGAGGCATTAACCAAGTATTTTCAGATTAAACATTAGAAGACGACTCCTTATAACCCAAAAGCAAATAGCTTAACGGAAAAAACGAATGGGTTACTTTGTAAAATTTTGAATAAGGTGACTGTCAATTATGCCTATGAATGGGATACAAAATTACCAGCCATGTTGTGGGCATATCGAATGACAGAGAAGATTACAACCAAACAAACCCCATACTTCTTGACATATGGCTTGCATCCCATACTGCCAGTTGAATTTGAAGTTCCGACATATCGGGTTCTGTGCGAAAAACGAATGTCGGAAGAGGAAAGTCAGGATCTTTGGATTCATCAACTGATGTGGTTAGAAGAGAAAAGAGATGATGCAATGCAAACCACAAAAGATGTACAAGCACAGAGGAAAGTCAGGCACAATCAGAGAATCAAGCCTGTGACTGTACGAGAAGTGGATTTGGTTTTGTTATATGACAATCTCCAAATATTTTTTCCAGGCAAGTTGCATTTGAGATGGATGGGTCCCTATCAAGTTCTTCATCTTTACAAAAATGGATCCATGCAACTTGTCAATTTGGAAGGTAATTCTTTTGCTACTCGAGTAAACGGGTGGAGAGTTCGGAGATATTGGACCATAGACTCGGAAGTTTTGAAGACACCTGAGGTCTATGTTCTTGGGGACGCTCACAATTGAGGGAGGGGGTATGTGGTGCCCACATTTTTTGTTTTTTTCAAAATAAAGGAGAAGAAATGTATAGAGAAGTTGGATTGCGCCTGTATGGCCGAAGAAGGTGAAGAAAATTGTCTTAGGGATGAAACCCAAAGTAAAGTGACTTTGGGTCATGAGGCAAAGTACTCGGAAATGTTGTGTCAGCATACAATACGAAGTAAATTGTCTTCGGATCAAGAGGAGCTCAACCCGAGGCAAAGACAGTCTAACAACCTTTCGTCGGGGCAAGAAATTCAAGAAGGGGCCGTTTCAAAACTGGCGGCTCATACGCGCAAAGGTTGATTGACAGTGACAGGTGCATGCAAGAGGTGTGATTTCTTGGTAGAAACTTGAAGCAACGGAAGACAAAGAAGTGCAACTCTATAAAAATTGAAACTGCAACGACAAAATGTCAAGAAATTTTCCTTCGCCGTTGAGAAGTCATCTTGCAGGTGATTGGGGAAAGGGAAATAGAGTTGTACTCGGGTTAGTGCGCAAGGGAGAAGTTGCGAGAGAGAAATCAAGAGACAGTAAGAAAGCAGAAGAGATGGGAGGAGGGAAGAAAAACTCTGAATTTGCAGTGAGAAATCATGCAATTAGGAGAATAGATGTAGTAGCAAGGATCAAAGTCTTGAGCCGACTTTGGATCACTTTTCTAGCATGGAACTGGAACGTAAGTTTTCCAGGATTCATGACAGAAATCATCGAGAGTAAATGTCTCGATGGTCCCGAGGAAGAAGGGAAGAGAGGAAATCCGGCTCGCTGGACAGAGTCGGATTGGAGACTCGTACTCGGGAAGGAGGCGGGTTCGGAGCAAGGAGCCACGTTCTTGGAGAAAGGAGAGATAGCCCAAGAAACGCAGGAGGTGAGAGATGCCTTCTCGTCAAAGAGAACAAAGAATGGGTACAAAGTTGAGAGCTACAAAGACCCTGTGAGGAGAGGAATTGTGAGTGCACTTATGGCCATCTTGAAGCCAGAGAGAACCACTTATGTGATGAAACACCAAGCGGTGTTCTTTCACAAGTTATTTGCAGGAGAACCAATCAATTGGGCAAGGTTCTTTCACGAGAGAACGAGGCAGATGATATGGAATCTACGGGATAAGTCGCCTCCACACTACATCGTACCATTTGCAGCACATTTCTACCTTGGGTTGAATTTGCTCAATTTGGCGGAGCGCAATAGAATGGTGTCTCATTTCCATCCTGACTTGAGAAGAGAAGTAGACACGGAGGAGCAGCAATACATTCTCCAAATCCGGAGCACGGACGACTACTATGCAAAGATAGGGAAAAACGTGGAGGTTGTAGTAAGTACCCCGACGAAGAAGAGAACTTGGCAAGCAGAAGCCAAAGAAAACAAGAAACCTCGGAAGATGCAGAAAAATAACCCGAGGCAAGGGATGGTGGTGATTGAGTCAAAAGATGAAGACTCAGAAGGAGAAGCCGAGCTCAAAATGGAGGACTCGGAACGTGAGGAGGAACCTGAGTTGACACTGCAGAGTGGAGATACTAGTAGTAACAGTGAAGACGGTGGAGAAATGACCTTGGCACCAGCGGCTGAAGAATACGAAGAAGAAGTGCAAGCCGAAGTAGAAGCCAAAGACAATGCGGCACTGGAAGACGAAGTATCGGTGCTAGAGGAGAAGAAGATCACAATACAGCGAGGAGTTCGCTTGAGACGTAAGGCGAAGTGTGAAGCAGGGCCGAGTAGAGTGAAGGAAGAGGTAGAAGAAAGCTCGAGTAGTGAGGCGTCAATTCCAATACAAAGACTCCAGAGAAGAAGGCAAGTATTGGGAGAACACAAAGAGAGAAGAGAGACTACTCCGCGGGAGGAAGAAGTTGCCAGTAATGGAGTAGATTACCTGCAAGAAGTAGTGTGCTTGTTGTTGGTGAAGTTGGAACAAAAGAAGAAGGAGATGCAGTCTACTTGTCCAGAGGTGAAGACTGTTTTGCAGGTCTTATCAAGATTAGAAGAAGAGAACTCGGAGTTGAAGAAGAGTGTAACCCGAGGTGAGGAAGAGAGAGAAGTACTGCGAGCGGAAGGAGTAGAGAGAAGTCAGGTAATCAAAGACCTGAAGAGAGAAGTGAGTTATCAAGAGGATCTTGCAAGGAAGAGTGACATCACAAGGGAGAGACAGGTAGCGGAGCATGAAATCTTGAAGCAGCAGTTTGCTGATTCAAGAGTAGAGCTTATCTATGCTATGGCAAGGGTAGCATCAAAGGACCAAGAGCTCAATCAAGTGATGGAGAGTATGGAGGAGAAGAAGCAACTCTGGCAAAGAGAGTTGTCTGTGCGGTATAGAGAAGAAGAGAGATTACAAGAATTACTTTGTTATCAGGAAGAGAAAGTTGTACAGAAGGAGAAAGAGAAGGAGGCGGTGAAGGCCGAGTTTGAAGAAGAGTTGGCGATGTACAGAGAGGAATGGCTTGCAGATCTGGAACAAGAACGAAAGACAAGATTGGAGCCATTGAAGGAAATAGTCCTCAGAGTGAACGCAATGTTAAGTACAAAAGCCAGCGTTCGAATTGAAGAAGCGCGACTGCACGAGTTGAAGTTGTTGGTGCAGGAGACGAGGCAAAGACAAGCAAAGGACACTGATTTGAATGCCTTGTTAATTAGTCTCAGAACTCGTGTAGATAGGAAGATCTTAGAAGTAGAAGACAATATTTCAATTAGATTAGACTTAGTGAAAATAGAGTTAGAAAAGCTTCAGCAGGATGTTAAGGCAAAACCCGAAGTAGATAACATAGGAATCCAAATGTCTTCGGAGTTGCACTCACAGACATTAGAGAAGAGTGGGTCGAAGGATGAAGAGTTAGATAGATTACCCACTAGTGCAATTTCAGATCAGGAAAGAGAATTGCTAGATCTGGTCGAAGAAGTAGGAGATGTGAAACCCGAGGAAAATGTAGTACAAAGTAAGATTACTTTGGGTTCAGGTTTGAAAGCCGAGGAAGAAGTAGACATCGGATTGGATTAGTAACTGATTTGAGATTTGAAGGGGCAGATATGAAGAGGTGCATTGTCATTTCGGATCGGCAGGTTAGAACAGTTGCGGTAGAACGGTATAGTTGTTAGAACTATCGATTGCTTCAGTACTTAAGAGTGGCATTCGCAGGAAATTGTTGTTCAATGCTCATTATTTCTGAGAATAGATAAAGTGAAGTGCTGTGAAGCAGTGCTTGTCGCTTGAGCTTGATTCCGAGTATCAATTTTGCAATTGTGTTTGTGAGTGTTTGGAGAAATTCAAAGTGCAAGTCAAAGTGCTTGTTGGATGTTGGATTCCACAGCCTTGATCTTCATTCTGTGTATTTGATCCTGAGTGAAGTGCAATCGAAGCAATGCCTTGACAGATCTGAGAGGAATTGTAGTGTTGGTAGTATTCTGCATTTGTGAGTGCAGTACGAAGTTGATGTGAAGCAATTTCAATCGAGGAAGTTGTGCCTTCAGTGGAGGGGTGGAACACAATTCTGAGGCGAAGTCGTTTTGCAGTGAAATGCCATTTTTGGGAGAGCCTGTTAAGGAGTGTGAATTTGTGACAAGACTGCAAATCAGTGCTTGTTACTCTCTTTTGGGTGTGGTTTCTACCTAGGAGATTAAAGACGCAACCAAGATGAACTACATGTTACTGTTTGACTTTGTATTTGGACATTTCTGACTTGTATCTCTACGGGAACAAACTTTACTTACACGATTACCGCAAAAGTGATATGTGCCGGGTTGTCACACTAGAGACTAGGTTGACACCTGTTACTATAAGAATTAAGTCTAGTACAATGTTGGGGGTGGCTCAATTGATTATGTACTTCCTTTTGTTCTCATATAATGACATGGTTACATTGGGAGTTGACCCAACTCCAATGTTCTGGTTGGCTATCACACTTTGTGAGAGTAGGGATAAGGTGGTTCTTGATTCTAGAGTAGAGGTGGTTTATAATGGAGCTAACTTGGGTGAGGAGCATGGGATTTGTTCAATGACCAACGGTTTATGGTAGATAACAATAGCTAGGTTGGAGGAGTACCAACTACACTTGCCTTTGAGCAAGCTTAGTTCACATTTAGAGTTGTCTTATTGGATAAATAGAGTGGGATTTTCTTCTTGGTGGGACCTTCAAGAAAGGTCTATACACCATAGAGGGTCTAATTAGACTCTATGGCACAACCTTTTATGTTGGGGAAGGCTAGAAGTGTTCAATCATGGGCTACAAAAGACCGATGTGGAGAGGTGTCCATTTAAGACCTATACATCTCTAAGAGGTGGTTCTACATAGAATATCACATGTGGGGAGCTTAATGTCCAGATTTAGCCTGATCATCCAATTAACCGCTCTATGGTAAGAGCTCAAGCCATTATAATAGTAGTAGAGTCATATGATGTGCTAGTTGGTGAAGTAGTGTTATATCCCTTGGTTTTTAGTATTGACTATTGGGAGGAGACAACTTCCTATAGGCCAGGTTGGCAGTCAAGTGAGGGATGGATATGTTGCCTATTGGTGCACTTTAGTAGTGGTAATTTTGACTCACTATAGTCAAAGACCATGGCATTACTTTTAGCCTTCATTGGTTTTATTGCTTGGCTTGGGGACTTATTGGAGAGGAATGCCCATGCAAAGGATACTCTGGTACTAGAGGAGATCATTTAGATTTGGAGTACAAGTAGGATTGTTCTAGCTATCTTAGATGTTTCATTATGGAGTTTTGAGGAGACATTGTAGCAGCATGCAAATCAGTTGGTGCAACAAGCTTGGAGTGGAACCTTTGTGCCACCAAGAGACTAGTGTGAGGATGAGCTTTTAGAGTCTATTACCTTTTGACCTTTGGATACCACACTCTATTGCTTTGTAGTATCTCATAGAGGAAGTATATCTATTGGAGTTTTTTGGTAGGATTAGCATTGGATTAGCTATGATACTACAAATAGGTATATGGGTTCAAAAGAACTTGTATGTGGAGAGAGATGAGACTACCAGGCAAGTCTCTCTACATCATGTGGCATAATTTTCCTAAGGATATCCTAAGTTATTACCAATGTTAGTAGTCAAACATCACCAAAAGATCCTACTAGTAGACATTTCCTAACTGGAGGCACTAGATTTGGAGAGACATGGTTCCATGCACTTAACAATGGTCAGGTCAAGGATATACCCATGTTGGCCAAGATCAAGGTTTAGAAGATTCCCATTTTGGTATGTTTTAGGAAATGTTAATTTTACTATGACATCTCTAGGTTCATCCATTTGTTTCTCTAGCCCACATTTTGGAGAATGTCCCTTTGATGGATGATTCTTGTACACAAGTGATGGTGAGTACACATTAGTTCCATTCTTGGATGGGACTTGCCATGTTGTTAGATACAGCCAGATGAGATCATGGGCTCATCATCTTTGATTTTGGTGGACAAACCTCTTACCTAGAGAGGTTCTATAGTGTGTATATGATGAGATTTAGCAACTAGACCACCTTACTATCAATGATCATTTGGATGTTGGGTGCTAGTATTAGATGGTGATAGTGACTGATAGCTTCCTATGGCAGTAGTGAACCTTGTTGGATAGCCCAAGGTTGTTTTACCCTTACTTATGAGTTTCCCAAGCTCCTTGGCTTTTTGAGAAAGAGGTCCAAGAACTATTTGGAACTCACAATTATATCAATTGGTGGAGCCCAATGCCAATGAGAAGGGCGGTGATGTGTTTTCATACCAATACTATTGCAGTTACAACAATGTTAGAGGCATCCAAGCATTAATTGTTAGGTCAAGCTATGGATCTGAATGGTTTGACCCGGATTATAAGCTTGGGCTTGGTAGAAAAACAAAGGGATGCACTTAATAGGCATCACCACTCAGATACTTGTGAGCTTTATGCCTATCAAGATGATTTAGGCACATGTTGGGAGTGATAGACCAAGTGTGCATGGTATTCTTGGGACACAACAAGTGGTTCCTAGTGAGAGTGGTATACTTGAGGTCCATCCAAGTGAGCATGGTCTATTTGGGTTACACCTTTGGTCTACTTAGGATGTAGCTAGAGGATATAAGGAGCTTGCAGTCAGAGTAGAGGGAGTTTTTTGCTTTTTGCCAATTAGGAGCATGATATTACCATTCCCAAGGGCCCAACATAATAGCCAATTAGTGAATCCTCCACTCTTACATCAGTTATAAAGGATACTTGGGAGCCAAACATTGGACCCAAGCTTACAAGGAAGGAAAGACTAAGAGTTTTGAGGTTCTTGAGGAGCTACACAAGTTATTTTATCTTCAAGATGAAGAATTTGGGTGCTCTAAAAGGACCTGGTATTTGGATTGAGCTGACAAGTGATACACCAATTTTTTGATGTCCTTATAGGTAAAGTGACATGGAGAGAGCATTGATTCAAAGCCAAAAGAGAGACCTTTTTGAGGCTAGTTTGGTCAGGATTTCACATGGAAATTATGCTCTAGCTACAATGATGCCAACCAAGAAGGATATGCATGGAAACTACACAAATAGGCAGATTTGTGGAGATTAACATCCTATCAACCAACAGACTAGGGCTGATTGGTATGCTATGCCTACACTAGAGGAGATCTTTGATGCAATTGGGTATCTAAAGATCTTCCATACTTTGGATCTTTGAGTTAGATATCATCAATTACTAATCAAGGAGGATACAAGTCCAAGACAATATTTTAGGCTATTGATCCTCATGGCAAGGATGTATTATATCAATGGAGGTTCTTATTATTTGGGTTAAAGAATGCTCTTGCCAAGTTTTAGAGGGTCATGGATAGGATCCAAGCAAGATTGGATTTTTTTATGCTATATTGATTACATTGGTTTATAGCACTACTATGGAGGAGCATGAGAGACATTTTTTGGAGGCATTTGAGAGCTTGAGATCTCATAGACTCAAATTACATCTTGGGAAGTGCAAATTCTTCCACACATAGATTGAGTATTTGGGTCACTCTATCTACCCTACTAGACTTGGTGTTCAAAAAACCAAGGTGGAGGCTATTATACATATTCCTTGGGCTACAGATATAAGCAGAGTGTGAGCATTCCTTAGGTTGGAAAACTTCTATCTCTAATATGGTAGAGGATTTAGTATCATTGCCAAGGCCTTGACCAAGCTTACACATGAGTGTTATTGGGAAGATGAGCAAGAGAGAGCTTTTATAGAGCTCAAGGAGAGGTTGAATCTGCCTCTATTATCAAAAGACCAATCAGAGGACGACCATTCCCGGTTCATATTGATTAGAGTACTTGGAGCTTGGAGTAGTGCTCACCTAATAGGATGATGAGGAGAAGGAGTTTGTGGTGGTTATGCTAATTGCTCCAAAAATTTAGTAGAGGTAAAGTATAGTTCATATGAAGGAGAGTGCTTGGCAATAATGTGGGCAATAGTACATTGGTTCTGATGTTACTTATTTGGTAACCTCTTCACTCTCATCATTGATCATCAACCACTAAAGTGGTTGATAGAGTCCAACAAGCTTTCAAGAAAGCTTGCATGATGAGCTTTGATTTTACAAGAGTATGATTCATGGTTATTCATAGACTTGGAGTAGTGAACTATGATGCAAATGGGTTGAGTAGAAACCCATGTCCCAACTAGTAGGATGAGATAAGAGCACATTTTCATGTTGTGATTTGTGGAGCCATGGAAAAGTAAATTAGCATGGTTTATCTCCACATTTAGTGGAGTAGGTTGTATGACGGATCCCACGGTTGAGTTATTGTCATATGAACAATCTATGTATATGTATGAAATTGGCCACATAGGTTACAATATTATCCTTTTCAAGGGCTTTGATGGATATACGTGGTGGAGATTTAAGACAAGGTGTGTTTTAGTTGGAGGGGTTTCAAGCAGGAAGAGGACGTTGAGAGTGAGAGTTGTAGCAAAGATAGAAATTAGGCATCAAAGAGAGAAGTTGACTTAGAGATGTCACATGCTCCCAAATTGCCACTCTTGAATCATCTTCTCATCAAACTTTAGATTCTACACAAGATTGGATGGTGGCACATTTTGAGGCATCATTCATGGAATCAATGATGAGAAATCCAAATCTTATCATCCTTCCAATGATTACATATGAACAAGTCTGGGACTTCACTATTTATGCTCTAATAGTTGGAGAACAACTCAATTTCACTCATGAGCTTCAAAGTGGACTTGTGGGGTCCATTTGTCAAAAAGTGAAGAGACTAAATGACAAACTTATTAGAGATTGGGTCCCAAGTGGAGAATTTGGGAGTTTTTCAACCTTCAAAGGAGTTCAAGGAGGGAAGACTACAATAGGAGAGAAGAGCTGACAAGCTACAATCTGAAGATAGAAATCAGACAATTTGAACAGATTCTAGGAGGGATATCATTGATTGAATCAAGGGGTAGAATTCATACCTAAGAGCACAAAGTAGGCAATTTGGAGAGCTTCTTGAGACATTTTCATTATCTATCAGTGGGGTTGAAGAGTAGATAAAGTGCTTATAGTGTTGAGTGCAAGAAATTCCAGTTTTAAGTTAATCTCAAGTAAGACCTAGTTGATTGAAGTTGGCGCTTTTGAAATGCAAGGTGTTGGAGAAGAGTTGATGATCAAGTTTGGAGTTTTGATCACTCCTTAAGATGTGGTCAGAGTCACCTTATGAAAATTTTTAGTGTTGTTGGTGGTTATTTTTTCCACCTTTGTGTGATGATGTCATATGGGTTTCTCAAAAGGAGAATTCAAGGTCTTGGATCAAGTCTACTTGGGTCTATAGAGCTTACAAGTTAGCCCAACTCAAGAATTGATCCACATCTAGAGATTGGGGTTGGACTAGGGCATCAAACTCTACAAAGAATTAGGAAAAAGCATAACCAACTAATGTAGAAAATTTCATTGGCTTTGGATTCATGGAGAGTGATAGATGATGCAACAAGTGTTATTGAAATACTATCATAAGCTTGTAGAGTAATTCTATCTTCAATCATGAATGACTAGCAATTCTCCTAGTTTTTGTGATTGTGATTGTGATTGAGGATCTTAGACTTCTAGAGTGTTTTTGAGGATCAAGTGTACCTTTGATTCAGAAATCTAGGGAGAATTTGCCAATAACCAGGAGCAAACCCTAAATTAGAGATTTCAAAATTAAGGTGAAAATTATAGAAAATTGGCCAAGTTTGAGAGCTTGTCAATAAAGCTGTTGTGATCAAATTGTAGATTATTTCATATAATTGGAAATATTATCTCATAGGCTTTCTATTGAATCCAAGACCACTTGAATCCAAGTCACACACAAAAGGTTATGTCCATATGAGTTTTGTAGACTCTTCTCCATCAAAAAGACACAGAAGTTCCCCACTTGGATTAGAAATTGGTTGAAATCTGAAGAAAAAATTGGAGGAAGCTTGGAGTATAGATTGAAATTAGCTTGATTATAGAGCAAGAATGCTTTGAAGCTCTTTTTCAACAAAAAGCACAAAGAGTTATTGTTGAATTCTTGTGATCGGATCCTCTTTATGCTTGCAAGCCTATTTGTATGCCCAGTAACCTTGCATTAGTGTGCGGGCATTATGCTTAAGTTCCTTCCTTCTAGGTGTGTTGTTTTTTTCTCCTTGGTAATGTTGGAAGTGATGATCAAAAAACCAAGAGTGTGTGTTCTGATGATAGGTTAGGTTACTCGTTACTTCCTTACCCGATACAAGGAATCTTAGAAACAAGCATGAACGGTTTTATTGGTTGGGTACCACATGCACTCAAATTATTAGTGACAAGTCTATGCACAACCTTTGATCCATAAGCTCCACAACTAGGCACCTTGTGTGTTCCCAAAGAGAGAAAGGCAAAGTATGACAATGTTGGCATGGTGAGATAGATAAGGAGATGGTGCTAGGTTGGCATGCACTTACCTTTCTATTTAAATTTTTTGAGGCCTTGAGTATATCTCTCTCAATATATATAGGAGGAGTTGTTGAGGTCATAGATCCAAAGGGTGGAGATATTGGTACAAGTCAACAAGACATTCATAATGATGTCTTAGTGATGGATTATCTTTACATTGGTGTTGTGGGTGGAACTGTTGGTGCCATGGAGAGATAGCATCCTTTAGCAAGCAAGATAATTTAGATTAGAGGGTAGATACCTTCTTTGTGTATGGAAGGATGGTAGAATGTGAGTAGTACCACTTCCATCTTAGAAGCCATAGTTGGTATGTCATGCTCATGAGGAGCTAAGCCATTTTGGAGTAAAGCGGACATATAACTTACACAAGTGTCATTATTTGTGGCATGGTATGCAAACCAATGTATAGTGGTTTTTTGCTAGAGAAGTGATTTGTGACCTATGAACCTGCTTGTCTCTCACTCAAGATGAACCTTTGATGGCTATTATGGTAGCACACCATGGACTAAGAAGGCAAGGAACCCCATGTGACAACCAGGCAAATATGACTTTTGCGGTAATCTGGTAAGTAAAGTTTGTTTCCGTAGAGATACTAGTCAGAATTGATCAAATACAAAGTCAAATAGTAACAATCTTCAATTCTTCTTGGTTGCGTCTTTAATCTCTCAAGTAGAAACCACACCCAAAAGAGAGTAAGTAGCTCTGATTTGCAGTCTTTTCACAAATTAACACTTCTTAATCACAACTCTATCAAATCTTTCCAAACAATCTTGATTGTGATGATTCAGGCTCTCCCAAAAATGGCACTTCACTACAAAATGACTTTGCCTCAGAATTGTGTTCCACGCCTCCACTAAAGGCATAACTTCCTCAATTGAAATTGCTTCACATCAACTATCCGCTGCACTCACAAATGCAAAATACTACCAACACTACAATTCCTCTCAGATCCGTCAAGGTATTGCTCCGATTGCACTTCACTCAGGATCAAACACACCGAATGAAGATCAAGGCTACGGAATCCAATATCCAACAAACACACTGATTTGCACTTCAAATTTCTCCCAATACTCACAATCACAAGCACAAAATTGATACTCGGAATCAAGCTCAAACAACAAGTACTACTTCACAACACTTTGCTTTATCTATTCTCAAAAATAATGAGCACTGAACAACAAAAGACTGCGAATCCCACTCTTAAATAGTGAAGCAAATGATAGTTCTAACAACTATACCATTCCCTAACAACTCTTCTAACCTGCAAATCCAAAATGACAATGCACGTCTTCAAATCTACCTCTTCAAATCTCAAATCTATTACTACTCCAATCTGATGTCTACTTCTTCCTCGGCTTTCAAGCCCAAAGTAATTCCACTTACTACTCTGTCCTCAGGTTTCACAACTACTAAGTCCTCTACCAATTCTAACATTTCTCCTTCCTGATCTGCAATTCCTATCATAGTTAAGCCTTCTAAATCTCTATCTCCCGACCCACTCTTCTCGAAAGTGTAAAATGTCAAATCCAAAGACACCTACCTTCCTATCTCTCTTACTTTGGGTCTAACTACTATCAATTACTTTACTAATTCTACTATGTCATCATCAAGAATTGTAATTGAAAGCATGGGTACACTATCTATGCTTTCAATTTGCAACCCACTTTCCCCTAATCCCTCATATAATTGACCCAAAGACACTTACTATCTGATCATGCACTTTGGGGTCATTCACTACTGCTATTTCTCTTCTAATTCTATCATATCTTCAATCGGAATTGAAATTGAAGTCATGAGTATCCTAAATATCTTCTTTCCTTACTCTAACTTCCTCTAATGCGGTGGCAAGACTCCCAAAGTCACCTTCACTGCACTCCAAGGTTTGACTACCTCGGGTTGAATCATATTTTTCTTGAGGCAAAGTCTTTAGACCCAAAGTCATATAAACCCAAAGTTTGAAGTCCGAAGTCCAAAAACTTGTAGACCCAAAAACACCAACCCGAAGACACTAAACTACTTTGTACATCTACTCACAAAACTTCAAATGCTTGTAACTTTTGCTATAGACCTCCAAATTCTGTGATTTTGGTGGCAATGGAAAGCCTTGAACAAGCCACTTCCAACAAAATATAGCACGCATGATTTGGACCGTTTTTCATTGAGATATGACCCCTGCGGTATTCTTGACTTGTAACCTTCATTTCGATGTGAAGTACCCTCTTCCGCGTCTGAGCTCCTTCTTCCTCTTCCTCTGACAAAAACTAAGCTTTGGGTTTGATCCAATCCAAGTTCTTCTTCATCTAACACAAAATTGACTTCCTCAAGCCTGATCAAAACACAAGTTTCCACTCATTTCTTCTCCATTTGGTTTCAATTTGGTTTCAACAAGGCATTTTTCCTTCAAACTCATCCAAAATGAAAAATGTGGGTACCACACCCCAACTCCATCATACTCCTCCAAGATGATGAGTACATCCTTACCCCTTGTTTATATACTTGTGAAATAGTTATGTACCAAAGTTACTAATTACCGTAGTAACTCAAGTTACTAGACTAAAAGTCAAGTAAAGTCAAAAATAAGAAAACAATATCCATTCACATAGGCATATTCCACTAGCATGTGATCATATCTTGACCCAACCACTAAGTCAAGGATTCCTTCACATGGGCTATCTTTGGACTAAAGAAGAATCCAAAACAAAAAGGCTTGTGGGCCCAAGAGTTCTCAACTCTTTCCTCAAAGCCAAATACCTAGGAATAATACCAAGTCAACACACTAGAATCCAAAATAGTGATGCTCATCTTTTCTACTTCCCCTAAAGTAAGGTCCCTTCTATCTTAGCTATGACTAACTTTAGCTAATCATGACTAATGTAGAACCATCCTTTACCTCTATATAAATAATATCTCACAAGTACTTGTAATACCAAGCTAAATATCACAATACCACACACATGCACACATGGGTGTTATAGACCAATTTAGAGCATCATGTCATGCTCCAATATCACAATTACACCCATTACCTATCATGGATTGAGTTACCATTGGAGTTTGGACTTTCTTGGACCTTTATTGTTACCTATGAGATATTATTGGTATGTTTTGGTTATGGTGGAGCAATTCTCCTAGTAGATTGAGTTGGTAGCACTTCTTGAGAAGTCCAATGAAAGGACAACTTACTCATTCTTGGATTGGATTCCTAGTCATTTTGGTGCACCAATTGAGGTTTTGTCTATTCAAGGCATAAAATTCTTGAAGGAGTTTTAGGTCTTGTGTGACAAGGCCTTGATTGATCATCACACTATCTTTGAAGATCATCTTTAGGCAGATGGCTTAGTAAAGAGAGTGGTTTAGATGGTGAAGAGAGGATTGCAAAAGTATGGTTTGCAAAGATGGCACTTTGGAGATTGAGATCTCCAATTACCTTGGTTGGCCATGGGCTATTTGTTTAGCTGGAAAGCCTCCTTAGCATCCTTCTTAGCATCCTTACTCTTTACTCTATAGACAAGATCCAGATTTATTTGTTCATGATGCTATTATAATTTTGGACTTTGATGATGTTGACGTATTGGGTGAGCACATGTTCTCAATGGGGAGAGATTTTTTGGAGAGTGATGCAAATAGCCTTTGAGAACTTAGCACTTGCTTGGCTGTAATATTCTAAGGACAAGAGAAGAAACACAAAGCTTCAAACTCAATAGTCCAATGTCCCAAAGAAGCACCTTATCTTTATTATATAGCAAAGAGGATCCACTCAAAGGAAACTCCACCCTTGGATTGGATATATGGATTGGTGACATGCTGGTGAGCTCCATCCTTAGATTAGTTGCATGGATGGGTAACATGTTGGTCTTTTTCCTATTTCATTGGTCAACAAAGTTTGACCAAAGGGAATCTTTAGGAAATCTTCTTGTAGGAAGCTCAAAATCACATGAGTGAGGTATTGTTAGAAAGCTCTTGATGTGAAAAAATAGGAGGAGAAGGCCAACCTTTTCTCTATGGGGAGGATCTTTCTATATTTTAGGCCTAATTCATCCATTTAGGCCTCCAAAATTGGCTATGAAGTTTTCATGGTGTTTTTGGGTCATACCCTATTAGTGGAAGTACTCTTTTGGTGACACCTCTATTTGATGTACTATTTGATCTATCATATAAACATCCTTCTAGATGATGTTATCAAGCTAATTTCTACCTCTAGAAAATATGTCTAGCTACCAATATTACAACCCTCTCTCCTTTTAAGATGCAATGTCCTCATTGCAAAGCTATTGCTCAAAAGATTGCACTACCACTTGTGCATGGGTCAAGTTGGCTATTGGTTCCAATGTTGTGTCATACAATGGGTCTCCTTACCAATGTACAAGATATTCCACATTTAGATGGCTGTTACCACGGATGTGGATTTGGAAAATGCGTTCAACTTCATATTCCTTTGTGCCATCAATGAGTGTTGGACAAGGTCTAACTTCTTGTGTGGAAGAAAAATGGGGTGGTCAAGGTGCTGTAACACCCATTTGTGCGTGTGTATGGTATTGTGATATTTAGCTTGGTATTACAAGTACTTGAGAGATATTATTTATATAGAGATAAAGGATGGTTCTACATTAGTCATGATTAGCTAAATTAGTCATAACTAAGATAGAGGGGACCTTACTTTAGAGAAAGTAGAAAAGATGAGCACCACTATTTTGGATTCTAGTGTGTTGACTTGGTATTATTCCTAGGTGTTTGGCTTTGAGTAAAGAGTTGAGAACTCTTGGGCCCGCAAGTCTTTTTGTTTTGGATTCTTCTATAGTCCAAGGGTAGCCCATGTGAAGGAATCCTTGACTTAGTGGTTGGGTCAAGATAAGATCACATACTTAGGGGAATATGCCCATGTAAATAGATATTCCTTTCTACTTTATGACTTTACTTGACTTTTAGCCTAGTAACTTGAGTTGCTCTAGTAATTAGTAACTTTGGTACATAACTATTTCACAAGTATATAAACAAGGGGTGAGAGGTACTCATCATCTTTTCATTTGCAACTATCTCTCTCATTGAGTTGTCTAGTGAGCAATTTCTTGAGTCTTGGAGTGTTAGCCTTGGAGGAGTATGATGGAGTTGGGTTTCCTTGCCTTCTTAGTCCATGGTGCAATACCATAATAGCCATCAGAGGTTCATCTTGAGTGAGAGACATGCCGGCTCACAATGCATATCTATGTAGTAAGGAAACATGGAACACTAGATGGATCTTCATGTGTGCCAGTAGTCTTGAGGTGTAAGAGGTTCTTTGTAAGTCTTCTGTGACAACCCGGAAAATATCACTTTTGCGGTAATCAGGTAAGTAAAGTTTGCTCCCGCAGAGATACAAGTCAGAATTGGTCAAATACAAAGTCAAACAGTAACATGTAGTTCTTCTTGGTTACGTCTTTAATCTCTCAGGTAGAAACCACACCCAAAAGAGAGTAACAAGCACTGACTCGCAGTCTTGTCACAAATTAACACTCCTTAATCACAACTCCATCAAATCTTTCCAAACAATCTTGATTGTGATGATTCAGGCTCTCCCAAAAATGGCACTTCACTACAAAATGACTTTGCCTCAGAATTGTGTTCCACCCCTCCACTAAAGGCACAACTTCCTCGATTGAAATTGCTTCACATCAACTTTGCACTGCACTCACAAATGCAAAATACTACCAACACTACAATTCCTCTTAGATCTATAAAGGCATTGCTTCGATTGCACTTCACTCAGGATCAAACACATAGAATGAAGATCAAGGCTGTGGAATCCAACATCCAACAAGCACACTAACTTGCACTTCAAATTTCTCCACACACTCACGAACATAGACACAAAGTTGATACTCGGAATCAAGCTCAAGCGACAAGCACTGCTTCACAACACTTTGCTTTATCTATTCTCAGAAATAATGAGCACTGAAGAACATAATACTGCAAATGTCACTCTTAAGTAGTGAAACAATAGACCGTTCTAACAACTATACCGTTCTACAACAATTGTTCTAACATGCAGATCCAAAATGACAATGCATCTCTTCATATCTGCCTCTTCAAATCTCAAATCTGTTACTACTCCGATCCGATGTCTACTTCTTCCTCGGCTTTCAAACCCGAACCCGAAGTAAATTTACTTCTTACTACTCTATCCTCGGGTTTCATATCTTCTACTTCTTCTACCAGATCCAACAATTCTTTTTCCTGATCTGAATTCCACTAGTGGGTAATCTATCTAACTCCTGATCTCCCGACCCACTCTTCTCTAATGTCTCCACTGGTAACTCCGAAGACATTTGTACTCCTATGTTATCTACTTCAGGTTTTGCTCTAACATCCTTCCAAAGCTTTTCTATCTCTATTTTCACTAAGTCTAATCTAATTGAAATGTTGTCTTCTACTTCTAATATCTTCCTGTCTACACAATTTCTTAACTTAATCAACAAGGCATTCAAATCAGTGTCTTTTGCCTATCTTTGCCTCGTCTCCTGCACCAACAACTTCAACTCGTGCAGTCTCGTCTCTTCAATTCAAACGTTGGCCTCTGTACTCAACATTGCGTTCATCTTGAGGACTATCTCCTTCACTGGCTCCAATCTCATCTTTCTCTCTCACTCTCAATCTGCAAACCAATCCTCCTTGTACATCGCTAACTCCTCTTTGAACTCGGCTTTCACCGTCTCCTTCTCCTTCTCCTTCTGAACAACCTTCTCCTCCTGACTACGAAGTAACTCTTGTAATTGATCTTCTTCTCTATATCGTGCCGCCAACTCTCTTTGCCAGAGTTGCTTCTTCTCCTTGACACTCTCCATCACCCTATCAAGCTCTTGATCCTTTGCTGCTACTCTCGCCATAGCATGGATTACTTCTACTCTTGAATCAACAAACTGCTGCTTCAAGATTCCATACTCCGCTACTTGTCTCTCCCTTGCTATGTCACTCTTCTTCACAAGATCCTCTCGATAACTTACTTCTCTCTTTAGGTCTTTGATTACCTGACTTCTCTCTACTGCCTCCGCTTGCAGCACTTCTCTTTCCTCCTCACCTTGGGTTATACTCTTCTTCAACTCCAAGTTCTCTTCTTCTAATATCGCTAATACCTGCAATACAGTCTTTACCTCTGGACAAGTTGACTGCATCTCCTTCTTCTTGTGCTCCAATTTCACCAACAATGGGCACACCACCTCCCGCAGGTACTCCACTCCATCTCTTGCAACTACTTCTTCCTGCATAGAAATCTCCTTCCTTACCTCTTCTTCACCCGATACTCACCTTCTCCTATATAGTCTTCGTATCGGAATCAAAGCCTCACTTCCCGAGCTTTCTCCTACCTCTTCCTTTGCTTTACTCGGCCCCGCTTCACACTTTGCCTTACGTCTTGAGAAAACTCCTTGCTGTTCTACGATCTTCTTTTCTTTGGGCACAATTACTTCGTGTTCCAACTGTGTGTTGTCTTTGGCTTCCATCTTGGCTTGCACTGCTTCTTTGTAGTCGTCAGCTGCTGGTGCCGATGTCATGTATCCCACTTCATCACTAGGGGTGAGAGATGCCTTCTCTTTGACGAGAAGGCATCTCTCACCTCCTAAGTTTCTTGGGCTATCTCTCCTTTCTCCAAGAACGTGGCTCCCTGCTCCAAGCCCGCCTCCTTCCCGAGTGAGGACGAGTCTCCAATCTGACTCTGTCCAGCGAGCCCGATTTCCTCTCTTCCCTTCTTCCTCGGGTCCATCAAGACACTTACTCTTGATGATTTCTGTCATGAATCCTGGAAAACTTACATTCCAGTTCCATGCCAGAAAGGTGATCCAAAGTCGGCTCAAGACTTTGATCCTTGCTATTACGTCTAACCTCCGAATCGCATGATTTCCCACTACAAATTTGAAGTTCTTCTTTCCTCCTCCCATCTCTTCTACCTTCTCACTCTCTCTCTCGATTTCACTCTTGCAACTTCTCCCTTGTGCACTAACACAATTCCAACTCTATTTCTCTTCCCACGATCACTTGCAAGACAACTTTGCAATGGCAAAGGAAAATTACTCAACATTTCGTCGTTGCAAGTTCAATTTTTATAGAGTTGCGCTTCTTCGTCTTCCGTCACTTTGAGTTTCTACCGAGAAATCACACCTCTTGCATGCACCTATCACTGTCAATCACCTTTACGCATATGGGCCGCCAGTTTTGAACGGTCCCTTCTTGAATTTCTCGCCCTGACAAAAGGTGGTTAGACTGTCTTTGCCTCGGGTTGAGCTCCCTCCTCCGATACAAAGACAATTTACTTTGGTTTGTATGCTGACAAGGCATTTCCGAGTACTTTGCCTTATGACCCGAAGTCACGTTACCTCGGGTTTCATCCCGAATACTCTTTTCTTTGCCTTCTTTGACCATACAGGCGCAATCCGACTTCTCTATACACTTCTTCTCCTTAATTTTGAAAAAAAACAAAAAATGTGGGCACCACATACCCCCTCCCTTAAATGTGAGCATCCCCGCAAACATAGACCTCGGGTGTCTTAGAAACTTCCGAGTCTATGGCCCAATATCTCCGAACTCTCCACCCGTTTACTCACATGGCAAAAGGATTACCTTCCAAGTCTACAAGCTGCATGGACCCATTGTCATAAAGATGAAGAACTTGATAGGGACCCATCCATCTCAAATGCAACTTGCCTAGAAAAAATATTCGGCAATTGTCATATAACAAAACCAAATCCCCTTCTCGTACAGCTACGGGCTTGATTTTCTTATTGTGCCTGACTTTCCTCTGTGCTTGTACTTCTTTCGTGGTTTGCATTGCATCATCTCTTTTCTCTTCTAACCACATCAGTTGATGAATCCAAAGATCTTTACTTTCCTCTTCCAACATTCGTTCTTCGCAAAGAATCCGATACGTCGGAACTTCAAATTCAACTGGCAGTATGGGATGCAAGCCATATGTCAAGAAGTATGGAGTTTGTTTGGTTGTAATCTTCTCTGTCGTTCAATATGCCTACAACGCGGCTGGTAATTTTGTATCCCAGTCATAGGCATAATTAACAGTCACCTTATTCAAAATTTTACAAAGTAACCCATTTGCTTTTTCCGTTAAGCCATTTGCTTTTGGGTTATAAGGAGTCATCTTTTGATGTTTAATCTGAAAGTACTTGGTTAACACCTCCATTACAAAGTTCAAAAAATGTGTTCCTTGGTCACTGACCAATTCCAAAGGACACCCATATCGGGAGATGATGTTTCAAAAGAAGAATTCCGCCACAGTTTCAGCATCATCTCTACGAGTTGCTTCAGCTTTGACCATCTTGGTAGCATAGTCAGTGCAAACCAAAATATATAGCTTTCTTGTGACTCGGGTCACTGGTTAAATGGGACCCATAAAATCAATCCCCCATTTCTCAAATGGGGCCAAAGGCAAAATTGGTCTCAAAGGCCATTGAGAGGTAGCCGTCGGCTTCCCCGTTCTCTGACAAGCATCACAGCTTTGGATATGAGCATGTACATCTTTGTACATTGTAGGCCACCAATACCCTACCGAAAGAATTTTCTTACAGTATTCTTCAGAGCATAGTGTCCTCCCGATGCTTTGGAGTGTAAAGATTCAATCACTCCTCCTACTTCGTATGTCTCTAAGCATTGCCAGAGTACTTCATCTTTGCCCATCTTAAATAAAATACTATGTTTGAGCTGGTACGGCCCCATCTTCCTGAGAAAGACTGCCCGCTGTTCCGGGTCCATCCCTTCAGGACAATGGAGAGTATGCAAATTATGATATTCAGCTACATACCTCGTACTTTGCATTGCTGATAAGTGATACAACTCTTCGTCAGGGAACCGATTGTCAATTTCCCACTCCTGGTCTTGAGTTTCTAACCAAGAAAGGAAGTCCGCATTCAAATGCAAAGCTCCCTTCCTTACTTGTACAGTATATGTGAACTCTTGTAGCAACAAGATCCATCTTGCAATTTGCCCTGATAAATCTGCCTTCTTGACCAAATGTTGCAATGCGTAATGGTCAACATAGAAGACAAACTCATACCCCAACAAATAATGACAAAATTTCTTGCAGGCATACACCATTCCGAGTGCTTCTCTTTTAGTCATTGAATAGTTCTTTTCAGAAACTGAAAGTTGTTGGCTGGCATAATACACCAGGTACTCCTTCTTCTTCTTGTCCTTCTGACTTAAGACGACTCCGATAGCCATGGATGAAGTGTCCACATATACATAGAAAGGGATGTCCCAATTTGGGGCCCTCATAACTAGTGCTTCAACCAGCTTCTTCTTCAACACCTGGAAAGCTTCTTCTTGATTTGCTTCCCACATATAGTTTTTGGATTTCTTCAAAAGCTTTGTAAGTGGTGCAACAAGCACTGCATAGTTTGACATGAAGCGTCAGTAATATCCAACATGTCCCAAGAAGGCTCTGAAATCCCGGATGTTCTTTGGGGATTCCAAAGTTGTGATTATCTTGACCTTCTCAACATTGACTTCAATACCTTGGCTTGACACCCAATGCCCCAAAAGAATTCCCTCCTTCATTGCAAAGAAGCATTTCTCTGGGTGTAATGACAAGCCGGCAAAACAACACCTTTCAAACCTTTGGCAAAGGTAATCTAAATGTACATCTCTTTGCCCAAACACACAAAAGTCATCAATAAAAACTTCCACAAATTTGCGTAGGAAATCTTTGAAGATTGAATTCATCATCCGTTGGAAAGTAGTGGGAGCATTACACAACCCAAAGGGCATTTGATTGTAAGCAAAAGTGCCCCAATTGGTCGTGAATGTAGTTTTATCTTTGTCTTTGTCTCAAATGGATACTTGATTGTACCTTGAAAATCCATCGAGAAAACTATAACAAGGATGCCTAGCTACCTGATCTAAAATTGTATCGGTAAAAGGCAAGGGATGATGATCTTTCCTTATCTTGACACAATCGGATCTTCCCCGTTTTCTTCTTTGGGACAATGACAATGGGGGAGACCCATTCACTGCTTAAGACAGGGAAGATGATTCCTATCGATTTCATCTTTCACCAACAGCGAGTACTTTGGGTTCAAGCCGTATTGCTGTTGCCAAACCGGAACTGCACCTTCAACCAAATCAATCCGGTGTTCTCCAAATTCTTGTGGAATACCCGGCATTTGATCAATCGACTAGGCAAATTCATCCTGGAATTCTATAAACAGGGCAATGTATCCTGCCAACTCCTCCAAAGCAATTGTCTTTGAGATTTTCAAGACTTTTCCTTCAGTTAATAAAACATCTTGACAGTCATCGGTGATGATGACTCCTTCAATGTGGCTTACTCGGCTTAGCCCGAGGCAAGCTGCCATCAAACCCCCTTCCTCCAAGTCAGGTTCTCCCAAGGCAAGGTCATATGGATCTTTGTCTTTGACATCCACCTTGTAGCATTCCAAATAGTTAACTTGGACTTCGTCTTTGGATTCATCCGAGGACAAAGACAATGAGTCTTTGGATTCATCCTCCTCTTCCGAAAAACTTGTTTCCTTGAGGTGGAGAACTTTTGTCCAACTCACAGTCACCAGCTTCTGATCTTTGGACGAAATGTCCTTGAATCTTAACTTCTACTGGTGCCAATCCACCACAACTTGGGCGCTATACAACCAGGGTCTGCCAATCAACAGAGGGTAACCAGTCTTTGTCACTGGTCGCAACACAATGTAGTTCAACTTGAAGGGTACCCCTCCAATGATCGTAGTAAGGGTACCCTTCAATGATTGTAGTAATGTTTGACAGCATGCCCAAAGGCCGTCTCCTGGTTTGGTCTGCAAACTTCAACACTCGGGGTGTTGGTTCAAACATGTAATACCCAAGTCAATTTGCAGTATCTTTGGTCATGACATTCACACCGGACCCAAAGTCAATGGGTATCAATGTGATCATGCACCCTGCAATCTCCGCGTCTACCTCGGGAGATCCCAAATCTTCTTGCTCAATACGATAGATAGCAAGCAAGTCCTTCTTTGACATCGACCTTACCTTCTTGAGGGCCAAATTCAGCTGTCTCTTGTACAGCTTGTTATCTTCCCACAATTGCTTGAATGTAACGTTGGCATTTGTGGCTGCCAGATCTACTACAATATTGTATTGGGGAACTCCTCCCAATTTGACCGTCTTTGCCTTTGGCTTTGGGTCCAAAGTCTCTCCATGTTCCCTCTTGACTTTGGGACGCTTCAAAATGGTGATGGGCTTGCTGATGGCCTTAACCCGAGGTTCCTTGGGTTGGCCCACCTTAGCTTGGATCAGACCCTTTACTTCGGATCGGATGTCCGCCGGAAAAACTGGAGACTTCGTCTTCGTCTCCTCTTCCAAACTCAATTCCCGAGTCCTAAGTAGTGCCTCCTTTAGTTCTTTCTGCAAGGCTTTAGCTTTGGCTTTTGCGAGGATCTTTTCCTCCTTGGCAAAAAGAATTGCCTTTGGGCGCAGTCTCTTTGCCTTTCTGGAAGACGACAAGGTCGTACTCAGTTCTTCGGGATCACGCTTCTTCTCACTGGAGCGTGTCTCAACTTTCAAAATTTCAAGATCCGGCCATTCTCCTTCTGAGGCCGGACTCCCTTCTTGAGGTCTTTCTTCCTCAAGAGTGATGCAATTTACATTCGTATCCCCCTTTGGCTGCAGTGCTGCACGCTCAGCGGGGGTCTGTACATACTTTACAGGCGGCTTCGGGTTTGGTGGGTGAGGACATTGGTTGCCCATATGCCCTGATCCTTTACAATTTCCGCACAGGAGAACATACCCAAATTGCCTTCTTGGCTCAAGACAGTTTGGAGACCAATGTCCCATCAAGCCACAATTATAACAGGCTCTAGGTGCAACATTCTGAGGCCGATTTTGGTTGCTCATTGGTGGTCTTTGTGGAGGAGCATTGGGGTTATTGTGGTACCCACATTTTTCATTTTGGACGAGTTTTGAATAAGTACCTTGTTGAAACCAAATTGTAACCAAATGGAGAAGAAATGGGTGCAAACTTGTGTCTTGAGCAGACCCGAGGGAGTCTACATTGTGTGAGAGGAAGAAGGACTCGGACTGGATCAAACCTGAAGAAGGTTTCTTCATGTTAGAGGAGGAAAAAAACTCGGATCAGGTGCCAAAAGAGGATTCCTTCGCATCGGAATGAAGGTTACAGGTCAGGAATACTACGGGGGCCATTTCTCAATGAAAAAGAGTCCAAATAATTCGTGCTATATATCGTTGGAAGTGTCTCGTCTAGGGCATTCCGTTGCCACCAAAATTGCAAAGTTTGGAGGTTTGTAGAAGAAGTTACAAGCATTTGACGTTTCTAGAGTAGATGTACTTTGGGTCAAAGTGTCTTCGGGTCAATGTGACTTCGGACTTCGGGTTTACATGACTTTGGGTCTAAAGACTTTGCCTCAAGACTAAGATGACAGACTAAATCCAAGGAAGTCGGACCTCAGAGTGCAGTGAAGGTGACTTCGGGAATCTTGCGGGAAGCATTAGAGGAAGTTAGAGTAGGGAAAGAAGATAGTTATGATACCCATGACTTCAATTTTAGTTCTGATTGAAGATGGAACATGGATTGAAGGAGAAGTAACAGTAGTGAATAAACCCAAAGTGCAAGATCAGACAGTAAGTGTCTTCGGGTGAGTTACTTGAGTGATTAGGGGAAAGTAGGTTACAAATTGAAGGTGTAGATAGTGTATTCATGCTTTCAATTATAATTTTTGACGATGACATAGTAGAATTAGCAAAGGAATTGATAATAGCAAAACCCAAAGTAGAAGAAATAAGAGTGCAGGTGTCTTCGGATTTGACATTTGACACCTTAGAGAAGAGTGGGTTGGGAGATAGAGATTTTGAAGGCTTAATTATGATAGGAATTGCAAATCAAGAAGGAGAAGTGTTAGAATTAGTGGAGGAATTGGAAGTTGTGAAACCCGAGGACAAAATATTTGGAAGTAAATTTACTTTGGGTTTGGGTTTGAAAGCCAAGGAAGAAGTAGACATCGGCTCAGGGTAGTAACAATTTTGAGATTTGAAGAGGCAGATATGAAGAGGTGCATTGTCATTTCAGATCTACAGGTTTGTAAAGTTGTTAGGAAGAGGTACATTAGGAAGATAACTGTAGATTGCTTCACTACTTAAAAGTGGCGTTCGCAATCAAATGTTGTTCAGTGCTCATAATTTTTGAGAATAGATAAAGCAAAGTGTTGTGAAGTAGTGGTCGTCGCTTGAGCTTGATTCCGAGTATCAACTTTGTGATTGTGTTTGTGAGTGTGTGAAGAATTTCAAAGTGCAAGTCAGAGTGCTTGTTGGATGTTGGATTCCACAGCCTTGATCTTCATTCTGTGTGTTTGATCCTGAGTGAAGTGCAATCTGAGTAATGCCTTGACAGATCTGAGAGATTTAAGACGCAACCAAGAAGAACTACATTGCTACTGTTTGACTTTGTATTTGGACATTTCTGACTCGTATCTCTGTGGGAACAAACTTTACTTACCCGATTACCGCAAAAGTGATATTTGCCGAGTTTTCATAGTTATACTCCCTAGGTCCAAACCTTGGACTTTGATACAATGTGCTTGCTTGAGGCTGTACTTCTTGTGTTTAGTACACAGCCTCTTTGTCCTCATCTTGGTTCCATCTTGGAACCCAATCAATTTGCTGCACCGGGAATGCATTACGAGTATTGCATTATGTGTTGGCATGGCCTGATTTGCCACATGCGGTGCACCATACATTAGATCTTCCAAACGCTGGGGCCTTCCTTTGGTCTCTGGCCCCAATCATCTGGATCTTGAAATCCAAAAACTCCTTGATGAGGGCATCCAGCTTGGTATCCGCCTTATTTACACTCTTTTCTGGAGGAGTCACTGGTTTCTTGCCTCCACGTCTTTTGACTCGTCTTGGCTTTGATTCTTCTTTGGATTCCAAAGAAGAGCTTGAAGACGTGGAGGATTTGTCCAAAGAAGGAGATGTACTGCACAAAGCTCTCCTTTTGGGCTTCTTGCCTTTCTTCTCCCAATTTCTCCAGTTACCGGCAGAGTGAGAGTGGGCTGCTTCGTAACGAGCGACATGTTTGAGTACTTTGTCCAAGGAAGTTACATTCCTCTCCCTTGCAAAGATTTGTATCTCTGGTGAAAGGCCTCCGAGGAACCAGGTAATGGCTTGGGCATCGGAGTAACCCACCACCCCCAATTGCTTGGGAACTCGGTTTAATAGTGCCATGAACCGCTCAGAGTAGTCTCTCAACTTCTCCTTCTTGCCTTGGTCCAAATTGTTGAGTGCCGCGAAGACACTCGTGTTGTAGTCAACCTCCCGGAATTGTTCCAGGAAGTTATTTCTCAAGTCTGCCCAGTCCGCTGGTACAAACTCCTTCTGGGTCACATGGGTGTACCAGCTCCAAGCTTTCTTTCGGAGCAAACTTGGGAAAATTCTCAGTCAATCCGCCAAGTCATGCTCCTTGTTAGCAAAGGAGATGACTTTGAATTCTTCAATGAATTCATTGGGGTCTTCGTCTTGTTCTATCTCCTTGTACTTTTGATAGGTGTGTTAGGTGACAGGCAGCGAAGTCATCGTTTGATGCACTGGGATTGGCTGAGGTAGTGTTGAACTTGACGGAACTGAAGGATTGGCTGGTATTGATGCCGTGTTGTCAGCCTAGGGGTTCCAATTTGTCAAATTCAAGGTGGGGTCTTCTTTGACAATTTCTGCTACGAGGGTGTCGACTTCAATTCAAGTGGAAGATTCTGGATCAACACCTTCGATTGGTTCTTCAAAATTCCTTTGGGACAACCGAGGAATTGTTTGTAGAAGATATTGACACTCGTCTTCAGTAAGTATTCGTGCTGTCTTTTCTCAAACAAAGTTCTTCAAGGACACAACTTCCTTTACAGCTCTAGGGGAAGTTGGTGTACTGGGCCGCAACGCATATGTTTGCCCACTCGATTCTTTCTTCTTGGACAAAGAGGGAGATGCGAAGTAGCCTTGCCAACCGCCTTCGTGTTTCTTGTGGTCAAGTTCTCGCAAGGCTTCTTGCACTTTGTGAAGGAGTTGAAAATCCAACGGCTCTCGTTCTATGAGCCGGCCTGTCTCTCACTCAGGATGAACCTCTGATGGCTATTATGGTAGCGCACCATGGACTAAGAAGACAAAGAACCCCAACTCCATCATACTCCTCCAAGGCTAACACTCCAAGACTCAAGACATTGCTCACTAGAGAACTCAATGAGAGAAAGATAGTTGCAAATGAAAGGATGATGAGTACCTCCTCACCCTTTGTTTATATACTTGTGAAATAGTTACGTACCAAAGTTACTAATTACCGTAGTAACTCATTACTAGACTTAAAGTCAAGTAAAGTCAAAAAGTAGAAAGGAATATCCATTCACATGGGCATATTCCCCTAAGCATGTGGTCTTATCTTGACCCAACCACTAAGTCAAGGATTCCTTCACATGGGCTATCCTTGGACTAAAGAAGAATCCAAAACAAAAAGGCTTGCGAGCCCAAGAGTTCTCAACTCTTTCCTCAAAGCCAAACACCTAGGAATAATACCAAGTCAACACACTAAAATCCAAAATAGTGGTGCTCATCTTTTCTTCTTCCTCTAAAGTAAAGTCCCCTCTATCTTAGCTATGACTAACTTTAGCTAACCATGACTAATATAGAACCATCCTTTATCTCTATATAAATAATATCTCTTAAGTACTTGTAATACCAAGCTAAATATCACAATACCACACACATGCACAAATGGGTGTTACATAGCGTGCAGCAATTCAAGCAAAGGGAGATACAAATGTAAATTGTATCACGCTTGAGGAGGAAAGACCTCAAGAAGGGAGTCCGGCCTCAAAAGGAGAATGGCTGGACCTTTAAATTTTGAAGGTTGAGACACACTCCAATAAGAAGAAGCGTGATCCCAAAGAACTGGGTACGACCTCGTTGTCTTCTTGAAAGGCGAAGAGACTGCGCCTAAAGGCAATTCTTTCTGCCAAGGAGGAGAAGATCCTTGCAAAAGCCAAAGCTAAAGCCTTGCAGAAAGAACTAAAGGAGGCATTGCTCAGGACTCGGGAACTGAGTTTGCAGGAGGAGACAAAGATGAAGTCTCCAATTTTTCCGGCGGACATCTGATCTGAAGTAAAGGGTCTGATCCAAGCCAGGGTGGGCCAACCCGAGGAACCTCGGGTTAAGGCCACTAGCAATCCCGTCACCATTTTGAAGCGTCCTAAAGTCAAGATGGAACATGGAGAGACTTTGAACCCAAAGCCGAAGGTAAAGACGGTCAAATTGGGAGGAGTACCCCAATACAATATTGTAGCAGATCTGGTAGCCACAAATGCCAACATTACATTCAAGCAATTGTGGGAAGATAACAAGCTGTACAAGAAGCAGCTGAATTTGGCACTCAAGAAGGTGAGGTCGATGTCAAAGAAGGACTTGCCTGCTATCTATTGTATTGAACAAGAAGATTTGGGATCTCCCGAGGTAGACGCGGAGATTGCAGGGTGCATGATCACATCAATACCCATTGATGCAGGGTTGGGTGTGAATGTCATGACCAAAGATACTGCAAATCAACTCAAGTATCATACGTTTGAGCCAACACCCTGAGTGCTGAAATTTGCAGACCAAACCAGGAGACGGCCTTTGGGCATGCTGTCAAACATAACCACAATCATTGGAGGGGTTCCCTTCAAGTTGAACTACATTGAGTTGCCACCAGTGACAAAAATTGGTTACCCTCTATTGATTGGAAGACCCTGGTTGTACAGTGCCCAAGTTGTGGTGGATTGGCATCAGCAGAAGTTAATATTCAAGGACATAACGTCCAAAGATCAGAAGCTGGTGACGGTGAGTTCGACAAAAGTTCCCCAACTCGGGGAAACAAGTTCGTCAGCTAAGGAGGACAAATCCAAAGACTCATCATCTTTGTCCTCAAACGAATCCGAAGACAAAGTCCAAGTTAACTATTTGGAATGCTACGAGGTGGAGGTTGAAGGCAAAGATCCATATGACCTCACCTCAGGTGAACCTGACTTGGAGGTAGGGGGTTTGATGGCAGCTCGCCTCGGTTAAGCCGAGTAAGCCACGTTGAAGGAGTCATCAACCCCAATGACTATCTAGATGTTTTATTGACTGAAGGAAAAATTTTAAAAATTTCAAAGACAGTCACTTCAGAGGAGTTGGCAGGATACACTGCCCTGTTCATAGAATTCCAGGATGTATTTGCCTGGTCTATTGATCAAATGCCGGGTATTCCACAAGAATTTAGAGAACACCGGATTGATCTGGTTGAAGGTGCAGTTCCGGTTTGGCAACGACAATACCGCCTGAACCCGAAGTACTCGCTTTTGGTGAAAGATGAAATCAAGAAGTACTTAGGAGCCGGAATCATATTCCCTATCTTAAGCAGTGAATGGGTCTCTCCCATTGTCATTGTCCCAAAGAAGAAACTAGGGAAGATTTGAGTGTGCCAAGACTTCCAGAAGTTGAACGCAATCACAAGGAAAGATCATCATCCCTTGCCTTTTATCAATACAATTTTAGATCAAGTAGCTGGTCATCCTTGTTATAGCTTTCTCAATGGATTTTCAGGGTACAATCAAGTATCCATTCAAGAAGAGGACAAGGATAAAACCACATTCACGACTGATTGGGGCACTTTCGCTTACAATTAAATGCCCCTTGGGTTGTGTAATGCTCCCGCTACTTTCTAGCGGATGATGAATTCAATCTTCAAAGATTTCCTGTGCAAATTTTTGTGTGTTTGGGCAAAGAGATGTACATTTAGATTACCTTCGCCAAACTTTTGAAAGGTGTCGTTTTGCCGGCTTGTCATTACACCTGGAGAAATACTTCTTTGCAATGAAGGAGGGGATTGTTTTGGGGCATCGGGTATCAAGCCAAGGTATTGAAGTTGATGTCAAGAAGGTTACAATAATCATAGCTTTGGAATCCCCGAAGAACATCCGGGAGCTGAGAGCCTTCTTGGGACATGTCGAATACTATAGACAATTTGTATCAAATTATGCGCTGCTTGCTGCACCACTTACAAAGCTTCTGAAGAAATCCGAAGACTATCTGTGGGAAGCAAATCAAGAAGAAGCTTTCCAGGTGTTGAAGAAGAAACTGGTTGAAGCACCAATTATGAGGGCCCCAAACCGGGATGTCCCTTTTCATGTATATGTGGACACTTCGTCCATGGCCATCATAGGCAGATTTATCTGGGCAAATTGCAAGATGGATCTTGTTGTTACAAGAATTCACATATACTGTACAAGTAAGGAAAGGAGCTTAACATTTGAATGTGGACTTCCTGTCTTGGTTAGAAACTCAAGACCAAGAGTGGGAAATTGATGATCGGTTCCCTGACAAAGAGTTGTATCAATTATCAGCAATGTGAAGTACGAGGTATGCAGCAGAATACCACTATCTGCATACTCTCCATTGTCCTGAAGGGATGGACCCGGAGCAGAGGGCAGTCTTTCTCAGGAAAATAGGGCCGTACCAGCTCAAACACAGGATTTTATTTAAGATGGGCGAAGACAAAGTACTTTGGTGATGCTTGGAGTCATATGAAGTTGGAGGAGTGCTTGAGTCTTTACATTTCGAAGCATCGGGAGGACACTATGCTCTGAAGAATATTGTAAGGAAAATTCTTTTGGCAGGGTATTGGAGGCCTACAATGTACATAGACGTGCATGCTCATATCCGAAGCTGTGATGCTTGTCAAAGAACAGGGAAGCCGATGGCTACTTCTCAATGGCCTTTGAGACCAATTTTGCCTTTGGCCCCATTTGAGAAATGGGGGATTGATTTTGTGGGTCCCATTCAACTAGTGACCAAAGTCACAAGAAAGCAATACATTCTGGTTTGCACTAAATATGCTATCAAGATGGTCGAAGCTGAAGCAACTCGCAGAGATGATGCTGAAACTGTGACGGAATTTTTCTTTCAAAACATCATCTCCCAATATGGGTGTCCTCTGGAATTGGTCAGTGACCAAGGAACACACTTTTTGAACTCTGTAATGGAGGCATTAACCAAGTACTTTCAGATTAAACATCGGAAGAAGACTCCTTATAATCCAAAAGAAAATGGCATAACAAAAAAGGCAAATGGGTTACTTTGCAAAATTTTGAATAAGGTGACTGTCAATTATGCCTATGACAAGGATAAAAAAATACCAGCCGCATTGTGGGCATATCAAACTACAGAAAAGATTACAACCAAAAAAACTCCATACTTCTTGACATATGGCTTGCATCCCATACTCCCAGTTGAATTTGAAGTACCGACATATCGGATTCTTTGCAAAGAATGACTATCGGAGGAAGAAAGTCAGGATCTTTGGATTCATCAACTGATGTGGTTAGAAGAGAAAAGAGATGATGCAATGCAAACCATGAAGGAAGTATAAGCACAGAGGAAAGTCAGGCACAATAAGTGTATCAAGCCTGTGGCTGTATGTGATGGAGATTTGGTTTTGTTATATGACAATCGCCAAATATTTTTTCCAGGCAAGCTGCATTTGAGGTGGATGGGTCCCTATCGAGTTCTTCATCTTTATGAAAATGGGTCCATGCAGCTTGTAGACCTAGAGGGTGATCCTTTTGCCACTCGAGTAAATGGGTGGAGAGTTCAGAGATATTGGACCATAGACTCGGAAGTCTCTAAGACACCCGAGGTTTATGTTTGCAGGGACGCTCATATTTGAGGGAAGGGGTATGTGGTGCCCACAATTATTTTTTTTCAAAATAGAGAAGAAGAAGTGTATAGAGAAGTCGGATTGCGCCTGTATGGCCAAAGAAGGCAAAGAAAAGAGTCTTTGGGATGAAACCCAAAGTAAAGTAACTTCAGGTCATAAGGCAAAGTACTCTGAAATGCCCTGTCAGCATACAACCCAAAGTAAGGAGTCTTTGTATCGGGGAGAGCTCAACCCAAGGCAAAGTCAGTCTAACAACCTTTCGTCGGGGTGAGAAATTCAAAAAGGGACCATTCAAAACCGGTGGCCCATACGCGTGAAGTACAATTGACAGTGACAGGCGCATGCAGGAGGTGTGATTTCTTGGTAGAAACTCAAATTGAAGAGAGACAAAGAAAGTGCAACTCTATAAAATATCAGGCTCACAACAAAGCAATGTCGAGCAATTTTCCTTTGCCATTGAGAAGTTGTCCTGTAGGTGATTGTGGGAAGGGAAATAGAGTTGAAGACGCGCAAGTGTGTAAGGGAGGAGTCAAGAGAGTGAAACCAAGAGATAGTGAGAAAGCATAAGAGATGAGAGGAGGAAAGAAGAGGAATGAGGAATCATGCAATTTGGAGGTTAGACGTAATAGCAAGAATCAAAGTCTTGAGCTAACTTTGGATTACGTTCTTGGCATGGAATTGGAATGTTAGTTTTCCAGGTTTCATGATTGAGATCATTGATAGCAAGTGTCTCAATGGGCCCGAGGAAGAAGGGAAGAGAGGAAATCCAGCTTGCTGGACAGAGTTGGATTGGAGATTAGTACTTGGACAAGAGGCAGGCGCAAAGCATGGTGCCAAGTTCTTGGGGAAGGGAAAGATAGCCGAAGAAACCCAAGAAGTAAGAGATGTATTCTCGTCAAAGCGGACGAAGAATGGATATAAAGTGGAGAGCTATAAAGATCATGTCAAGAGGGGGATCATGAGTGCTCTCATGGCCATCTTGAAGCCGGAGAGAATGACATATGTGATGAAACACCAAGCGGTGTTCTTTCACAAATTGTTTGCAAGAGAACCAATCAATTGGGCGAGGTGCTTCCATGGAAGGACGCGACAAATGGTGTGGAATTTGCGGGATAAGTCACCTCCACATAACATCGTGCCGTTTGCAACAAACTTTTACCTTGGGGTCAATTTGCTCAACTTGGCGGAGTGAACTCAAATGGTGTCGCATTTCCATCCCAACTTAAGAAGAGAAGTTGATGTAGAGGAGCAACAGTACATCCTTCAAATCCAAAGCACATACAAGTACAACAAGAAGATGGGGAAGAACATGGAGATAGAAGCAAGTACTCCACAATCAAAGAAGCGAAGTCGGCAGGCCGAAGCTGAAGACAAGACAAAACCTTGAAAGACCAAGAGAGGAAACCCGAGGTGAGGTATGGTGGTGATCAAGTCAGAAGATGAAGACTCGGGGGGTGAAGCCGAGTGCAAGTCCGAAGACTCGGAGTGCAAGGAGGAACCCGAGCTAATGCTACAAAGTGGAGATACAAGCAGCGACAGCAATGAAGGTGGAGAAATGGCATTGGTGCCAGCTGCTGCAGAGGAAGAAGAAGAAGTGCAGGCGGAGATCAAGGCCGAGGACAACATGAAGTTGGAGGATGAAATACCTGAGGCCGAAGAGCAGAAGTCTGCGATTCAGAGGGGAGTTTGCTCAAGATGCAAGGCAAAGTGTGAGGCAAGTCCGAGTAAGGCAAAAGAAGAAGTGAATGAAAGCTCAAGAAGCGAGGCATCAATTCCGATACAAAGATTGCAGAGACGAAGGCAAGTAGCGGGTGAACAAGAAGTGAGAAGGGAGATTGCAACGCAAGAGGAGGTAGTTGCAAGTGATGGAATGGAGTACTTGCAGGAGATCATGTGTCCACTATTGGTGAAATTGGAGCACAGGAAGAAGGAAATGTAGTCAACTTGTCCAGAAGTGAAGACTGTTTTGCAGGTCTTATCAAGATTAGAAGAAGAGAACTCAGAGTTGAAGAAGATCATAACCCGAGGTGAGGAGGAAAGTGAAGTACTGCGAGCGGAGGCAGTAGTGAAGACTCAGGTAATTGAAGACTTGAAGAGAGAAGAGGTATATCGAGAGGAGCTTGTTAGGAAGAGTGACATAGCAAGGGAGAGACAAGTAGCAGAGTATGAGATTTTGAAGTAGCAGTTTGCTGATTCAAAAGTAGAACTTATCCATGCTATGGTAAGGGTAGCAGCGAAGGAACAAGAGCTTGATAGAATCATGGAGAGCATAGAAGAGAAGAAGCAACTCTAGCAAAGGGAGTTAGCAATACGGTATAGGGAAGAAGAGAGGTTACAAGAGTTACTTCGTAATCAGGAGGAGAAGATTGTACAGAAGGAGAAGGAGAAAGAAACGGTGAAAGCCGAGTTCAAAGCAAAGTTGGCAATGTACAGAGAGGATTGGCTTGCAGATTGGGAGCAAGAAAGAAAAATGTGATTGGAGCCATTGAATGAGATTGTCCTCAGGATGAACGCAATGTTAAGTACAAAGGCCAACGTTTGGATTGAAGAAATGAGGCTGCACGAGTTGAAATTGTTGGTGCAGGAGACAAGGCAAAGACAGGCAAAAGACATTGATTTGAACTTGTTGTTGATAAGTCTCAAGACTCGTGTAGATAGGAAGATATTAGAGGTAGAAGATAATATCTCAATTAGATTAGATCTAGTGAAGTTAGAGCCAAACTCGAAGTAGATGAAGTAGGAGTGCAGATGACTTTGGAGTTAGCAATATAGACATTAGAGAAGAGTGGGTTGGGAGATAAGGAGTAAGATAAGTTACCCACTAGTGGAATTTCAGATCAGGAAAGAGAATTGTTGGATCTGGTAGAAGAATTAGAAGTTGTGAAACCCAAAGACAAAGTAGTAGGAAGTAAATTTACTTTGGGTTCGGGTTTGAAAGCTGATGATGAAGTAGACATCGGATCGGATTAGTAACAATTTTGAGAATTGAAGAGGCAAATATGAAGAGGTGCATTGTCATTTCAGATTTTTAGGTTAGAAGAGTTGTTGTAGAATGGTATAGTTGTTAGAACTGTCTATTGCTTCACTACTTAAGAGTAGCATTTGCAGAGAAATGTTGTTTTGTGCTCATAATTCTGAGAATAGATAAAGCAAAGTGCTATGAAGAAGTGCTTGTCGCTTAAGCTTGATTCCGAGTATCAACTTTGTGATTGTGTTTGGGAGTGTGTGGAGAATTTTGAAGTGCAAGTCAGTATGCTTGTTGGATGTTGGATTCTACAGCCTTGATCTTCATTTTGTGTGTTTGATTTTGAGTGAAGTGCAATCAAAACAAAGCAATGCCTTGACAGATTTGAGAGGAATTGTAGTGTTGGTAGTATTCTGCATTTGTGAGTGTAGTGTGAAGCTGATGTGAAACAATTTAGATCACAAAAGTTGTGCCTTCAGTGGAGGGGTGGAACACAATTCTGAGTCGAAGTCATTTTGCAGTGAAGTGCTATTTTTTGGAGAGCCTGAATCATCATAATCAAGATTGTTTGGAAAGATTTGATGGAGTTGTGATTATGGAGTGTTAATTTGTGACAAAATTGCAAATCAGTGCTTGTTGCTCTCTTTTGGGTGTGGTTTCTACCTGAGAGATTAAAGATGCAACCAAGAAGAACTGCAATTGTTACTTTGCTTTGTATTTGACCAATTTTGACTCGTATCTCTGCGGGAACAAACTTTACTTACCCAATTACCGCAAAAGTGATATTTGCCGGGTTGTCATAGCCTACGTATCTTGGATGGCATCATGGACTTTGGTAGACTCCCCTCTTATAGTATAGTATAAAATGTGGATGTCATGTGTGTTGTATGTAGAATTGCATGTGCACTAGTCTAGACACTTTAAAAGTGTAGGATGTTGTAATCCCAATTGTAAGGAGAGGCCATGGTAAACACCTCAAAAGTGAACCAAAACTCCTCAATGAATAGAGAGGTGTGAAGCCAAGCTCTAGATCTGTTCCCTTTACAAGAGAGGATCCTATCTCTATTAGGAACAACAAATCAATAAGGATGCTAGTAAGGATATGAGTAAGGATGAATATGAATATGAATATGAATAAGGATGCTAGTCAGGATATGCATATGTTGACTAAGATCCGCTTGAATCTTCCTAGAATCTAGAGATACAAATTAAACAAATTAGAAGTGCTCTGCATGTAGGACTTGGTAGTAGGTCATGAGCCAACCAAAGATATGTTTGGAATGCATAGGTCTCAAAGTTGACAATCATGATAGGTACCAATATGAAAGGAAAACCCTTGTGTAAGAATCTATCAGCCAATCAAGGGGCCACTATTGCCCATACACTTAGGTATGTTGCCGGTGTATAATATGAGGCCACAACTTCACATGGCTATGAGAAGAACTATATATAGTTAAACCACTCTTCTGATAATTGTGAGAGTATACATGGCCCTGATAGAGTGCAAAAAGTGTGGCATATGGTGCTATCATATAGATAAAGAAGGGGTACCTTTGTGGGTAGGAATATACATACTAAATATGAAGGCTATATGACATAACATCTTGTGAAGATGGAGTATGATACTTGGGTGTTCCCCAAATAGAGGAGGAGATGTGTATGAGCTGTAACTTGAGCCAAGGTATACAAGGTAAATGGATTGAGAAAACCATCCTCTCTTATGGGAGAACTCAATCCTTTTAGACCCCAAATTGGGAATTGGTATCTTGGTAGAAAGATTGAGAGAGTGAGTGTTGTACATGGATCCCAAACCTTATATTCACAAGTCTAAACTTGTAAACCCAAGACCTCTAGGTTGAGTGTGAAAGCCAATATGACTAGAACTACATATTCTAAAGGGCCTAAGATATAACAATATGGAGTTAGTATACAAGTTAGTCAAGACTAACGAGGTAGCAAATAGGCCAAATAAGCCAAGAATTCTAGGGATGTTCTATAAAATCTATGGAGCTTCTAAGGAGTTTCTTGGTACCTTCCAAGTATCAAGTAATGTGTATACCAAGTAGAAACTTCTAGGAGGAAGCTTTGTGGGAAGCTTCCTAGCTAGCTTAGCTTGCATGCCAAGTAGGCAACTTCTAAAAGGAAGCTTCTCAAGAAGCTTCCCAATTAACTTAACTTGCACTCTAAGAAGGTAGCCTTTAGGAAGCTCCCCAAGAGCCTGGTATGTTCCCTACTCAAGCCCAAGCTCATGCAAGATATTTAGATTTTACCTCATTCAAGAGTCCCAATGTGATCTTTCACTCTGGTCTTCCATTTCCTATTTCTCTCCTTGGTTTTTTACATTGGTATAAGAGCAAGAATGGGATATATGGAATTTATGGACCACCAAATTTATTTCCTCCAACCCCTTGGAATTTGTGTATCCATGTGCTTCCCAAACATCATTTCACATAGTTCATCATCTTATACTTTGGGTACAAGTTTTTGAGTACAATCACCTTGTCCGATGAACCCTTGATAATTCCAATTGTAACTTATGGAGAACGGTAGATGTGTTGCATATATGTATTAACTTAGATAATTGTAGGTAATTTGATAGAGTAATAGCTATGGTGCAAAGCCCAAAGTTATCATTGCTATGCAGTAACAAGTAGAGCATCTTATTTGTTTGTTGGAAGAAAGAGACCATCAATGACAAGAGCATGTAGAGAGAGAGCTATGAGCCGGCATGTCTCTCACTTAGGATGAACCTCTAGTGGTTATTATGGTAGTGCACCATGGAATAAGAAGGCAAAGAACCCCAACTCCATCATACTCCTCTAAGGCTAGCAGTCCAAGACTCAAGTCATTGCTCACTAGAGAACTCAATGAAAGAGAGAGAGAGAGAGTTGCAAATGAAAGGATGATGAGTACCTCCTCACCCCTAGTTTATATAATTGTGAAATAGTTACACACCAAAGATACTAATTATTGGAGTACTAGGCTAAAAGTCAAATAAAGTCAAAAAGCTAAGAGAATATCCATACTCATGGGAATATTCTCCTAAGCATATTAGTCTTATCTTAACCCAACCACAAAGTGAAGGATTCCTTTACATGGGCTATCCTTAGACTATAGAAGAATCCAAAAAAAGGCTTTTGGGCCCAAGAGTTTTCAACTCTTTCCTTAAATCAAACACCTAGGAATAATACCAAGTCAATACACTAGAATCCAAACTAGTGGTGCTCATCTTTTCCATTTCCTCTAAAGTAAGGTTCCCCCTATCTTAGCTATGACTAACTCTAGCTAATCATGACTAATTTAGAACCATCCTCTATCCCTATATAAATAATATCTCTCAAGTACTTATGAAACCAAACTAAATATCACAATAGTACATACATGCACAAATGGGTGTTACATACCATCCTCATAATTGCTAGCTGCAATCTCAGTCATGAACCTTGGAAAACTCAGATTCAAGTTTCATGCTAAGAAACTAATCCAAAGCTGATTCAAGACTTTGAACCTTACTACCATATCAACTCTCCTAATGACAAGGTTTTGGACCAAGATGCCCAAAACTACTCCCTTCAACTACATTGTGTTTCTTATTGTACTTGGCTTTCTATACAAAAATCCTATGATTCAATTATCAATTATAACCCAATTCTCAAAGCTACACAAAGGTTCAAGGTAATCTTTCACAATTTCAGCTTCTCCTTGACAAAGTCTTGATTTTCTACTCTTTTGATTCACCATCATTCTTTAGTCAAACTCCAGTCAAGAATCACATTTTTTGCATGCATTACTCTTGTCACTTTTCAATTATCGTCATACAACATAACCATTTGCAAGTGTATCTTCTTGGCTGTTATGGCCCGAGTCAAGGTTGTTAAGGATACTGAAATTGCATTCCATACCTTCAAACCAACACCCTGAATCCTAAAATTTGCAGATCAGTCCAAGCATCAACCTTTGGGCATGTTGCCCATATAATGACCACTATTGGAGAAGTACTTTTCAAACTCAATTATATTGTACTTAGACCAATGACCAAAACTGGTTATCCATTGTTGATTGGAAGACCTTGGTTATATAGTGCACATGTTGTGGTAGACTAGCATCAATAGAAGCTGAGGTTCAAGGATACTATGTCTAAAGATCACCCTTTGGTGATAGTCAATTAGGTGAAGGTTTCTCACCTCAAGGAAACTACTTTGTCTGTAGATGAAGACCAATTTGATGATTCATCTTCTTTTTCTTTGGAAGACTCAGACCAAGAAGTCTAGGTAAATTATTTGGATTGCTATGAAGTGGACATCAAAGATGAAAACCTATATGATGTGCCCTCAAGCAGCAATGATTTGGAGGCAAGGAGTTACAACTCCACTTGACTCAAACTGAGCCGATTCAACCATGTGGAAGGAGTCATCTGACCCAATAATGTCAGGATGTTGTTTTGGAGGAAGGAAAAGTACTAAAGATATCCAAGAAAATCACTTCCAAAGAAGAAGCAGATTACATTGTCTTGTTTATAAAGTACAAGGATGTATTTTCCTGGTCTATTGAGCAGATGCTAAGAATCCCCAAAAAAATTTTGGAGCATTGTATTGATTTAGTAGAAGGTGCAGTCTTAGTTTGGCAATGCCAATACCAATTGAACCCAAAGTTTGATAAGTACTTGGGAGCATGAATTGTTTTTCCAATCTTGAGCATGGAATGGGTCTCTCCATTTGTCATTGTTCCAAAGAAGAAGATAGGAAAGACTCAAGATGTGCCAAGATGTTTACAAACTAAATGTAGGAGCCAAGAAGAATCATCATCCTTTGACATTCATTGATACAATTCTAGACCAAGTAGTAGGTCATCCTTGCTACAACTTCTTGAAGGATTTTCACACTATAATCAAGTATCCATTTGGGAGGAAGACAAGGATAAAACTACATTGACTGCCAATTGGGGTACCTATGCCTATAACTAGATGCCCGTCGGGTTGTGTAATGCTCTTACTACATTCTAGTAAATGATGAATATGATTTTTAAGGACTTCCTACGGAAGTTTGTGGAGGTCTTTATTGATGACTTTTGTATGTTTGGACAAAGAGAGGTGCATCTAGAGTACCTTTGTCAAACATTTGATAGGTGTTGTGTTGTTGGCTTGCCTTTTGCACCCAAAGAAGTGTTTCTTTGCAAGGACAGAAGGAATTTTGTTGGAGCATCAAGTGTCAAGCTGAGGCAATGAAGTTGATGTTAAGAAGGTGAAGGTTATAGCAACCTTAGAATCTCCCAAAAATATATAGGAGCTAAGATCCTTCTTGGGTCATGTCAATTATTACAAAAAATTTATGGCCAATTATGCAATGTTGGCTGCACCTTTAACAAAGTTTTTAAAGAAGTAAAAAGACTATCTATGCAAGACAAAGCAAGAAGAGACCATCCAAACATTGAAGAAGAAACTAGTGGAAGCACCAATTATGGGGGCTCTAAATTGGGGCGTAATTTTTCATGTATATGTGTATACTTTGTCCATGGCAATTGGAGTAGTCTTGAATCAAAAGGATGAAAAGAGGAAAGACTATCCTAATTATTATGCCAACAAACAATTGTTGGCTGCAAAGAAAAATTATACCACTATGGAAAGATAAGCACTCAAAATAGTGTATGCTTGCAAGAAGTTTTTGACACTAATTGTTGGGATACAAGTGTGTTTCCATGTGGATCATTTATGCTGCAATATTTAGTGAAGAAAGCATACTTGTCAAGGTGAATTTCATGTTGGATTTTGCTATTGCAAGGATTCACATATACTATACAAGTAAGGAAGCCTACAAGGTAGGGGGAGAAATAGAATCCCTACACTCAAAACCATCAAGAGGACATTATGACTTGAAGAACATAGTGAAGAAAATTGTTTTAGTAGGGTATTGGTGGCCTATGATGTATAAAGATACACAAGCACATATTAGAAGTTGTGATGCTTGTTTGAGAATAGTGAAATTGACCTCTACTATTCAATGGCCCTTGAGACCAACTTTGCCATTGTTTCCATTTGAGAAATGGGGTATTGATTTTGTGGGTCCGATTCAAATGGTCACTTGACTAACTAAAAAACTTATTTTTTAGTATGCATTGATTATGCTACTAAAATGGTGAAGGCTGAGGCAACTTGGAAAGGAAATGTGGAAATGATAGCAGATTTTTTCTTTTGAAACATGATCTTTAGATATGGATGTCCTTTGGAATTGGTCAGCGACCAAGGAACTCATTTTTTGAGCTCACTTGTGGAAGTGTTAACAAAGTATTTTCAAATAAAACATTGGACGATGACTCCTTACAATCCAAAAGCAAATGGGTTGACAGAGAAGGTAAATGGATTACTTCATAAAATTTTGAATAATGAGACAATCAATTATGCCTACAATGGGGACATGAAGTTACCTAAAGCTTTGTATGCATATATGACAACTAAAAAGATAACCACTAAGCAAACTCCATATTTCTTATGATATGGATTGCATCCCATATTACCAATTGAATTTGAAAGTACCATCATATCATATCCTATCTGAGGAAAGGTTATCAAAGGAAGAAAGTTAGGATCTTAGGATTCAACCATTGGTGTGGCTGGAGGAGAAGTGAGTTGATTCGATGCAAACTACAAGAGAAATATGAGCGCAAAGAAAGGACAAGCATGATAAGAGAATATGGCCTGTTATTATTTGGGAGGATGTTTTTGTATTTTGTATGAAAATTGCCAAATATTCTTCCATGGAAACTGTACTTGAGGTGGATGGGACCATACTTAGTGTTACATACTTTTCAAATGGTTCTCTTTAATTGGCAAATCTGGAAGGAAACCCTTTTACCACCAGAGTAAATGGTTGCAGGGTATATTGATATTAGACAGTTGACTCCCAAAGTAGAAGGAAGAGACTAAGCTGATGTTCACAAGGACTGTCACATTTGAGGGAGGGGATATGTGGTACCCACAAATTTTTTTAAACAATTTTTAGAATAAGAAGTATATTTTTTAGGAGAAAAGGAAGATAGATGAAGAAAGTATTGTGTTTTGGATCCAAAGTAAGAGATCCAATCTGACCTGAGGAAGTAGACTTTGGATTGGAGGAGATGAAGACTTAGATTGGACTTGGAAGGACAAAAGATCCAAAGTGAGGACACTTTACATCAAAATAAGGAACCCAATTTGAGTATTCTTAACAACCTTGACTTGGCCCAGTGAGCCGGCTTGTCTCTCACTTAGGATGAACCTCTGATGGCTATTATGGTAGCGCACCATGGACTAAGAAGTCAAGGAACCCCAACTCCATCATACTCCTCCCAGGCTAACACTCCAAGACTCAAGACATTGCTCATAAGAGAACTCAATGAGAGAGCTAGTTGCAAATGAAAAGATGATGAGTACATCCTCACCCCTTGTTTATATACTTGTGAAATAGTTCCGTACCAAAGTTACTAAGTACAATAGTAACTCAAGTTACTAGACTAAAAGTCAAGTAAAGTCAAAAAGTAGAAACGAATATCCATTCACATAGGCATATTCCACTAGCATGTGATCTTATCTTGACCCACCTACTAAGTCAAGGATTCCTTCACATAGGCTATCCTTGGACTATAGAAGAGTCCAAAACAAAAAGGCTTGCGAGCCCAAGAGCTCTCAACTCTTTCCTCAAAGCCAAACATCTAGGAATAATACCAAGTCAACACACTAGAATCCAAAATAGTGGTGCTTATCTTTTCCACTTCCTTTAAAGTAAGCTCCCTTCTATCTTAGCTATGACTAAATTTAGCTAATCATGACTAATGTAGAACCATCTTTTATCTCTATATAAATAATATCTCTCAAGTACTTGTAATACCAAGCTAAATATCACAATACCACACACATGCACAAATGGGTGTTACATTTACCCCCGGACTAAGTTTTCACTTTGTCCTCAAAGTGAAGGTCTCTCTACCTTCTATGATACATCTTCAACTTATCATGGTTAATCCTATCAAAGTGTCTTCCTCCCAACTCCTTGAGATCATAGGTGTAATTGCCCTACATCTTCTCCACTATGAAAGGTCCAAAGTATTTAGGCAAAAACTTCTTTTTCACTCTTGTGAATCAAATATAATCAAACAACATTACCCAATCACTTTCTTTGAAAGGATCCACCTTCTTCTTTCCTTGCCTCTTGTCATAGCTCTCCTTTTGTTTCCTTTGGGCTTGCTCCACTTGAACCATAGCAACAACTCTTGCCTCTTCCAACTCCATGAGTTGATCCTTCCTTGACTTCTTTGAATCACCTCCTTGTGCTTTCTTCAATCTCCTATGAATGCTTTGGAAGGTAGGAAGATCAAAGTGAATAGGTAAGGTAGACTCAATACCATATACCAATTGAAATGGAGAATATCCGGTAGAAGTCTTCATGGTTTTCCTATACTCCCACAAAACTGCATGAATCCTCTTGTCCCAATGATGTTTAGCTCCCTCTATTTTTGCATCTTTGGCCAACATCATGCACAAGGTCTGATTGGTTCTCTCTGCCAAGCCATTGGAATTTGGCTTATAGGATGTAGTTACTCTATGTGTGATAGAAAAATGTTGTAGCATGGCGGTAGTGATGCTTTGTGTAAGCTCTCCTCCTCTATCATAAACCAACTCCAAAGGCATCCAAACCTAGTGATAATGCATTCATATAGAAATCTACCAACTTCATCTTCATTTTTGTCTCTCAATGGTCTAGCCTCAACCCACTTAGTAAGGTAATCAGTAACTACCACAATGTACCAATTATTCCTTGGGGTTCTATTGAGAGGACCTACAAAATCAATTCCTCACTTCTCAAAAGGTCCTAGCAATGGAATTGATCTAAGTGGTGGAGTGGAAGTAGACTTTCTAGCAAAAGCTTGAAAAACATGACAAGTTTTGCAATAATCAAGACAATCCTTGAAAATCCCTCTCCAATGGTAACCTGCATCTAGAATCTTGAAAGCAGTCACCTTTCTTGCAAAGTGTCGTCCACATACTAAACCTTCATGAAACTCCTTTATGAGTAGGATAGACTTTTCCTTACCCACTGCTCTCTGAAGTAGACCATCTGCTCCTTGGTGAAAAAGAATATCCTCTGCCATTGTGTAAGGTCTAGATCTTGCTGCAAGGGCCCTCCTCTCCCTAGCATGCATCCCTTCTGGATAGTTACCTCTTGTCACAAAATCCACAATCTCCTTATACTCCATTGGAACCTCTTGAGTGACTGAGATTGTCATGAGCTCCGCATCCGGGAAGGAATCATCCACTACCTCATCTCCATCATGATCATAGGCTCTAGATAACAAATCAGCATTTGCATGTTTCTTTCCTGGCCTTTCCTCAATGGTGTAGGCTCTCTCAAACAAGAGTATCATCCACCTTGCTAGTCTCCCTTCAACATTAGGCTTGTTGAAGATGTACTTCAAAGCCTTGTGATTGGTGAAAAAGGTGGCTTTCCCTCCAATCAAGTAGTGTCTAAACTTCTTGAGACCAAAGATCACTGCCAACCCTTCTCTCTCCGTTACAAAGTAGTTCTTTTCTACTGAAACCATCTGCCTACTAGCATAAGCTATTAGATGATCATGCCAATCTTGGTCTAATTGACTAAGAGTGCATCCTATATCTACATTAGAAGCATTAGTGTAGAGGCTGAAAGGCTTACTCCAATCAGGTTTAGCAAGAATTGGAGCTACTACAAGGGATTGCTTGAGCTCCTCAAAAGCTTTGAGAGCCTCCTTGAGTCCTCCAAAATCATTGTGTAATTAACACCCTTCTTCATGTAGATGGATGCCAATGCATAAGCCTTGTTGGAAAATAAGAAGATGAACCTCCTATAGTACCCAACTATCCCCAAGAATTGGCGTAACTTTGTCAAGCTTGAAGGGAATGGAAGGTCTGAGATTTTCCTCACCTTCTTAGGATCAATTGCTCTTCAATCATTGGAGATGATGTGCCCTAAAAGTAGACCTTCTTCACATCCAAAAATGCACTTCTCAAGGTTGAGTGATGCATTTGCCTCATCCAAGCATTGCAAGACCTTGATTAGTTGCTCAAAGTGCTCCTCCTAGCTCCCATAGACACAAAAGTCATCAATGAAGTCTCTCGCAAATTTCCCAATGAAATGTTCAAATACCTTGTTTATGAACCATTGGAATGTGGCTGGAGCATTGCAAAGCCTAAAAGGCATGACCTTGAAAGCATAAGTTCCCTAAGGTATGGTGAACATGGTGAGTTGTTAGTGCTCCAGTGCAATCTTGATTTGGTTATATCAACTTAACCATCTCCAAAACTATACCTCTCATGACTTGCAACCTCCTCCAAGATCTCAATGAATGGCAATGGGTAGTAGTCCTTCTTGGTAACAACATTGAGCTTCTTGTATTCCACACATACTCAAAGCTTGCCATTCTTTTTCTTCACAATGACAATTGGAGACACCCATTCTGAATTCTCCACCTCAAAGATAAATCCAGCCTCCTTGAGCTTATCAATCTCCTCCTTCACAACCAAAGATATTGGTGGGCTAATGCAACATTGCTTTTGGCATATTGGTCTTGTATGTGACTCCACCTCTATCTTGTGCTCCTCTAAGGTGACTTCCTTCAAATCCTTGTAACTAAAAGAAAACACGTGGATGAACTTGTAGGAAAACTCCTCAAATCTCACCTTCTCCTCCCTGGTAACATTTAGGCCATACTTGAGGGTAGCTAATCTTCTCTCTACCTCCTCAAGTGTGAATGGTGATTTATTTGGGTCCTTCAAAACCTCTGGCTTAGGTGCAAAATCCATAGCACACAAGGATACACATCTGAATCCGATTCAGATTCATCCTCCTCTGTGGAAGTCTCCTCTTCCATGCTTGTGTCCACACATGAAGCTCCTTCTTCAGAATCTGATTTCCAATAATCAAAAGATGGTGTATCTGAATGTGAAGTGTTGGTGGTGTTATTCACATGAACTATGACTCTATGGTTTGATGGCCCAATCCTCAAGTACCCTTTGTGCCATAGATCAATTGTGCGTGCTGCTCTCAACCATGGTCTCCCAAGAAGTAAGTCATAGCTTGAATCCTTCAAGACTTGGAAAGTCATGAGATTTTGAACTCCCATAACTAAAACTACCACCTTATCCATCACCCCTATTGGTCAAACTTGTTGTTTGTTTGCCATGCTCACTATAAATGTTGAAAGTCTTGAGGGTATCATACCCAACTTTTTCATCAACCTTTCTGACATGGCACTCATTGTTGATCCTCCATCAACCAATGCATCCTTGATATTGTGACCATTCACTCTCACATCAATCTTGGAGGCATATTCACAAGCCTCCCATGGTGCTGGCTTGGCATCACCACCCCTATTGATACTCAAGCTTTTGCCTTCTTCTTCCTCTTGCTCCTTGTAGAACTCAAACCACCTCTAAGCTCCTTTCTCAAAGTAGGATTCAAAGCAATCAATTAGCCCACTGTGATGTTAGCCTTGTGACTATCATCCTCCAAGACATTGTAGTTCCATTGTTGCTTTGAGATCAAGAAATCTCCATCCCCAACTTCTTCCTTGGAGTCTTTGTTATTGATGGTATTGAAGTGCTTATGCAAGTGCTCCTGCAAGTGCTCCTAGTAGGCATAGGAGTATCTTGGCTGGGAGTAAATCCTTGAGAAGAGTGCACATCCTCTACAAAATGAGCTCTCTTCTTCTCTTATGCCCAAAGCTCCAAATTAAGACTCTTGGAGTTTGAGTACTCTCCCTTCTCATACTTGCTCTCAAGCACATCTATAGATGTTATCCCCTTACCTTTGTTTGGATTAGGAGCCACTTGGGTTTCACTGCCTCCTTCTTTACCTCTATTGGCTCCTTCATAACCTCTTCCTCCATAATAAGTGGAGTTTGGGCAATTCCTTTGGATGTGACCTCTTCCTCCACAACCAAAACAATTTCTCTCATTAAAATTGTTGGTTGGTTGGCCTCCTCTATATAGATAACTTCCATAACTCTTAGGCCCTCTCCCCACATTCTGATCCACCTCTCTCTTCTCTCATAGCTGCACCACATTGATCTTGAGATCTGCAAGTTGTTCTAGGATGGTTTGAAGTGGATCCTTTGGTGGTGGTGCAAGAGCTGTAGCAACTACTACTTGTGGTGCAACCCTTGTCACCATAGTATCAAAAGTTCCACCATACTTGTAACCTTGAGGAGGATGCACAACCTCCTTCACCACCAAATCACTCTCATCTCCTTCCAAACTCTCCTCCATACGAATTGCAATCTTGATAGCTTCAACCTTGGAAGAAGGTTTCTCATATCTCACCTTGCATCTAATTTGTGGTCTCAATCCTCCCAAAAAATTCTTGGTAAGCATGGCCCCTATGCCAATCATAGTAGTCTCCATATCATCCCCACCCTTCCTCAACAATATGCAAAATCTAGACTCTAACTTTTCCACTCTTTCCACATAGACTCTTAGTTTCTCTCCATCTCCTTGTTTGAGAAAGGTAACCTCACTCATCAATCTCTTATAACTCTCATCTGGAAGAAAGTTCTCAATGAGTGTTGAAGTCAAACTCTCCCAAGACTCTTCTTCCCTATCTCTCCTCTCTCTCTTTTGGTATTCTGCCTCATACCATGTAAGTGTTGCATCCTCAAAGAAATCTGGTAATAATGAGGCCCACTCATTCTTCCTCCTCTAATTTTTTCCTATGAAAGCTCTCTTGAAGTCTCTTACAAAGGCCTCCACATCTTCTCCATCCTTGCTAAAGAAAATGAGAAGTTTCCCCATCTTAACCCTTCACTATCTTTCTTTTCTCTCAATTTTTTTTCTTTTTTTCTTTTCTTTTCTCTCACTCTATAACTAATAGAGTATATACATGACTAACACCATCATGAATAATCCATGCTAGGGAACACAAAAGGTTCAGTTTGCTCTAAGATTTCTTAAAAACCTCAAATCCTAGAGTGCATATTAATCAAACTCTCATGGATATTTTATCCATAAGTTGAAAGATTATCTCCATTACTAATCTTCAGAACTAGCTGATGAAGGTAGTAGTATTTCTACAGTTACTAAGACTCTCTCCAAGATCTTTCACCATAGTCTCTAAAAGTGCTTTTACTCCACTTCAGTCATGTCCTTTTGGAAGTCCTTCCACTCCACAAACCTCACACAACTCCTTGGTCTTAGATCTTCTCTCTCCCAATCTTGGTGAAGAAGATCCAACATGCAAACCCAAGTCAAGTAAGCCTCTCCTTTATCTCAATCTCTTGCTCTCAACATTCAATGGACATGAACTTACCTTATGTCCCTTCTCTCCACATAAAAAACACTTAGACTCACTCTTTCCTCCAATTGGTGTAATTTTTTGGATCCTCTCAGCACTCTCTTCAAATTCTATTCTAAACTCTCTTCTCCTCAAATCCAACCCTATAATCACCTCAAACCCTTGGGAAGTCTTGCAAAGCTTCAATTTCCACTCTTGGTGACCCTCCATGTTCACAAGGTGAGTCTAAACACTCAAACATGTTTTTTGTTACTCTTACACTCCTCATGCATGAAATCTTAACTCTGTAATATTTTGAGCCCACTAGTTTTCTCAACTATTGGAACCTTCTAGCCCTATTTCCAATGTTCTTTCTAACAAGTAGAGAAATATGGGCAACCTAACCAGTCATCACAACATGCACTCGTAGTCTACTAGTCATCATTTCCAATGATCTTAAGGAGAAATATACAACATACCTAGAAAGAATAATCTAAATACAATGCTTTCATACCAATCCAAACCAATTAGACATGCAATCAAGTATATGAAGCACAAAAAGGATCCAAACACAAAAAAATACCCATAAGTATCCATGATTTTGATAAGAATATGCTACAAAGAGCACTTGCTCTATCTTAGACCAATTCTACATCTATACTCCAAGAGTTACTTCCAAGAGCTAGATTTTATGCTTTTTGATGGGGAAATTTTTTTAAGACTTAAATGGTGATAATTTTTTCCTTTTAGCTTTATTTTAGATGTTTTAGGACTCAATGAAAATTATGTGAGATAAGCTATCCAATGATACAAAGAGAGCCTCAATCAAACCACTATAACTCTCTTGACAAGGTCTCAAACTTGGTCTAATTTTTCTGTTATTCAAACCTTAATTTTGAAACCCCTAAGTAAGGCTCAAGTCTTGATTCTTGCACAATTTTTAGCCAAATTTTAGCCTATAGTCATATGTAAAAAATAATAAAAATTTTATAAAGATACAATCCTTTCACTTATAACTTAAGATGGAAATTAGACATTCAATTATAGTTGGAGATTGAATTGCTCCACAAGCTTATGACTCCTCTTGCTCCACAAGCTAAATTTTTTTAATTAGTTAGTTGTGCTCTTCTCTAAAATTTGTAAATTTTGATGGTTAAATCCAAACCCAATCCCTAGATATAGATCAATTCCCAAGCAAGGCTAACTTTTTAACTCTATAGACCCAAGTATACTTCATCCAAGACCTTGAGTTCTCTATTTAGAACTTGAAATGAAAATTTTGCACAAAGGTGCAAGAACTAACCACCAACAATAGATGAGAAGAACTAATCACCAACAATAATGGAAAATTTCATAGTCTAATTTAAACCAAAACTTGAGAAGTTACTGAAAACCCAAACCTCATCATAATCTCTTTCCCAACACCTTAATTTCCAATACTCTAACTTCAATGGATCAGGTCAGATTTAAAATAAACTCAAAAGTGTAATTTCTTAATCTCAACACAAATAGAAAATTTCCTACTCTCCAACCCCATAGAAAAGTCATAAAGTTTTATCATACAACTCTCAAAATTCTCCACTTTGTGCTCTTGGGTATGAATTTGAACCCCTTTTCTTCAATAGATCCCATCTTGCTTATAATGTACTCAAATCTCTTGATTCTTCTTTCCAAACCATATATTTTCTACTCTTCTCTCCAATCATGGTATTTTCTTCCCAAATTTGCCTCCTTAACTCCCCCCAAACATAAAAAACACTCTTGAATTCCTATGTTGAGATTTGACCTTGCATTTTTGTCACTTAGCTTAGCAACTTCTCCTTTTGACATATGGACCTCACAACTCTACCTAGAAGGCCTTGAGAAAAAATTTGTCCATTTTTTCTACAAAAGCACATAAATGGTTAAGTACCAAACCTATACATATAGGGATGATATATAGGATTTGGGGTTTCTATCATTGAAACCATGAACATAGCTCCAAAATGTGCTACCATCCAAGCCCCATGTCGAATCTAAAGCTTAATGAGAAAAGATTTGGGAGTGGTAGATCAAGAGTGTAGAACATCTCTTGTTCAAACTCACCCTCCTATGCTCCAATTCCCACACTCTATGTCAACTCTTACTCTCCAATGTTCTCCTCCCACTGAGACTCCTAAGATCCAAACCTATCCATAAGTAAGCACAAAGAGGATAATAGGATTTTAGATTTATATCAGCAACACCATGAAGATAGCCCCAAAATGTGCTACCATCCAAATCTAAAGCTTTATGAGAAAAGATTTGGGAGTGGTAGATCAAGAGTGTGGGACATCTTTGGTTCAAATGCACTCTCCAATGCTCAAGATCCTACACTTTGCTACAACTCTCAATCTTTGATGTTCTCTTCCCTATTGACACTCCTAAGGCCCCTTCCTCTCTCCCCCTCATATACTCCACAACTCCACTACCTATACAAATCATCAGAGCCCTTGAAGAAGATAAGATTGCAATCCATTTGGCAAGTCACTTCAATATACATAGATTGCTCACATTGCAATTGCTCAACTATGAGATCCATCATAAAATTTACTCCAATATCACAAAGATAAATAGAACTAGATTACTTTTTCACTAGGTAAGCAATCCATAACATGACATTATCTTGTTCTTGGTAACTACCTTCATTGATTTTCTATCCTATCTCTATGGATGAGTAAGACCAATCCCACAATAGGAAATTCAACCTTTGCTCTCTAGAAAACCTCTTCTAGTGTACATCTCCAAAGTATTGACCTTTGGGTATATTAGATTCAAGGGTTTTGGTCTCTCTCAACAAGGTACTCTCATACTTTGGTTTAGCACCATGGAAAGGATTAAGATATAAGTCTCTTGCCTTTGGACCTAACTCTCCTTTGGATCTAGGTTTTACACTTGGGTCTTTTGAGATCTAAGTGCTAGCTGAAATGGTTATCCAAATGGAAAAGTGAAAGTGGGCCTAAGTTTAGGCTGGTCAATAGATATACTTTGCCATTTTGAATTTGCATGTAGGATCATTTGGATCATCACCCTATGCCATCTTCCCCAATTCTTGACTGCTAGCAAACCATTTGTCATATTGTTGCTTCATCAAAGAACCATCAAACCTTCCCAGGATCAATTTACCCAACATATGTGTTCTTTCTTGTCACCATGGCTCACAAGTGTTACTGTGGGTCTACATGTGCCAACTTCCTTCCACTAAAATCTTCTCCAAAGATCATACAAGTTATGTCATTTGTACTTGGTTGGTCAGACCTTCCTACTTACCCTACATTCATTTTGATATAACCCCAAAGGTGTACTCTCTTTCCATTCCTTTGGGTATAACCACAAAGGTGAACCTACTTTGTAGGCCTTTGGGTTTAGAACCAAAGGGATGAGCTTTCTTCTGACCTTTGGGTTTCCTTTTTACCTTTAGATTTGGGGAAGTGACCTTTGGACTATATCCTTCATACCTTTAGGTTTGAACCTAAATGCCAACTACTTCTTATAGTCCTTTGGTCTAAACCCAAAGGCTAAGATACTCCACATACCTTTGGAGTTGTCCCTAAAGGTTAAACTACTTTTCCATACCTTAGGATCTAAATCCAAAGTTTAAATTACTGCTTACTTCATTCCTTTAGAGAGAATCATAAGAAAATAATTAAATTTGAAAATTTTGAATTTCTAAGTACCACAATCTCTATAGAGCATCAAATTAAAAATTAAGTTTTTTATTTTTCTTTAGTAATAAAATTACAATAAATTATAAAAGCAAAGCACATATGTAATATCTCATCTTCTATTATCTACCTAGTAAGACTACAACCACTTAGATTTTAATAGTCTTACCCAATATTATCAAATCTACATTATAATTTAAAATTTATATATTGAGTGTTAGGAATTCTAGATTCTCCTTTGATTTTGGTTCCAAATTAAATTATTTTTCCAGTAACAATTAAAGATAGTTAATTTGAAACTTAGTAGATATACCAACTCACGCAACAAGTAAAATTTATAATAAGTAAAATTTATAATAAGTGAAAAGGAAGATAATTAGAATAGACTCTAATAGACTTTGATTTAATAAACATTAGCCAGTGACCTTAAAATGGTACTATCAAGTATAAACAGTTAAAAGTGAGTGTTAACATATATTTCTTTGTTTATATTATGGTAAACATATCAAAATAATTATACATAAAAATTCCTCTCCTTTGATATTTAGTATATATGAATTCTTAACAAGAATTCATCTTTGCTATTAATTAAGATTTCTCTCTACTGTAATATTTATTTATTACTATAATATTCTATGATCGATTAAGATCAATCAAGTAGATGACGATACTCAATATCTATTTCTCAAATTTAATTGATCTATTTTGTACATGCAAATAAAATTTTTGGTGAAAAGAAAATCTATTTATATCCATAAGTGTCTAAATAGACACTTATGGATATATTGTCTGAATGTTAGTAACTACTTGGAAGAAACTAAAGTTCCATGTAATTCTAGACTAAATTATACATAAAACATCATTTTAAGTCATAGTTAGATTATAGTTATATTAAAAAATTTTAAACTTAGTTGTTAAGCAAGCAAGGCACTTATTAAGTTTTAAAGTTATTTTAAACTTAGTCTTGATTACCTCATACTCCTCTTATTTTCTGATCATGGAAGTGTAGAAAATAAAACTGAATACAAAATTATATAATCTACATAATTTTAAACCATAATCTTATTGAAATGACTGAAATCAAAATTTGAAGAAAGACCCAATATAAAACTTATATTTGTAAAGGAACTCAAATTCTAAACTACTTTCAGACTAGCTTTGTATAGGGAAACACAATTTCAAGCTATACTTCTAGTATTTTTAAATGTTAGAGAAACTCATATATCAAATGAGCTTTAAATGTAAGATTGATATAAGTAACATAACATCAAAAGCATAGAAGATTAATAGTTCTACATCCTTTTATAATTTTATGATGCTAAGCACTCAATTCCCAAGCAAATTGTAAACATAAAATTAACTTTTACTAAAAGAACTTGCTATATATACCTATTTTGAACTCAATTTCTCAAGAAAATTAGATTTTAATCATTTTCTTCTTGATTCTTGGATATTGGAATCTCATTTTCAAGCAACATACACATAAATTTGAGTTTTATTTAAAGGATTTATACATCAATTTTGAACTAAGTTTTCCAAAAAGACTTAAAGTTAATTTTCTTCTCTTTGAATGTTGAGACTCAATTTCTAAGTCATATTTTTCACATAAAATTTACTATTAAACCAGAGTTTCTAAAGAGGATCAACTAAGCAAGTTGTTCAAATAAAATTCACTTCTAAACTGATTTTTCTAAACAAACAAAACCTTGTACTTTTCCAACTATATCAAAGTTGATATAGAATATATAAATAAATAAATAAATACATATAAAAGTCAATTTCACTAGACACGAAGTTTCAAAGCCACTTGTACTAATAATATAAGGCAACTTAGTTTTTTTGCTATTTCTAGACTATATTTTTTACAACAAAGCATCTAAACAAACAATGTACAATCAATGGTTGAAAATCCATATCATTCATTCAATATAGAGAGTTTATAATATCTATCACTCAACATCTAGAAATCAAAACATCTTCATTATTATCATACATAATCCTTTCATAATTTAAGATGCAAACTCATATATATATATAGAGAGAGAGAGCTTCACAATAAGAATTGCTCAATATCATACATTATTATCAATAAACATCACAATTACATTCAATTAAGCCAAACTTAATCTTACAATAAAAATCCATGCTTGCTAGCTCTATCTCTACTCAACCTAAGAGCTGAAAGGTCAACACATAGGAATTGAGCTCGTTGAGGCTCCAACTTGAAGTACATTTCTTCTTTGGGAGACCAAAAATCTTTATTGTAATGACATATTCAACAATCTTGACCATGTGAACAACAACTTTGTTCATAAAAAGGAAAACCTAATGCATATAATTTTTATTAAGTGGCTTGTTAGTAGCTAACTTAAATAACCTTGATTGCAAAGATAATGGCCAATATATCTTTGTAAACTAAACTAGTTAATGCATTGTAAATGACATGATAGTAATGATGTGATAGTTCTTATATATGAACTTGAAAAAACTTGAAAAATTGTATAAAGATGAATGCTAAGAAAAGCAAGATTCAAAATCAATCAATATTGTAGTAATAGATGATAAATCTCAACACTTTATATTATATCCCATAGATAATGTGGTTATTATGAATTGTATTAATTCAGATAATAAAAAAATATGAATGTAGATGGTAGTATCTTGAAATATTGTAACAAGAAATTTATGAAGTGAGCAAGACACTTAATTTACTTTACTTGTAATCCATTAAAATTTCTAAGAAAAAACCATTTAAGATATATATATATATATATTTCTCTCTATCTCTCTTATTAAATAATGAGTATCTTATTTACCAATCATAATATACTTTAAGCTATTAAAGAATTCATCAAGTGAACAACTCAAAGAGATTAATTTCAAATAATTGCTATTTTTTCTTGGTCTATTAGTTGAACAAAGAATAGATATATTTCTTTAGACCTTCTAAAATTCTACTAGAACATATAGAGCTAGAGTCCTTATTAAAAGGTTAAAAATAGACATGTATGATTCTTCTCTTTTCTTGGTAATATTTCAATGTTAAGCAAGCTTATTGTGAAATGTTACACCCTATAATTAGATGACTTCTACTAGTATGAAAAAAGAGCTTGAGTATTTTTCATCAGTGTCATGACATTTGTAGCACCAAAGCTAATTTGCTTGGATGTTGGAGTGGTAGTGTTAGCAATCATAGTATTTTGGTAATGGCTCATGGACTACTTGATGGCGGTTATATTTCATGTTAGAGCTACTAATCACATGGTGGGACCACCATCACTTGCACCATTCATATTGTTAGATATGCTATCAATGGTGCATTAGGGATAGAGACCTAGGTCGAGCAAAGGGGTAAAATTTTAAAGTGGAGCTCTAGAGAGCTCACTTCTCTGATGTTGAGCCTTTGAGTTCCTAGTTATGGTGAATAGAGGTTGGCAAGCATCACCTAGAGTCTCTTAGCTAGAGTAGTGGCTTGATTGTAATCAATGTCTTATTGTTGGTAGATTGTTGAGTGGAAGATTGAGTACAGATACAATTTGAGTGGAAGAATAAACTTACATCAGAGAAGTGAGAGTTAGGGAGAAATTAAATAAAGGAAGTATAGGCATTGGTGGAATTTCCAAGCCTAGCGGATTGTTGGTATATTTCATCATGGTTCTAGATTTCCTTAAGAGTGATTGTATGCATAAGCTCTATTTGACTTGATGTAGATTTGGCAATAGGGCAAACAACGTGAGGGCGTTAGTGTTATCTCCAAGCCCAATACAATGATCATTGGTACATGTGATTGTGGTTCTAGATTACCCTAAGAGTGATCATATGCATAAGCCTTATTCAAGGTGATATAGATTTGGCAATGAGGCAAATTGTTTATGGAAGTGCTGCCCAAATTTTCTTAGAATTGAAGTCAATTTTGAGTCAATGGATGTCAATTTGATGGTAAGAGTGTGAAATTGGAGGTTGTGATGTTGCAAATTGGACTTGAGAAGCATTTGATTTTGGTTCTAGATTCCTTAAAAGTGATTGTATGTAAAAGTTCTATTCAAGTTGATGTAGATTTGGCAATAGGCAAACAATGTATAGAAGTGTTGCCTAAATTTCTCAAAATTGAGGTCAATTTTGAGTTAGTGGATATCAATTTGAATGCAAGTGAGTGAAATTGGAGGCCTTGGTATTGCAAATTGGACTTGAGAAGCAAAATTGGAAACACATTTGGGAACATCTCCTTGAATTAAGGATTTGGAGATCCCCATCTTAAAATTTGGTTTGAGTGGATAGTTAGTGGAGGATTTGGCGGTCAACCAACTATAGAGGAGGTTGCATCAGATTGGTAGAGGTTGTCTAGATTTTTAGGTTGATTTGGCATAAGTTTAGTTATCTTAGATGAGTTTTTGGTAGTTTCTTGTCATTGTTTGGAAAAATTTGCCTACCCTTCTAGATTATGCACAATAGGGCTTGAACCTTAGATCTAAAGTTCCTAGATTGATGCCCTAGTCAATAGGTCCACACTCACTTGTTGTCCTAGTGATTGGTTGACTGATACTTATACACATGTAGCTTTGGATAAGAGAGGCAATTTGATCCTATCTTTAGTTATCTTGGTAGCTTAGGAGTAGATAGAAACTTCTATTATGTCAATTGCCAAATGGAAGCAAAGTCAATTTGGTGTTGATTTATGAGATGAAAGGTTTTCATTTAGACTTCTTGTGATTGGACCACTCCATTCTCTATTTCCTATTTGTGCACCATGCTTATGTGAGGTGCCCTCACTTTAGAGCATTGGTGCTTTGGTGTATTCTTTGTAGTGAAGCTAGAGTGATGATCAATAAAACTATCTATGTTTCTCTTTGGTGAAGTAAGAAATGAGGATCTAGAAATTGTAAGAGTGTGTGTTGTGATGAAAAGTTACAAGTTGCACTTTCTCCTAGTATAATAGTTACAATTAGAGCTATATTAATGAGTGGTGGCACTTGGTGGTGGCACTTGGTGTTGGCACTTGGTGTTGGCACTTGGTGTTGGCACTTGTGGTGGTTATGATTGAAATTTGAGTTACCTTGTCATGATAGAGTTCTTTGGGGATTCTAGAGGAGATATTGATGCATTACATAATGGATTGACACAAAATAGTGCTTGATATTAGCCCGTATCTTAGGTCCAAGTGAGAGGGAAGATTGACTCTAATTTGGAGTATGATATATGAGCTAATTTAGTTGAGAATGCATATGGTGTGTCTGCACCATTTCTATAAGACATGGACAAGATTTATAGGGCCTCCAAAAGACCTAAGCATAATTGTAACAATATGGAGTTTATTGATAAGTTAGGCAAGGCTAAAAAAGTAGCAAATATGCCAAATTAGCCTAGAATATTCTAGAAGTATTTAGGAAGCTACTTGGTACCTCCCAAATATTGAGTAACATGCATGCCAAGTGGTGACTTCTAGGAGGAAGATTATTGGGAAGCTTCTTAGCTAGCTTAGCTTGCACTCCAAGTTGGTAGCTTCTAGAAGCTTCCAATTAGCTTAGCTTGCATGCCAAGTAGGCGGCTTCTAGAAGGAAGCTTCTTGAGAAGCTCTTGAAGAGCTTTTGTATGCTCTCTATAAATACCAAAGCCAAAGCTCATGTTAGGCATTTGGATTTTTCCCACACTCAAGTGTCCCAATGTGATCTTCCAATCTCCTATTTCTCTTCTCAATTTTGATCTTTTACATTGGTATTAGAGCAAGAATAGGATGGATGGAATTTATGGACCACCAAATCTATTTTCACAAAACCATTGGGATTTTTGTATCTAGGCACTACCCAAGCATCATTTCATACAATTCATAACCTCATGCTTTGGGTAAATCTTTTTGAATGTGATCACCTTGTTTGAGGAACCCTTGGTACTTCCAACTGTAACTTATGAAGAATGGTGGACGTGTTGCATCTATGTTAATAAATTAGATAAATTGGAAGTAGTGTGATTGAGTAGTAGCCATATCAACAATGGTTGAAGTTATGATTGCTATGTAGCAACAAATCAAGCACCTTACTCAATTATTGGATGAATGGTCTCCCAAGCATAGTAGAGAATTTGTATATGACTATGAACATTATTTTGAGGCTACAAATCTTCAAGATGAACAAAATTAGATTCTCTTAGCTTCAAGCCAATTGGATGGAGTGGCAAAACTATGGCGGCAATTCCAAGTGGAGCAAGTTGAATAGCAGTTTGTTGCACCAATCTTGACATGGGAAGAATTCAAGGGATTCATGGTAATAATTAGGCAATTCCAAGCAATAAATGCCATACAAGCTGCATGAGATAAGTTGGTAGAGTTGAAGCAGATTGGTTCTATAAGAAGCTACATCCCACAATTCTAGACACCTTTATGCAAATTCCAAATATACTAGATAGTGAAGCTCTAGATCAGTTTGTGAGGGGCTTGAAATCACAAACCAAATTGGAAATGACTATGCAAGAGCTCAAAACACTTAGAAGAAGCCATGTAGTTGGTTGAGCGCTTTGATTCCTTGGTTGTGACAACTTTGTCTTGACTTTGCCTTCACAAAACCTACCAATACATTACATATAAGTGGAAGAGTAAGCACCAATGGAGATTGATGCCATCCAACAAAGACCACTTGTTATAGTAGATTGTGAAAGATTGCAGCAAAATGGTGGTTGCTTTTATTGTTGCCAGATCGGACATCACATTGCTTAATGTCCACTCAAGAATAAACAATCTTGACAAATTCCCCAAATGAAGTTTGTGGAGCAAAATGATCAAGGAAACAAGGAATCCCAATAGGACATTTTGAGCCACTTACTAGGAACTTGATTAGTTCCAATGGGATTGAAAGCTCAACCTATGCAAGTTTGCATCACTTGTAAGGTAAGATTTTTGTTGATTCTAGAAGTTCAAAGAATTGCATGTCTATGTAATTAGCAAAGAAATTAAGTATTACTGTCAAGCTAGTTATTGGAAGTAGGTTGATGATGGTGGATGGTAGAAAGGGTTTTGCATTTTGTACCTTGTATCCTGTTACCTTTAAGATTAAGAAGGAGTATTTGGAGTGTATGAGGTTTGTAGTGGCACCTCTACACTATGATGTCATTTTGAGTTTACCTTGGCTTGAACATCATAAGGTTCAATTTGATTGGAACTAATGACAGATTCAAATATAACACCAAGGTAGGAATTTTTGGTTAGGTTTTCTAGCACCTTTAAGTAAGAAACCTAAGAATAGTTAGTCCCAAGAGGGGAAAGTTTGTTGAGAAAGTAGCCGTAGAGCAAGCTTTGAAGGAAGATAAGTCCCAAGATGGGAAGTTTGTCAATGAAGTAGCCATAGAGCAAGCGTTGGAGGAAGCTAAGTTTGTTTTTGCAGTGTGGATTAAGCCTATTGTACATGGAGGATCAGAAGCCTCATCAAACAATGGTTGATCAAATAGTCCAAGAGTTTTCAGATGTGTTTCTAGATCATCTGCCAAAGGGATTACCCTCCTATTGTGGTATACTCTTCAAGATTGAGTTATTGCCAAGAAATACTCTACTGAGTAGACCAAAGACTACTGACTATTGGTTCTCACCAAAGGAGTTGGATGAGCTCCAAATAATATTAACAGAGTTGCTAGAGAAGGATTTCATATAACATAGTATGTCTCCTTGGGAAGCACTGGTACTCTTTGTTCTAAAGAAGGATGGAGGACTTTGCTTCTATAATGATTATTGTGGACTCAATAAACAAACAATGAAGAATACATATCCCTTGCCTCCAATTGATGACTTGCTCAATGAATTAAGTGGTGCACAATACTTCTCCAAGTTGGACCTTTGAAGCGGCTATTGGTAGATTCCCATTGATAAAGAAGATGTACAAAAGACTACATTTTGCACAAGGTATGGGTATTTTGAGTAGAGAGTTCTACCTTTTAGGCTCACTAATGCTCCAATAGTCTTCATGGATCTATTGGATTGATACATGGTGGTATTCTTGTATGATATTTTAATCTATAGCAAGACAAAGGTAGAACATGCAAATCACAAGCAAGAAGTCCTAAGACGACTATGTTAGTGGAAGTTTTATTACAAGAAGTCAAAGTGTACCTTTTGGCCAAACAAAGTTACTCTCTTGGGTCAAAAGATCTCATTAGAGGGGATCAAGATAGAAGAGGAGAAAATCAAAGCCATTATTGATTGGCCTACTCCAAAGGTGCTATAGAAGTATGAGCATTTAATAGATTGACAAGTTTTTACCAATGGTTCATCCACTACTATGCTCATGTAGCCACACTATTGACCAACCTCTTGAGGAAGAACTTGAGCTTTCAATAGACCACCAAGCACAAAGAAACATTCTAAAAGTTGAAACATATAGTGTTTTCAAGACCCATTCTTCAACCATATGATCCTCAACTACCTTGTGTGGTTGATTTTGATGCTTCTAACTTTGTGATTGGAGCCGTGTTGCTACAAACATGGGTGATATCCCATTGCTCTGGTGTTTTGCAAACTAAATCTAGTAGAAATTAACTACTCTACTTGAGATCAAGAACAACTTGCAATGGTATATGTATAGAGGCATTATCTCTTGGGGAAACAAGTGATCATGCAAATTGATTACAAGCCCTTATTGTAGACATTACATTTGGAACACATGAAGAGTCAACATCATCAATAGGAGGAATAATAACAATTGTTTGATATCAAACTTGAGTACAAACCCAATTGGTTCCATATCATCCCTAATGCACTATTACAATGACCTGATTTGTAATCCTTCCTCTCATCACAGTGGTAACTATGACAATATCAGTTGACTCCAAAGTCCAAATCAAGTATTTAGAACAACTTTACAACAAGATCCTTTCTTTAAAATGGTACAAGGTCATCTTGCAGCATGCAATAAGGAATACAACACCTTCTCCTTTAAGGAAGTCCTTCTATTGTGATAATTGGATCTATGTTCTAGCCAAGGATGATCTTTGACTTTTGCGCCTCTAAGAAGCCCATGAATTACTAATTGCTGGTCACATGGATGTGGACAAGACTTTGGGTATCCTCCAATGCCAATGGTGGTGGCCCAACATGGCACAAGATGTTCAAGATTTTGTTTGATCTTGTGAGAGATACCAATGCAACAAGACTAACAACCAAAAACCAAGTGGACTCCTTCAACCACTCCTCATTCCAATTGCTCATTGGGAACACGTGAGCTTAAATCTCATCACATCCTTGCCCAAGACAAAGCAAGGTCACATATCAATTGTGGTGTTTATAGATAAGCTTAGTAAGCAAATCCATTTGGCACCAACCTTTTATATTGTGGATGCTCTAAAATTGACATAAATCTACTTCAACAATGTCTTCAAGCATTGGAGGATGCCTCATGTACTCATATCCAACCGTGATTCTTGATTCATTGAAAATTTTTGGCAAGCACTCTTCCAGATGCACGAAGCTTCCACTCAGCACCAAGCTTGCTTTTTCCACAACCTATCATCCTCAAATTGATGGACAAACTAAATGTGCAAATCACACCTTGGAAGATATGCTTTGTATCTTTGTCAATGTTCACCATACCAATTGGGATGAATTTCTTATGGTTTTTGAGTTTGTATACAATAATTCCAAACATGCAAGCATTGGATTCTCTCCTTTCTTCCTTAATTTTAGCCAAGATCCACTTGTTCTAAATTCTATTCTTGCTCCTCCTCCATCTCATGTCCCTCATACTTTCACCTTCTTGACCACCATATCCCAATCTCTCCAATGAGCCAAATCTCATCTCCTTGTTGCTCAAAATTGTCAAAAACAATTTGCAACTACCATCATCATAATCTCACCTTCCAAGTCGGTGATAAGGTCATGCTCTTGTCTAGTAGCATACCCCTCTCACTTGATACCTAAGTCCATAAACTTGCTCCTAATTGGATAGGATCCTTTGATATCAACCCAATAATTTGTTGCTTATCGACTTGCTTTGCCTTGTTATATGTGCATCCATCCTGTCTTTCATATTTCCAAGTTGAAACCCTTTGTTCCTAATCCATCTCCTTTTTGCTCCTTTTTCCAACCTCTTCCTCTTCCCATCCCTATCAACAATCATGAGGAATATAAAGTTGATTGTATCCTTGCACGTCGTCACATTCAACAAGGGTGTTAACAACATATAGAGCATAAAGTTCTCTAGAAAAGGTATCCCCTTCATGATGCCACTTGAGAGCCTCTTTCTCTTCTCCAAAATGCAAAAATTGCCATTTAGGAGTTTGAAGCTTCAATGATGACAAGGAATCACCAACTAGCAATGAGGGAATATGTAATAATATGAAGTTTATCAATAAGTTAGTCAAGGCTAACTAAGTAGAAAATAGGCCAAATTAGCCTATAATATTCTAGAAGTATTTAGGAAGCTACTTGGTACCTTCCAAGTATTGAATAATTTTCATGCCAAGTGGTGACTTCTAGGAGGAAGCTTCTTGGGAAGCTTCCTAGTTAACTTAGCTTGCACTCCAAGTAGGTAGCTTCTAGAAGGAAACTTCTAGAAGCTTCCAATTAGCTTAGCTTGTATGCCAAGTATGCGACTTCTAGAAGAAAGCTTCTTGAGAAGCTTCTTATTTAACTTGGCTTGCATTCCAAGAAAGTGGCTTAAGGAAGCTTCTTGAGAAGCTATTGAAGAGCCTTGTATGCTCTCTATAAATACCAAAGCCAAAGCTCATACTAGGTATTTGGAGTTTCTCACACTCAAGTGTCTCAATTTGATATTCTATTCTCCTATTTCTCTCCTTGGTCTTGATCTTATATAATAACTCTAGTATAGTGGGTATCATTAAGTTAGATGATTTCATCTCAAAGTTTGATAGTTAGTGTGATCTATAATAGATGCAAAACTCAACTTTTTTCACAGCTTTCATGGCATGGAAGGAGTTTTTCTAGCACTTGGAGGGTCCACCAATGGATGACTATCATGAGTTCAAGAGAACTCACTAGGAGGAGAGTGAGCTATGGAAATAATACTAGTCTCTAAATGACATCTCCAGCACTTCAAGCTTGATTTCCAGGGGTAGATTGGTAGTACCTATGAGCTCTAGCTCCAGTAACATTGGTGTACTCACTGGAGGTGCACTAGTTGGAGATGGTGCTACTACAAGTGGAGGTACTATTGCAAGAGATGGTGCAATACCAAGGTTTAACCCCATGATGGAGTTCTTGTAGTGTTTGAGGTAAAACTACTAGGGAGTGTGGATTGATAAGCTAAGGATCTTGTAAGAGTTCTAAAGGAAGGTTGGAGAGAGCCCATGCAAGGCATGCACTTGCATGAGATGGTTGATCAATTTTACTCAAGGAGTTGTTGAGGTCCAAGTAGTCTAGTTTTGGTATGGGATCTTGGACAAAAAGTTATGACATAAAGTATGTGATGCAATGTTGCTATAGACTACCTCATCTACTTTGGTGGTGGTCTTTAGTTTGACTGAGCGCATTGGTGGTATTTGGATTTGGTAGGAAGACTTCATCCACAATTGTTAATTTTTCTAGAGTGCAACAAAGTGCATCATACCATGTTGGCTTTTAGGGGTAGAGTGGACAACCCACATCTTCTGGAGTGAGTGGAAGGCCTAGTGCAGCTAGACCTCTACCTTCATTTTTGGGTCAATAACAACTAGTGAGTAGTGGTGTTGCTTGTTGGAGTTGTAGTGGACCTCACCACAAGAGAGTGCACTCAAGGTAGTGGGCATGATACCTTTATTGCATCACAACCAACATAGAGATAGTATGACCATTTCCATAAATTTGGTAACACTAGTGACCAATGCTTTGACCTTCATCCGGAGTTACGGAGTGGTAGAGCTACTATGGCAAGTGGTAGAGCTACTATGGCAAGTGGTAGAGGAGCTCAAACATGGTACAAAGGAAGAAAAGGTGGTGGTAGAGGACTCACACATGGTACAAGTGTAGTACCTGCCCTTTCTTTTGATATAACCATGGCAACTAAGATTGAGCAATTGAGCAAATATTGGCTAGCATGGCAATAACTCAAAGGAGGTCAGATTTGGGTGATGAAGCTTCCACCTCTTATGTTGGTGATAGACATATCTTGAACTTTATATGCAGAGTAGCACAAGTAGATGCATCTGGCATAGTGACTAGGAGTGCAATACGTGCTCCAAAGCCTTAAGGAGAATTAGTGGAGTTGGACCTAAAGAGAAGATAGGCTGGTAGATAGGTTATACTTCCTAGTCTTTTACACTCTCTAATGCATTATAGACAACATCTATGTAGATGTCCTAATGTAGGTGTGATGTGAGCCGGCTTGTCTCTCACTCAGGATGAACCTTTGATGGCTATTATGGTAGTGCACCATGGACTAAGAAGGCAAAGAATCCCAACTCCATCATACTCCTCCAAGGTTAACACTCCAAGATTCAAGACATTGCTCACTAAAGAACTCAATGAGAGAGAGATAGTTGCAAATGAAAGGATGATGAGTACCCCCTCACCCCTTTTTTATATACTTGTGAAATAGTTACGCACTAAAGTTACTATTTACCAAAGTAACTCAAGTAACTAGGCTAAAAATCAAGTAAAGTAAAAAAGTATAAAGGAATATCCATCCACATGGGCATATTTCACCAAGCATGTGATCTTATCTTGACCCAACAACTAAGTCAAGGATTCCTTCACATAGGCTATCCTTGGACTATACCAAGTCAACACACTAGAATCCAAAATAGTGGTGCTCATATTTTCCACTTCCTCTAAAGTAAGGTCACTCCTATCTTAGCTATGACTAACTTTAGCTAATCATGACTAATGTAGAACCATCCTTTATCTATAAATAATATCTCTCAAGTACTTGTTATACTAAGCTAAATAGCACAATACCACACACATGCACAAATGGATGTTACATTTACCCCCGGACTTAGTTTTTGCTTTGTCCTCAAAGTGAAGGTCTCTCTACCTTCTATGATACATTTTCAACTTATCATGGTTAATCCTATCAAAGTGTCTTCCTCCCAACTCCTTGAGATCGTAGATGTAATTGCCCCACACCTTCTCCACTATGAAAGGTCCAAAGTACTTAGGCAAAAACTTCTTTTGCACTCTCTTGAATCAAATGGAATCAAACAACATTATCCAATCACCTTCTTTGAAAGGCCCTACCTTCTTCTTGCCTTGCCTCTTGTCATAGCTCTCCTTTTGTTTCCTTTGGGTTTGCTCCACTCAAATCATAGCAACTACTCTTGCCTCTTCCGAATCCATGAGTTGATCCTTCCTTGACTTCTCTACATCACCTCCTTGTGATTTCTTCAATCTCTTATGAATGCTTTGGAAGGTAGGAAGATCAAAATGAATAGGTAAGGTAGACTCAATACCATAAACCAATTGAAATGGAGAATATCTGGTGGAAGCCTTCATGGTTATCCTATACTCCCACAAAAGTACATGAATCCTCTTGTCCTAATGATGTTAAGCCTCTTCCATTTCTGCATCTTTGGCCAACATCATGCACAAGGTCTGATTGGTTCTTTTTGCCAAGCCATTGGAATTTGGCTTATAGGATATAGTTACTCTATGTGTGATAGAGAAATGTTGTAGCATGACTGTAGTGATGCTTCTTGTAAACTCTACTCCTCTATCAAAAACCAACTCCAAAATGCATCCAAACCTATTGATAATGAGTTCATAAAGAAATCTACTCACTTCATCTTCATTCTTGTGCCTCAATGGTCTAGCCTAAGCTCACTTGGTAAGGTAATTAGTAACTACCACAATGTACTAATTGTTTCTTGGAGTTCTATTGAGAGGACCTACAAAATCAATTCCCCACTTCTCAAAAGGTCTTAGCAATAGAATTGATCTAAGTGGTGGAGTAGATGTAAACTTTCTAGAAAAATCTTGACAAACATGACAAGTTTTTTACTAATCAAGACAATCCTTGAAAATCCCTCTCCAATGATAACATGCATTTAGAATCTTGAAAGCAGTCACCTTTCTTGCAAAGTGTCCTCTACACTCTAAACCTTCATGAAACTCCTTTATGAGTAGGATAGAATCTTCCTTATCCATTGCTCCTTGGTGACAAAGAATATTCTCCACAATTGTGTAAGGTCTAGATCTTGCTACAAAGGCCTTCCTCTCTCTAGCATGCATTCCTTTTGGATAGTTACCTCTTTTCACAAAATCCACAATCTCCTTATACTCCATTGGAACCTCTTGAGTGACTGAGATTTTCATGAGCTCCTCATTTGAGAAGGAATCATCCTTTGGCTCATCTCCATCATATCATAGGCCCTAGATAACAAATCAACATTTGCATGTTTCTTTCCTGGCCTATCCTCAATAGTGTAGTCATACTCAGACAAGAGTATCATCCACCTTGCTAGCCTATCTTCCACATTAGGCTTGTTGGAGATGTACTTCAAAGCCTTGTGATCCATGATAATTGTGGCTTTCCTTCCAATCAAGTAGTGTCTAAACTTCTTGAGACCAAAGATCCCTGCCAACCCTTCTCTCTCCATGACAGAGTAGTTCTTTTTTGCTGAAACCATCTACCTACTAGCATAAGCCATTAGATGATCATGCCCATCTCGGTCTAATTGACTAAGAGTGCTTCCTATAGCTACATTAGAAGCATCAGTGTAGAGGATGAAAGGCTTACACCAATCAGGTTTAGCAAGAATTGGAGCTACAAGAAGGGATTGCTTGAGCTTGTCAAAAGCTTTGAGAGCCTCCTTGTCCTCCAAAATCACCATGTAATCTACACCCTTCTTCATGTAGATGGTCTAAGCCTTGTTGGAAGATGAGAAGATGAACCTCCTATAGTACCCAACCATCCCCAAGAATTGGCATAACTTTGTCAAGCTTAAAGGGAATGAAAGGTCTGAGATTTTCCTTGCCTTCTTAAGATCAATTGCTATTCTATCCTTGGAGGTGATGTGCCCCAAAAGTAGACCTTCTTCATATCCAAAAATGCACTTCTTTAGGTTGAGTGATACATTTGCCTCATCCAAGTGTTGCAAGACCTTGATTAGGTGCTCAAAGTGCTCTTCCTTGCTCCCATAGATATAAAAGTCATCAATGAAGTCTCTCACAAATTTCCCAATGAAAGGTTCAAATACCTTGTTCATGAACCATTGGAATATGACTGGAGCATTGCAAAGCCCAAAAAGCATGACCTTGAAAATGTAAGTTTTCCAAGGTGTGTGAATGGGGTGAGTTATTTATGCTATGGTGCAATCTTGATTTTTTTATATCCACTATAACCATCTCCAAAACTATACCTCTCAGGACCTGCAACCTCCTCCAAGATCTCATGAATGAATAGTAATGAGTAGTAGTCTTTCTTGGTTATAGCATTGAGCTTCTTGTAATCCACACATACACGAAGCTTGCCATTATTTTTCTTCACAATGACAATTGGAGACACCCATTCTGAATTCTCCACCTCAAAGATAAATCCAGCCTCCTTGAGCTTATCAATCTCCTCCTTCACAACCAAAGCTATTGGTGGGCTAATGTGATGTTGCTTTTGGCAGACTAGTCTTGCATGTGACTCCACCTCTATCTTGTCCTCCTCCAAAGTGACTTCTTTCAGATCTTTGTAACTGAAAGCAAACACGTGGATGAACTTGCGGAAAATCTTCTCAAATCTCACCTTCTCTTCCTTGGTAACATTTGGACCATACTTGAGGGTAGATAACCTCCTCTCTATCTCCTCAAATGTCAATGGTAATTTATCTAGGTCCTTCAAAACCTATGGCTTAGGTGCAAAATACATAGCATACAAGGGATACACATTTGAATCAGATTCAGATTCATCCTCCTTCGTGGAAGTCTCCTCTTCCATGCTTGTGTCCACACCTGAAGCTCCTTCATCAAAATCTGATTCCCAATAATCAGAAGATGGTGTATCCAAATGTGAAGTGTTGGTGGTGTTAGTCATAAGAACTGTGACTCTATGGTTTGATGGCCCAATCCTCAAGTAACTTTTGTGCTATTGATCAATTGTGCATGCTGCTCTCAACCATGGCCTCCCAAGAAGTAAGTCATAGCTTGAATCCTTCAAGACTTGGAAAATCATGAGATTTTGAACTCCCATAATTGAAACTACCACTTTATCCATCACCCCTACTAGCCAAACTTGCTGCTTGTTTGCCATGCAAACTACAAATGTTGAAGGTCTAGAAGGCATCATGCCCAACTTCTTCATCAACCTTTCTAACATGTCATTCACTATTGATCCTCCATCAACCAATACATCCTTGATATTATGACCATTCACTCTCACATCAATCTTGGAGGCATATTCACAAGCCTCCCATGGTGCTGGTTTGGCATTGATATTGGAGCTTTTGCCTTCTTCTTCCTCTTGCTCCTTGTAGAACTCAAACCATCTCTAAGCTCCTTTCTCAAAATAGGGTTCAAAGCAATCAATTGGCCCACTATGATGTTAGCCTTGTGACCACTAACATCCTCCAAGACATTGTAGTTCTATTGTTGCTTTGATATCAAGAAGTCCTCCATCCCCAACTTCTTCCTTGGATTTTTTTTTGATGGTGTTGAAGTGCTTGTGCAAGTGCTCCTAGTAGGCATAGGAGTACCTTGTCTAGGAGTAAATATTTGAGAAGAGTGCACATCCTCTACAAAACAAGCTCTCTTCTTCTCTTGTGCCAAAAGATCCAAATGAAGACCTTTGGAGTTTGAGCACTCCCCCTTCTCATACTTGCTCTCAAACACATCTATGGATGCTATCTCCCTACCTTTGTTTGATTAGGAGCCACTTGAGTTTCACTTCCTCCCTCTTTCCTTCTATTGGCTCCTTCATAACCACTTCCTCCATGGTAAGTAGAATTTGGGCAATTCCTTTGGATGTGACCTCTTCCTCCACAACCAAAAAAATTTTTCTCATTGAAATTTTAGGCAAGTTCATGTCCATTGACCTTTGAGAGCAAGAGATTGAGAGAAAGGAGAGGCTTACTTGACTTTGGTTTGCATGTTGGACCTTCTTCACCAAGATTAGGAGGGAGAAGATCTAAGACCAAGGAGTTGTGTGAGGTTTGTGGAGTGGAAGGACTTCCAAAAGGACATGAGTGTAGTGGAGTAAAGGCACTTTTGGAGACTTTGGTGAAGGATCTTGGAGAGAGTCTAAGTATAGCTACAAAAATACTATCACCTTCATCAGCTAGTTCTCAAGATTAGTGATGGAGAAAATCTTTCAACTTATGGATAAACTATCCATGAGAGTTAGATTAATATGCACTCTAGGATTTGATGTTGCTATAGAAATCTTGGAGCAACCTGAACCTTTTGTGTTCCCTAGAGTGGATTATTCTTAGATGGTGTTAGTCATGTATTTACTCTATTAGTAATAGAGTGAGAGAAAAGAAAAGAAAAAAAATTGAGAGAAAGAAAGATAGTGAGAGGTTAAGATGGGGAAACTTCCGGTTTTCTTTGGCAAGGATGGAGAAGATGTGGAGGCCTTTGTGAGAGACTTCAAGAGAGCTTGCATAGGAAACAATGAGAGGAGGAAGAATGAGTGGGCCTCATTATTACCAGATTTCTTTGAGGATGCAGCACTTACATGGTATGAGTCAAAATACCAAAAGAGAGAGAGGAGAGATAAGGAGGAGGAGTCTTGGGAGACTTTGACTTCAGCACTCATTGAGAACTTTCTTCTCAATGAGAGTTATGAGAGATTGATGAGTGAGGTTACATTTCTCAAGCAAGGAGAAGGAGAGAAAGTGAGAGTCTATGTGGAAAGAGTGGAAAAGTTAGAGTCCAAATTTCGCATAGTGTTGAGGAACGGTGGGGATGATGTGGAGAATACAATGATTGGCATAGGGACCATGCTCACCAAGAATTTTGTGGGAGGGTTTAGACCACAAATTAGAAGCAAGGTGAGATATGAGAAACCTTCTTCCAAGGTTGAAGCTATCAAGATTGCAATTCGTATGGAGGAGAGTTTGGAAGGGGATGAGAGTGATTTGGTGGTGAAGGAGGTTGTGCATCCTCCTCAAGGCTACAAGTATGGTGGAACTTCTGATACTTTGGTGGAAAGGGTTGCACCACAAGTAGTGGTTGCTTTAGTTCTTGCACCTCCACCAAAGGATCCACTTCAAACCATCACAGAACAACTTGCGGATCTCAAGATCAATGTGGTGCAACTATGGGAGAAGAGAGAGGTGGATCAGAATGTAGGGAGAGGGCCTAGGAGTTATGGAAACTATCCATATAGAGGAGGCCAACCAGCCAACAATTTCAATGATAGAAATTGTTTGGTTGTGGAGGAAGGGGCCATATCCCAAGGAAGTGCCTAAATTCCACTTACCATGGGGGAAGGGGTTATGAGGGAGCCAATAGAGGGAAAGAGGGAGGTAGTGAAACCCAAGTGGCTCCTCATCCCAACAAAGGTAAGGGGATAGCATCCATAGATGTGGTTGAGAGCAAGTATGAGAAGGGAGAGTGCTCAAACTCCAAGGGTCTTAATTTGGAGCTTTTGGCACAAGAGAAGAAGAGAGCTCATTTTGCAGAGGATGTTCACTCTTCTCAAGGATTCACTCCAAGCAGGATACTCCTATGTCTACTAGGAGCACTTACACCTCATCACCATCAACAACAAAGACTCCAAGGAAAAAGTTGGGGATGGAAGACTTCTTGATCTCCAAGCAACAATGGAACTACAATGTGTTGGAGGATGTTGGTACTCACAAGGCTAACATCACAGTGGGCCAATTAATTGCTTTGAACCCTACCTTGAGAAAGGAGCTTAGAGGTGGTTTGAGTTCTACAAGGAGCAAGAGGAAGAAGAAGGCAAAAGTTCCCGTATCAATGGGGGTGGTGGATACCAAGCCAGCACCATGTGAGGCTTGTGAATATGCCTCCAAGATTGATGTGAGAGTGAATGGTCACAACATCAGGGATGCATTGGTTGATGGAAGATCAGCTGTAAATGCCATGTCAGAAAGGTTGATGAAGAAGTTGGGTATGATACCCTCATGACCTTCAACATTTGTGGTGAGCATGGCAAACAAGGAACAAGTTTGACCAGAAGGGGTGATAGATAAAGTGGTAGTTTCAATTATGGGAGTTCAAAATCTCATGACTTTCCAAGTCTTGAAGGATTCAAGCTATGACTTACTTCTTGGGAGGCCATGGTTGAGAGCAGCACGCATAACTGATCGATGGCACAAAGGGTACTTGAGGATTGGGCCATCAAACCATAGAATCACAATTCTTGTGACTAACACCACCAACACTTCACATTCAGATACACCATCTTCTGATTATTGGGAATCAGATTTTGAAGAAGGAGCTTCAGGTGTGGACACAAGCATGGAAGAGGAGATTTCCACGGAGGAGGATGAATCTGAATCTAATTCAGATGTGTATCCTTTGTGTGCTATGGATTTTGCACCTAAGCCAGGGGTTTTGAAGCACCCAGACAAATCACCATTGACACTTGAGGAGGTAGAGAGAAGGTTATCTACCCTCAAGTATGGCCCAAATGTTACCAAGGAGGAGAAGGTGAGATTTGAGGAGATTTTCTGCAAGTTCATCCATGTGTTTGCTTTAAGTTACAAGGATTTGAAGGAAGTCACCTTGGAGGAGCACAAGATAGAGGTGGAGTCACATGCAAGACCAATCCACCAAAAAAAACATTGCATTAGCCCACCAATATCTTTGGTTGTGAAGGAGGAGATTGATAAGCTCAAGGAGGCTGGATTTATCTTTGAGATAGAGAATTCAGAATGGGTGTCTCCAATTGTCATTGTGAAGAAAAAGAATGGCAAGCTTTGGGTATGTGTGGATTACAAGAAGCTCAATGTTGTTACCAAGAAGGACTACTACCCATTGCCATTCATTAATGAGATCTTGGAGGAGGTTGCAGGTCATGAGAAGTACAATTTTGGAGATGGTTATAGTGGATATAACCAAATCAAGATTGCACTAGAGCATCAACAACTCACCACATTCACCACACCTTGGAGAACTTACACTTTCAAGGTCATGCCTTTTGGGCTTTGCAATGCTCTAGCCACATTCCAACGGTTCATGAACAAGGTATTTGAACCTTTCATTGGGAAATTTGTGGGAGACTTCATTGATGACTTTTGTGTCTATGGAAGCAAGGAGAGCAATTTGAGCACCTAATCAAAGTCTTGCAACGCTTGGATGAGGCAAATGCATCACTCAACGCAAAGAAGTGCATTTTTGGATGTGCAAAAGGTCTACTTTTGGGGCACATCATCTCCAAGGATGGAATAGCAGTTGATCATGAGAAGGTGAGGAAAATCTCATACCTTCCATTCCCTTCAAGCTTGACAAAGTTATGCCAATTCTTGGGGATGGTTGGATACTATAGGAGGTTCATCTTCTCATTTTCCAACAAGGCTTATGCATTGACCATCTACTTGAAGAAGGGTGTAGATTACATGGTGATTTTGGAGGACAAGGAGACTCTCAAAGCTTTTGAGGAGCTCAAGCAATCCCTTGTTGTAGCTCCAATTCTTGCTAAACCTGATTGGAGTAAGCCTTTCATCCTTTACACTGATGCTTCTAATGTAGCTATAGGATGCACCTTAGTCAATTAGACCAAGATGGGCATGATCATCCAATAGCTTATGCTAGTAGGCAGATGGTTTCAGCAAAGAAGAACTACTCTGTCACGGAGAGAGAAGGGTTGGCAGTGATCTTTGGTCTCAAGAAGTTTAGACACTACTTGATTGGAGGGAAAGCCACCATTGTCACGTATCACAAGGCTTTGAAGTACATCTTCAACAAGCCTAATGTTGAAGGGAGCCTAGCAAGGTAGATGATACTCTTGTCTGAGTATGACTACACCATTGAGGATAGGCCAAGAAAGAAACATGCAAATGCTAATTTGTTATCTAGAGCCTATGATCATGATGGAGATGAGCCAGTGGATGATTCCTTCCCGGATGAGGAGCTCATGACAATCTCAATCACTCAAGAGGTTCCAATGGAGTACAAGGAGATTGTGGATTTTGTGACAAGAAGTAACTATCCAGAAGGGATGCATGCTAGGGAGAGGAAGGCCCTTGCAGCAAGATCTAGACCTTACACAATGGTGGAGGATATTTTTTTTCACCAAGGAGTAGATGGTCTACTTCAAAGAGTAGTGGGTAAGGGAGAGTCTATCTTACTCATAAAGGAGTTTCATGAAGGTTTTGTATGTGGAGGACACTTTGCAGGAAAGGTGACTGCTTTCAAGATTCTAGATGTAGGTTACCATTGGAGAGGGATTTTCAAGGATTGTCTTGATTATTGCAAAACTTGTCATGTTTGTCAAGCTTTTGCTAGAAAGTCTACATCCACTCCATCACTTAGATCAATTCCATTGCTAGGACCTTTTGAGAAGTGGGGAATTGATTTTGTAGGTCCTCTCAATAGAACCCCAAGGAACAATCGGTACATTGTGGTAGTTACTGATTACCTTACCAAGTGGGTTGAGGCTAGACCATTGAGGGACAAGAATGAAGATGAAGTGGGTAGATTTCTTTATGAACGCATTATCACTAGGTTTGGATGCCCTTTGGAGTTGATTTGTGATAGAGGAGGAGAGTTTACAGGAAGCATTACTACAACCATGCTACAACATTTCTCTATCACACATAGAGTAACTACATCCTATAAGCCAAATTCCAATGGCTTGGTAGAGAGAACCAATCAGATCTTGTGCATGATGTTGGCCAAAGATGCAGAAATGGAGGGGGCTAAACATCATTGGGACAAGAGGATTCATGCTATTTTGTGGAAGTATAGGACAACCATGAAGACTTCCATTGGATATTGTCCATTTCAATTGGTGTATGGTATTGAGTCTACCTTGCCTATTCAATTTGATCTTCCTACCTTCCAAAGCATTCATAGGAGATTGAAAAAAGCACAAGGAGGTGATGCAGAGAAGTCAAGGAAGGATCAACTCATGGAGTTGGAAGAGGCAAGAGCAGTTGCTATGGTTCAAGTGGAGCAAGCCCAAAGGAAAAAAAAAGGAGAGCTATGACAAGAGGCAAGGCAAGAAGAAGGTGGAGACTTTCAAAGAAGGTGATTGGGTAATGTTGTATGATTCCATTCGATTCAAGAGAGTGCAAAAGAAGTTTTTGCCTAAGTACTTTGGACCTTTCATACTGGAGAAGGTGTGGGGCAATTACACCTTTAATCTCAAGCAGTGGGAGGAAGACACTTTGATAGGATTAACCATGATAAGTTGAAGATGTACCATAGAAGGTATAGAGACCTTCACTTTGAGGACAAAGTGACAACTTAGTCTGGGGGTAAATGTAACACCCATTTGTGCATGTGTGTGGTATTGTGATATTTAGCTTGGTATTACAAGTACTTAAGAGATATTATTTATATAAAGATAAAGGATGGTTCTATATCAGTCATGGTTACCTAAAGTTATTCATAGCTAAGATAGAGGGGACCTCACTTTAGAAGAAGTAGAAAAGATGAGCACCACTATTTTGGATTTTAGTGTGTTGACTCGGTATTATTCCTAGGTGTTTGGCTTTGAGGAAAGAGTTGAGAACTCTTGGGCCCGCAAGCCTTTTTGTTTTGGATTCTTCTTTAGTCCAAGGATAGCCCATGTGAAGGAATCCTTGACTTAGTGGTTGGGTCAAGATAAGACCACATGCTTAGGGGAATATGCCCATGTGAATGAATATTCCTTTCTACTTTTTGACTTTACTTGACTTTTAGTCTAGTAACTTGAGTTACTATGGTAATTAGTAAATTTGGTATGTCACTATTTCACAAGTATATAAAAAAGGGGTGAGGAGGTACTCATCATCCTTTCATTTGCAACTATCTCTCTCTCATTGAGTTCTCTAGTGAGCAATGTGTTGAGTCTTGGAGTGTTAGCCTTGGAGGAGTATGATGGAGTTTGGGTTCCTTGCCTTCTTAGTCCATGGTGCACTACCATAATAGCCATCAGAGGTTCATCCTAAGTGAGAGACAGGCCAGCTCACATTTTTAGAGCTCGATAGGGTGATAGAGAGTGTTGAGGAGAAGAAGCAACTCTAGCAAAGAGAGTTAGCAGCACGATATAGGGAAGAAGAGAGATTACAAGAGTTACTTCGTAATCAGGAGGAGAAGGTTGTACAGAAGGAGAAGGAGAAGGAAACGGTGACAACCAAGTTCAAAGCGGAGTTGGCCATGTAGAGGGAGGACTGGCTTGCAGATCAGGAGCAAGAGAGGAAGATGCAATTGGAGCCGTTGAAGGAGATAGTCCTCAGAATGAACACGATGCTGAGTATAGAGGCCAATGTTCGAATTGAAGAAATGCGACTGCACGAGTTGAAGTTGTTTGTGCAAGAGATAAGGCGAAGACAGGTGAAAGATACCAATTTGAACGCGCTGCTGATAAGTCTCCGGACTCGTGTAGATAGGAAAATCTTAGAGGTAGAAGACAATATTTTGATTAGATTAGACTTAGTGAAATTGGAGATAGAAAAACTTCGGAAAGATGTTAGAGCCAAACCCGAAGTAGATAACATAGGAGTGCAAATGTCTTTGGAGTTACCAGTGGAGACATTAGAGAAGAGTGGGTCGAGAGATGAAGGTTTAGAAGGGCTACCCACTAGTGGAATTTCAGATCAGGAAAGAGAATTGTTGGATCTGGTAGAAGAAGTAGAAGATATGAAACCCAAGGACAGAGTAGTAGGAAGTAAATTTACTTTGGGTTTGGGTTTGAAAGCCGATGACAAAGTAGACATCAGATCGGATTAGTAACAATTTTGAGATTTGAAGAGGCAGATATGAAGAGGTGGATTGTCATTTCGGATCTGCAGGTTAGAAAAGTTGTTGTAGAACGGTATAGTTGTTAGAACTCTCAATTTGTTCACTACTTAAGAGTGGCATTCCCAGAGAAATGTTGTTCAATGCTCATAATTTCTGGGAATAGATAAAGCAAAGTGTTGTGAAGTAGTTGTAATACTCCGAGGACAAGAGAAGAGAGAAAACACAGATTGCTCACTCAAACAATCGATACCCCAAGGGAGCACCTTCTCTTTATTATATAGACAAAGAGGATCTCTGCCAAGGAAGCTCCACCATAGGATCAGGGACACAGATAGGTGACATGTCAGCAAGCTCCACCCTTGGATTAATTACTTGGATGGGTGACATGTCTGGTCTAGGTCCTATCTGGTTGGTCAAACAAGCTTTGACCAGAGGGAATCTTTTAGGGAATCTTCCTGTAGGAATCTCAGAATCACGTGAGTAAGGTCTTGTTGGAAAGCTCTTGATGAGACAAAGTAGGGGGGAGGGAAGGCCAGCCTCTCCTCCATTGGGGGGGGCATCTACACATTTTTGAGGCCTAATTCATCCTTTAAGGCCTCCAAAATTGCCTTCAAAGATTTCAGGCATATTTTGGTTCCTACTCTATTAGTAGAAGTCCCCTTTTGGTGATACCTCTTTCTGATCTGTTTAGTCCATCATGTGTAACATCCTTCCAGATGTTACCAAACCAATTCTCACCTTTAAATCATATGTATAGCTATTGGTTCTAAGGTTCTCAAGTCTATTTTGGTTTCTGCCCTATTAGTAGAAGTACTCTTTTGGTGAAACTTCTTTCTGATCTATTTCAACCATCATGTATAACATCATTCTAGATGTTACCAAACCAAATTTCACATCTAGATCATATGGCTAGCTCTTGGTATTACAGACCTCCCTCCTTTTAAAACGCAACGTCCTTGTGCAATTGTTGCTCAAATGCTTGCACCAACACAAGTGCATGTGCCAAATTGGCAGCGGGCTCCGAGGTGGCTTCATAGAGGGGGTAACCTTTCCATTGTACTAGATAGTCCACCCGTCGGTGGCGAGTACCATGCATGCGTTTTTGGAGAATCCGCTCCACTTCATATTCCTCTGTGCCATCAATGAGTGTCGGACAAGGTCAAATGTCTGGTGTGGAATGACCTTGGCCTGATCGGGGAGCATATCTATGTAGTAGGGAGACATGGAAGACTGGATGGATTTTCATGTGTGGTGGTAGCTCAAGGTGATAGGCCACAACGCCGATGGGACGAAGAATCAAGAAAGGCCCAATAAAACGAGGTCTGAGCTTACGAGGTCCAACTAATGTGAGGTTGGTTGTTGATAGCCACACTTGATCCCCAACATTGATCTCCATGTGCCGACGGTGTGCATCAGCATACTACTTTTGTTGATTTTGCGCAATCTGTAATCTATGCTTGGCGCTCTCCACACCTTGTTGGATTCTAGAAACAAATGTGTTGACTGCATTGACCTTGGTAGCCACTGGACGGATCTTCATCAAGCAAGAAGGTGTGAAGGGATGCTCACCATACATGAGGAAGAACGGAGTGACCTGGGTGGATGCATTCACTAAATTGTTGTAAGCAAATTCCACCAACGGGAGTAGGGTGTCCCACCTCTCTTGCTCTTCTAAGGTGAAGCCGCGTAACATGTCTTCAATTGTGCAATTAGCCCGCTTTGTTTGGCCATCTGTTTGGGGGTGGTAAGCTGTGGACATGGCCAATTTGGTTTTGAAGAACCCAAAGAGTGTTCGCCAAAACAAGATGGTGAATTGGGTGCCTCTATCGGTGATGAGTACTCTAGACAAGCCATGGTGAGCAAAAATTGCATCTAAGTATAATTGAGCTAGTTGTGGAGCGGTCACCTCCTTGGTGGTAGGGCGTACATGAATCATTTTGCTGAGCCAGTCCACAAAGACCACAATGGAGTCAAACCCTAAGGTGGTCTTGGGTAATTCACAGACGAGATCCATACTCACTTGTTCCCAACGTTGGGTAGGAGTGGGGAAAGGTTGAAGGAGCCCTGCAAGAGCTTGATTAGAAGCTTTGTTCTGTTGGAAAAGTAGGCAGCTATGCACATAGTCCATCACGTCGTTGCTCATCTTGGGCCAATAGTAATGGCGCTTGACTGCATCCAAGGTCTTTTCCACTCCGACATGAGCTGCAATGGCCGAATCATGACATTCCGCTAGAATAGTGGTGCGTAATTCTGGGACATTTGGGATCCATAATCTGCCATCCTGAAAGGTGAGTCCTTGGGTATTGGTGACACCTTTGGATGATTGTGCTTCTACAATCTGTGGGTCAGTTTTTGTAGCCGCGAAAATCTCTTGCCAGAATTCAGGGTTAATCTTAACCTCTGCCACCAAGTTTTTGGCCATTGGCATGCGGGTGAATGCATCTGCAAGTTGCTTCTTACCTTCCACATAGGTGATTGTCATGTTGAAGCGTTGTCGCCACTCTGCCCACCAAATTTGGCGACGAGATAGATCCTTCTACGTCTTGAGGTAGACTAGAGGTTTGTGGTCTCTACTACAAATGCCTTCTCGCCCAAGTAGTGCTTCCAATGCTTGGTTGCTAGAACGATTGCCAGCTCTTCTCGTTTTGTGGTGTGGTAGTTGCGCTCTGTTGGTAACAACTTTCGAGAGAAATATGCAATTGGATGACATCCGTCATGCCACTCTTGTTGTAGGACTGCTCCTATTGCTACGCTTGATGCATCTGTAGCCAACTTGATTGGACATTTTGGGTCATACCACTTCAAGATTGGTGCATCTAGCAAGGCGGCCTTCAATTCTTGAAAGGCCAACTCTTGTGCAGTTCTCCATGTCCACTTCTTCCCCTTGCCAAGTAGTGCCGTTAAAGGCTATGCAACCTTGGAGAAGTCCTTGACAAATCTATGATAGAATCCCGTCAACCCCAAGAAGCTCTTAAGTTGAGTCTGATCTTCTGGGGCACTCCATTTTTGAATGACCTCTATTTTCTCTATCAATACTTGAATGCCCCCTGCACTTACTCTATGCCCCAAGTAGTCTACTTCAGACTTGCCAAACTCACACTTTGAGATTTTGGCATACAATTGATTCTGTCTTAGAATCTGGAGGACCTCTCGAAGATGTTGTTTGTGTTCTGTCATCGTGCTACTGTATACTAAGATATCATCCAAGAAGACAATAATAGACTTATCCAAGTATGGACGAAATATGTCATTCATTAGACTCATGAAAGTGCCAGGTGCATTGGTGAGGCCAAAAGGCATCACAAGATACTCAAAGTGGCCATACCTGGTTTGAAAGGCAGTTTTGTGCACATCCTCCTCTGCAATTTGGATTTGATTGTAACCGCTTTGCAAGTCCAGTTTGGTGAAGTATCTTGCTCCATGGAGTTGATCAAACAGGTCATCCATGCGAGGTAAGGGGTATTTGTTCTTCATTGTTTGCTGATTGAGACCCCGATAGTCAATGCACATGCGCATTGTACCATCCTTCTTCTTCACAAACAAGACAAGGGCCCCATATGGTGATACGCTAGGTTGGATGAATCCTTTTTGCAACATCTCCTCAATTTGAGTCTTACACTCCTCCAACTCATGAGGTGATAGGCGATATGGGGCCTTACAAGGAGGCGTCTTCCCCGAAAGTGTCTCAATTTTGTGATCTACTCGCCTTTTTGGTGGTAATCCTGAGGGTAGATCATCAGGAAAGACATCTTGGAACTCATCCACCACATCCTTCAATTTCTCAAGAATTTGTCCATCAAGTTGTGCACTCCGGACTTCTCTTATTAGACCCATAAAACATCTATTGGTCTTACAGACAAGTGCCGTCCCTACAACATATAGAAGCAGTTTCTGCCTGTGTGATTTTTCTTGAACCCCAATGATTGACCATTGGTGGGTTCTCACTACTTTCTTCCTCCAATCCACCATAGGGTTGTACTGATCCATCCATGGCATGCCTAAATTTGCATCATAACGAGCTAACTATATCACTCGCCACTCAATTGCTTCATGATATTCTCCTACAAAGAGGGTTACCCGTCTAGGTAATGATTCAATTCTCTCTGTTTGCCCATTTGGTAACTCTACTTCTTCACTTCCATCTCTCTCTAGATCCATTCCCAATCTTATTGCAACAGAGCAAGACAAGAAATTCTCTATTGCTCACGGATCTATTAATACTCTCACTTGATTACCTTCTAGGATTCCATTCACAACAATCAATTGTAAGGTTGCCTTTTGGGATCATTGTGCATTATTCTTCTTCCTTCCCTCGCTTCTATGCTTCCTTATTGAGCCAGTAAGGCCACGAGGTACCTTTAATAGCATTTTCCAAAGTGATTTCCACCTCTTCCTTGTCAATGTGCCTCTCCATGTTGTTCAAAGATCGCCTGAACAAAGCCGAGGGTCTCTAGGGAAACAAGTGCAATAGTTAGTAGATATGTGCCCAATACGGCCACAATTGTAACAACGGCGTTGTTTTCCTCAAGTCTCTTCTCCTTGTGGGACTCCATCTCTTTGTTCTTCTACCCATCCCCGCTCTCCTTGGAGCGGTCGTGCTCCTCGATCCCGAAATCAAAGGTTGCCCAATTCCATCGGTATTGGTCCACCCATGTGTGGCATTTCTGCCCGATAATGTTGAGGTGGAGCTACTCCTTCACCTTCACCTAATGCTCTTGCTATTCTTTGCGCACAAGAAATGGCTTCAAATATTGTGCAAGGATTTTGCACCATGACTTCTTGGCAAATCCGCTCTTTCAACCCTCGTTTGAAATTGTCAAGAGCCTCTGCTGGACTCATGTCGGTAATTGCAACTTGTAGATCCAGAAAAGCCTCCACATACTCTTGTACGCTATTCTTCTGTCTCAATCCCCATAGTCGGGTTTGAGCCAGAATCCACCGATTGGAAATTCTTCAACAGTCCTTCTTGCATTGCTGTCCATGTGACCTACATTCTCTCTGCCAGCATGGATCGTTCCCAAGCATCATACCATGTGAGGGCTTTATTGATCAAGTACCCACATGCAAACACGCCTGCAACATGCTTTGTGATCTCTGTTGAGAACAATCGGAAATATCAATTCATTCTTGAGATCCAATTTTCCACTACTCCCATCAAACGTTGCCCCTTGTAAGGTTCGATGTTGTAGGTCTTCTTCATCCGGAGTAGCAATGTGGCTTCATCGTTGATAGGGTTTGTAGGCACGGATGCCTCTCCAAGTACTTCAGTCGTAGGCATTGGGTTTTGAGATGGCTCTTCTTCTTGCATGGCTTGATCATTCCTGAGGATCTGCACTTGACTTTGTAATGTCTCCATGGTCATCTTAATCTCTCAAAATTCATTCAACATCCCTTGCATTCCTTGCACCAACTCTTGCAATTGCGGATCCATGGTTCCTACAACACTCAATTTCTAATGTCTACTTCAATATAGAGTCAATATAATCACTTTGGAAGGCACACGAACTATCGGAACTACCATTGGGACCTCAGAAGCTATCACTTGTTGATAATACTCCTCACCAAAATTCCTAACCACAAATCTCTAAACATCAATTTCGGCATCACTAAATAACGGATTTCTACTTGAGTGTTGAAAGGGAGAGAATTTGGGACATTCATATCCATTTTATCATAATAGAATGTAGATTGTCAAATCCCACTCTCTGTCATATATCACCACAGGTAGAATCACCGGGTTTGGTGAGTTCATCACTCTGTCCATGAATTCTATGCCAAAGTGATAAACTAGCAATACCCTCATATGCTCACGCTGGATATACATAACCTTGATGTGGAATGGGTTTGAGAATGGAAAGCTAAGTGCGGGAAATTGGCCTCCTGGCGCATCCATCCTATCCGCTCTCTAAAGTCCTTCCTAAGTCTAGCAACTACTCTATGTTCTCCACCTCAAATAACTCAGTTTCAATAGTTCATGCTATTCCAAGAGGGGTGATCCACTCTCTTGAACTAAAACACTCACTCTGATACCATTGTAATACTCTGAGGACAAGAGAAGAGAGAAAACACAGATTGCACACTCAAACAATTGATGCCCCAAGGGAGCACCTTCTCTTTATTATATAGACAAAGAGGATCTCCGCCAAGGAAGCTCCACCATAGGATAAGGGACATAGATAGGTGACATGTCAGCAAGCTCCACCCTTAGATTACTTACTTGGATGGGTGACATGTCTGGTCTAAGTCCTATCTGGTTGGTCAAACAAGCTTTGACCGGAGGGAATCTTTTAGGGAATCTTCTTGTAGGAATCTCAGAATCACGTAAGGTACCATTGGAAAGCTCTTGACAAGACTAAGCAGGGGGGAGGGAAGGCCAACCTTTCCTCCGTTTGGGGAGGGACTGCACATTTTTGAGGCCTAATTCATCCTTTTAGGCCTCCAAAATTGCCTTCAAAGATTTCAGGCATATTTTGGTTCCTACTCTATTAGTAGAAGTCCCCTTTTGATGATACCTCTTTCTGATCTGTTTATTCCATCATGTGTAACATCCTTCCAGATGTTACCAACCCAATTCTCACCTTTAAATCATATGTCTAGCTATTGGTTCTAAGGTTCTCAAGTCTATTTTGGTTTCTACCCTATTAGTAGAAGTACTCTTTTGGTGATACTTCTATCTGATCTATTTCAACCATCATGTATAAAATCATTCTAGATGTTACCAAAACAAATTTCACATCTAGATCATATGGCTAGCTCTTGGTATTACATCAATGCTCGTCACTTGAGCTTGATTCCAAGTATCAGCTTTGCGTTTGTGTTTGTGAGTGTTTGAAGAAATTTGAAGTGCAAGTCAATGTGCTTGTTGGATGTTGGATTCCACAGCCTTGATCTTCATTTTGTGTGTTTGATCTTGAGTGAAGTGCAATCAAAGCAATGCCTTGACAGATTTGAGAGGAATTGTAGTGTTGGTAGTATTCTGCATTTGTGAGTGCAATGCAAGGTTGATGTGAAGCAATTTCAATCAAGGAAGTTGTGCCTTCAGTGGAGGGGTGGAACAAAATTCTGAGGCAAAGTTGTTTTGCAGTGAAGTGCCATTTTTGGGAGAGTTTAAATCATCACAATCAAGATTGTTTCGAAAGAATTGAAGGAGTTGTGATTAAGAAGTGTTAATTCGTGACAAGACTGCGAGTCAGTGCTTGTTACTCTCTTTTGGGTGTGGTTTCTACCTAAGAGATTAAAGACGCAACCAAGAAGAACTGAAATTGTTACTTTGACTTTGTATTTGACCAATTCTGACTTGTATCTCTACGGGAACAAACTTTACTTACCCGATTACCGCAAAAGTGATATTTGCCGGTTTGTCACATGATTTTTGGCGCCGCTGCCGGGGATACAAATCTTGGAAGTGGAAGAATACCAAGCCAAATTCAAAATTGGGTATCAATGCAATATGAATGTCTACATCGAGAGAACAACGGGAAGAGAGAGCTTGAAGACAAGCACTGCAGCATGAAGAAGACGAACGTCTAAACGTCCCATCCACTTTTGACAAAACCAAACAAGAGGCATTGGACTTTCAACTCCTTCACAAAATGCAAGAAGCCCTGCAAGATCTTGACCACAAGAAACACAAAGGCGGTTTGCAAGGCTACTTTGCATCTCCCTCTTTGTCCAAGAAGAAGAAAGACTCGAGTGGCCAAACATATGCATTGCGGCCCAATACACCGACTTCCCCTAGAGCTGTAAAGGAAGTGCATCCTTGAAGAACTTTGTTTGAGAAAAGACAGCACGAACACTTATGGAAGAAGAGTGTCAACATCTTCTACGAACAATTCCTTGGTTGTCCTAAAGGAATTTTGAAGAACAAATCTTGAATCTTGAATCTTCCACTCGGGTTGAAGTCAACACTCTCATAGTAGAAATTGTCAAAGAAGACCCTACTTTGAATTTGACAAATTGGAACCCTTGGGCTGACAACATGGCATTGATACCAGCCAATCCTTCAGTTCTGTCAAGTTCAACACTACCTCAGCCAATCCCAGTGCAGCAAACAATGACTTCATTGCCTGTCACCCGACACGCCTATCAGAAGTACAAGGGGACAGAACAAGACGAAGACCCCAATGAGTTCATCAAAGAATTCAAAGTCATCCCCTTTGCTAACAAGGAGCATGACTTGGTGGATTGCCTGAGAATTTTCCCATGTCTGCTCCAAAAGAAAGCTTGGAGTTGGTACACCCATGTGACCCAAAAGGGATTCGTACCAACGGACTAGGCAGACTTGAGAAACAACTTCCTAGAACGATTCCAGGAGGTTGATTACGATACGAGTGTCTTCACGGCACTCAACGATTTAGACCGAGGCAAGAAGGAGAAGTTAAGAGACTACTCTGAGCGGTTCATGGCACTTTTGAACCAAGTTCCCAAGCAATCGGGGGTGGTGGGTTACTCCGATGCCCAAGCCATTACTTGGTTCCTCGGGGGACTCTCACCAGAGATACAAATCTTTGCAAGGGAGAGGAATGTAACTTCCCTTGACAAAGTACTCAAACATATCACTTGTTACGAGGGGGCCCACTCTCACTCTGCCGGCAACCGGAGAAATCGGGAGAAGAAAGGCAAGAAGCTCAGAAGGAGAGCTTTGCATATGTGGTGCCCACATTTTTTGTTTTTCTCAAAATAAAGGAGAAGAAGTGTACGGAGAAGTCGAATTGTGCCTATATGGCTGAAGAAGGTGAAGGAAAGAGTCTTCAGGATGAAACCCGAAGTAAAATGACTTTGGGTCATAAGGCGAAGTACTCAGAAATGCCCTATCAGCATACAACCCAAAGTAAATTGTCTTTGTATCGGGGGGAGCTCAACCCGAGGTGAAGACAGTCTAACAACCTTTCGTTGGGGCGAGAAATTCAAGAAGGGGCCGTTTAAAACCTGGCGGCCCATACGTGCGAAGGTTTATTGACTGTGACAAGTGCATGCCAGAGGTGTGATTTCTCAGTAGAAACTCAAAGCAACAAAAGACAAAGAAGCACAACTCTATAAAAATTGAAACTGCAATGACAAAATGTTGAGTAATTTTCCTTTGCCGTTGAGAAGTCGTCTTGCAGGTGATCGGGGAAAGGCAAATAGAGTTGGGATTGTGTTAGTGCACAAGGGCGAAGTCACAAGAGTGAAATCAAGAGAAAGTGAGAAAGTAGAAGAGATGGGAGGAGGGAAGAAGAACTCCGAATTTGCAATGAGAAATCATGCGATTCGGAGGTTAGATGTGATAGCAAGGATTGAAGTCTTCAGCTGACTTTGGATCACCTTTTTGGCATGGAACTGGAACGTAAGTTTTCCAGTACTCATGACAGAAATCATCGAGAGGAAGTGTCTCGATGGACCCAAGGAAGAAGGGAAGAGAGGAAATCCGGCTCGCTAGACAGATTCGGATTGGAGACTTGTACTCGGGAAGGAAGCAAGCTCGGAGCAAGGAGCCACGTTCTTGGGAAAGGGAGAGATAGCCTAGGAAACTCAGGAGGTGAGAGATGCCTTCTTTTCAAAATGGACGAAGAATGGGTACAAGGTTGAGAGCTACAAAGACCCTGTGAAGAGAGGGATCATGAGTGCTCTGATGGCTATCCTGAAGCCAGAGAGAACCACTTATGTGATGAAACACCAAGCGGTGTTCTTCCATACGTTGTTTGCAAGAGAACCAATCAATTGGGCAAGGTGTTTTCACGGGAGAACAAGGCAGATGGTGTGGAATTTGTGGGATAAGTTGCCTCCACACTACATTGTGCCGTTTGCATCACACTTCTACCTTGGGCTCAACTTGCTGAATTTGGCGGAGCGGACTAGGATGGTGTCGCACTTCCATCCAAATGTGCAAAAGGAGGTTGATATTGAGGAATAGCAGTACATTCTCCAAATCAGGAGCACCGACGACTACTACGTGAAGACAGGGAAGAACATGGAGGTCATAGTGAGTACCCCGACAAAGAAGAGGAGTCGGCAAGGAGAAGCCAAAGATAGCAAGAAACCTCGGAAGATGCAGAGAAGTAACCCAAGGCAAAGTATGATGGTGATTGAGTCGGAGGATGAGGACTTAGAAGGAGATGCCGAGCTCAAAATGGAAGACTCGAAACATGAGGAGGAGCTTGAGCTAACATTGCAGAGTGGAGATACGAGCAGCAATAGTGATGGAGTGGGAGAGATGACATCAGCGCTAGCAGCTAACAAATACGAGGAGGAAGAAGTGCACGTTGAGATGGAGGCCAAAGACAACACACAGTTGGAGGACAAAGTAATTGTGCCCGAGGAAAGGAAGATCGTAGTACAGCGAGGAGTTTGCTCAAGACATAAGTCAAAGTGTGAAGCGGGGCCAAGTAAAGTGAAGGAAGAGGTCGGAGAAAGCTCGGGCAGTGAGGCATCAATTCCAATACAAAGACTGCAAAGGAGAAGGCAGGTATCGGGTAAGGAAGAGGTAAGGAAGGAGATTTCTATGCAGGAAGAAGTAGTTGCAAGAAATGGAGTGGAGTACCTGTAGGAAATTGTGTGTCCATTGTTGGTGAAGTTGGAGCACAAGAAGTAGGAGATGCAGTCGACGTGTCTAGAGGTGAAGATTGTGTTGCAGGTGTTAGCGCGTCTAGACAAAGAGAACTTGGAGTTGAAGAAGAGTGTAACCCGAGGTGAGGAGGAAAGGGAAGTACTGCAAGCGGAGGCAGTAGAGAAAAGTAAGGTAATTGAAGACCTGAAGAGAGAAGTGAGCTATCGAGAGGAGCTTGTGAAGAAGAGTGACATAGCAAGGGAGAGACAAGTAGCTGAATACAAGATCTTGAAGCATCAATTTGCTGATTCAAGAGTAGAAGTTATCCATCCTATGGCGAGAGTAGCAGCAAAGGATCAAGAGCTCAATAGAGTGATGGAGAGTATGGAGGAGAAGAAACAACTCTAGCAACAAGAGTTGGCGGCAAGATACAAAGAAGAAGACCAATTACAAGAGTTACTTTGTAATCAGGAGAGAAGGTAGTACAGAAGGAGAAGGAGAAGGAGACAGTGAAAGCTGAATTCGAGGAGGAGTTGGCAATGTACAAAGAGGACTGGCTTGCAGATCGGGAATGAGAAAGGAAGACAAGATTGGAGCCGATAAAGGAGATTGTCCTCCAGATGAATGCAATGTTGAGTACAAAGGCCAACGTTTGAATTGAAGAGACAAGACTGCACAAGTTGAAATTGTTGGTGCAGGAGGCGAGGCGAAGACAGGCAAAAGATACCGAGATGAACGCCTTGTTGATTAAATTGAGAACTCATGTAGATAGGAAGATATTAGAGGTAGAAGATAATATTGCAATTAGACTAGACTTAGTGAAAATAAAGATAGAAAAGCTTTGGAAAGATGTTGAAGCAAAACCCAAAGTAGATAACATAGGAGTGCAAATGTCTTTGGAGTTACCAATGGAGACATTAGAGAATAGTGGGTCGAGAGATAAGAAGTTAGATAGATTACCTACTAGTGGAATTTCAGATCAGGAAAGAGAGTTGCTAGAATTGGTAGAAGAAGTAGGAGATATGAAACCCAAGGAAAAAGTATTAGGAAGTAAGATTACTTTGGGTTTGGGTTTGAAAGCCGAGGAAGAAGTAGACATCGGATTGGAGTAGTAACAGTTTTGAGATTTGAAGAGGCAGATATGAAGAGGTGCATTGTCATTTTGGATCTGCAGGTTAGAAGAGCTGTTGTAGAACAGTATGGTTGTTAGAACTATTGATTGATTCACTATTTAAGAGTGGCATTTGCAGTCACATGTTGTTTAGTGCTCATAATTTCTGAGAATAGATAAAGCAAAGTGTTGTGAAGCAGTGCTCGTCGCTTGAGCTTGATTTTGAGTATCAACTTTGTGATTGTGTGAAGAAATTCAAAGTGCAAGTCAGAGTGCTTATTGGATGTTGGATTCCACAGCTGTGATCTTCATTTTGTGTGTTTGATCATGAGTGAAGTGCAATCAAAGCAATGCCTTGACAGATCTGAGAGGAATTGTAGTGTTGGTAGTATTCTGCATTTGTGAGTGCAGTGCAAAGTTGATGTGAAGCAATTTTGATCGAGGAAGTTGTGCCTTCAGTGGAAGGGTGGAACACAATTCTGAGGCAAAGTTGTTTTGCAGTGAAGTGCCATTTTTGGGAGAGCCTGAATCATCACAATCAAGATTGTTTGGAAAGATTTGATGGAGTTGTGATTAAGGAGTGTTAATTTGTGACAAGACTACGAATCAGTGCTTGTTACTCTCTTCTGGGTGTGGTTTCTACCTAAGAGATTAAAGACGCAACCAAGAAGAACTACATTGTTACTGTTTGACTTTGTATTTGGACATTTCTGACTTGTATCTCTGCGGTAACAAACTTTACTTACCCTATTACTGCAAAAGTGATATTTTCCGGGTTGTCATAGTGTAACACATCCCCTTCTTCAGAAGAGTCATCCACGTCTTCAAGCTCTTCTTTGGAATCCAAAGAAGAATCAAAGCCAAGACGAGTCAGAAGACGTGGGGGTAAGAAACTAGTGACTCCTCCAGCAAAGAGTGTAAATAAGGCGGATACCAAGCTGGATGCCCTTATCAATGAGTTTTCAGATTTTAAGATCCAAATGATTGGGGCCAAAGATAGAAAGAAGGCCCCAGCATTTGGGAGATTAAATGTATGGTGCACCGCATATGGAAAATCAGGCCATGCAAACACAGAATGCAATACTCGTAATGCATTCCCAGTGCAGCAAAATGGTTGGGTTCCGAGATGGAGCCAAGACGAGGATGAAGAGGCTGTTTACCAAATGCAAGAAGTACAGCCTCAAGCTAGCACATTGTACCAAGGTCCGAGGTTTGGACCAAGGGAGTATAACCCCAATGCTCCTCCACAAAGACCACCAATGAGCAACCAGAATTGCCCTCAGAATGTTGCACCCGGAGCCTGTTATAATTGTGGCTCAATGGGACATTGGTCTTCAAACTGTCCGGAGCCAAGAAGGAAAATTGGGTATGTTCCCCTGTGTGGAAATTGTAAGGGATTGGGACATATGGGCAACCAATGTCCTCACCCACCGAACCTGAAGCCGCCTGTAAAATATGTACAGACCTCTGTTGAGCGTGCAACAATTCAGCCAAAGGGGGATACAAATGTAAATTGTATCACGCTTGAGGAGGAGAGACCTCAAGAAGGGAGTCCGGCTTTGGAAGGAGAATGGCCGGACCTTGAAATTTTGAAGGTTGAGACACGCTCCAGTAAGAAGAAGCGTGATCCCAAAGAGCTAAGTATGACCTCGTCATCTTCTAGAAAGGCAAAGAGACTACGGCCAAAGGCAATTCTTTCTGCCAAGGAGAAAAAGATCCTCGCAAATGCTAAAGCTAAAGCCTTGCAGAAAGAACTAAAGAAGGCACTACTCAGGACTCGGGAACAGAGTTTGGAAGAGGAGACAAAGACAAAGTCTCCAGTTTTTGCGGCGGACATCCAATCCGAAGTAAAGGGTCAGATCCAAGCCGAGGTGGGCCAACCCGAGCAACCTCGGGTTTAGGCAACTAGCAACCTCGTTACCATTTTGAAGCATCCCAAAGTCAAGACGGAACATGGAGAGACTTCAAACTGTGAGCCGGCCTATCTCTCACTCATGATGAACCTCTGATGGCTATTATGGTAGCGCACCATGGACTAAGAAGGCAAGGAACCCCAACTCCATCATACTCTTCCAAGGCTAACACTCCAAGACTCAAGACATTGCTCACTAGAGAACTCAATGAGAGAGAGTTAGTTGCAAATGAAAGGGTGATGAGTACCTCCTCACCCCTTTTTTATATACTTTTGAAATAGTTACGTACCAAAGTTACTAATTACCGTAGTAACTCAAGTTACTAGACTAAAAGTCAAGTAAAGTCAAAAAGTAGAAAGGAATATCCATTCACATGGGCATATCCCTCTAAGCATGTGGTCTTATCTTGACCCAACCACTAAGTCAAGGATTCCTTCACATGGGCTATCCTTGGACTAAAGAAGAATCCAAAACAAAAAGGCTTGCGGGCCCAAGAGTTCTCAACTCTTTCCTCAAAGCCAAACACCTAGGAATAATACCAAGTCAACACACTAAAATCCAAAATAGTGGTGCTCATCTTTTCCACTTCCTCTAAAGTAAGGTCCCCTCTATCTTAGCTATGACTAACTTTAGCTAACCATGACTGATATAGAACCATCTTTTATCTCTATATAAATAATATCTCTTAAGTACTTGTAATACCAAGCTAAATATCACAATACCACACACATGCACAAATGGGTGTTACATTTACCCCCTGACTAAGTTTTCACTTTGTCCTCAAAGTGAAGGTCTCTCTACCTTCTATGGTACATCTTCAGCGTATTTCCCCACACCTTCTCCACTATGAAAGGTCCAAAGTACTTAGGCAAAAACTTCTTTTTCACTCTCTTGAATTGAATGGAATCAAACAACATTACCCAATCACCTTCTTTGAAAGTCTCCACCTTCTTCTTGCCTTGCCTCTTGTCATAGCTCTCCTTTTGTTTCCTTTGGGCTTGCTCCACTTGAACCATAGCAACTGCTCTTACCTCTTCCAACTCCATGAGTTGATCCTTCCTTGACTTCTCTGCATCACCTCCTTGTGCTTTCTTCAATCTCCTATGAATGCTTTGGAAGGTAGGAAGATCAAAGTAAATAGGTAAGGTAGACTCAATACCATACACCAATTGAAATGGAGAATATCCGATGGAAGTCTTCATGGTTGTCTTATACTCCCACAAAATTGCATGAATCCTCTTGTCCCAATGATGTTTAGCCCCCTCTATTTCTGCATCTTTGGCCAACATCATGCACAAGGTCTGATTGGTGTTCTCTGCCAAGACATTGGAATTTGGCTTATAGGATGTAGTTACTCTATGTGTGATAGAGAAATGTCGTAGCATGGTTGTAGTAATGCTTCCTGTAAACTCTCCTTCTCTATCAGAAACCAACTCCAAAGGGCATCCAAACCTAGTGATAATGCATTCATAAAGAAATCTACTCACTTCATCGTCATTCTTGTCCCTCAATGGTCTAGCCTCAACCCACTTTATAAGGTAATTAGTAGCTACCACAATGTACCGATTGTTCCTTGGGGTTCTATTGAGAGGACCTACAAAATCAATTCCCCACTTCTCAAAAGGTCCTAGCAATGGAATTGATCTAAGTGGTGGAGTGGATGTAGACTTTCTAGCAAAAGCTTGACAAACATGACAAGTTTTGCAATAATCAAGACATTCCTTGAAAATCCCTCTCCAATGGTAACCTGCATTCAGAATCTTGAAAGCAATCACCTTTCCTGCAAAGTGTCTTCCACATACTAAACCTTCATGAAACTCCTTTATGAGTAAGATAGACTCTTCCTTACCCACTGCTCTTCAAAGTAGCCCATCTTCTCCTTGGTGAAAAAGAATATCCTCCACCATTGTGTAAGGTCTAGATCTTGCTACAAGGGCCTTCCTCTCCCTAGCATGCATCCCCTCTGGATAGTTACCTCTTGTCACAAAATCCACAATCTCCTTGTACTCCATTGGAACCTCTTGACTGATTGAGATTGTCATGAGCTCCTCATCCGAGCAAGAATCATCCACTGGCTCATCTCCATCATGATCATAGGCTCTAGATAACAAATTAGCATTTGCATGTTTCTTTCCTAGCCCTATCCTCAATGGTGTAGTCATACTCACACAAGAGTATCATCCACCTTGCTAGTCTCCCTTCAACATTAGGCTTGTTGAAGATGTACTTCAAAGCCTTGTGATCCGTGACAATGGTGGCTTTCCCTCCAATCAAGTAGTGTCTAAACTTCTTGAGACCAAAGATCACTGCCAACCCTTCTCTCTCCGTGACAGAGTAGTTCTTCTCTGTTGAAACCATCTGCCTACTAGCATAAGCTATTGGATGATCATGCCCATCTTGGTCTAATTGACAAAGAGTGCATTCTATAGCTACATTAGAAGCATCAGTGTAGAGGATGGAAGGCTTACTCCAATCAGGTTTAGCAAGAATTGGAGCTACAACAAGGGATTGCTTGAGCTCCTCAAAAGCTTTGAAAGCCTCCTTGTCCTCCAAAATCACCATGTAATCTACACCCTTCTTCAAGTAGATGGTCAATGCATAAGCCTTGTTGGAAAATGAGAAGATGAACCTCCTATAGTATCCAACCATCCCCAAGAATTGGCATAACTTTGTCAAGCTTGAAGGGAATGGAAGGTCTGAGATTTTCTTCACCTTCTCAGGATCAACTGCTATTCCATCCTTGGAGATGATGTGCCCTAAAGTTAGACCTTCTTCACATCCAAAAATGCACTTCTTTGGGTTGAGTGATGCATTTGCCTCATCCAAGCGTTGCAAGACTTTGATTAGGTGCTCAAAGTGCTCTCCTTGCTTCCATAGACACAAAAGTCATCAATGAAGTCTCTCACAAATTTCCCAATGAAAGGTTCAAATACCTTGTTCATGAACCGTTGGAATGTGGCTGGAGCATTGCAAAGCCCAAAAGGCATGACCTTGAAAGTGTAAGTTCTCCAAGGTGTGGTGAATGTGGTGAGTTGTTGATGCTCTGGTGCAGTCTTGATTTGGTTATATCCACTATAACCATCTCCAAAACTGTACCTCTCATGACCTAGAACCTCCTCCAAGATCTCATCAATGAATGGCAATAGGTAGTAGTCCTTCTTGGTAATTGCATTGAGCTTTTTGTAATCCACACATACCCAAAGCTTGCCATTCTTTTTCTTCACAATGACAATTGGAGACACCCATTCTGAATTCTCTACCTCAAAGATAAATCCAGCCTCCTTGAGCTTATCAATCTCCTCCTTCACAACCAAAGATATTGGTGGGCTAATGCGACATTGTTTTTGGCGGATTGGTCTTTCATGTGACTCCACCTCTATCTTGTGCTCCTCCAAGGTGACTTCCTTCAAATCCTTGTAACTAAAAGCAAACACATGGATGAACTTGCGGAAAATCTCCTCAAATCTCACCTTCTCCTCCTTGGTAACATTTGGGCCATACTTGAGGGTAGATAACCTTCTCTCTACCTCCTCAAGTGTCAATGGTGATTTTTCTGGGTCCTTCAAAACCCCTGGCTTAGGTGAAAAATCCATAGCACACCAAGGATACACATCTGAATCAGATTCAGATTCATCTTCCTCCGTGGAAGTCTCCTCTTCCATGCTTGTGTCCACAATCTGATTCCCAATAATCAGAAGATGGTGTATTTGAATGTGAAGTGTTGGTGGTGTTAGTCACAGGAACTGTGACTCTATGGTTTGGTGGCCCAATCCTCAAGTACCCTTTGTGTCATCGATCAGTTGTGTGTGCTGCTCTCAACCATGGCCTCCCAAGAAGTAAGTCATAGCTTGAATCCTTCAAGACTTGGAAAGTCATGAGATTTTGAACTCCCATAACTAAAACTACCACTTTATCCATCACCCCTACTGGTCGAACTTGTTGCTTGTTTGCCATGCTCACCACAAATGTTGAAGGTCTTGAGAGTATCATACCCAACTTCTTCATCAACCTTTCTGACATGGCATTTACTGATGATCCTCCATCAACCAATGCATCCTTGATGTTGTGACCATTCACCCTCACATCAATCTCGGAGGCATATTCACAAGCCTCCCATGGTGCTAGCTTGGCATCCACCATCTCTATTGATACTGGAGCTTTTGCCTTTTTCTTCTTCTTGCTCCTTGTAGAACTCAAACCACCTGTAAGCTCTTTTCTCAAGGTAGGGTTCAAAGCAATCAATTGGCACACAGTGATGTTAGCCTTGTGACTACCAACATCCTCCAACACATTGTAGTTCAATTGTTGCTTTGAAATCAAGAAATCCTCCATCCCCAACTTCTTCCTTGGAGTCTTTGTTGTTGATGGTGTTGAGGTGCGAGTGATCCTAGTAGACATGGGAGTATCCTTGCTTGGAGTAAATCCTTGAGAAGAGTGAACATCCTCTGCAAAACGAGCTCTCTTCTTCTCTTGTGCCAAAAGCTCCAAATTAAGACTCTTGGAGTTTGAGCACTCTCCCTTCTCATACTTGCTCTCCACCACATCTATGGATGCTATCCCCTTACCTTTGTTTGGATTAGGAGCCACTTGGGTTTCACTACCACCCTCTTTCCCTCTATTGGATCCCTCATAACCCCTTCCTCCATGGTAAGTGGAATTTGGGCAATTCCTTTGGATATGGCCTCTTCCTCCACAACCAAAACAATTTCTATCATTGAAATTGTTGGCTGGTTGACCTTCTCTATATGGATAGTTTCCATAACTCCTAGGCCCTCTCCCTACATTCTGATCCACCTCTCTCTTCTCCCATAGTTGCACCACATTGATCTTGAGATCCGCAAGTTGTTCTGTGATGGTTTGAAGTGGATCCTTTGGTGGAGTTGCAAGAATTGGAGAAACCACTACTTGTGGTGCAACCCTTGTCACTAAATTATCAGAAGTTCCACCATACTTGTAGCCTTGAGGAGGATGCACAACCTCCTTCACCACCAAATCACTCTCATCTCCTTCCAAACTCTCCTCCATACGAATTGTAATCTTGATAGCTTCAACCTTGGAAGAAGGTTTCTCATATCTCTCCTTGCTTCTAATTTGTGGTCTCAACCCTCCCACAAAATTCTTGGTGACCATGGCCCCTATGCCAATCATTGTAGTCTCTACATCATCTCCACCCTTCCTCAACACTATGCAAAATCTGGACTCTAACTTTTCCACTCTTTCCACATAGACTCTCACTTTCTCTCCATCTCCTTGCTTGAGAAATGTAACCTCACTCATCAATCGCTCATAACTCTCATCAGGAAGAAAGTTCTCAATGAGTGTTGAAGTCAAAGTCTCCCAAGACTCCTCTTTCCCATCTCTCCTCTCTCTCTTTTGGTATTCTGACTCATACCATGTAAGTGTTGCATCCTCAAAGAAATTTGGTAATAGTGAGGCCCACTCATTCTTCCTCCTCTCATTGTTTTATGCAAGCTCTCTTGAAGTCTCTCACAAAGGCCTCCACATCTTCTCCATCCTTGCCAAAGAAAACCAGAAGTTTCCTCATCTTAACCTCTCACTATCTTTCTCTTCTCTCAATTTTTCTTTTTCTCATTTCTTTTCTCTCACTCTATAACAAATAGAGAATATACATGACTAACACCATTTGAGAGTAATCCACCCTAGGGAACACAAAAGGTTCAGGTTGCTCCAAGATTTCTATAGCAACATCAAATCCTAGAGTGCATATTAATTGAACCCTCATGGATAGTTTATCCATAAGTTGAAAGATTATCTCCATCATTAATCTTGAGAACTAGCTGATGAAGGTGATAGTATTTTTGTAGTTTTACTAAGACTCTCTCCAAGATCCTTCACCAAAGTCTCCAAAAGTGCTTTTACTCCACTACAATCATGTCCTTTTGGAAGTCCTTCCACTTCACAAACCTCACACAACTCCTTGGTCTTAGATCTTCTCCCTCTCAATCTTGGTGAAGAAGGTCCAACATGCAAACCCAAGTCAAGTAAGCCTCTCCTTTCCCTCAATCTCTTGCTCTCAAAGGTCAATAGACATGAACTTGCCTTATGTCCGTTCTCTCCACACATAAAGCACTTAGACTCACTCTTTCCTCCAAGTGGTCTAGGTTTTTGGATCCTCTCAACACTCTCTTCAAATTCTATTGTAAACTCTCTTTTCCTCAAATCCACCCCTACAATCACCTCAAACCTTTGGGGAACCTTGCATAATCTCAATTTCCACTCTTGATGACCATCCATGTTCCCAAGATGAATCTAAACACTCAAACATGTTTTTTGTTGATCTCAAACTCCTCATGCATGAGATTTCCACTCTACAAAATTGACCCTTCCTCACAATGTCACTCAAATCTCCCAACCAGTATGTCATAGTCCTCTAAAATTCTGCACACTTGATCACAACTCTAGGGCGTCCATCCCTACAAAATTTCAGATCTTTTCATTGAGCCATTTGGCCTAGACACATTTCTATTCAGCACTCATATTTCAGATTTGGTCTCAAAACCACCCCCCTCACTTCAAAAACTCATTTCTCCGTGCGCAAGAATGATCTCTCTGTAATTTTGTTGGCAGCAGGTAGGATACAATGCATTGAATTTTCTTGGAAATTTTCAGGACAATTCACTGACAATTGAAGAAATGGCAGACTCTGTACAATTTTCCAGAGAGCATGCAGTTGCAAGAGCACTTTACCCTATCAACTTTCAAAAATTCTAGCCCAGTGCACATAGTAGCTCTCACAATTATTTCAAGTGTGATAACTGAAAGATAACCCAAAGTATCATAAGAGTGATAACTGAAAAATAATCCAAGGTATCATGTGTAGAAATTTCAAATCCAGATCTCAAACTTGAGATTTTGCCCAAAATCACCTTAATCCCCAATATCTGCAATCCACCTCACACAATCTCTCCAATTCCCCTCATGTGTACAAGATGTACCAAATCACTTCAAAGACATCATAATGAACTACAAGGTATACAAATGGATCTTGGTTCTCTAACATAAGTTCAGCCCTCTCCTCTCCTAATGTTCTCTCCAAGTGAGCTCTCATAGCCTCCTTCTGCCTAATGTAGAATTGAACGTGGAACATTATCTTGTCTTCTAGAGAGGTCTCGGCAACGGAACCAAAAATGTGAACCAGCCTGTCTCTTACTCAGGATGAACCTCTGATGGCTATTATGGTAGCGCATTATGGACTAAGAAGGCAAGGAACCCCAACTCCATCATACTCCTCCAAGGCTAACACTCCAAGACTCAAGACATTGCTCACTAGAGAACTCAATGAGAGAGAGTTAGTTGCAAATGAAAGGATGATGAGTACCTCCTCACCCCTTGTTTATATACTTGTGAAATAGTTACGTACCAAAGTTACTAATTACCGTAGTAACTCAAGTTACTAGACTAAAAGTCAAGTAAAGTCAAAAAATAGAAAGGAATATCCATTCACATGGGCATATCCCCCTAAGCATGTGGTCTTATCTTGACCCAACCACTAAGTCAAGGATTCCTTCACATGGGCTATCCTTGGACTAAAGAAGAATCCAAAACAAAAAGGCTTGCGGGCCCAAGAGTTCTCAACTCTTTCCTCAAAGCCAAGCACCTAGGAATAATACCAAGTCAACACACTAAAATCCAAAATAGTGGTGCTCATCTTTTCCACTTCCTCTAAAGTAAGGTCCCCTCTATCTTAGCTATGACTAACTTTAGCTAACCATGACTAATATAGAACCATCCTTTATCTCTATATAAATAATATATCTTAAGTACTTGTAATACCAAGCTAAATATCACAATACCACACACATGCACAAATGGGTGTTACAGAACCCGAAGCCGAAGGTAAAAACGGTCAAATTGGGAAGAGTACCCCAATACGATATTGTAGCAGATCTGGCAGCCACAAATGCCAATGTTACATTCAAGCAATTGTGGGAAGATAACAAGCTGTACAAGAAGCAGCTGAATTTGGTACTCAAGAAGGTGAGATCGATGTCAAAGAAGGACCTGCCTGCTATCTATCGTATTGAACAAGAAGATTTGGGATCTCCCGAGGTAGACATGGAGATTGCAGGGTGCATGATCACATCGATACCCATTGATTTGGGATCCAATGTGAATGTCATGACCAAAGATACTACAAATCAACTGGGGTATCACATGTTTGAGCCAACACCCCGAGTGTTGAAGTTTGCAGACCAAACCAGGAGACGGCCTTTGGGCATGCTGTCAAACATAACCACGATCATTGGAGGGGTTCCCTTCAAGTTGAACTACATTGTGTTGCAACCAGTGACAAAGACAAGTTACCCTCTATTGATCGGAAGACCCTAGTTGTACAGTGCCCAAGTTGTGGTGGATTAGCATCAGCAGAAGTTAAGATTCAAGGACATTTTGTCCAAAGATCAGAAGCTGGTGATTGTGAGTTGGACAAAAGTTCCCCACCTTGGGGAAACAAGTTTGTCGGAAGAGGAGGACAAATCTGAAGACTCATCGTCTTCGTCCTCAGATGAATCCAAAGACGAAGTCCAAGTTAACTATTTGGAATGCTACGAGGTGGATGTCAAAGATGAAGATCCATATGACCTTGCCTTGGGTGAACCTGACTTGGAGGAAGGAGGTTTGATGGCAGCTTGCCTTGGGTTAAACCAAGTAAGCCATGTTGAAGGCATCAACCCCGATGATTGTCAAGATGTTTTATTAACGGAAGGAAAAATTCTAAAAATTTCAAAGACAGTCACTTTGGAGGAGTTGGTAGGATACACTGCCCTATTCATAGAATTCTAGGATGTATTTTCTTGTTCTATTGATCAAATGCCGGGTATTCCAAAATTTGGAGAACACCGAATTGATCTGGTTGAAGGTGCAGTTCCGGTTTGGCAGCGACAATACCGCCTGAACCCAAAGTACTCGCTTTTGGTGAAAGATGAAATCAATAAGTACTTAAGGGCCGGAATCATCTTCCCTATCTTAAGCAGTGAATGGGTTTCCCCCATTGTCATTGTTCCGAAGAAGAAAACAGTGAAGATCCGAGTGTGCCAAGACTTCCGGAAGTTGAACGCAGTCACAAGGAAAGATCATCATCCCTTGCCTTTTATCGATACAATTTTAGATCAGGTAGCGGGTCATCTTTGTTATAGCTTTCTCGATGGATTTTCAGGGTACAATCAAGTATCCATTCAAGAAGAGGACAAGGATAAAACCACCTTCACGACCAATTGGGGCACCTTTGCTTACAATCAAATTCCCTTTGGGTTGTGTAATGCTCCCGCTACTTTCCAGCGGATGATGAATTCAATCTTCAAAGATTTCTTGCAAAAATTTGTGGAAGTTTTCATTGATGATTTTCGTGTGTTCAAGCAAAGAGATGTACATTTAGATTGCCTTTGCCAAATGTTTGAAAGGTGTTGTTTTGCCGGCTTATCATAACACCCGGAGAAATGCTTCTTTGCAATGAAGGAGGGAATTCTTCTGGGGCATCGGGTGTCAAGACGAGGTATTGAAGTCAATGTTGAGAAGGTTAAGATAATCACAGCTTTGGAATCACAAAAGAACCTTTGGGAGCTAAGAGCCTTCTTGGGACATGTCGGATACTATAGACGCTTTGTGTCAAATTATGCAGTGCTTGCTGCACCACTTACCAAGCTTCTGAAGAAATCCAAAGACTATCTGTGGGAAGCAAATCAAGAAGAAGCTTTCTAGGTGTTGAAGAAGAAGCTGGTTGAAGCACTAGTTATGAGGGCCCCAAATGAGGATATCCCTTTTCATGTATATGTGGACACTTCGTCCATGGCCATCGGAGTTGTCTTAAGTCAGAAGGACAAAAAGAAGAAGGACTACTCGGTGTATTATGCCAACCGCCAACTTTCAATTTCTCAAAAGAACTATTCAACAGTTGAAAGAGAAGCACTCGGAATGGTGTATGCCTGCAAGAAAATTTGCCACTATCTATTGGGATACGAGTTTGTCTTCTATGTTGACCATTACGCATTGCAACATTTGGTCAAGAAGGCAGATTTATCCGAGCAAATTGCCAAATGGATCTTGTTGTTACAAGAATTCATGTATATTGTACAAGTAAGGAAGGGAGCTTTGCATTCAAATGCGGACTTCCTATCCAGGTTAGAAACTCAAGACCAAGAGTGGGAAATTGATGATCGGTGCCCTGATGAAGAGTTGTATCAATTATTAGCAATGCAAAGTACGAGGTATGCAGCTGAATATCATTATCTCCATACTCTCCATTGTCCTGAAGGGATGGACCCGGAGTAGAGGGCAGTCTTTCTCAGGAAGATGGGGCCGTACCAGCTCAAACACAACATTTTATTTAAGATGGGCAAAGACAAAGTACTTCGGCAATGCTGAGAGTCATACGAAGTAGGAGGACTGATTGAATCTTTACACTCTGAAACATCGGGAGGACACTATGCTCTGAAGAATACTGTAAAGAAAATTCTTTTGGTAGGGTATTGGTGGCCTACAATGTACAAAGACGTGCATGCTCATATCCAAAGCTGGGATGCTTGTCAGAGAACGGGGAAGCCGACGGCTACTTCTCAATGGCCTTTGAGACCAATTTTGCCTTTGGCCCCATTTGAGAAATGGGGGATTGATTTTGTGGGTCCCATTCAACCAGTGACCCGAGTCACAAGAAAGCGGTACATTTTGGTTTGCACTGACTATGCTACCAAGATGGTCAAAGCTGAAGCAACTTGCAGAGATGATGCTGAAGCCATGGTGGAATTTTTCTTTCAAAACATCATCTCCCGATATGGGTGTCCTCTGGAATTGGTCAATGACCAAGGAACACATTTTTTAAACTCTGTAATGGAGGCATTAACCAAGTACTTTCAGATTAAACATCGGAAGACGACTCCTTATAACCCAAAAGCAAATGGCTTAACAAAAAAAGCGAATGGGTTACTTTGCAAAATTTTGAATAAGGTGACTGTCAATTATGCCTATGATTGGGATACAAAATTACTAGCCGCGTTGTGGGCATATCAAACAACAAAAAAGATTACAACCAAACAAACTCCATACTTCTTGACATATGGCTTGCATCCCATACTGCCAGTTGAATTTGAAGTACCGACATATCGGATTCTTTGCAAAGAATGATTGTCGGAGGAAGAAAGTCAGGATCTTTGGATTCATCAATTGATGTGGTTAGAAGAGAAAAGAGATGATGCAATGCAAACCACAAAAGAAGTACAAGCACAGGGGAAAGTCGGGCACGATAAGCGAATCAAGCCTGTGGCTGTACATGAAGGAGATTGGTTTTGTTATATGACAATCACCGAATATTTTTTCCAAGCAAGGTGCATTTGAGATGGATGGGTCCCTATCGAGTTCTTCATCTTTATGAAAATGGGTCCATGCAGCTTGAAGACTTGGAAGGTAATCCTTTTGCCACTTGAGTAAATGGGTGGAGAGTTTGGAGGTATTGGACCATAGACTCAGAAGTCTCTAAGACACCTGAGGTCTATGTTTGCAAGGACGCTCACATTTGAGGGAGGGGGTATGTGGTGCCCACATTTTTTGTTTTTTTTTTAAATAAAGAAGGAGTGTATAGAGAAGTTGGATTGCGTCTGTATGGCCAAAGAAGGCAAAGAAAAGAGTCTTTAGGATGAAACCCAAAGTAAAGTGACTTTGGGTCATAAGGCAAAGTACTTGGAAATGCCCTGTCAGCATACAACCCAAAGTAAGGAGTCTTTGTATCGAGGGAGCTCAACTCGAGGCAAAGTCTGTCTAACAACCTTTTGTTGGGGCAAGAAATTCAAGAAGGGACCGTTCAAAAACCGGCGGCCCATACGCGCAAAGTATGATTGATAGTGACAAGTGCATGCAAGAGGTGTGATTTCTTGGTAGAAACTCAAAGTGAAGAAAGACAAAGAAAGCGCAACTCTATAAAAATTGAACTTGCAACAACGCAATGTCAAGAAATTTTCCTTTGCCATTGAGAAGTCATCCTGTAGGTGATTGTGGGAAGGGAAATAGAGTTGGAAACGCGCTAGTGTGTAAGGGAGAAGTGGCAAGAGTGAAACCGAGAGACAATGAGAAAGCATGACAGATGGGAGGAGGAAAGAAGAACTCCAAATTTGCAGTGAGAAATCATGCAATTCGGTGGTTAGATGTGATTGTGAGGATCAAAGTCTTGAGCCGACTTTGGATCACCTTCTTGGCGTGGAATTGGAACGTGAGTTTTCCAGGTTTCATGATAGAGATCATCGAGAGCAAGTGTCTTGATGGACCTGAGGAAGAAGGGAAGAGAGGAAATCCGGCTTGCTTGACAGAGTGGGATTGGAAGTTAGTACTCGGGAAGGAAGCAAGCACTGAGTAGGGTGCCACGTTCTTGGAGAAGGGAGAGATAGCCGAGGAAACCCAAGAACAAAGGGATGCATTCTCATCAAAGTAGACAAAGAATGGGTACAAAGTGGAGAGTTACAAAGACCCTATCAAGAGAGGAATTGTGAGTGCTATGATGGCAATCCTGAAGCCGGAGAGAACAACCTATGTGATGAAACACCAAGCGGTGTTCTTTCACAAGTTGTTTGCAAGAGAACCAATTAATTGGGCGAGGTGTTTCCATGGGAGGACGTGACAAATGGTGTGGAATCTACGGGATAAATCGCCTCCACATTACATCGTGCCGTTTGCACCTCATTTCTACCTTGGGTTGAATTTGCTGAACTCGGCGGAGCGTAGTAGGATGGTGTCGCATTTCCATCCTAATTTGAGAAGGAAAGTCGATATAGAGGAGCAATAGTACATCCTACAAATTAGAAGCACCGATGAGTACTACAAGAAGACGGAGAAGAATGTGGAGATAGAAGTGAGTACTCCAAAATTGAAGAAGCAAAGTCAGTAGGGTGAAGCCAAAGACAAGACAAAACCTCGGAAGACAAGAAGAGGAAACCCGAGGCAAGGCATGGTGGTGATCGAGTTGGAAGATGAAGACTTGGAAGGTGGCGCCAAGCGCAAGACCAAAGACTCGGAACACAAGGAGGAGCCCGAGCTAACGCTACAGAGTGGAGATACGAGTAGCGACAGCAATGAAGGAGAAGAAATGACATCGAGGCCAGCTGCTGTAGAGAAGGAAGAAGTGCAGGCAGAGCGAGGCCGAGGACAACATGAAGTTGGAAGATGAGATACCTGAGGCCAAAGAGAAGAAGATCGTAGTTCAGAAGGGATTCCACTCGAGACGTAAGGTGAAGTACAATGCCGGTCCAAGTAACATGAAAGAAGAAGCAGAAGAAAGCTTGAGAAGCGAGGCGTTCGTTCCGATATGAAGACTGCAGAGAAGAAGGTGAGTATCGGGTGAACACAAAGTATGAAGAGAAATTACTACACAAGAGGAAGTAGTAGCAAGCGATGGGGTCGAGTATTTGCGGGAGGTCGTGTGTCCATTGCTGGTGAAGTTAGAGCACAAGAAGAAGGAGATGCAGTCGACTTGTCTAGAGGTGAAGACTGTCTTGTAGGTGTTATCAAGATTAGAAGAAGAGAACTCGGAGTTGAAGAAAGTCATAACCCAAGGAGAGGAGGAAAGTGAAGTACTACGAGCGGAGGCAGTAGTGAGGACTCGGGTAGTTGAAGACCTGAAGAGAGAAGTGAGATATCGAGAAGAGCTTGTTAAGAAGAGCGACATAGCAAGGGAAAGGCAAGTAGTAGAGTATGAGATTTTGAAGCAGTAGTTTGCTGATTCAAGAGTAGAACTTATCCATGCTATGGCGAGAGTAGCAGCAAAGGATCAAGAGCTTGATAGGGTGATGGAGAGTGTCGAGGAGAAGAAGCAACTCTGGCAAAGAGAGTTAGCAGCACAATATAGGGAAGAAGAGAGATTATGAGAGTTACTTTGTAATCAGGAGGAGAAGATTGTACAGAAGGAGGAGAAGGAAACGGTGAAAGCCAAGTTCAAAATGGAGTTGGCCATGTATAGGGAGGACTGGCTTGCAGATTGGGAGTGAGAGAGGAAGATGCAATTGGAGCCGTTGAAGGAGATAGTCCTCAGAATGAACGTGATGCTGAGTACAGAGGCCAATGTTCGAATTGAAGAAATGCAATTGCACAAGTTGAAGTTGTTGGTGCAGGAGACAAGGCAAAGATAGGCAAAAGATACCAATTTGAGCGCACTGCTGATAAGTCTCCAGACTCGTGTAGATAGGAAAATCTTAGAGGTAGAAGACAATATTTTGATTAGATTAGACTTAGTGAAATTGGAGATAGAAAAACTTCGGAAAGATGTTAGAGCCAAACCCAAAGTAGATAACATAAGAGTGCAAATGTCTTTGGAGTTACCAGTGGAGACATTAGAGAAGAGTGGGTCAAGAGATGAAGGTTTAGAAGGGCTACCCACTAGTGGAATTTCAGATCAGGAAAGAGAATTGCTAGATCTGGTAGAAGAAGTAGAAGATATGAAACCCGAGGACAGAGTAGTAGGAAGTAAATTTACTTCGGGTTCAGGTTTGAAAGCCGATGATGAAGTAGACATTGGATTGGATTAGTAACAATTTTGAGATATGAAGAGGCAAATATGAAGAGATGCATTGTCATTTCGGATCTGTAGGTTAGAAAAGAAGTTGTAGAACGGTATAGTTGTTAGAATTGTCGATTTGTTCACTACTTAAGAGTGGCATTCGCAGAGAAATGTTGTTCAATGCTCATAATTTCTGAGAATAGATAAAGTGAAGTGCTGTGAAGCAGTGCTCGTTGCTTGAGCTTGATTCCAAGTATCAGCTTTGCGTTTGTGTTTGTGAGTGTTTGAAGAAATTTGAAGTGCAAGTCAGTGTGCTTGTTGGATGTTGGATTCCACAGCCTTGATCTTCATTTTGTGTGTTTGATCCTAAGTGAAGTGCAATCGAAGCAATGCCTTGACAGATCTGAGAGGAATTGTAGTGTTGGTAGTATTTTTCATTTGTGAGTGCAGTGCGAGGTTGATGTGAAGCAATTGTGATTGAGGAAGTTGTGCCTTCAGTGGAGGGGTGGAACACAATTCTAAGGTGAAGTCATCTTGCAGTGAAGTGTCGTTTTGGGGAGAGCCTGAATCATCACAATCAAGATTGTTTGGAAAGAATTGAAGGAGTTGTGATTAAGTAGTGTTAATTTGTGACAAGACTATGAGTCAGTGCTTGTTACTCTCTTTAGGGTTTCTACCTGAGAGATTAAAGACGCAACCAAGAAGAACTGAAATTGTTACTTTGACTTCATATTTGACCAATTCTGACTTGTATCTCTGTGGGAACAAACTTTACTTACCCGATTACCACAAAAGTGATATTTGTCGGGTTGTCACAAAGCATCACTTGGAGTCTCTTAGCTAGAGTGGGTATGGCTTTATTATAATTAGTGTCCAATTGTTGGCAAATTGTTGAGTGGAGGATAGAGTACAAATCTAATTTTAGTGTGATTTGAGTGGAAGAATGAAGTGATTATTATAGCACTTTAGAATCATGTATGACTTATGTGCAAGTTTTGCTTCTATAGTGTATGATATTGACAAAGATGTTTGTTGTGTAGCAATGTATATATGCACAACATCAGGCAAAAATGCCACATTTAAGTATAGGAAATGTCATCTACAGGATTGTACAAAATCAAAGTGTGGGATAAAGATCTATTGCATGAACAATAAATAGTAGGGCATGTGAGATGATGTCAACTATGTGCTGACTTGTTAAGTGCGGGATGAATCCTCTACTAGATGTACAATAGTGCAAGATTAAATCCTCTATGTGAAAGTAAAGTAACAAAGTGGATAAGTAAGCAATTAAGACTTAGGCGGCACTTTAACTATGTCAAGGTTGTAATTTAGTAAAGAGAATGAATGGTTAGGAGCCAATTGGCATTAATGGTGGTGGTACAAGAAGGAGATGATGACCATAGTAGGAGTAACCAAGGCGGCACTTTAATTATATCAAGGTTGTAATCTAGTAAAGAGAATGAATGGTTAGGAGCCAATTGGCATTAATGGTGGTGGCACAAGAAGGAGATGATGACCACAGTAGGAGTAACCAAGGCGGCACTTTAATTATATCAAGGTTGTAATCTAGTAAAGAGAATGAATGGTTGGTAAGGAGCCAACTGGGATTAATGGTAGTGGCACAAGAAAGAGATGATGGCCATAGTAGGAGTATTATCAAGAGATAGAAATTTATTTTTAGGGTTAGGTTACTTGTATATAAGTGGGCCACTAGTGAAGGTTTGTTGTTCATTCATTTGTTTGTTAATCCTCCATCTATGTAAAAGACCAAGACCAAGGAGAGAAATAAGAGAATGGAAGATCACATTGGGACACTTGAGTGTGTGGGAAACTCTGAATGCTTAGCATTAGCTTCAGCTTTGGTATTTATAGGGAGCACACAATGCTTTGAGAAGCTTCTCAAGATGCTTCCTTGAGCCATTTTCTTGGAGTGCAAACCAAGTTAATTGGGAAGCTTCTTAAGAAGTTTTCTTCTAGAGGTCATTTACTTGGTGTGCAAGTTAAACTAGTTAGAACCTTGTAAAAGCTACCTACTTGGGGTGCAAGCTAAGCTAGTTGGGAAGCTTTCCAAGAAGCTTCCTAGATACTTCTAGAATATTCTAGGCTAATTTTTCCTATTTTCTACTTTGTTAGCCCTAACTAACTTTGTCACTAAACTCTAAATTGTTACATATTTCCCCACCGCTAATTGGTGATGTCCTTGTTGCCATTGAAGCTTCAAACTCTTGGATGGTTGTTTGAGCATTCTAGAGATGAGAAAGAGGTTCCTATGTGGTATCATGAAGGAGATACACTTTCCAAAGGACCTTCTACTTTATATGTTGTCAGCGGCCTTGTTGAATGTGGCAACTTGTAAGGATACTATCAACTTTGTACTTCTCATGATCATTGATAGGGATGGGAGGGAGAGGAAGTTGGACTTGAGAGGAAAAAGAAGATAGGTAAGAACAAAGGGTTTCAATTTAGAAATGTGAAACATAGGATGGATATGCATATGACAAGACAAGGCAAGTCGATAGCAATAGGAGAGATGATGTGGGTGATATCAAAGGGTCCTATCCAATTAGGGGCGAGTTTATGAACTTGGGTATCAAGTGGGAGAGGTAGGGTATGAGAGGAAAGTATGACCTTATCACCAACTTGAAAGGTGAGATCACAATGGTGGTGGTTTGCATATTGTTTCTCATGATTTTGAGCAACAAAGAGATGAGATTTGGCTTGTTAAAGGGATTGGCATATGGTTGTCAAGAAGGTGGAAGTATGAAGGACATGAGATGGAGGAGGAGCAAGAAAGGAATCTTGGGCAAGTGGATATTGGCCAAATTGAGGAAGAAAAGAGAGAATTTAGTGCCTGCCTATTTGGAATTATTATATGCAAACTCTGTAGTTGCAAGACATTCATCCCAATTGGTATGGTGGATGTTGACAAAGTCACAAAGCATATCCTCCAAGATGTGATGTGGACATTGAATTTTTCCATCAGTTTGAGGATGATAGGCCGTGGACAAAGCAAGCTTGGTGCCAAGTATCTAGAGAACGCTTGCCAAAAGTTCCCAATGAATTGAGGATCATGGTTGGAGATGAGTATGCGAGGCATCCCATAATACTTGAAGACAATGTTGAAGTAGATCTATGCCAATGTTGGAGCATCTACAATATCAACAATTGGTGCTAAATGGATTTGCTTACTAAGCTTATCCACAAACACCACAACAACTATGTGACCTTGCTTTATCTTGGGCAAGGATGTGATGAGATCCAAGCTCATATGTTCCTATCAAGTAGATGGAATGGGAGTGGTTGAAGGAGTCCACTTGGTTTTTGGTTGCTAGCCTTGTTGCTTTGGCAACTTTCACACAATAGAAAAAACTCTCAAATATCTTGTATCATGTTGGGTCACCACCATTAGTGTTGAAGAGTACCTAAGGTCTTGTCCTCACCCATGTGGCAAGTGATTGGTAAATCATGGGCTACTTAGAGGCACACAAGTTGAATACCACCCTTGTCTAGAACATAAATCTGGTTCTCATAAAATGGAAAGTCTTCCTTGTAAGAGAAGGTTTTGTACTCCTTGTTGTATGTAGGAAGATGACCGTGTACCATTTGAAAGAAAGCATCTTGTTGTAGAGTTGTCTTAAACTCAATTTGGACTTTGGAGTCAATTGATACCATCATAATTGCCGTCGTGATGAGAGGAAGAGACTTCACATAAGGTCATTGTAATAAGGCATCAAAGATGACATGAAATCAAGTTTTACTCAAGTTTGATGTCAAACAATTGTAGTTGTTCCTCCCATTAATGATGTCTATTCTTCATGTGTTCCAAGTGTAATGTCTACAATAATGGTTTGTGATCAGTTTGCATGATCACTTGCTTCTCCAAGAGATAATGCCTCCATACCTTAGTGGCATATACCATTTTGAGTTATTTCCAATCTCAAGCAAAGTAGTTCCTTTAAGCTATATTTAGTTGGTGAAACACAAAGGCAATGGGATGCAATCCATCTGGGAATTCTTGCTACAACACGGCTCCAATTGCAAAGTTAGAAGCATCAAAATCTACCACATAAGGTAATTGAGGATCATATGGTTGAAGAATAGGGTTTTTAAGACACTATATGTTTTAGCTTTTGGAATGCTTATTTGTGCTTGGTGGTCCATTGAAAGCACAAGTTCTTCCCCAAGAGATCAATGAATGGTGTAGCAACATGAGCATAATAGTGGATGAACCATTGGTAAAAACTGGCCAATCCATTAAATGCCCATATGTTTGTAGCATCCTTTAGAGCAGGCCAATCAGTAATGGCCTTGATTTTTTCCTCTTCCATCTTGATCCCCTCCAATGAGATCTTGTGACCCAAGACGGTAACTTCCTTTTGCCAAAAGGCACACTTTGACTTCTTGCAATAAAATTTCCACTATCATAGTCATCTTAGGACTTCTAGCACATGATTCAAGTGTTCTACCTCTATCTTGTTATAGATTAAGATATCATCCAAGAATACCATTGTGTATCAATCTAATAGTCCATCCAACATTTGATGCGTCTGATCCATGAAGAATGTTGGAGCATTAGTGAGCCCAAAAGGTAGAACTCTCTACTCAAGATACCTATACCTTATGCAAAAGGTAGTCTTTTGCATAAGGTATTTGCCAATAGTCATTGCAAAGATCCAACTTTGAGTAGTATGCTCCACTCAATTGATCAAGTAAGTCATCAATTTGAGGCAAGAGGTATGCATTCTTCACTTTTTTTTAATTGAGCTCACAATAATCAAGACAAAAACAAAGTCCTCCATCCTTCTTTGGAGTGAATAGTATTGGTGCTCCCCCAAGAGATGTACTATATTGTATGAACATCTTCTCCAACAACTCCGTAAGTGTTGTTTGTAACTCCTCTAACACCTTTGGTGAGAGCCAATAGATTTGTCTACTCATTGAAGTACTCCTTGGTAATAACTTAATCTCAAAAAGCATACCACAATTGGAGGGTAATCCCTTTGGAAGATCATCCAAAAACATGTCATCAAAACTCTTGAACTATTTGATCAACCATTGCTTGATGAGTTTCTTGACTCTCTTCAAATTTTCCTTGTACAATTGGCTTGATCCACACCATGAAAATAGACTTATCCTCCTCCAAAGCTTGCTCTATGGCTGCTTCATTAACAAACTTCCTATTTAGGGACTCATCTTCCTTCAAAGCTTACTCCATGGTTGCTTTCCTAACAAACTTCCCATCTTGGGACTCATCTCTCTTCAAAGTTTACTCTATAGTTACCTTCCCAAAATACTTCCCATCCTCAGACTAAATATCCTTATGTGTCTACTCAAAGGTGCCAAACAACCTAATTGGAAATTCCTACCTTGATGTTGTACTTGAATTTATTGTTGGTTCCAATCAAATTGAACCTTATGAAGTTCAAGCTAAGGTAAACTTAGAATGACATCATAGTGTAGAAGTGCCACTACAAACCTCATACACTTTGAAAACTCTTTCCCAATCTTGAAGATAAGAAGATGTAAGGTATGAAATGTAGAACCGTTTCTACCATCCGCCATCATCAATCTACTTCCAATTACTAGCTTGATAAGAATACATAATTCCTTTGTTAATTGCATGGGCAAGTAATTTTTTTGAACTTCCCAAATCAACCAAAATCCTACAACCACAATTAGATATTATACCTTGCAAGTGAAGCAAACTTGCATAGGTTGAGCCTTCAATCCCATTTGAACTAATCAAGTTCCCAATAGGCGGCTCCAAATCTCCTATTGGGATTCCTTGTTTCCTTGATCATTTTGCTCCACAAACTCCATCTAGGCAACTTGTTGAGGTCACCATTCTTGAGTGGACATTTAGCAATATGATGGCCAATTTGGCAACAATAGAAACAACTGCCATTTTGTCATAAATTTTCTCTTTATGTAATGCCAAGTGGTCTTTGTTGAATGGTATCAATCTCCATCAATGTCAGCTCCTCCACCCATGTGTAGTGTATTGGTAGGTTCTATGGAAGTCGAGGTTGATATCAAGTTATTTGCAACCAAGGAATCAAAGCATTCTACAAACCACATGGCTTCCTCCAAGTGTTGTGGCTCTTGCGTAGTTACCTCTAATTTGGTTTGTGACTTCAAGTCCCTCACAAATTGATCCAAAGCATCACCTTCCAATATATCTAGAATTTGCATGATGGTGTTTTGGAATTGCATGATGTAACTTCTTACAAAGCCAATCTACTTCAACTCTACCAACCTATCTCATGTAGCTTGTATGGCATTTATAGCTTAGAATTGACTAATTATTGCACTCTTGAATTATGCTCATGTCAAGATTGGTGTAACAATTTGCCATTCAGCTTGTTCCACTCGGAATTGTCACCATAGCTTTGCTACTCTATCCAGTTGGCTGGAGGCCAAGAGAATCTATTTCCATTATTCTTGAAGATTGGTAGCTTCAAAATAACATTTGCAGTCAAATGAAAAATTCTCCACTGCATTCAGGAGATTCTTGCCTTTGAGAACCTTAGGTTATGGAAACAGATTTGGTCTTTTCCTTCTTGAACTGGTGCTCTTTCTACATGCTCTTGACATCAATCATCTCATTTATCCAACAATTGATTAAGGTGCTCAATTTGTTGCTACATAGCAATGATAACCTTGGGCATTGCCACCATGGTTACTACTCCATCACACCACTCCCAATCTATCTAATTATTAATAGATAGATACATCATGCACATCATTCTCCATAAGTTATAATCAAAAGTACCAAAGGTTCCTCAAACAAGGTGATTGTATTCAAATAAATCTTGCCCAAAGCATGAGGTGATGGACTATGTGAAATGATGCTTGGGTTGTACTTGGATAAAAAAAATCCCCATGGTTTGGCAGAAATGGATTTGGTGGTCCATAGATTCCATCCATCTCATTCTTGCTTTGATACCAATGTAAGAGACCAAGACCAAGGAGAGAAATAGGAGAATAGAAGATCACATTGGGACACTTGAGTGTGTGGGAAAATCTGAATGCCTAGCATGAGCTTTGGCTTTGGTATTTATAGGGAGCATACAAGGCCTTGAGAAGCTTCTCAAGACACTTCCTTGAGCTATCTCTTGGAGTGCAAGCCAAGTTAACCGAGAAGCTTCTCAAGAAGCTTCCTTCTAGATACCACTTACTTGGCATGCAAGCTAAGCTAGTTGGAAGCTTCTAGAAGCTACCTACTATTTATAATCAAAGGAGAGATAGAGCATCTTTCACACACCAAGCATATGGCTCTCTAATTTATACATAACTAAGAAGGTACATGGTTCACCTCAATGTGAGGCTACTTTGAATCTAGCATAACCCTAAGGCATAAGAGTAAAACCTAAAAAATCCCCCCTGACTCTTGTCTTGGAGTTAGTAACCTTGCACCAAGTTATCACTCAGCTGGAAGTTCTAGATAGACAGCCAATCACTTGACTCATCCTTTAAACTAGGATAAATTAGAACTTATAATCATAGCCTATATAGGGATAGAGTAACTAAAAGCAGCCAAGGTCACCTCTAATGCTAGGTCACCCTACTCATGCTCCACATGCATAACCTGTAGGGTAGCATGATACCTAGAGAAACTTTCTAAAGTTATGACTTTGGTAAAGGCATTAGCCAGGTTGAGCTTACTATCAATCTTGACTAGATCAAACATTTTCTCCAACACAACTTGCCTAAGAAAGTGATATGATGTCTGTATGCTTAACCCTACTATCCATCATGTGACAACCCAGCAAATATCACTTTTGCGGTAATCAAGTAAGTAAAGTTTGTTCCCGCAGAGATACATGTCAAAAATATCCAAATACAAAGTCAAACAGTAACATGTAGTTCTTCTTGGTTGCATCTTTAATCTCTTAGGTAGAAACCACACCCAAAAGAGAGTAACAAGCACTGATTCACAGTCTTGTCACAAATTCACACTCCTTAATCACAACTCCATCAAATCTTTCCAAACAATCTTGATTGTGATGATTTAGGCTCTCCCAAAAATAGCACTTCACTGCAAAATGACTTTGCCTCAAAATTGTGTTCTACCCATCCACTGAAGGCACAACTTCCTTGATCAAATTTGCTTCACATCAACTTTGCACTGCACTAACAAATGCAAAATACTACCAACACTACAATTCCTCTCAGATTTGTCAAGGCATTGCTTTGATTGCACTTCACTCAAGATCAAACACACAGAATGAAGATCAAGGCTATGGAATCCAACATCCAACAAGCACACTGACTTGCAATTCAAAATTCTCCCAACACTCACAAACATAGACACAAAGTTGATACTCGGAATGAAGCTCAAGCAACAAGCACTGCTTCATAGCACTTTGCCTTATCTATTTTCAAAAATTATGAGCACTAAACAACATAAGACTGCAAATGCCACTCTTAAATAGTGAAGCAATCAAAAATTCTAACAAAACTACCATTTCCTAACAACTCTGCAAACCTGTAGATCCGAAATGACAATGCACCTCTTCATATCTCCCTCTTCAAATCTCAATACTATTACTAATCCAATCCAATGTCTACTTCTTCTTCGGCTTTCAAACCTGAATGCAAAGTAACTTCACTTCTTACTACTCTATCCTTGGGTTTCATAACTCCTATATCCTTTACCAAATCTAACAATTCTCTTTCTTGATCTGAAATTCTACTAGTGGGTAATCTATCTAACTCCTTATCTCCCGACCCACTCTTCTCTAATGTCTCCAATGGTAACTCCAAAGACATCTACACTCCTACTTCATCTACTTTGGGTTTTGCTCTAACATCTTTCCAAAGTTTATCTATCTCCAATTTCACAAAGTCTAATCTAATTGTGATATTGTCTTCTACCTCCAATATCTTCCTATCAACACGAGTTCTGAGACTAATCAACAATGCATTCAAATTTGTGTCCTTTGCATGTCTCCTCCTCATCTCTTGCACCAACAAATTCAACTCGTGCAGCCTTGTCTCTTCAATATGCACATTGGCCTCTATACTTAGCATTGCATTCATCCTAATTACAATCTCCTTCAATGGCTCCAATCTCAATTTCCTCTCTTGTTCCCGATCTGCAAGCCAATCCTCTTGGTACATTGCCAATTCTGCCTCAAACTTGGCTTTCACAACCTCCTTCTCCTTCTTCTTCTGTACAATCTTCTCCTCTTGATTGCAAAGTAACTCTTGCAACCTCTCTTCTTCTCTATATCTCACTGTCAACTCTCGTTGCCATAGTTGCTTCTTCTCTTCTACACTCTCCATCATCCTATTGAGCTCTTGTTCCTTCTCGACTATTCTTGCCATAGCATGGATAATCTCTAATCTCAAATCAGCAAACTACTGCTTCAAGATCTCATTCTCAGCTACTTGTCTCTCCCTTGCTATGTCATTCTGCTTTACAAGTTCCTCTCAATTCCTTGCTTCTCTCTTCAAGTTCTCTATCACTTGATTTTGTACTACTGCCTCTACTCGTAGTACTTCCCTTTCTTCCTCTCCTTGGATTATACTCCTCTTCAATTCCGAGTTATCTTCTTCCAATCGGGCTAACACCTGCAACACATGCTTCACCTCCGGACACTTCGACTGCATCTCCTTCTTCTTGTGTTCTAACTTTACTAGTAAAGGACACACAACTTCTTGCAGGTACTCCACTCCGTCACTCATGGCTACTTCAACTTGCAGAGTGATCTCCTTCTTCACCTCTTCTTCTCTCGATACTTGCCTTCTTTGCTGCAATTGTTGTATCGGAATAGACGCTTCACTCCCCAAACTGGCATTCTCCTCTTCCCTTACCTTGCTCAGACTTGCTTCACACTTTGCCTTTTGCTTGGACCAAGCTCCTCTTTGAATGGTAACTTTTCTCTCCTCTTGCTCTGGCACTTTGTCTTCTAACTTCACATTACCTTCCTCCTTGAGCTCCTTCCTGACTTCTTCTTCTTCTGCAGGTACCGACATCATCTCTCCACCTTCATTGCTGTCACTACTCGTGTCTCCACTCTATAGTGTGAGCTCGGGTTCTTCTTCTCATTCCAAGTCTTCAGACTTGCACTTGGCTTCACCTTCCAATTCTTCCTCCGACGATGCGATTACTATCATACCTTTCTTCAGGTTTACCCTCCTGGTCTTCCAAGGTCTTTTTCTCTCAACATCTTTGCCTTCTCCTTGTCAACTCTTCTTCTTCGACTTTGGATTACTCACGTCCACTTGCACACTCTTCCCTATTTGTGCGTGGTACTCATTGCTGCTTCTGATTTGAAGAATGCACTGCTCCTCCTCCGCATCAACCTCCTTCCTTAAGTCAGGATGGAAATGTGGCACCATTTTGTTGCGCTCCGTTGTAGTGAGCAAATTCAGCCCCAAATAGAAATGTGCTACAAACGGCACTATGTAATATGGAGGCAATTTATCCCACAAGTTCCACACCATCTGTCTTGTTTGCCCATGGAAGCACCTTGCCTAGTTAATCAGCTCTCCTGCAAACATCTTATGCAAGAACACCGCTTGGTGCTTCATCACATAAGTCATTCTCTTTGGCTTCAAGATTGCCATGAGAGCACTCACAATCCCTCTCTTGACAGGGTCCTTGTAACTCTCTACTTTGTACTCATTATTTGTACGCTTCAAAGAGAATGCATCTCTCACTTCTTGGGTTTCTTTGGCTACCTCTCCCTTCCCTAAGAACGTGGCACCCTACTCCGAGCCTGCCTCTCTTCCGAGTGCTAATCTTCAATCCGACTCCATCCAACGAGCTGGATTTCCTCTCTTCCCCTCTTCCTCGAGGCCATCAAGACATCAACTCTTGATTATCTTAGTCATGAATCCTGGAAAGCTCACATTCTAGTTCCTTGCCAAGAATGTGATCCGAAGTTGGCTCAAGACTTCAATTCTTGCGATCACATCTAACCTCCAAATCGCATGATTTCTCACTGCAAATTTGGAGTTTTTCTTCCCTCCTCCCATCTTTCTTTCTTCCTCACTATCTCTTGGATTAGCTCTCTCAAATTCTCCTCTACACACTAGTGCGTCTTTGACTCTACTTCCCTTCCCACGATCTCATGCAAGGTGACTTTTCAATGGCAAAGGAAAATTGCTTGACATCGCTTCGTCTTTAGCCCGATTTTTATAGAGTTGCGCCTTCTTTGTCTCTCTTCAATTTGAGTTTCTACCAAGAAATCACACCTCTTGCATGCTCCTGTCAGTGTCAAGTGTCCTTCACGTGTATGACCGTCGGTTTTTGAACAATCCCTTCTTGAATTTCTTGCTCCAAAGGAAAGTTGTTACACTATCCTCGCCTCGGGTTGAGCACCTCCTGATACAAAGACTTCTTACTTTGTTGTATGATGATAGGGCAATTCCGAGTACTTCTCCTTATGACCTAAAGCCACGTTACCTTGGGTTTCATCTCAAAGACTCTTTTCTTTGCCTTCTTTGGCCATACAAGCGCAATCCAACTTCTCTATACACTTCTTCTTCTTCTTTATTTTGAAAAAACAAAAAATGTGGGTACCACACATCACCTGATTTTCAGCTAGGTGTAAAGCACTTTGACTGTCACAATGAAGCATTACATTAACATGCATTAGCCCCATCTCAGCAACAAGTCTATCCAACCAAATTGCTTCCTTTGTTGCTTTTGCTATTGCCACATACTCAGCTTTTGTAGTAGACTGTGCAACACACTTCTACAAGGTAGATCTCCAACTAATGCACCCAATACCAAGTGTGATACATACCCCATTGTTGACCTCTAGTTGTATAGATCTTGTCCATAGTCAACATCTACATAGCCATCTAGTGATGCGGCATTCATAGATCTTATATCAAATAAGAGCCCATAGTCTAGTGTACCTCTCAAATACTTGAGAATCCACTTAATTGCTTCCCAATGTGTCCTTTCTGGATTTGACATATACCTGCACACCTTACCCATTGCTAGGGCAAGATCAGGTCTAGTGCAAGTCATCAAGTACATGAGACTCCCAAAAGCTTTCTCATAAGGAATGTTAACCATCAAACCTTTCTCCATGGCATCTATAGGACAACATGCTACGGAAAGCTTGAAATGCAAAGCTAGAGGAGTACTTACTGGTTTATAGTTCTCCATGTTGAACCTAGCAAGTACTTTCCTAGCATACTTACCTTATGTCAACCACAACTGACCAATGCCCAAGTTCCTCTTGATCTCCATACCTAATATCCTTGTGGCCACTCCTAGATCCTTCATCCTAAACTCCAAACTCAAGAGTGCCTTGAGCTTGTTCACCTCAGATCTATCCTTTGTAGCTATCAACATGTCATCCACATACAGCACAAGAATAATAAAACCAAAGGTCGTCTTACTCATTGGTTTCATGTACACACAAGTATCAAACAAACTCCTATTGAAACCCTAAGCATGCTTAAACACATCAAACCTCTTTTCCATTGGCAAGGTGCTTGCTTCAATCCATACAAGGACTTTAGCAATCTGCATACCTTGTCCTCTTGGCCTTTCTTCACAAACTCCATAGGTTGTCTCATGAAGATCCACTCATCCAAGGTGCCATAGAGAAATGTCATGACAACATCCATTTGATCTAAAGTAAGACCAAATAATGCAACAAGCATACATAATAGATATATTGTGGAATACTTTGCAATAGGAGAAAATACCTCATTGTATTCCACCCCCTTCTCTTGAGTGAACCCTTTTGCTACCAACCTAGCTTTGTAGACCTTTGATCCCTCCTTAGGACCTTCCTTCAACTTGTACAACAACAACAATGAAATATAAAGCCCAAAAGACCCAAAGAGTCAAAAGGCTGGAAACACAATACAAAACACACGAAATGTGAGCCTAGGCAAGAGCCTAAGGCATCTGACCAATCTGTAACAAATTGGTCCGATGTAAACTAATTTCCATCATATACTTCCCTAATGCTAAAGCTTCACTTTGTAAGAGAGTAGAGAAATCACTACAAGTAATGTGATGTCTAACTCTAATCTGCATGTAACAAGGGCAATCAACAAACACATGGTGCTCATCCTCAACTTTGCTCATAGTACACAATTTTCAAAGTCGCATGGAGTGCTCTATCTGCTGCCAACGTCCTTGTTCTACTTCTAGTCTATGAGAACTAGTTCTATATTGAGCAATAACATGTCTAAGTGAAGTAGAAATACTAGCCAAGAGATAATCTTGCTCACAATACACCAACATAAGATTTACAAACTGCTGGTAGAACACCATCTTGGTATTGGGTTGCTACCATAAGCGAAGTAAAAACTGCTCCTTGATAACTCCTCATAGTGCAATGGGCTCCAATCTCCAAAGTTGCTCAGAAACATTCCACCTTGTGGCCCATGCAATCAGATCTATATGCCAACCAATAGATAGAGTGGCACAAAAGGCTTGGTAGGGAAGTCTCTCATGCTCCATGGACCTCACCTTAGTGGCATATGTGAGAGCTAAAAACAAAGCTTTAGCCTCAAGAGGCAAAAACCCAGTTTCAGCAAGCAGCAATACATAAGGAGTTTGAGTCCTCAACCCAAGTTCATCACACAAAAACAATTTTTGAACTTTCTCCACCCTTTGCCACCATATCTTCTTAGTACTTGGACCCCAAATCTGAGCACCATAGGGAACCACCGGCTGCACAAGAGATCTAAACAACACCTTCTTCAACTCCCATGTGGCAAGATGAGCAATTCTAGAGCAGTTCATGAGTGAATAGCTCTAAACCCTGCATTGATTCTCATCTTCACACAAGTAGACCAACTATAGTCATGAGAAAACTCAAGGCCCAAGTACTTATAAGAAGAAACCTGCTCCAATTGTTGTCCATCAAAAAAGAAAGGTGTGACTGATATCTTTAGAACCCACCACAATCACCTTGGACTTGTCAAGGTTCATATCCATCTTTGTTTGATTGCAAAAGCACAGAAGAGAATCCAACAGCTTCTATAAACTCTGTGGATTGGTGGAGAGAAGCACTACATCATCTGCATAAGGATTGCATGTATCATCAAAGAGCCAACCTGTACACCAGTAGCTCCAGCTTCCATGAGTAGTCTCTCCAGATCATCAATGAAGATTCCAAATAGAGTTGGAGATAGAGAGTAGCCTTGAATCACACCCATTGTGCTAAGGACATCTTGAGAGCTCAAAGATGAAAGTCTCACAACCACTTTCTCATAGAGTCTAGAGATAGCACCAATCAGATCCACTGAAACACCAACTTCCATGAGTCTCTCACTTAGTGATTTCCTAAGCACCTTATCAAAGTCCTTCTTGAAATCAATAAATGTAACATAGAGAGCTCTCCCAACACCCTTAGATTTCCACCACAGAACATAGAGTACTAATAGATGATCCAAAGTACTAAAGCCTGATCTAAAACCAGCTTGGCACTTAGCTCAAATTTTGTACTTTTCAGTCCGGGTACTCAACCTAGATTCCAAAATTAGACCGTACAACTTGGCAAAGATACTACCCACTAGAATGGTACGGTAATTGGTGAAAATCTCTCTCTGACCAGACTTGTGAATAGGAACTACCTTCTTGAAGCAACATCTATCAAGAAAGCCACGCCTGATTGCCTCATTCAAGAGAGAAGTGAGTACTGGAATCAGATGGCTACCACCTCACTTAAGTAGTTCAACACATAGTCCATCAAGGTCTTCAGCCTTACCATTGGCCAACTTCTTCAATTGGTACTTGACATCAACTTCAGAGATGGTGAGAGCAGATCCAAAGGCAAGGTGCCATGCTTGGAGCATCAGGGAAAAAGTACAGATCCTTCACATATTCACAGAGCTCATTCAGGTCCAACAATGGAGATGGAGATCTGATGGTTACCTTCTTCCAAAAAGCCTTTGGATTGCTCTTCAATTCAATGCTCAACTCAACCCCCTTGAGTCTCAAGAATGTCTACTTCTTGCACTTCACCAACTTTCTATAAGAGACAAAAGCTTGATTTTGTGCAATCTGATCAAGAGACCTATCCATAGCTTTGATCCTTGCCATTTTACAATCAGCATCAAACCACCTATTGCAAGGGAGACCAAGTCTCTTCCTGTGAGAACCTCGTGGAAACAAAGTTGTTGATGTAGATTGAAGAAGTTCAACCAACTGATCACTATGTTGTTGAAAATCAAAACTCCACTCCATAGAGCTCAATTTCTCATGGATAGCTTGTTTGTACATATCTTGCTTGTGAAAATCTAGATGGAGTTTCCCTCTAAAGGCATGGTCAATAGGCAATGTGGTTCTATTGAGGCAAGAAAGAAGGATGACACAAGATAGGGGTGCATGGTTAGATTCAGGTTGAGGATCTAAAACAACAAAATCTGAGACAATGTGTATATCACTGAGTGAGGTGAGCATATAATCTACAGTGCTGGATCCACTAGAGGCAAAGCATGTGCTCTTACAAGTTTCTGGAAATTGAGAAAGGCCATTCAAAATCTTCAAGCTACAATTGGTACTAAAGCTCAAAAAGTGCTCACTCATGGAGTTGGATATGAGATCTTTGGAAGAGCAGGACCAAGCACTAGAATGATCTATCAAGCTATGGAAAGGGTCATTCTCAAGGTTACTAAACTCAGGAATCTGAGAGGCTTGGATCCTAGCATTGAAATCACCAATAATAAGTACTACACCTTTACTTTGAAACTCCAACACATCCTTTGTCAAGGAGTGGAAAGGTTCCATGGTGTTGAGAGATCCGCTTGAATAGATTGGTGATGTCAATGGGGCAAAATAACAAATAGCAAGGAAGCAAGGTGTAGCAACTCCTCCAATCCTCAGCCATTGGTATTGTCCACTTAAATCTTGGCCTATCAAAGAGACTGATTTTTCAAAGCCAAATCTGACATAAGTGGCAATACCTCCAAAGCCCCTTCCTCTGTGTTGCCTCCGCTTGTTCCAAGTTGAACCAACAAGGGTGAAACCTTCAATGTCTTGAATGGTGTTTCCTTCATGTTCCCATGTCTCCACAAGATTGATTTGTAACACCTATTTGTGCATGTGTGTGGTATTGTGATATTTAGCTTGGTATTACAAGCACTTGAGAGATATTATTTATATAGAGATAAAGGATGGTTCTATATTAGTCATGATTAGCTAGAGTTAGTCATAGCTAAGATAGAGGGGACCTTACTTTAGAGGAGGTGGAAAAGATGAGCACCACTATTTTGGATTCTAGTGTGTTGACTTGGTATTATTCCTAGGTGTTTGGCTTTGAGGAAAGAGTTGAGAACTCTTGGGCCCGCAAGTCTTTTTGTTTTGGATTCTTCTATAGCCCAAGGATAGCCCATGTGAAGGAATCCTTGACTTAGTGGTTGAGTCAAGATAAGATCACATGCTAGTGGAATATGCCCATGTGAATGGATATTCCTTTCTACTTTTGACTTTACTTGACTTTTAGCCTAGTAACTTGAGTTACTCTAGTAATTAGTAACTTTGGTGCATAACTATTTCACCACTATATAAATAGGGGGTGAGGAAGTATTCATCATCCTTTCATTTGCAACTATCTCTCTCTCATTGAGTTCTCTAGTGAGCAATGTCTTGAGTCTTGGAGTGTTAGCCTTGGAGGAGTATGATGGAGTTGGGGTTCCTTGCCTTCTTAGTCCATGGTGCGCTACCATAATAGCCATCAAAGGTTCATCCTAAGTGAAAGACATGCCGGCTCACATTTTTGGTTCCGTTGCCAAGACCTCTCTAGAAGGCAAGATAATGTTCTGCGTTCAATTCTACATTAGACAGAAGGAGGCTATGAGAGCTCACTTGGAGAGAACATTAGGAGAGGAGAGGGTTGAACTTATGTTAGAGAACCAAGATCCATTTGTATACCCTGTAGTTCATTATGATGTCTTTGAAGTGAATTTGTACATCTTGTACACATGAGAGGATTTGGAGAGATTGAGTGAGATGGATTGCAGATTTTGGGGATTAATGTGATTTTGGGCAAAATCTCAAGTTTGAGATCTGGACTTGAAACTTCTACACATAATAGCTTGGGTTATCTTTCAGTTAGCACAATTGAAATTATTGTGAGAGCTACTATGTGCATTGGGTAAAAAATTTTGAAAGTTGATAGGGTAAACTGCTCCCGCAACTACATGCTTTCTGGAAAATTGTATAGAGTCTGCCATTTCTTCAATTTTTAGTGAATTGTACTAAAAATTTTCAAGAAAATTCAATGCATTGTGTCCTACTTGCTGCTACAAAACTTAGAGAGAGATCATTCTTGTGTAGGGAGTTTTGAGTTTTTGAAGTGAAGGGGGTGGATTTCAGACCAAATCTGAAATATGTGTGCTGAATAGAAAGATGTCTAGGCCAAATGGCTTGATGAAAAGATCTGAAATTTTGCAAGGAGGTACACCTTGGAGTTGTGATCATTTGCAAAAAATTTCAGAGGATTATCACATACTAGTTGAGAGATCTGAGTGAAATTTTGAGGAAGAGTCAATTCTGCAGAGTGGAGATCTCATGCATGAGGAGTTTGAGAGCAACAAAAAGCATGTTTGAGTGTTTAGATTTATCTTGGGAACATGGAGGATCACCAAGAGTGAAAATTGAGACTATGCAAGGTTCCCCAAGGGTTTGAGGTGATTTTAGAGGTGGATTTGAGGAAAAGAGAGTTTACAATAGAATTTGAAGAGAGTGTTGAGAGGATCCAAAAACCTACACCACTTGGAGGAAAGAGTGAGTCTAAGTGCTTTCTAAGTGGAGAGAAGGGACATAAGGCAAGTTCATGTCCATTGACCCTTGAGAGCAAGATATTGAGAGAAAGGAGAGGCTTACTTGACTTGGGTTTGCATGTTGGACCTTCTTCACCAAGATTAGGAGGGAGAAGTCTAAGACCAAGGAGTTGTGTGAGGTTTGTGGAGTGGAAGGACTTCCAAAAGGACACGAGTGCAGTGGAGTAAAAGCACTTTTGGAGACTTTGGTGAAGGATCTTAGAGAGAGTCTTAGTACAACTACATAAATACTATCACTTTCATCAGCTAATTCTCAAGATTAGTGATGGAGATAATCTTTCAACTTATGGATAAACTATCCATGAGAGTTAGATTAATATGCACTCTAGGATTTGATGTTGCTATAGAAATCTTGGAGCAACCTGAACCTTTTGTGTTCCCTAGAGTGGACTTTTTTCAGATGGTATTAGTCATGTATATACTCTATTAGTAATAGAGTGAGAGAAAAGAAAAGAAAAAAAGAAAAAGTATTGAGAGAAAAGAAAGATAGTGAGAGGTTAAGATGGGGAAATTTCCGGTTTTCTTTGGCAAGGATGGAGAAGATGTGGAGGCCTTTGTGAGAGACTTCAAGAGAGCTTGCATAAGAAACAATGAGAGGAGGAAGAATGAGTGGGCCTCATTATTACCAGATTTCTTTGAAGATGCAGCACTTACATGGTATGAGTCAGAATACCAAAAGAGAGAGAGGAGTGATGAGGAAGAAGAGTCTAGGGAGACTTTGACTTCAGCACTCATTGAGAACTTTCTTCCAGATGAGAGTTATGAGAGATTGATGAGTGAGGTGACCTTTCTCAAACAAGGAGATGGAGAGAAAGTGAGAGTCTATGTGGAAAGAGTGGAAAAGTTAGAGTCCAAATTTTGCATAGTGTTGAGGAAGGGTGGGGATGATGTGGAGACTACAATGATTAGCATGAAGGCCATGCTCACCAAGAATTTTGTGGGAGGGTTGAGACCACAAATTAGAAACAAGGTGAGATATGAGAAACCTTTTTCCAAGGTTGAAGCTATCAAGATTGCAATTCGTATGGAGGAGAGTTTGGAAGGAGATGAGAGTGATTTGGTGGTGAAGGAGGTTGTGCATCCTCCTCAAGGCTACAAGTATGGTGGAACTTCTGATACTTTGGTGGCAAGGGTTGCACCACAAGTAGTAGTTTCTCCAATTCTTGCACCTCTACCAAAAGATCCACTTCAAACCATCACAGAACAACTTGTGGATCTCAAGGTCAATGTGGTGCAACTATGGGAGAAGAGAGAGGTGGATCACAATGTAGGGAGAGGGCCTAGGAGTTATGGAAACTATCCATATAGAGGAGGCCAACCAACCAACAATTTCAATGAAAGAAATTGTTTTGGTTGTGGAGGAAGAGGCCATATCCAAAGGAATTGCCCAAATTCTACTTACCATGGAGGAAGGGGTTATGAGAGAGCCAATAGAGGGAAAGAGGGAGGTAGTGAAAACCAAGTGGCTCCTAATCCCAACAAAGGTAAGGGGATAGCATCCATAGATGTGGTTGAGAGCAAGTATGAGAAGGGAGAGTGCTCAAACTCCAAAGGTCTTAATTTAGAGCTTTTGGCACAAGAGAAGAAGAGAGCTCATTTTGCAGAGGATGTTCATTCTTCTCAAGGATTTACTCCAAGCAAGGATACTCCTATATCTACTAGGAGCACTTGCATCTCAACACCATCAACAACAAAGACTCCAAGGAAGAAGTTGAGGATGGAGGATTTCTTGATTTCAAAGCAATAGTGGAACTACAATGTGTTGGAGGATGTTGGTAACCACAAGGCTAACATCACAATGGGCCAATTGATTGCTTTGAACCCTACCTTGAGAAAGGAGCTTAGAGGTGGTCTGAGTTCTACAAGGAGCAAGAGGAAGAAGAAGGCAAAAGCTCTAGTATCAATGGGGGTGGTAGATGCCAAGCCAGCACCATGGGAGGCTTGTGGATATGCCTCCAAGATTGATGTGAGAATGAATGGTCATAACATCAAAGATGCATTGGTTGATGGAGGATCAGCAGTAAATGCCATATCAGAAAGGTTGATGAAGAATTTGGGTATGATACCCTCAAGACCTTCAACATTGTGGTGAGCATGGCAAACAAGCAACAAGTTCAACCAGTAGGGGTGATGGATAAAGTGGTAGTTTCAGTTATGGGAGTTCAAAATCTCATGACTTTCCAAGTCTTGAAGGATTCAAGCTATGACTTACTTCTTGGGAGGCCATGGTTGAGAGCAACACGCACAACTGATCAATGGCACAAAGGGTACTTGAGGATTGGGCCATCAAACCATAGAGTCATAGTTCTTGTGATTAACACCACCAACACTTCATATTCAAATACACCATCTTCTAATTATTGGGAATCAGATTCTAAAGAAGGAGCTTCAGGTGTGGACACAAGCATAGAAGAGGAGATTTCCACGGAGGAGGATGAATCTGAATCTGATTCAGATGTGTATCCTTTGTGTGCTATGGATTTTTCACCTAAGCCAGAGGTTTTGAAGGACCCAGATAAATCACCATTGACACTTGAGGAGATAGAGAGAAGGTTATCTACCCTCAAGTATGGCCCAAATGTTACCAAGGAGGAGAAAGTGAGATTTGAGGAGATTTTCCACAAGTTCATCCATGTGTTTGTTTTCAGTTACAAGGATTTGAAGGAAGTCACCTTGGAGGAGCACAAGATAGAGGTGGAGTCACATGCAAGACCAATCCGCCAAAAGCAACATTGTATTAGTCCACCAATATCTTTGGTTGTGAAGGAAGAGATTGATAAGCTCAAGGAAGCTAGATTTATCTTTGAGGTAGAGAATTCAAAATGGGTGTCTCCAATTGTCATTGTGAAGAAAAAGAATGGCAAGCTTCGGGTATGTGTGGATTACAAAAGCTCAATGTTGTTACCAAGAAGAACTACTACCTATTGCCATTCATTGATGAGATCTTGGAGGAGGTTGCAAGTCATGAGAGGTATAGTTTTGGAGATAGTTATAGTGGATATAACCAAATCAAGACTACACCAGAGCATCAACAACTCACCACATTCACCACACCTTGGAGAACTTACGCTTTCAAGGTCATGCCTTTTGGGCTTTGCAATGCTCCAGCCACATTCCAACGGTTTCATGAACAAGGTATTTGAACCTTTCATTGGGAAATTTGTGAGAGACTTCATTGATGACTTTTGTGTCTATGGGAGCAAGGAGGAGGACTTTGAGCAATAATCAAGGTCTTGCAACGCTTGGATGAGGCAAATGCATCACTCAACCCAAAGAAGTGCATTTTTTGATGTGAAGAAGGTCTACTTTTGGGGCACATCATCTCCAAGGATGGAATAGCAATTGATTCTAAGAAGGTGAGGAAAATCTCAGACCTTCCATTCCCTTCAAGCTTGACAAAGTAACACCAATTCTGGGGGATGGTTGGATACTATAGGAGGTTCATCTTCTCATTTTCCAACAAGGCTTATGCAATGACCATCTACATGAAGAAGGGTGTAGATTACATGGTGATTTTGGAGGAAAAGGAGGCTCTCAAAGCTTTTGAGTAGCTCAAGCAATCCCTTGTTGTAGCTCCAATTCTTGCTAAACCTGATTGGGGTAAGCCTTTCATCCTCTACATTGATGCTTCTAATGTAGTTATAGGATGCACTCTTAGTCAATTAGACCAAGATGGGCATATTCATCCAATAGCTTATGCTAGTAGGCAGATGGTTTCAGCAGAAAAGAACTACTTTGTCACTGAGAGAGAAGGGTTGGCAGTGATCTTTGGTCTCAAGAAGTTTAGACACTACTTGATTGGAGGGAAAGTCACCATTGTCACGGATCACAAGGCTTTGAAGTACATCTTCAACAAGCTTAATGTTGAAGAGAGACTAGCAAGGTGGATGATACTCTTGTCTGAGTATGACTACACCATTGAGGATAGGCCAGGAAAGAAAAATGCAAATGTTGATTTGTTATCTAGAGCCTATGATCATGATAGAGATGAGCCAATAGATGAATCCTTCTTGGATGAGGAGCTCATGACAATCTCAGTCACTCAAGAGGTTCCAATGGAGTACAAGGAGATTGTGGATTTTGTGACAAGAGGTAACTATCTAAAAGGGATGCATGCTAGGGAGAGGAAGGCCCTTGTAGCAAGATCTAGACCTTACACAATGGTGGAGGATATTCTTTTTCACCAAGGAGCAGATGGTCTACTTCAAAGAGCAATGGGTAAGGAAGAGTCTATCCTACTTATAGAGGAGTTTCATGAAGGTTTAGTGTGTGGAGGACATTTTGCAGGAAAGGTGACTACTTTCAAGATTCTAGATGCAGGTTACCATTGGAGAGGGAATTTCAAGGATTGTCTTGATTATTGCAAAACTTGTCATGTTTGTCAAGCTTTTGATAGAAAGTCTACATCTACTCCACCACTTAGATCAATTCCATTGCTAGGACCTTTTGAGAAGTAGGGAACTGATTTTGTAGGTCCTCTCAATAGAACCCCAAGGAACAATTGGTACATTGTGGTAGTTACTAATTACCTTACCAAATGGATTGAGGCTAGACCATTGAGGGACAAGAATGAAGATGAAGTTGGTGGATTTCTTTATGAACACATTATCACTAGATTTGGATGCCCTTTGGAGTTGGTTTCTAATAGAGGAGGAGAGTTTACAAGAAGCATTACTACAGTCATGGTACGATATTTCTCTATCACACATAGAGTAACTACATCCTATAACCAAATTCTAGTGGCTTGGCAGAGAGAACCAATCAGACCCTATGCATAATGTTGGCCAAAGATGCAGAAATAGAGGGGGCTAAACATCATTGGGACAAGAGGATTCATGCAGTTTTATGGGAGTATAGGACAACCATGAAGACTTCTACCGGATATTCTCCATTTCAAGTGGTATTGAGTCTACCCTACCTATTCACTTTGATATTCCTACCTTCCAAAGCATTCATAGGAGATTGAAGTAAGCACAAGGAGGTGATGCAGAGAAGTCAAAGAAGGAACAACTCATGGAGTTGGAAGAGGCAAAAGCAATTGCTACGGTTTGAGTGGAGCAAGCTCAAAGGAAAAAAAAGGAGAGCTATGACAAGAGGCAAGGCAAGAAGAAGGTGGAGCCTTTCAAAGAAGGTGATTGAGTAATGTTGTTTGATTATATTCGATTCAAGAGAGTGCAAAAGAAGTTTTTGCCTAAGTACTTTGGACCTTTCATAGTGGAGAAGGTGTGGGGCAATTACACCTATGATCTCAAGGAGTTGGGAGGAACACACTTTGATAGGATTAACCATGATAAGTTGAAGATATATCATAGAAGGTAGAGAGACCTTCACTTTGAGGACAAAGTGAAAACTTAGTCCGGGGGTAAATGTAACACCCATTTGTGCATGTGTGTGGTATTGTGATATTTAGCTTGGTATTACAAGCACTTGAGAGATATTATTTATATAGAGATAAAGGATGGTTCTATATTAGTCATGATTAGCTAGAGTTAGTCATAGCTAAGATAGAGGGGACCTTACTTTAGAGGAGGTGGAAAAGATGAGCACCACTATTTTGGATTCTAGTGTGTTGACTTGGTATTATTCCTAGGTGTTTGGCTTTGAGGAAAGAGTTGAGAACTCTTGGGCCCGCAAGTCTTTTTGTTTTGCATTCTTCTATAGCCCAAGGATAGCCCATGTGAAGGAATCCTTGACTTAGTGGTTGAGTCAAGATAAGATCACATGCTAGTGGAATATGCCCATGTGAATGGATATTCCTTTCTACTTTTGACTTTACTTGACTTTTAGCCTAGTAACTTGAGTTACTCTAGTAATTAGTAACTTTGGTGCATAACTATTTCACCACTATATAAATAAGGGGTGAGGAAGTATTCATCATCCTTTCATTTGCAACTATCTCTCTCTCATTGAGTTCTCTAGTGAGCAATGTCTTGAGTCTTGGAGTGTTAGCCTTGGAGGAGTATGATGGAGTTGGGGTTCCTTACTTTCTTAGTCCATGGTACGCTACCATAATAGCCATCAGAGGTTCATCCTGAGTGAGAGATAGGCCGGCTCATAGATTGGATCAGCATCATCCCACATAGGTTTAGCGCTTGAGTACCTGGTATGTGTGAGCCCATGAACATTCCAAAATAGCACTCAAAAGGTCTGGAATTGCTATGCGGTAGTTGACAACTTCCTTTGGGTGATAACAGCTCAATTGTCTCTCAAGAATGCAACAAAACCTGCTTGTTAAGCCTCCTTCACTTTTGCTAATTCTCCCTTCTTTGCTTGCCATTGGAGAGATGTGAGATCAAGGTCCAACCAGATATGCCGCCCGTTCAGTATAGCCTTGTTATCCATCACTACATTCCTTTGAGTTTCTAAGCCAAACCTCACCAAAATGCTTCTTGGTTGTACATTTTTCTGCCCCAATCTATATGCTTGCACAATTTAAGGATCATGGACTCTCAAAGAATCAGCAATAAACTCACACACTATGGTCTTGGTGTCTTCCTTCTCTATCTCTGGCAAACCTGAAATCCTCAAGTTCTTCATTCTTACCAGTTGGTTCTCCTTCTCAACCTCATGCTCTTGCAAGTAAGAGATTTGAGCCACCTTAGTAGATTCAGCATATGACTTCATCTTGACCTCTAATGTGTCAACCATCTCTTTCATCCCTCCATTTTGTGAAGCAATGTTGGTGGCTTGTGCTCCCAAGGAAGCAACCTTCTTAGTAGCATCCATCATACCCTTCGTGGAGTCTAACATCAAACTGTTGCTCTCCTTGAGTTTTTGGATATTTAGAGTGATTGAATTCAGAGATTCTTTCACAGTCAAGACATCTGTTCTTACGGTTTCCAAATCTACCATAAGAGTATTCATGCATGGAGACATAGGGGCAAAAAAGCTCTTGAGTTCCTTGTAGAAGTCATTTTCTTTTCTATACATTTCAGCAAGTTGTTGCTATTTTGAAGCTATATCATCAATGTCTTGCACCATCTTGGAAGCTTCCATTCTTGAAACTCCAAAGTGCTACTATGAGAATATATCCTCTACTTCACTCAAGCTCTATGAGTTCTTGGAGAACTCTTGGAATTTTGGTTTGCAAAATCTTAAAGAAATTACAAATTTCACATTCCCATAGTTTCTGTTTCATAGAGTGAGCCTCTACATAATCTATATCCACCAATAGCTCTACAGATACTTGTTCTAATGAACCAAAAATCTAGTCACTTGTAAATCAAAAGTTACAAACTTTTGAATTTGAACTTTCTTATATGAAAATTTTGAAATCCTACAGATTTCAAAAATTCATAACCTTGGCTACAGTACTTAAAAATTTACAAGTGATGACTCAATCAAAAGCTCTTAAATAATTATTTCAAATGAACAAAAAATGAACTCATTTGAGCAAATAGACATGGAGTTATGGCCTCTAGAGTTTTCTATGGTAAACTTCTAAACCTCATTGAGTCACAAAATTCAAATGCTTATAAGTTCAAGCAAAATGCTTCAAATTCTATGAAAACAATTTCAATCAATAGCTCTTGACAAGATGCTTCTAATGAGGTCAAGATCATCTCATTTGAAGATGTGAGTCCAAAGTTCCAACCTCTGAAAGGTGCAGATTTGAGCACCACCAACCGCACAAGATCACAGATTGATGAAATTCAAAACTTGTTCATATAACACATAACTCCAACTTCAGTAAGCAGGTATTCAAAAAAAAGCCACTTCATATTTGTTGCCAATGAGCCTAAGATTGAAATATTTGGACATAGAACCAAAAAGTTACAAGGTGTTTAAATTTGAGCTCAAACCCTAAAATCTCCAAGAGATGGCAGAATTTGAATCTTCTTAACTTTTTGTGTGTATATGCTCTGCAAGCGTGCTTGGTATCAATCAAAAGAGCTTCCCATGGAGCTTCTAATGCCACAAAAATCACTCAATTGGGACACCATATGATGAAGATTCAAACTCTCAAATCTGGATCCTGTGTCAGACATTTCAATCACTCATAACATTTTTCACAAAGCTCAAAATGATGCAATCTTGGTGGCTATGGAAAGCTCTTGGCAAGGTGCTTTGAAAAAGATCATAAACACAACATTTGGACATGTATGTAGTGACATATAGCTTTTCAAACTTTTGGGACTCCTCTCCTCTCAAACTTTCAAAACTCCTCTCTTAGAGAACCACCAAGGAGAAGTAGATAGATGTAGATCCACTTGAAATCTATCACTTGTTGATCCTTAGGTAACCTAACTAGCTCCCAAGTCTTGTTATCCCTCAAGGACTCCATCTCCCTCTCCATAGAACCAAACCACTCATCCTTTTCACTAGAAGAACATGCTTCCTTGTAGGATGAGGGTTCATCTTCTTCTAAGACCAGAGCATGGGCATCATCCACAGAAGTCAGGTCATCATCCAATAGCTTTGTTGAGTCAATCCATGTACCATATCTATTTGGAGCTCGACTAGCATGCCTTGATGACCTCCTGGATGAACTCTCCACTTGAGCTCCATGTGTAGGTCCAATGTGAGACTGACCTAACACATTTTGTTTCTCACTAGTAATTACTTGCTCCACTTGTTCTTGCTCCTCAAGAACTTGCTTTGCTATAGGAGCACCACCTTCCTCTTCATCACTTAAGTGATCAATCTCTCCTTCAACTAGATCCAAAGTGAGAGACTTGCCTTTGTCAGTGTAGGGAGCCTAAGCATTCTCCCCTTCCTTGAATAATCTGGATTCATTAAAGGAAAAATCCCTACTGACCACAAGCTTACATGATATTGGATCCCATAACCTATAAACTTTCACTCCACTTGCATAGCCAAGAAAAACACATTTCTTTGACTTAGCATCCAACTTGGACCTATCTTCCTTAGGTGTGAGTGAATATGCATCATAACCAAATATCTTCAGTCTACCATAATCAGCTGGTCGTTGATGCCTCAACTCATATGGTGTCTTGAAGTTGATTGCACTGGATGGAGAAATATTTACCACGTATGTTGTTGTGTTGACAGCTTCTGCCCAAAACTCATGTGGCAACTTTGATTTGCTCAACATACTCTGTGCATATTCCAACAATGTCTGGTTGAGTGGCTTAACAACACCGTTCTACTACAGAGTGTAAATTGTGGTAAGGTGGGGAGTTATCCCTTGTTCTATGCAGTATGCCTGAAACTCTCCGGAGACATACTCCCTACCATTGTCTGATCTCAAACACCTCACCTTCTCCTCGATCTGAGTCTCCACTTGGGTCTTCCACTTCTTGAAAGTGGCAAAGACTTTAGACTTGTGGTGCATGAAATAAATCCACACAAACCTCAAGTAATCATCAATAAATATTACATAGTAAATTTTTCTAGAGTGTGAGGGTGTAGGGGATGGTCCCTACACATCACTATGTACATACTCAAGTAGACCCTTGGAACTATGGGTGCCCACTTCAAAAATAGATCTATTCTCTTTCCAAAGATGCAATGCTCAAAAAAATCCAACTTCATAGTCTTCAAGCCAGATAGCAAGCCAATTCATTTCAAGACAGCCAAACCCTTGTCACTCAAATGCCACCTAGCTATGAATGCCACACAATAATCATCCCATCATGAGAACTAGTTATATTGGCTTCTCCACATATTGTAGTGCCCTCCAATACAAATAGATTCTTTCAAAAGTTACCTTGTAAGATAACCTGTCCATTAGAAGTGACTCAAAGTACCCCATCACCAACACTCTATTGATGACCTTTGGTATGCACTACTCCAAGGGAAATCAGGTTCTTCTTCATATTGGTATGAACCAGCATTTATCATTTAACTTCAGCATAGCTCCATCAAACATTTGAATCCTTATGGATCCAGTACCCTCAATTCAATAAGGTTGATCATTTCCCATCAGAACTGAACCATTCAATGTTGAAAGTGAATAGAAGAACTCCTTGATATAGCATATATAGTACAAGCAAGCACAATTTAGAATCCACTCATCATCCATACTAGGAGATGAGGCACAAAGGGCATACCCACAATGTCACAAATCATACTGATCATCCAACATATCAATATCCTCTTATGCATAAGCTATATTTGCTGAAGAGCCTTCATCTACCTTTCCTTTGCCCTTAGCATTACACTCCTTCTTCACATGGCCTAATTTTCCACTTCTTCAACAAGTCACTTGTTTCCTCTCCTTGGACTTGCTTCTAGACTTAGACTTGGACCTAGACTTTCATTTCACCTTCTCACCATCATAGTCCTCCACTAAGTTCTCCCATGTTGGACAACCAAAGCATTGCCTGGAGTAGAAGATGACATTGAGGTTGCAACAAGTTTTTGTTGCAAATCATCTGTAAGTAGAGTTATTTTCACCTCTTCAAAGGTAATAGTCTTTTTCTCACGATGCAACAAAACTCAAGAAAGTGACTGATAGGAAGACAGAAAGGAGCTCAACAAGTGCAATGCCTTTTGCTCCTCATTCAAGTCCTCTTCCAAGTTTGTCATGTCTAATATTAGCTCACAAAATGCATCCACATGGACTCTAATGTTGGTCCCTGGTCAGCTTGAATGTGATTAGTTTGAGATTAGTGTACAATCTATTTGACAATTCATTTTGATGATGTTTTGAAGTGCATCAAACAAGGAGGTATAGTCAAAATGCTCCCACACTTGCTTGATCACATGGAGTTGAAGGTGAAGTAAAACAATATTCATGGCTTGCTCTTGTGTATTATCCCAATTACTTTGTCTCACATCCTCAAGTTTCTCCTCAAGAGCTTACCCAAACCAATTGCACTCAAAACTCCTTTCACCTGCCATTCCCACAACAAGTAATCCATGTAGCCATCAAACTTTGCCACATCAAACTTTGGACCCAAGTTTGATGAAAATCAAAGTACTCATTTTGATTTTCTTCTTCTCCATAAGTACTATTGAGGCTATTGCTGCACTTAGAGACTCTTCTTGAGTCCATGAAACTTTCACCCTTAAAACTCCAATATGCAAGGGAGTGGGTCATAAGACGGAAATAATTTTACAGTAGCTTCTTCAAATATTCAAAGTCAACATCAAGTTGCACCAACTTGTAGCCCTAAACATAAGCTTTGCAATGCACAAAATAGATTATTCATTTGAGTCCTGAGTCACAAGTTATGAACTAAATTCCAAGAGGGGTTAAAACCTTGGAGTCTATACCAACATTCACCATCTAGTGGCCGCCATATCCTCAAGATTTCAGATCCTACCTTCCATCAACAGGCTCTTCATTCTAGGTCAATATTCATAACCAAAATAAGGATGGGAAGCATCTACTTGAGATTTGGCATTCTTTGCTACGAGAGAGAGAAAGGACAGCAAAGGAGAAGGTGTGGGATGTGGATTGGGAGAAAGAAAGTGAATTGAGACAAGACTCTGAAAAGAGGAGCTTATTCAACTGCCAATGTTTATTTAACAATTCAATAGTTTATATACAATAGTTTATTATATACAATAGTTGTATTGTATATGTTTCTAAACCTAGGCAGTTGAATAAGCTGTTCAAAAGTTTATATACAATAGTTTATTTAACAATTCAATTGACAATTCAATCAAGCAGTCCTTTTTATTAAAGAAAATACATTCTCCCCACTTTCTTTTGATCAAGTGTAGAGTTCAATCCCAAGGTTATGAATGTTGAATAAATGTGTCTTAGTTGCCCTTCTATCTTAACCTTAGAGTGTGGCACAATACCGCCCTAGCATGGTATTAATCTACTTGATAATGACAACCAAGGAAGGAAAAAGGCTCACAAGGAAACAGACTTGCAAGCCATTTCTTGGGTTAAGTGGCCAATGGTGAACCCTATCCCACAATCAAGCTAAGATTGCTATGGGAACTTTGCTTGTAGTTCCTCTTGAGGCAAGAGAAAAGCCAATTGTGCAATCCTTCCATCTCGTAGCATCCCATACCCTCAACTACAAGATTGATCTAACCCATCAACAATATTAGCTCCCATAGTTTTTTTCTCATTGATTGAGGCATGCTACTTAAGGAAAGAGAGGTTATATCCCTTTTTATTGAATGTAGTTTTATAATGACTAAGCTTAAATTAGGCTTCTCAAAATGTGAGAATAGTATAAGCAAAATCTAATGAATAATGTAGAAAAAAATGTTGTGATATCAATGAGCTTTTGAGTCCAATTTTGTTGTGGACTCTAGATTATTGTAAAAAAAATAGATTTGTATGTTTATTCTTGACCATGTTTGATATGTATTGTTGGTTTATATTTATGTTTTTCAATATAGTAAGTTTCCTGAAGCCATTGATTAGAATATTTTCAAAATTATATATATTCATAAGTCTTGGATTGAGTTATGTACTAAAGTTTTTAGTTCTTATTCAGGTTATTTTCTTTGTTTGACAAAATGAAAAATTTTTAGATGAAAGAATATCTAAGTTTGAGAAACTCAACCTACAATAGGACTACACAAAAAGAACAAGAAGTTGAAACCTCTTTTTGGACTTGAGACTTTGTCTATAGTCTAACGTGTGATAGTAAATGAGAAAATAGACCACTACTAGATAAAAAATTTGTGTAATTTGGAATACTATCAAAAAAAATTAAGTTTTTATGAAATAAAGGAATATAGATAAGTGGAATATCTTTTATGGGATTGGTTTTAAGGTTTACTCAATATTATCATCCCAAATGTTAGAATATATAACATGGCCACCAAACTATAATGTTACAAGGACAAGAGAAACCCAAAGAGAAACACAAGAAAAAAATACAAGGGAAACACAAGGTTTCATTCCTCAACAGTCTAATGCCCTAAAGGTGCACCTTGTCTTTATTATATAGCAAAGAGGATCTACTCAAAGGGAGCCATACCCTTAGATTGAATACATGGATTAGTGACATGTCAACAAATTCCACCCTTAGATTAGTTGCATAGATTGGTGAAATGTTAATCCTTGTCTTATTTGATTGGTCAAACTTGTTTGACCAAAGGGAAATTTTGGGGATTCTTCCTATATGAGGCTCAAATAGCATGGATGAAGTACCATTGGAAAGCTCTCAACAAGACAAACAAGGGGGAAAATGCAACATTTTTTTTCAAAAAGAGGAAGTAATCTATTTTTTGAGAATTAATTCATTCATTTAGGCCTCCAAAATTGGCTCTGAAGTTTTCAAGGTATTTTCAACCTCTGCCTAGTTAATAGAAGTATTCTTTGGTGACACCTCTATCTTATCTAGTTAGATCATCATGTATAACATCCCTAAAGATATTAGAGAGCCAATTTCCACCTCTAGATAACTTGTCTAGATAATGGCATTATACAAACAACGAAATAACTCAACATTATCTTGACAAGATAAAAGAATGTATCAACTTGTGTTACCAATATACTGATTAATCATGGTAACTCTCTTGTCTAACTCTTTAATATTTTATTATCTTAATCCTTGTTAGTTTGTGTGTGTGCTATTTGTGTTATCAATAAATTCTATATTTGATTTACATCCACACACATTGTGTCCTCAAGACTAGATCTCTTACCTTGATTAATGAGCAATCTTTGATGAAATTTCCCGCATATACTTGTTACACTTTAGTACAAAGTGATAATTTAGTAACAAGGATGATAATTTAGTAGCATTAAAATCAGATTTTCATAAAAGATAGTTTACCTTTCAAAAAAATTTAAGATAGTATTTCCACATCACATGTTCCTATGAATGGATTTTAAATTGAAAGCAAAAACGTCCATTATCATATTTAAAAGTAAATAAAAAAATTTAAGATGGAAGAAATTTTGAATCAGTATTGGATTAATATTTATATTTTCCAAGAAGAGAAATATGTAATATTCTTACTTATATGTCATGCTTACCTTTCAAAAGGAGAAATTAGTACTTTACATGTTCTTGATGTTGGATATGAAAGAATCTTCATGAAATGTCTTCCCTTAAGGTATTGTGTAGGTCATTTCCAAGCACCTTGATAATTGTGGCTTTTAGAGTGAATTAGGTTTCCTTTCCTACGGGTGTTACTTTCTTCCGATGCTTGCTTGAGAGGGCACGTATGTTGAGAAGAGACAAGATGATCCATACATTTGCCAAATTGAAATTCTCTAAAAAGGTATAACTTTTCAGTATGCTTTCTACTTTTCTTTTCTGAATACAGATTTTGCAGAGAAGAGGACACATGTGTTTATTCCCGTGTAATCCTAAACTTGAAGAGACATAGAAAAATATATTTTATCATAAGGGCAAATTTTGGAAAAGAATTTGTCTTTTACTTCAAATTTTACTTTTGGTTGGAAAGATAAGATTCTTCAGCGCCGTCAATTTGTTCACACAGCGCCGTCAATTAAGAGAATAAATACTCAAATGTATCCTTCCCATATTTGAGAGAATTTTTATTTTGGTACCAAATATAGAGATTTTAGTTTTTTTTTATTCCTATGTCCTTTCATATTTTTTGAATGTCTTTTTGTTTTACCATTGAGAATTTATAAATGACACCTACCATACCATAAAATATTTAAATCTGTATTTCTTATTCTCTCCGGGAATTGTTCGAAAGGCACTTTTAGGATCTTTATGGAAGCGAACTTGGATTCATCCGGTAAAGTAATCGCTTCACGAATGATTACCAAGATGAAGTCTTCAATTTACGAATGGAACTCAAACTAAAATATAAATTTTATGGAAAATCCAGGTTAATTACAGATGCACCCATCAGAGAATTAGCTGAGACATTTTCGGAGTCTAGGTTCGATTCAATTGAAACCCCTAGTATTTGCTTAGAAATATTTTGTATGGGGAACCTGTAATCTCACGTCTCATGTAGGTTTGCAGGTTGCAACAACTGACGGAGGGGAGAGATAAACTCAAGGGAAGAAGAGCACTCCTAATTTGGAGAGCACTCGGCCGCGAGAGGCAACACCTTCTGTTGTTCAGCCGCTCAGATCGCTCAGACTCAAGCCTGGAATACTACTCTCAGGTTTTGGAGGCTGACCTCTCTTTCTGCGGTTCTTGGTTTTTCCGATCATTCAGATGCATTGCCCATTTCCAATATGAGCTCGAACCATATTATAACTTCAGAGTTTGATGTCGAATCCCTATTCGTGTTTTAGGTGAACATTCAGCAGTTGCTCTTGCACGCGTGAGCCTTGAATCTCACATCCCTCGTTACTCTGAAACGACAGGTTAAGAGACAAACTTTACGTGAAGCTATTCTCTCCGTGCGTTCGGAGTTCTGTAAATCTAAGTGCAAAACCTTGGAGCGACGCAATTCGGCATAGGTTTTGGTGGATCGGTTGAGGGCAATGGCTGCAAAGCCTGTTCCCCAGCAGGTCCTCTACTGTCCAGGTAAATCGTTTTCAAAGTTTCCACAATTCCATATCTACGTGAAATGTTTCGCTCTTCCCTGAGAATGGAGAATCCCTTGTTAATTCTGTTCATAACAAAAACAATTCTGGATTCATCAGTGTGCAGTTTGCCTGCCGAATATTGCGAATATGGCCCTGACTTCGAGAAGTGCAAGCCATGGCTCATAAAGAATGCCCCCGAACTATACCCCGAGCTGGTGAAAGGTAGCAACTCTACATTCAGTTAATCTTCACCTTCAGGAGCTTATTTCAGAATGATTTTGACCTAGTGAATTGGAGGACCTCTGCTTTGGAAAATTGTTGTTGGTAATCAGGTTTGCGCTGCTAAGTTTCTTGTCCTGGTGTGTAGAAGCAGCTGATAAAACAGCAGAACAGCTGGAAGGTCTGGAAGTAGCACCTGGAACTAGGCCTCAAGGTACGATGATTAACACTTCCATTCGACATTTGACATATCCACGTGATTTTCGACTAATAGCACCACCAGATGCCTTTGAATTTTTGCCTAAAGCTTCCCCACCGGTGGAAGTTTTAGTGTTCACGGATTCAGTTGCTAAACGCTATCATGATACTCGTTGCTTGAGCCGGAGTCCACTTCTTTTCCTCTTCATGTCATGTGATTGTATTATTTCCTTGTTTACTGGTCCTCTCTTCTCTTACATCGACTCAGAATAAGCGAATAATTCGAAGTTGACGATGGTGTTTGTGCATTTCAGTATGTATCCGACCTGAGTGATGGTTATGAGGAATTTACTGCTACTACCTCGTCATGTCTTGTCCAGTCTTAAGTGGGTATTGAATCATGTTCCAACGAACAGGTTCCACATTCATTCACTCAATATATACGAACTGTCTTCATTACACATGGGCTTCTTCTTGTAGTACTGTACATCACAGCTGAATTCTACCCCAGCTGACCAATCCAAATCCCCTGCAGGGAGTACATCTGATTCCAAACCGGAGGAAGTCAAGAAGCTACCAGGGGGCAAAGTGAAGAAAAAGGTTTGCTTTGATGACCGTATTCATGTGCTGTCCGGCAAGGTTGCGCCTTTGGGCTCCTGTACATTTTAATAAATTTACTTTTCCGATTGATGCTTTCTTTGTCTTTTCCCTACAGCAAAATCAAGTTGTTGCCATGCTAGATGCTTCTATCCTTCTTCTCCGGACCTTCAACGTTTGCTGTTTCAGCCTCTTCATATCTCCTATTTGTAACCCTTGGACGGGTACATCCAGTTGCGTTTGAGCTCGAGAATTAATGTGGATTCTATATTTGCAGGAAAAGCCGGAGGTTGTGGTTGAGAAAGTGGTTCGAAACAAAAGAAAATGCGTGACAATCATCAAAGGACTAGACATGTTCGGTTTGTTCCAAGACTTAAGGAAATCTTGTGGTTAAAGTTTTAAATTCTCACAAAATATGAATGTCCCACCATGCATTCTGCGTCTATACAGTGCCAAATTATTTCATGGATGTCTCTGGAGAGTAGTGAATATGCAGGCTTTTGTTGGATTCAAACCAACTGCTGTTGTGTTAGTAGCATTGCATATTCGCTTTGCAGAACGATTGAGCACCAAGTCTGTCACGTACTAACCGCAATCGCTGCTCGAGATCTGATGTTAAATGGGCGAACGTTTACAGGAGTGAAGTTGAGTGATGCGTCCAAGAAACTTGGCAAGAAGTTTGCCAGCGGGGCATCTGTTGTCAAGGTGAGACAGTCTGTAAGGTCGAACAAGTTGAGCTGCATCTGTTTTAGAAACCTAGGCAGTTGACTGCTGCCAAGAACCCTCGTCTCTTTTGGGCATGGTCTCCGCAAAGGATCCTTAATCATTGCTTGCAAAACGTGTGGTGCCTTGATGCTCACCACTCTTTTGCTGTTGGGGGTTCTTGGACTGCTGACCGCATCGTCAGTCTAGTCCATACTGCACATCTGGTCTTCTTCAGGAACCTTTTTGCGGTATTTTTGGCGCTCTTATTCTCTCAATAGCAGGTTCACACAAGTTCTTGTTGCACTGCACTGCTTTCACTCGTCTGAAATTTGCGATACTGCCCGTTTGCTGTGATTGCACTACGTTGCAGTTGCAGTTTACCTGCATCGCTCGGCTTTCAATGATGTGATACGATTGCACAGCATTCATTTCAAGTGCCTGTATTATTTATCTTCGAAGTAAAAGTTTAATTGCTTGTTGACCTTTTGACGCTGGTGTTGCAAATGACCTTACATAGCCTGGTCTTAAACTTAGCGTTAATTTTCTGCCAAAGTAACTAAATTAACTCGAATCGTCTGACAGAGTTTATCCTATCTATATCCTTTTTAGGAAGCTTGAGTATTCAAGCTTAAATCCGTCCAAAATTATGTAACGGGTTGGAGGTCAACATTTATGCTTCCTTCAAGTACATGTGGTCGGTGTCTTCTTGACAAATGCAATGACTTACTCTGTGGTTGTCGTGGTTTTTCAGGGCCCTACTGAGAAAGAGCAAATAGACGTACAAGGAGACATTATGTACGATATAGTGGAGTTCATCACAGAGACTTGGACAAACGTAAGTTTTGAACCTAAGATTTGTAGTTATCTTTCAGTGATCCCCGCAGTATCACCGTAAGTCAATCGTCTGGCTGGCTAAGAGTCGTACTAGCATCCCGGTTACTATTGAAATGTAATTCGGAGTTTCACTAAAGCGTTTCTGTAATATTTTTTGCGATTAAGAACGTTGGTGTTGCACTACAGCTGGACGAAGGTTTGTGACCAACTCTAGTATTATTTCCAATTTATTACGGTGTGAACTACATGTAGTCTAGGACTCTGTGATTTCTATGAGTTGTTTCATTGAGCTCTAAACTTCAATAGCTGATGGTTCTCCTTTTCTGTCATTTTCCCTTTTCTCATTTTCAGGTACCTGAATCCGCAATTTACTTCATTGAAGACGGAAGGAAAGTCCCTGCGATGAGCTAAAAGCATAGCACTCTTAATTCATAGTTTGCGCAGATCTCACTTAATTTATGGGATCTCACTATGAAGGATTTTGAAGGTCTCACATTTTAAAGAAGGCCTATCAGAAGTTGCGCTAAACCAACATACCGACATTGTGTACGACAAACCCCTAAACCCTTTCTTATTGGAGGTGTTGGTAACGTCAGATTCTCAAATCCCCTGTGCCTATTTGTTGCTTAAAGAGGGAGCCGTGTATCTTAGAACATACGACGTTTCGTTCACGTACTGAATGGGGTACACCTTTTCATACACAACACAACATCTACCCATTGAATTTGATATCATTGAGCATGTTGTGTTTTTCTAATGTGCAGTCGGTTGCTGTTCGTTCACGGAACTTCTCTGAATGGATTTAGCGCGTCCAGCATTCTGATTCTGCTATTTACATCTCATGATATCCCTGCTGAGTGAGTCTGATGTGTTCTGTATGAGGCTGGAGGATGCTCGGACCCTTGATTTCTTCGCGCATAGGCTAGATTGTCGGATTCGACAGCCAGAAGTGACTATTTGTCTACCTTGTAGTATCATTTGGAGCACTGAATTCGCTCTCAAAAGCGTAAAAACAACGAACTAGACTGGAGGTGAAGGACATCCCCGGATTGATTCTAGAAACACATATTTGCCGTTACAGGTTCTTTGGGAGTTTTGGTTTTAGAGGTCTATTCTAAGGATTATCACTAAGGTCTTCCAAAGTGCGGAATTCCGGTTTCCGCATGGGATTTAACCATTTTCTGAATTATTCGCATTTAAGTAGAATAATCCCCTTTTATCTTCCATGTTTGGGTTATATTTGATTTATTACCTTAACAGCCCTAACGTTCTCGTGCCTCTAGAAGACATCACTCAATGATACTCACTCATTCATCCTAATTGCTGTCATTCCGATTTTCATGCGAGAATTGCAGAATAAGTGATTTCATTCACTTGTTTCTTTTATATATCCAGTCCATGAGTGCCTTGGCACTCATGAGTTTTCGAGCAGAAACTCGGTATAAGGGGTACTGGCAATTGCTCTACTACTTTGGCACTGCGTGAGGCACCGATGAGGCGCAGGTGTTTTCATGAAGGTTTACTATGGCCGCAGTCTGCTTCCCTTTATTGTTTAGTGACTCAGGATTCAAGCATCCATAGCGCTGGTTGCAATATATTTTATATCCTGTCCTTTTTTGCTTCGCTCTCGTTTCCCTGTTACACTTCAACAGGCTTCTACAGCCACACCATCCTATAGCTCTCGCTTTGTTCCACTCCTCCATTCCCCAGCTAATTCCCTCCCTATTATTTTTCCTTTACCCTTTGCCTGATTCATGGGACCTCTGGTGTATACAGTGTTCCTACCCGACTCCAGCTCACGTTTTTTATGTTTTCGTTCACGCACTGTGTTTACTGTCAGTCTTTTACATAGCGTTACCTATTTTCTGCAGTCGTTTGCATAGAGTTCTCAATTTCGCGATTGTTTACTAGTCTGTTAGCTATATGTTATTCTCAATTTGTTTCAATTATGCCTTTGTTTGAAGTTACATTCGAATATTATGGATTTCTCATTATTTTAGCATTGTGAAACATGTACATTTTGCTTACCGATCATTTGCAATTCATGAGTTCTGGATAACCCGTTCTGGGAACGGTTTCTGTTCCCCTATACCTATATATGTCCAAGTACAACTTCATAGTATGCCCTTTCGACTTTCAAGCAAGAATAGTAGATTTAGTGATCCTCATTCACTTGCCTTACCAAAACGTTTTGCCTTACCATAGGATGAAGAATTTTTCTCTGTAAACGAGAGTGCCGCCAATAAGACCATCCATTTTGAAGAGTTCAAACGGTGACTTATTGACCGAATGATCATTGATCATTCAACTTAAACAGTGATTTTTCTCTAATCGAAATATGAAAGGTTGTCCCCTTTTGCACTCTGCACCTTCAAATCCACAAAATTTCTCTTTTATGAATGTGATATTCTGCACTTAGGAAGACCTTAATTATCATACGTTCAATCACCAACCCTTACACTACCATGAATTATCGCCGCATCTGTCCTTCGAATACTCAGGGACATAGTGGTGGCTTTAACCTTTTGGGTATATGCCATATTAGACAGGATACCAAATATAAAATACCCATTTGTGAAGTTCATAGGATGTTAAATCTGGTGGTTCAAATAAAATCTAAATTAGACAGGATGCCAAAATAAAACAGATATTCTGTAGAATGTTTATATATCTAGAAATAGTTTATGAAATCTCTTGTACTATCAAAGGAAGGGGGAACTTTTCGTCAAAGTCCCACTCGCTTGGACTTGTGTGGATTGAGCTTCTTAACTTCTCATGTCTTGGGTTTGCATCGGTTCTTGCATGCACTTCTGGTGCATATCAGGTGCCCATGCTCTGCATGATTTAACGATGGGTCAAAATAGTGTGTACCCATGTTATGCATCTTGAAGGATTGGTGGGATTCAAAATTCTGGTGAACGTGATATGTAAATTCGTTGGTTGAGATGTAAAATTTTCCTTAAATTGTTTTATTAATTGTCAATGCGACTAATGGGACTTCATGATGGGATTCAAAATTTTGGTGACCGTGATATGTAAATTCTTTAGGTGAGATCCAAAATTAATTTCCCTTACATTCTTTTTTATCAATTTGCCAATGCGACTAATGGGACTGATTTCTATGTCCACTTTCGTACCGTGCAATTCCCCAGACTTCATCTTCTATTAAAATAATAGATGTGTCTGGTTCTGCCTGGTTCTAGGTGGGTTTGGATCCCTGGTTCTGTGAACACCTCATCTTTTGTTAAAATAACGGAATTACTATTTCCACTACACTTTTTGTTATTTCCGCCACATTTAACCCCAAACTCCCGTATTGGGATTAGTTTAGGGTCGATTAGTTTAATTGTGGTCGAATTAGCACAAAGTGTAGTGGAAATAGAAATTCCCTAAAATAAGGGCAAATTTGATAAATACTTTTATAGTTTTTTGTTAGATTGAAACATATCTATGTAAGTTACTATAATTACAAATATACCTTCGGTTCGTATAGAATTCACTCTCCTTCTTGCAAGATGCACCTCTAAGCCAGACACTCCTATATGTGTTATGATTCTTTTAGAATAGCGTCTTTTGGTTTCTTGCTTGGTCTTCATAGTTTTGGAACGTGCCAGTTTACATTGTGTTTTCGATAGATGAATTTCATATTACCCGTGAGGTTCGACAGGTATCTATAGTACTAGTGGCTAAGACCACGTGCATTTGCGATAGTTGATCATATGTATTCACGATATGTGGGTACTCCTACTCGACCCATCCACTTGAAATAGAGTTTGAATTAGACCTAGCGCTAAAATCAGAAGCGAACGAGCCATGGTAAACACGTGAAAAGAATCAAAATGAAACTTGATTATATGTAATCACAATATGTGGGTACCCCCTCCTCGACCCATCAATTTCAATTAGCGTCTGAATTAGACCTAGCGCTAAAATCAGAAGCGAGCGAGCCATGGTAAGCACACGAAATGAATCAAAATGAAACCTGTGGAGGGCTTTAAAAGCCGGCCTCCAAAGGAGCATCGGTTTACTACAATTCGGTACTCACGGAACGGAAAGAAACAAACCCAGAACATCGAACGCGTTATTAACATCTACAATAATGATTTATTTGGGGGTAATCTTACGAGTAGAGTGCATCTTATAGTAACGGGGAGTATATTTCCAGTTATACAACCTTCTACTTCTAGGGGTATATTCCAAAGTAGGGAAAACTACATGAGCATTTATCAAATTTTCCCTTAAAATAGAACAGTAGATGTGTCGGGTTCTACCTCTAGACGTGAATTTGGATCCGCGTCTCAGTGACAGCATCTGCTCCAACAAAACAAGAATGGCGATACGGAACTAGAATAATAAATAATAGAAAAGAGGGAACTAGGAACCGACGGCGCCACGCTAGACCAGAAATAATGCACACATTTCATAGATGTACGAAATGGTGCAAGAGGAGAGCGTGAGTCTTGTCAATCGATATGCCTCACATTCAATCTGGTAATGTTATTTTTCTAGTTGGAAAATATTTAGATTTTTAAATGTGCTAAGTGAGGCGGTTAATAAAGACAGACATTCCATTCCATGCATGAGGAGACATACACTTGGGTTTAAATATTGAACAAAAATTTTTGAAACGAAGATAGAGTTGAATAATGACCATAAATCAGATTTTTTATCTTTCCGTTTGTCCAATATTCAATTTGAAAGATCCAGTCTTTTCAACCTGATGAGTGTTGATAGGCAAAATGTGCGAAGGATGTAGCTAATTCAAAAACCGCTAAAATAAAATGTTTTATACCCAATTGATATACACTTTTCATACCTCTTGGATTTAAGGAAACTAATCATAACAAAGTGTGTCAAGTGAGAATAGATATCGATCAATACACACAAATCCAATTGAACTTTTGCACTTTCTCTAAATTTAACTTGTTTCCTTTTACATGAAAAAATAATCAATGGTAAACTTAGTGTATCTTATTGTATCTTAGTTTTCTGAGCAAACTGTGATGGGAAGAGAGAGGGGAAGTCTCAAATTCTTAAGTTTATATTAGACTATGGTTACAAGTAAATAGACTACTCTTTTTCTTCTTTTTAAATTATGGTCCCTTGAATATCCAAATTGAAAACTACATAGAATTGTGTAATGAAATATAGACATATTTTGAAATTTTAAAGTTTGGAGTGATTAATTGTTTGTAAGAGTGATAGGTTGGAAATTTAAATTTTTTTCATATAATTTTATTTTTGTTTTTCATATACTAGAAAAATGGGAAATAGGTTTGAAATCATGGAAATAATAAGTAGAAGTTATAAGAGATTATAGTTTTTAGTGTTTGGAGAGTTTTAATTTCCTCACTCATGTGAAGTGAGATATGAGTAGGTTATCATTTTGTAGGTATGGAAAGATACAAGGAGTGTCTTGTGTTTCTATTGTGCTATCTATGGCTTTACTTTCACACATGGGGCTATATAGAGTGGTTGGTTTGGTTCCAAAGACACAGTGCACACTCCATATAACATAAACTCTTTACCTCGCAAGGAGTAAAGATACATGTGAGAAAGATGCACAAGATGATGATTTGATCATTTGGGGTGCTTACATCAAGCAAGTAACTACATAGACATCATTGAAATTTGGGATTACACATTATGTCAATCTCATCATTGACTATTCCAAATATATTGATTGAGTTGTGGGAGTGGTTAGCATTTTAGGTGAGCTATAATTTACATGTTTAGCATATTCATAGACTTCTTCATGCACTCTATGATGAGATTTGATAAATTTTATGTTTTCCATGTAATTAATTAGCGGATGATCCATTAGATGAGTTAGCATGGTTCTTATTTCTCTAACTCCAATGATGATGTTTTTGATATACTAGAGAAGGAATGCAAGGCAAAGAGAGGTGGCTGCTAGATTTTGAAATTTTCAAATATGGAAATTGTGGTATCTACATGGCTTAGAAGACAATTTCAATCACAAGATATTATAGTTCTACTTGATTATAATTATATAGGAATCTAGAATCAAGCCATAGTATATAATAGATTAGGATTAATAATTTATTCTTTATACATGACATGTTCTACTTATGAGATTATATCATCCGTAAGATCATCATATCTTTTGCAAAAAGAGTGAGTTCTATTAGATGATTTAGAGTTTTAACCTAAAGAGTTATTATGTCTTGTTAGATCACTTTATGCACATGCATTATGCACAACTCCACACCTCTCTTGAAGAGGTTAATCAAGGATATTAGGACATGAAAGCAAAATCATTCAAAGAACCAAGTATCCATAACTCATTATGTGCATATGGAGTGCAAATGAATTATAAACATGATATGTGAAAATCTAGATGAGTAACAAATCCATAAATAAAGTGAAGAATCTAACATATTAAATGTAAGGTTAAGCACAAATGAAATATAAATATCTCTTTATCAATAGCAATAGAGAAATAATATACATAATGTAATCAAGCAATGCTAAACAAAGCATGTAGCACAATAGAGAAGACAACTTGTAATTGAAGACCAACCGGCCAAACTTTAAAATTAAGTGAATGGAAGTTGGCAGACTGAACAAAAATCATGTAGCAAGATAGAGAGGAAAACTTGTAGCTGAAGACCAACTGGCAAAACTTTAAAAATTAAGTGAACTGAAATTAGTAAATTGACCAAAAGTCATGTATAGACAGATCAACAAATCTATGGTGGAGCAAAGTGGGAGGAGAGTGGATGGTCTCTAGGCTGAGAAGGAGCAAGAATTAGAGGATTGGATAGAGTATATTGTAGTGAGTGCTATGAATTCTTGAGTCTTGAGATGTTAAATAATTGAGGGAAGCAAAAGGCAGCCATAGTAAATCTCCACAAAATCACATGCAATGCCAAAGTAATTGAGCAAGTGTCAATACTCCTCATATTGAGTTTTTGCTCAAAAACTCATGAATGCTAAGGCAAAGTTGGTTGCTTCCAAACATGCCACTCAATGTACAAATCTTGCAAAGTAAGGAAAAAGTTATAACTTGTGAAGTTTAAATTCCAACTAAAGGGGAGAAACATGAATAAGCAGAACAATTAGGCAATGTAAATAAATCAGCAAGCAAAGAGAGAATGCAAAATCATAAGCAAGAGAAAGTAAGGGACTCAAGACATACTTGGTTGAAACTTGAAAGGAAACATTTATTAATATCAAAAGCAAGCACAACCTAGCAAAACTACTTGATGCAAACTAACAAATAAGGTGGTAGAACTACTCAAGGAAATCATCTTAGAACTAGTAAAGAGTGATTCAGAAGGCACAAGAAGGTGCACTTACTCTATGCCCCAAGTAATATATTTCAAACTTGCAAAACTCACACTTTGAGATTTTGGTATACAATTAATTCATCATAGAATCTAAAGGACTTCTCATAGATATTGTTTGTCTTCCATCATCATCCTACTATAGACTAAGATGTCATCTAGGAAGATGATAATAGATTTATTCAAGTATGGACAATATATATCATTCATTCAACTTATGAAAGTGGTTGGTTTGTTGGTGTGGCCAAACGACATCAAGTACTCAAAGCGGCCATACCTTGTTCAAAAAGTAGTTTTGTGTATGTCTTCTTCTGCCATCCAAATTTGGTTGTAATTGCTCCACAAATCAAGTTTGATGAAACGTTTTGCCCCTATTGAGTTGATCAAATAGTGCATCCATGCAAGTAAGGGGTAATTTTGTCTTCATTTTTTGTTTATTTATGCCTTGGTAGTCAATGCACATGCACATTGTACCATCCTTCTTCACCACAAACAAGATAGAAGCCCTATATGGTGATATGCTAGGTTGGATAAACTCTTTTTGTAGCATATCCTTGATTTGAGCCTTACACTCTTCCAATTCATGAGGTGATAGACAACATGTGGCCTTACAATGAGGTATCTTCCACAAAAATATCTCAATTTTACAATCTATTCTCCATTTTGATGGTAATCTTGAGAGGGTAGATCATCTAGGAAGACATCTTGAAACTCATTGACCATATTTTTTAATTTCTCAAGAATTTTTCCATCAAATTATGCACTCTAGACTTCCCTTATTAGACCCACAAAACATCTATTTGTCTTATAGATAGCTATTTTTTCTATGACATAGCAAGGCAATTCTTGCCTATGTGATCTTTCTTTAACCCCAATGATCTTCCATTGGTGAGTTCTCACTAGTTTCTTCCTCCGATCAACCGTAGGATTGTAATGCTCCATCCATGGCATGCCTAAGATTCCATCATAACAAGCTAAATGTATCACGCATCACTCAATTCTTTCTTGATACTGTGACAACCCGGCAAATATCACTTTGGCAGTAATCGGGTAAGTAAAGTTCGTTCCCGCATAGATACTATCCAGAATTGGTCAAATACAAAGTCAAAAGTCACAATTGCAGTTCTTCTTGATTGCTTCTTTAATCTCTCAGGTAGAAACTACACCCAGAAGAGAGTAACAAGCTCACCAACTTGACAACTTGTCACGAATACACACATAATCACATCATAGCAAAGTCTGTCCAAACAACTCTTGATTGTGATGATTCAGATTCTCTTGAAGACGGCACTTCACTGTGAAGACCAATTTTGCCTCAGAATTGTGTTCCACCCCTCCACTGAAGGCACAACTTCCTCAATCAAAATTGCTTCACATCAACTTCATACTGCACTCACAAATGCAGAATACTAATAACACTACAATTCCTCTCAGATCTATCAAGGCATTGCTCCGATGCACTTCACTCAGGATCAAACACACAGAATGAAGATCAGGGCTGCAGATTCCAACATCCACAAACACACTGACTTGCTCTTCAGAATTCTCCACACACTCACAAATACAAACACAAAATTGACAATCAAAATTAAGCTTAAGCGACGAGTACTGAGAACAGCACTTCGCTTTATCTATCTTTGGAAAGATGAATACTGAATAACATAAGACTGCGAATGCTCCTCTTAAATACTAAAGCACATGGCAGACTTGCCTACCTAAACACCTCTTCCTAGCATCTTTTCCTACTTACAGATCCCAAGTGATAGTCTATCGTTTCATATCTGACTCTTCCTATCTCAAAATCGACGTTTATTCTGATCCAATGACTACCTCATCATCGGCTTCCAAACCCGATGATCTTCCTATTACTTCACCTTCTTCGGGTATGGCTACATCTACCAAATCCTTCACTAATTCTACAACTTCTATACTACAATCTACAATTGAACTCCGGGTTACTCCATCTACTGCTTTATCTCATGACCCACTCTTCTCTAAAGTGTCAATTATCAAGTCTAATGACACCTGTACTCCTACTTCTACAACATCGGGTCTAATTACAATCAATTCCTTTGCTAATTCAACTATATCCTCATCACAAATTGTAATTGAAAGCATGGGTACACTATCTACGCCTTCAATTTGTAACACACTTTCCCCTAATCACTCATGTTATTGACCCGAAGACACTTACAATCTGATCTTGCACTTTGGGATTATTCACTACTGCTACTTCTTCTTCAATTCCTGTTCCATCTTCAATTGGAACTGAAATTGATGTCATGGGTATCCTAGCTATCTATTCTTTCTCTATCCTAAATCTCTCTAATGCCTCTGGCAAGATTCCTGAATTCATCTTCATTGCGCTCCGAGGTCCAACTATCTCAGATACAGTCGTCTTCCTCTTGAGTCGAAGAAGCTTCTAACTCGAAGTTGTGTAAACCCGAAGTCCAACATCCGAAGACCAAAGTCTGAAGTCAGAAGTCCAAAGATCAAAGTCTCAAGTCTCAAGTTTGAAGTCCGAAGATCCACCCCGAAGTCCAAAGATGCCAATCCAAAGTCCGAAGATCCAACCCGAAGACCGAAGATGCCAACCCGAAGACCAAAGATTCCAACCCGAAGACACTAAACTATTTTGTACAATTACTCTCAAAACTTTAAATACTTGTAACTTCTTTTGCAGACCTCCAAACTTTGCGATTTTGGTATCAACAGAAAGCCTTGAACGAGACGCTTCCAACGAGATATAGCACGTTTGATTTGGACTTGTGAACATTGAGATATAGCCCCCGCAAGAATCTCGACTTATAACTTCCATTCCTCCTTTGGGTCTGCCCTCTTTCAATCTTGGTTGAGTTTGTCTTCATTTGACACAAAGTTGACTTCTTCGGGCTTGATCAAAATACAAATTTCCTCTCATTTCTTCTCCATTTGGTTCCAATTTGGTTTTAGCAAGGCACTTCTTCTTCAAAACTCGTCCAAAATGAAAAATGTGGGTACCACAGATACTCTCCTACATAGAGTGTTATTTTTCTGGGTAACAAATCAATCTTCTTTTTCTACCCATTAGGTAACTCTACTTCTTCATTTTCATCCTTCTCTAGATCCATCTCCAATCTTATTGCAATAGAGCAAGACAAGAAAATCTCTATTGCTCCAAGGTTTATCTATATTCTCATCTTATTGCCTTCTAGGACTTCATTCACAACAATCAGTTGTGATTTTGTCTTCCTTGATCTTTTTGCACTTGTCCTCTTCCTCTCCTTGCTTTTTCACTTCTCCATTGAGCCACTAAGGATGCAAGGTACTTTTACTAGCAATCTTTGTTTTCCAATGTGATTTCCACATCCTCTTCTTCAATTCATCTCTCCATGTTGTTCAAAGATTGCCTATATGGAGGTCAAGGGCCTCTAGGGAGACGAGCATGAAAATTGATGGCTATGTGCTTCACTCGGCCCAATTGTAAGAATGATGTTGTTCTGCTTGAATCCCTTCCCCTTGTGGGCCTCCATATCTCTTTCTTCCCCCCCATCCTCATTCTCCTTGGAGCATTTGTACTCCTTGGTCTCAAAACTAAATGTTGCCCAATTCCATAACAATTGACCCATCAAAGTGTTGTGTTTTAGCCCGATAATGTTAAGACGGGACTATCTCTTCATCTCCTCCAAGCACCCTTGCTATTCTTTGAGCACAATCAATGGCTTCAAAAATAGTGCAAGGATTTTGTACCATTACTTCTTGGTGAATTCATCTTTTAATCTTCATTTAAAATTTTCAAAAGCTTCTACTAGACTCATGTTGTTATTGCAACTTGTAGATCAAGAAATATCTCCATGCACTCATGTACACTATTCTTCTACGTCAACTCCCACAGTCAGGTTTGGGTTATCTACACAAAATCCACAGATTGGAAATTCTTCAATAGCCCTTCTTGCATTGCCGTCTAAATGAACTCTTTTCCTTTTGCCAACATTGATCATTCCCAAGCATCATATTATATGAAGGCTTTATTGGTCAAGTATCCATATGCAAACATGCCTGTATAATGATAGATGATCTCCATTGTGAATAATAAGAAGTATTGATTCATTCTTGAAATCTAGTTCTCCACTACTTCCATGGAATGTTGCTTCTTGTAAGGCTGCATATCTTCTTCACCCGTAATAACAATGTGGCTTCATTATTGACTGGGGTTGATGTCATTGGCATGAGTGATTCTCCAAGTACTTTAGTTGTTGGTATTGGGTTTTGAGATGGTTCCCCTTTTTGCATTGCCTGATCATTCCTGAAGTTATATACTTGACTTTGCAATACCTCCATGGTCATCTTGATCTCCCAAAACTAGTTCAACATCCATTGCATTCCTTGCATCAAATCTTGTGATTGTGGCTCCATGATTCCTACACATAGCAATCACTCAATTGCTACTTCTTACTTCAATAAAGAGTTTATATGATCACTCAAGAGTGCATAAACTATTGGGACTACCCTTGGGATATCAAAGGTTATCACTCATTGATAATATTCCTCACCAAAATTACAAATTATGAAATCCCTAAATATCACTTTTGGTCTAATCACATAACAAATTTCTACTTGAGAATTGAAAAGGAGAGGGTTTGGTATATTCAAATCCATCATAAAAAAATGTAGATTGTCAAATCACACTCTTTATTGTAGATCATTACAAAATCATTGGGTTTGGTGAATTCATCATTATATCTGTAACAATATGGAGTTTAGTGATGAAGTCAGTCAGGCTCACGAAGTAGCACATAAGACAAATTAGCCTAGAATATTCCGAAAGTATCTAGGAAGCTTCTTGGGAAGCTTCCCGGTTAGCTTAGCTTGCACCTTAAGTAAGTAGCTTCTAGAAGGAAGCTTCTTGAGAAGCTTCCTAGTTAACTTGGCTTGCACTCTAAGAAAGCGGCTTGAGGAAGCTTCTTGAGAAGCTTTTCAAGGGCCTTGTATGCTACCTATAAATACCAAAGCCAAAGCTCATGCTAGGCATTTGGAGTTTTCCCTCATTCAAGTGTCTTAATGTGAGTTTCCATTCTCCTATTTCTCTCCTTGGTTTTGGTCTTTTACATTGGTATCAGAGCAGGAATGGGATGGATGGAATTTATGGACCGCCAAATCCACTTCCGCCAAACCATTGGGACTTTCATGTCCAGATATTACCAAAGCATCGTTTCACACAATTTATCACCTCATGCTTTGGGCAGGATTTTCTACATATGATCACCGTGTCAGAGGAACCCTTGATACTTCCAGTTGTAACTTATGGAGAACGGTGGACGTGTTGTATCTATGTATTAATCAACTAGATAAATTGAGGGTAGTGGAATAGAGTAGTAGCAATGGCGGCAATATCGGATGTTATCCTTGCAATGCAACAACAAATCGAGCATCTTACTCGATTGTTGGATGAACGAGACCAGCAACAACGAGAACAGATAGACAAAGCGCCAGTTCGAGATGGAGAAGATTGCATTCGATTTCCAAAACCCAAGGTGTTTGAAGGCAAGAATCTTCCAGACACAGTGGAAAATTTTGTGTTTGACTGTGAATGTTACTTTGAAGCCACCAATCTTCAAGACGAGCAGAAACAAATTCTCTTGGCTTCTAGCCAGTTGGATGGCGTGGCAAAACTTTGGTGGCGATTCCGAGTAGAAAGAGCTGAACTAAAAATTGTTACACCAATTTTGACATGGCCAGAATTCAAGGATGCAATACTTGGTCAATTTCAGACTATAAATGCCACCCAAGCTGCACAAGATAAATTGGTGGAGTTGAGGCAGATTGGCTTAGTGAGAAGCTACATCACACAATTTCAGAATATCATCATGCAAATTCTAGATATCCAAGAAGGTGAAGTTTTGGATCGATTTGTGCAAGGATTGAAGTCACAAACCAGATTGGAGGTGCCCATGCAAGAGCCACAGAACGTAGAGGAAGCCATGCAATTGGCTAAGCATTTTGATTCCTTAGTTGTGACAACTTGGTCTCGACCTTGACCTACACAAAACCTACCAGTACCACGAGTGTAAGAACCAGTACCAATGGAGATTGATGTTATCCAACAAAGACCACTTGGCATAGCAGATGGAGAAAGATTACGACAAAATGGAGGTTGCTTTTATTGTCGCCAAGTTGGACATCGCATTGTTGAATGTCCACTTAGGAATGGGCGACCTCGACAAGTTGCCCAGATGGAGTTTGTGGAACAGAATGATCGGGGAAACAAAGAATCCTAGTAGGAGATTTTGAGCCGCCTACTGGGAGCTTGATTAGTTCCATTGGGATTGAAGGCTTGACCTATGCAAGTTTGCTTCACTTGCAAGGTACGATATCTAATTGGGGTTGTAGGATTTTGGTTGATTCTGGAAGTTCAGAGAATTGCATATCTATGCAAGTAGCAAAGGAATTGGGTATTCCTATCAAGCCAGTGATTGGAAGTAGTTTGATGATGGCGGATGGTAGAAAAGGTTCTGCATTCCGCACCTCGCATCCTGTTACCTTCAAGATTGGGAAGGAGTATTTGGAGTGTATGAGGTTTGTAGTGGCACCTCTACACTATGATATCATTTTGGGTCTACCTTGACTTGAACGTCATAAGGTTCAATTTGATTAGACTCGACGTCAAATTCAAGTACAACACCAAGATATGAATTTCCAATTAGGTTGTTTGGCACCTCTAAGTAAGACACCTAAGAATAGTCAGTCCCAAGATGGGAAGTTTGTTGAGAAGGTAGCCATAGAGCAAATCTGGTAGGGAGATGAGTCCCAAGATGGGAAGTTTGCTAAGAAGGCAACCATGGAGCAAGCTTGGAAGAGAGATGAGTCCCTAGAAGGAAAGTTTGTTAATGAAGCAGCCATAGAGCAAGCTTTGAAGGAAGATAAGTCTGTATTTGCGGTGTGGATCAAGCCGATTGCACAAGAACAATCTGAGGAGGGCCAGGTGCCGCATCAAGCAACGGTTGATTGGATAGTTCAGGAGTTTGCAGATGTGTTTCCAAATGATCTGCCAAAGGGATTACCCTCTAATCGAGGTATGCCCTTCAAGATTGAGTTATTGCCAGGGAGTACTCCAGTGAGTAGACCAATCTATCGGCTCTCACCAAAGGAGTTGGAGGAGTTGCAAACAACACTTACATAGTTGTTGGAGAAGGATTTCATACGACATAGTACCTCTCCATGGAGAGCACCGGTGCTATTTGTTCCAAAGAAGGATGGAGGCCTTGGTTTCTGTATTGATTACCGTGGGCTCAATAAGCAAACCGTGAAGAATGCATATTTCTTGCCTCGGATCGATGACCTGCTTGATCAATTAAGTGGAGCACGCTACTTTTCCAAGCTAGATCTTTGTAGCAGCTATTGGCAAATTCTTATTGAAGGAGAGGACGTGCAAAAGACTGCCTTTTGCACAAGGTATGGACATTTTGAGTGGAGAGTTCTACCTTTCGGACTCACTAATGCTCCAGTAGTCTTCATGGATCAGATGCATCGGGTGTTGGAGGGACTATTGGATCAGTCCATGGTAGTGTTCTTAGATGATATCTTAATCTATAGTAGGACAGAGGCAGAACACAAGAATCATGTGCGAGAAGTCTTAAAACGACTACGATAGTGGAAATTTTACTGCAAGAAGTCAAAGTGTGCTTTTTGGCAGAAGAAGGTTACCTTCTTGGATCATAAGATCTCATCAGAGGGGATCAAGATGGAAGAAGAGAAGATCAAGGCCATTACTGATTGGCCTACCCCAAAGGATGCTACCAAAGTACGAGCATTCAATGGATTGGCCAGTTTTTAACGACGGTTCATCCACTATTATGCTCAAGTGGCTGCACCATTGACTGACCTCTTGGGAAAGAACTTGAGCTTCCAATGGACTACCAAGCATGAAGAAGCATGCTAGAAGTTAAAGCATATGGTGTCTTCAAGACCCATTCTTCAACCATATGATCCTCAACTACCTTGTGTGGTTGATTTTGATGCTTCTAACTTTGCAATTGGAGTTGTGTTGCAACAAGAATTTCAAGATGGACTACATCTTATTGCCTTTGTGTCTCGCCGACTAAATACAGCTGAAAGAAATTACTCTGCTCAAGATCGGGAACAACTTGCAATGGTATATGCCACCAAGGTATGGAGGCATTATCTCTTGGGGAAACAAGTGATCATGCAAACTGATCACAAGCCATTGTTGTAGATCTTACACCTAGAGCACATGAAGAGTCGACATCATCGATGGGAAGAGCAACTCCAATTGTTTGACATCAAACTTGAGTACAAACCAGGTCGGTTCCATGTCATCCTTGATGCTCTATCACGACGACCTGATTTGAAGTCTCTTCTTCTCATCGCGGCAGCAATTACGACAATGTCAATTGATCCCAAGATTCATAACAAGTTTTGGTTAGCTCTACAACAAGATCCCTTCTTCCAAATGGTACATGGTTGGCTAACAACAGGTGACAAAGAGTACAACACCTTCTCCTTCAAGGAAGGCCTTCTATTCCATGTGGACCGGATCTATGTTCCAGCCAAAGGTGATCTTTGACTTGTGCGCCTTCAAGAAGCCCATGATTTACCTGTCGCTGGTCACATGGGTTTGGACAAGACCTTGGGTACCCTCCCACGTCAATGGTGGTGGCTCAACATGACACGGGATGTTCAAGAATTTGTTTGATCGTGTGAGAGCTGCCAACGTAACAAGGCTAGCAACCAGAAGCCGGGTGGACTCCTTCAACCGCTTGCCGTTCCATCAGCTCGCTGGGAGCATGTGAGCTTGGATCTCATCACATCCTTGCCAAAGACAAAACAAGGACACACCGCCATCGTGGTGTTTGTGGATAAGCTTAGTAAGCAAATCCACTTGGCACCAACCTGTGATACCATGGATGCTCCAACCTTAGCGCAAATTTACTTCAACAATATCTTCAAGCATCATGGAATGCCACGCATACTCATCTCCAACCGTGATCCTTGCTTTACCGGGAAGTTTTGGCAAGCACTCTTTTAGATACTTGACACCAAGCTTGCTTTGTCCACAGCCTATCATCCTCAAACTGATAGACAAACCGAACGTGCAAATTGTACATTGGAGGATATGTTGCATGCCTTTGTCAATTTCCACCATACCAATTGGGATGAATGTCTTGCCGTTGCTAAATTTTCCTACAACAATTCCAAACAGGCAAGCACCGGATTCTCTCCTTTCTTTCTCAATTTTGGCCAAGATCCGCTTGTTCCAGATTCTCTTCTTGCTCCCCCTCCATCTCAAGTTCCTCATACTTCCACATTCTTGACCACTATATCCCAATCTCTCCAACAAGCCAAGTCTCACCTCCTTGTTGCTCAGAATTGCCAAAAACAATATGCGGACCACCATCATCAACATCTCACCTTTGAAGTTGGTGATAAAGTCATGCTATCCTCTAGTAACCTCCCTCTCCCACTTGATACCCAAGTTTGTAAACTTGCCCCTAATTGGATAAGACCCTTTGATATCACCCAAATTGTCTCTCTTGTTGCTTATTGTCTTGCCTTGCCTTGTCACATGCGTATCCATCCTATCTTTCATGTTTCCAAGTTGAAACCCTTTGTTCATAACCCCTCTTCCTTTTCCTCTCGAGTCCAACCTCCCCTTCTTCCTATCCCTATCAATGATCATGAGGAGTACAAAGTTGATCGTATCCTTGCGTGTTGCCACATTCAACAAGGCCGTCGCCAACATACAGAGTACAAGGTCCTTTGGAAAGGGTATCCCCTTCATGATGCCACTTGGGAACCTCTTTCTCACCTCCACAATGCACAGATGGCCATCCAGGAATTTGAATCTTCACTGGCAACGAGGACGTCACCAACTAGCGGCGGGGGGAATATGTAACAATATGGAGTCAGTCAGGCTCACGAAGTAGCACATAAGACAAATTAGCCTAGAAAATTCCAACTAGCTTAGCTTGCACGCCAAGTAGGCAGTTTCTAGAAGGAAGCTTCTTGAGAAGCTTCCTAGTTAACTTGGCTTGCACTCGAAAAAAGCGGCTTGAGGAAGGTTCTTGAGAAGCTTCTCAAGGGCCTTGTATGCTACCTATAAATACCAAAGCCAAAGCTCATGCTAGGCATTCGGAGTTTTTCCTCATTCAAGTGTCCCAATGTGAGTTTCCATTCTCCTATTTCTCTCCTCGGTTTCGGTCTTTTACAATATCCATAAACTTTGCTCCAAAATGGTAAACAAGATATACTCTCACTTGCTCTTGTGGGATATACATAATCTTGATGTGAAGCATATTCAAGAACAAAAAGTAGAGTACATGAAATTGTACTCTAGGAGCTTCTATGGTGCCCACATTTTTTGTTTTTTTTGTCAAAATAGAGAAGAAGAAGTGTATAGAGAAGTTAGATTGCGCCTGTATGGCCAAAGAAGGCAAAGAAAGGAGTCTTTGGGATGAAACCCAAAGTAAAGTGACTTCGGTTCATAAGGCAAAGAACTCGGAAATGCCCTATCAGCATACAACCCAAAGTAAGGAGTCTTTGTATCGAGTGGAGCTCAACCCGAGGCGAAGTTAGTCTAACAACCTTTTGTCGGGGTGAGAAATTCAAGAAGGGACCGTTCAAAACCGGCGGCCCATACGCGTGAAGTACTATTGACAGTGATAGGAGCATGCAAGTGGTGTGATTTCTCGATAGAAACTCAAATTGAAGAGAGACGAAGAAAGCACGACTCTATAAAAATTGGGCTCACAACAAAGCAATTTCGAGCAATTTTCCTTTGCCGTTGAGAAGTCGTCCTGGAGGTGATCATGGGAAGGAAAATAGAGTTAAAGACGCACTAATGTGTAAGGGAGAAGTCGAGAGAGTGAAATCAAGAGACAATGCGACGCAGGAGGAGATAGTTGCAAGTGATGGAGTGGAGTACCTACGGGAGATTGTGTGCCCATTGCTGATGAAGTTAGAGCATAGGAAGAAGGAAATGCAGTCAACCTGTCCAGAAGTGAAGACTGTTTTGCAGGTGTTATTGAGATTGGAAGTAGAGAACTTGGAGTTGAAGAAGATTACAACCCGAGGTGAGGAGGAAAGGGAAGTACTGCGAGCGGAGGCAATAGTGAAGACTCAAGTAATTGAAGACTTGAAGAGAGAAGTGATGTATCAAGAGGAGCTTGTGAAGAAGAGTGACATAGCAAGGGAGAGACAAGTAGCAAAATATGAGATTTGAAGCAGCAGTTTGCTGATTCAAGAGTAGAACTTATCCATGCTATGGCGAGGGTAGCAGCAAAGGAACAAGAGCTTGATAACTGCTGAAAGCATCTAAGTAGGAAGCCCACCTCAAGATGAGTGCTCTCCTATTCTTCTTCTCTTAAAGATACATCATAATACCAATAAGTTGTTTTTGGCTAAACCTCTTAAAGAATTAGAAAGTCTAGTTCCCGAATAGGTTAACCTTTTAAACTGCTGCTGAATTCATAAGCAGACAAGAGACAACCTGGCGAACTGAATGTGACCAGCTATTAAAAAAAGAACTGCAATAGCTAAATGAAACTTCCTTAACCTTCCGGCACTGGGCAGGCGTCAGCCCCCATACATGGTCTTACGACTTTGCGGAGACCTGTGTTTTTGGTAAACAGTCGCCTGGGCCTGGTCACTGCGACCTCCTTTTAGAGGAGGCACCCCTTCTCCCGAAGTTACGGAATAAGCGTTAGCTCTCCCTGAAAAGGAGGTGATCCAGCCGCACCTTCCAGTACGGCCACCTTGTTACGACTTCACTCCAGTCACTAGCCCTGCCTTCGGCTCTTTTTTGTTCATGGGTTGATATTCTGGTGTCTTAGGCGTAGAGGAACCACACCAATCCATCCCGAACTTGGTGGTGAAACACGTCAAGGTGATACTCTACCACTGAGTTACATCCCTACTCGCAAAAAAAGACGAGTAGGTCCGAATAATTCAATTGGAGTTGCTTGATTTTGATCATCAACTGGAGATAAGCGGACTCGAACCGCTGACATCCGCCACAGGTGTTTATTTGATATGTGTACTCCTTGAGATTGATAGACTTTTTGACCCTTGATATAGAAAAAATGACAAAAGATGTTGCTCCCAAGCAGTGGGAGGAGAATTGAATCTCTGACCGCGTGCCTGTTGAAGAATGAGCCGGCGACTTATAGGCAGTGGCCTGGTTAAGGGAACCCACCGGAGGTGATCTCGTAGTTCTTGGTCTGTGAAGATGCAGGGGATATAGCTCAGTTGGTAGAGCGCCGCCCTTGCAAGGTCATAAAGGTCTTTATGAAATTTTAACTACTTCATGGCATGCTCAGTTACAGTAGGACGATAATAAAAAGTCATTGCAAACCCAGTAGCTACTTGAACTAAGGACACCCTATTTTATTAAATCGAGCACCTACATTACATAGATTAGGAATACAAGCATTTCAACCAATTTTAGTTAGTGGGCGGGCTATTCATTTACATCCTTTAGTTTGTGGTGGTTTTAATGCTGATTCTGAAAGATTTTGATGGAGAGTTTAGGCACAGGTGGTGCATGGCTGTCGTCAGCTCGTGCCGTAAGGTGTTGGGTTAAGTCCAGGAACAGGATCAATACCATAGCATCGACCTTTATAACGATCAAGGTTAGTAAGACCATCAGTCCAAACTGTAGGTCATGGCGAAACAAGGTTCAAATCTCTCGGTCTGTTAGGATGCCTCAGCTACATACATTATTTTTATAAAAAATTGAATTTAATAACAAATATTACTTAACCAAATTTACCAGATGTAGAAGCAATTAAAAAAGCACGTTCAATAAAAAAAGGTCCTTTTGTAGCTGATGGTATGCCTTTAGGTATCTCTGGTACTTTCAATTCTCTTAGGCTTTACTTACTTATTTTACCATAGAGGAAACATTACTTTAAGAATATTTATACTAAAAAATTATTGAAAGTAATATGATACTAATTAAAACTTAGCCGTACTGGAAGGTGCGGCTGGATCACCTTGGCTATTACTTATTCAATCACATTTAAGAGTTAATTTTTTCTTTTTAATGCCATTACATGATGATGTGTACGTGTATGTCCCATAAATTTACCAGTAGTTGATTGGGAATTAAAAAAAACTATCTAGTATTCAGAGTTTGCCTCGATTTGGTAATTTATTCTTAAAAATTTTATATTATTTAAATATTTGTAAAAAGAAAGAAAAACCAAAGGAAAAAAATACACTTGGAGAGCGCAGTACAACGGACGTTGATAAAATATTTTTTTTAGCACTTTATAATGGCAGCCCTGCAATACCAAGAGCAAAAAAAACCAATCCCATTTATATTTACCTGACGACGTTACCGCCTTGCTAAGAAGAGTCATGGAGAGCATAGAAGAGAAGAAGCAACTCTGGCAAAGGGAGTTGGCGGTAAGATATAGGGAAGAAGAGAGACTACAAGAGTTACTTTGTAATCAGGAGGAGAAGATTGAACACAAGGAGAAGGAGAAAGAAATGGTGGAAGCCGAGTTCAAAGCGGAGTTGGCAATGTACAGAGAGGATTGGCTTGCAGATCGGGAGCGAGAAAGAAAGATGCGATTGGAGCCATTGAAGGAGATTGTCCTTAGGATGAACGCAATGTTAAGTACAGAGGCCAGTGTTTGGATTGAAGAAACGAGGCTGCACGAGTTGAAATTGTTGGTGCAGGAGACGAGGCAAAGACAGGCGAAAGACACTGATTTGAACGTGATGTTGATAAGTCACAGGACTCGTGTAGATAGGAAACTACTAGAGGTAGAAGATAATATTGCAATTAGATTAGACTTAGTAAAGTTGGAGATAGACAAACTTTGGAAGGATGTTAGAGCCAAACCCAAAGTAGATGAAGTAGGAGTACAAATGTCTTTGGAGTTATCATTGGAGACATTAGAGAAGAGTGGGTCGGGAGATAAGGAGTTAGAAAGATTGCCCACTAGTGAAATTTTAGATCAGGAAAGAGAACTATTAAATTTGGTAGAAGATGTAGGAGTTATGAAACCCAAAGACAGAGTAGTAGGAAGTAAATTTACTTCGGGTTTGGGTTTGAAAGCCAAAGATGAAGTAGACATCGGATCGGACTAGTAACAGTTTTGAGATTTGAAGAGGCAGATATGAAGAGGTGCATTGTCATTTCGGATCTGTAGGTTAGAAGAGTTGTTGTAGAACGGTATAGTTGTTAGAACTGTTGATTGCTTCACTATTTAAAAGTGGCATTCGCAGTATCATGTTGTTTAGTGCTCATAATTCTGAGAATAGATAAAGCTAAGTGCTGTGAAGTAGTGCTCGTCACTTGAGTTTGATTCTGAGTATCAACTTTGTGTCTATGTTTGTGAGTGTGTGGAGAAATTCGAAGTGCAAGTAAGTGTGCTTGTTGGATGTTGGATTCCGCAACCTTGATCTTCATTCTGTGTGTTTGATCATGAGTGAAGTGCAATCAAAGCAATGCCTTAACAGATCTGAGAGGAATTGTAGTGTTGGTAGTATTCTACATTTATGAGTGTAGTGCGAGGTTGATGTGAAGCAATTTTGATCGAGGAAGTTGTGCCTTCAGTAAAAGGGTGGAACACAATTTTGAGGCAAAGTCATTTTGCAGTGAAGTGCCATTTTTGGGAGAGCCTAAATCATCACAATCAAGATTGTTTGGAAAGATTTGATGGAGTTGTGATTAAGGAGAGTGAAATTTGTGACAAGATTGCAAATCAATGCTTGTTACTCTCTTCTGGGTGTGGTTTCTACCTGAGAGATTAAAGAAGAACTCAAGAAGAACTAAATTGTTACTTTGATTTTGTATTTGGACATTTCTGACTCGTATCTTTGTGGGAACAAAATTTACTTACCCGATTACCGCAAAAGTGATATTTGCCGGGTTATCACAACTTCTATCTCATCCTTCCTCTAAAACACTCCTAATCTATAGATTGCACTATGGTTTTTCTTCTCAAAATTATTCAATCTTAATAGCCCATGTTCTTCCAAGAGGGATGATCCATTCTCTTGGATTGAAAAATCTACTTTGATACCATTGTAATGTTCTAAAGATAGGAGAACACCCAAGAGAAACCCAAAAGAAGAAATACAAAGCTTCACACTCAACACTTTGATGCCCCAAAGGAGCACCTTATCTTTGCTATATATCAAAGATGATTCTCTCAAAGGAAGCTCCACCCTTGGGTCAGATACATGTATTAGTGACATCTTAGATTAGTTGCATGCATGGACAATGTGGGTTTTGGTTCTACTTGGTTAGTCAAACAAGCTTTGATCAAAGGGAATATTTAAGGAATCTTCTTGTATGAATTTAAAAATTGCATGGGTGAGGTACCATTGGAAAGCTCTCGATAAGAGAAATAAGGGAAAGGAAGGATAATCTCTTCTATTCTAAGGGGAATGATTGAGCATATTTTTTGGACCTCCAAATTTAGCTTTGAAGTTTTTTGGCTATTTTTGGCTCTTGCTCTCTTAGTAAAAGTAAGTACTCTTTTTTGGTGATATCTCTATCTGATCTACTTACTCTATCATATATAATATCTTTCCAAATATTACCAAATCAATTTTCACCTCTAGATAATATATCTAGTTATTGGCATTACATATATCCATCTTTACATAACCTATGGACTTTGTAGATCCATGGTTTTTTGTATAGTTCTTCTATAATTCTCTTTCTTCTCTTTACTACCAAGATGATCTCTCACAAGGAATTAGTGTTCTTTAATCAAGTTTTTTGTATATGACAAAGAGATCCTTTAGGGAGATCTTTATTTATCATAGATTTTTTTGGGTTCTCTTTTTTTATTAAATTAGCCATGTCAAGTTATATCTTTCTTTCATGGCAGACCATACACACATTATGGGCCTTATAGACTAGATTAGGTCAATCTTTGACCAGATGATTACACCAATTTAGTCATAAGCTTGAGAATCAAGGTGTCAAAGTGTAAAATATAGCTCCTTGTAGTTATTTCTCTTCATCTTTAGCTTCCAAAGAAATGTGTTATATCTATAATTGGCCTAAATATATTTAAAGTGCCAATAGGATCCAAAGATTTTTCACACATCTTTTAAATACTTTCCTTGTAGAGTTTATTCTTTATATAGATGATCCTTCTCTATTATGAGATCTATAGGGAAATAATATTTTAGGGACATGAGAGCAAACGCCATTCAAAAAACAAAGGATCTAAAACTTATTACATGCATATAGAGTGCGGATGAAATGTAAACACGGTATTGGAGATAAGAAGACAAAAGCCATTTGAGGAACGGGGATGAAGTATAAACATGGCATGTGTAAATCAAGATGAGAAATTAATCCCTAAAGGAAATAAAGAATCTAATAGATGAAATGCAAGCTTAAGTACAAAAAAATATCAATATTTCATAATCAATAGCAGTAGAGAACTAATTTATATCATGTAATTGATAGACACTAAGCAAAATCTATTTTGCTACATGCTTATGTAACAAAATAGAGAGGAAAACATGTAATTGAAGACCCACAAGCCAAACTTAACCTATCAAGAGAATTGAAATTTGCAAATTGGACACAAAAAGCATGTGGAAGAACCATGAAACATATCAAGAAAGGTGAGTTGGAGCAAAGTGTGAAGAGAGTGGATGGTCTCTTGGCTTAAAAGGAGCAAAGCATCATAGGATTAGATAGAATATATCAGAGCAAGCACTATAGACACTTGCATATTGAGACACTACAAAACTAAGTGAAGTAGGAGGTGAACATAGTAGAGCTCCATGAAAGCACATACAACTTCATCAATAATAATATATGTATACTTTCTTCTAGTTTTTTTTACCATCCAATCTATCTACTTCACACAATTTGCCATTCTCTAAATTTCCTATCACATCTTTTGATAGAGGATCAGGGGCTATAAGGCCAAAGACCTTCAAATGTTTGACAAGAAACTTTGGTGCATAGACAAAAATCTCTATCAATCTCTTGTAAAAATGTAAAATTACTAATTATGGAAGAAATAACACCTATATAGCATTTTTGTGTAATTTTGCACTTTTGATATCTTTACTTCCTCTCATTATGTGGTTATTGATAAGACAATGCTGGAGATATTGGATTTATGAGGATAGAAGCTGCTCAAAGAATAGGGGATCCAAAACTCATTAAATGCAAATGAGATGTAAATTAAATAGAAATAAAATGAAATCATAATTGATTGAGAAACATGCAAAAATTAAATGAAATCTAGATCATAAAAAGCATGTATGGTGAAGTAAAGCTCATACATAACTACATGTAGAGAAATTGTGTAGCAATGTGTAACAAAGAATCATCTCATATCAAGAAATCTCAAAATAAGCAAATAAGCAAATGTGAAACAATTGACAACCAAACTGAATGAATGGAGAACTAAATTGATTGAAACCAATCCCATGATTTTGGGTTTGAAAAAATAGAGTGGAATTCCTTACTAGAATGATTTCCCCTTTGCTTTGCTTCTCTTGTTTGGGGAAGTAAATTAGAGTATGGTGTTAGGGTAATGGATAGAGTATATCATTGGATGCCTTATGGATGCATGAGTCCTAAACACTAAAACAGCCAAAGGAAGCATAAGGCGGCCATAGAAAGCCTCTCCAAAAGCACATAAGACTTCATTAGTGCCAAACGTAATGCCAAAATAGTTAAGCAAATGTCAATACTCCTCAAACTGAGTTTCAGTTCTAAAACTAATGAATACCAAGGCAAAAGAGTCTGCCTTTCAAGGTGTCACTCATAAGTAAGTGATCAAAATTAGAGAAAAATTGAAAGAAGATTTTTGAAAATTGAAATAAATTCTGCAATGTAAGATGAGCAAAAGAAGAAATCTGGAAGAGAATGAAACATACCAGGTTTTCACCAGGTATGTTTCATTCAAGGTAGTAAAGCAAAAGCAAAGAAATCAGATTGGAATCAAAACAAGAAGTAGAAAAGCACACCTCGGAAGCTAGGAGAGGAAGATGAGACAAAAACCTAAGGGACAACAAAAGAAGAGAGGGAGATGGAAGGAGGAGGTTTGAAGAGAAAGAGAGCTTGGATTCTCTTTTTGATTAGATGATCAGCCACGTTGATTAGGACAATAATCCTAATCATATTGTAAGACAAAAATACATGCTATTTAAAGAGATCTGAAATTAACGATCTGTCAATGTTGGAGATATATGTGATCTCTTCTCTAAGACAAGAGACATATTGTCTCCATAGGCAAGATATTATGATCCATCCTTTGCCTTCTGATTAGACTTCTTATTGGAAAGGCAACCGCATAGAAAAAATGAAGGATGGGAAGACCCCAACAAGCCGTACAAGGGAGAGACATACAAGGTAAAATGGAACTAAGCCCCAATAGAGTCTATATGAGAAATTTGCCCTACCGCACCTAAGATAATTAAGCTAAGCAAGTCGTACAGTCTACATACAATTGGAGCATCCAAAGAAACATCACCTAATGTGATTTCTCTCCTATGGATTGCACCAGCCATTACCCTTTGTAGAGCAATGAACACATGTTGTCTAAAATATGCTACAAAGTATGAGAGTGAGAGTGGTACCCCTGGCGCCTAACATGATAAGCTCTTGTGCACTCCTTGACAAATGTATCAAACGCCGTGTCCATCACTCCATATAACTCCAAGGCTAGAGGAACAAAGAGGTGACCTCACTACATGCCCTTATACTTGGAGACCTTGCAACCTACTACTGCACTTGCTGCCCATCCAGGGAGATGGGTAATCACTCCCTCTAAAATTGTATCCAGGGAGATGGGTAATCACTCCCTCTAAAATTGTATCTCACATAGGGTCTGTAACCATGACATCCGCTATTATCACCTGATCATCTTGGACCAAATATAGGTATGCTTTGATATGTGTCGTCTGCAAAGCATATGAACGCTCCCTCCAGGCCATGTATCCACTCTCTTGTGCCATAGCAAACAATATGTCCCTAATAGCGTAGTTATCCTTTGTCATCCAAAAGGACATAGTGTCATGTGGACCGCTTTTGCATCTAGTGTAGAAACGCACTCACAAGTGAGTAATGAAGATGCAAATGGGTGGACCAAACCTAAGCAAAACCTCATTGTTGTAGAGAAAGTAGCTGGTACAAGTTGGAATGCCCTAATGCACGGTTGAGCTAGGATCCAAGAGCCTACACCCTTTTCAAAGCAAGAGCAAAGACGTGCTCTAGTAGCTTGAGGAATGGACGAGTCAACTAAGAGAGAATGTAGCGTATGCTCACACTGTTGCTCCATCAAGGAAGGTTGTAAACCTCTAGTCCAATCTGATGACAGTAAAGCAAAAGGTGGAAAATCCTCTTGTGCTTGTGAAGATAGACTATCTCTTGTCTACCATAATAACATTTGGAGAGAAAAGGATCCTCTCTCCACCTCTATCACATAAGTCTCCAAAATTGGCCTATCAACAACCACAAAACAAGAGGAAAGTAGGAGTGTTGAGAAAGCCCAACTACCCAAAAACACAAGAGGTGTTATCTCCTCCATAGATAGCAAGCCAACTCCTCCACATGAGATTGGCAGAGCCATCTGTCTACATGCCAAATCCCTTGTCACACACTCAAATGTTTCTGGTCCAATAATATCACCAAAGACTCCCATAATCCTCCTATCAAAAGCTCTCAGACTCGATAGGAAGGACGATGAGGGAGGAACTGTATGTATGAAGTAAGATGGGCAACAAGCAATACTAGAGGAGAGTATACCAAATGTCACCTACGGATCTCCTAGTAATGAAAGGTCATCCACCTGGAGAACATCCTCTGCAAGGGTAGCATCTAAGAAGCATGTGACAAAATCCTCCAATCCTACTGGCACTCCAAGAACACAAAGTCCATCTATGGATGTGATACACTCCTTTGGAAGCTCAAGGTGGGGAGGGATACCTAAAAAGGACCATGCCCTGCACTTTGATACCTTAACTCTCAAGCCTACTAGATATAGCTTGGTAGTCAAGTAGTCAAAGGCATACCTAATCTGATCTATAGGGCCTACAATGTGTGTATCATTTTCCAAGGAGGGAAATACACAATCTGGCATGGCCAAAGTAGTAGATAGGAGAGCTCTAAAGTGAGCCATGGCAAATAAAGGTCCCTCCAAAGGATCTCCTTAACATGTACCAATAGTTGACTCCAAGACGGTGACTCCCTCTTGTGAACTACCGTGTTGGTAGTAAAAGAAGCAAGAGAGCCATAAAAAGACCACACAAAAAGAATGAGACTAGCCAAGGATCCACCAGCCTCCCTAAGCTCTCTAAAGATAAATGCTTGTGAGATCCTATTAAAAGCATTCTCAACATCCACATGTAGGACGACCCACTCCAAATGGATATTTAAGAGTGCCATAATGCCTAAAGATATAGCCTCACATCCTCCAGTATAGCTACTCCAAACTAAGGTAGACTGAAGTGCTATCAAAAGTGAGAATGATGTTGAAGGACAATGGTACGATTGACCAAATGCAAAAAGATCTCTCCAATAGCAATTGGTCTAATGTCTCCCATGTCTTTCTCCATCACAAGAAGTTGACTAGCACCTAATACCCAACTAACAAACATAGGAATGTCTCCTCTCGCTACTAATGTAGCCACCTGAAACAACTTGATAAAACCACTAGAAGGATTATTTGCCTAAAAGTAATCTCTAAGGTGCTCATAAACCATCCCTAACAAGCCTCCAAGGAAAGGTGAGGGGCGGGGCACAATGCTTATGCAAATAGTGACCTATCAAGACATAAAGGCTACTTAGGCTTAATCTAAGACATCTAGTGGTAGTCTCTCTAGTGCTACAGGATGTAGTGAGCATAGGGAAGAGATAGTCTCATTAATAGTCTAATCAGTGGGACTCATCATAGACAAAGGGTGTAGCGCTCATGTTGTTCTACTAAACTCTCCTGTTTGACCCAATGTCCTACACTATCATAATGAAGTGGACTCTATGGTATCTTGTGACAATGCTTGTCTCCTAAATTGTGTAGCCCTAACATACTCTTCCTAAAGGGCGGCCCAATCCTCCACTTGGAATTGATGAAATCTAGCAGTCACCTCTCTATGCCCCACACGTCTCCCTCTAGCATAACAAAGACACCATCGGGGGAGTAAGAAGAACAAGAATCATGCTAACTCGTCCAAGGGATCACATGCCAAGCAATCAAGAGGTAGGCAAAAAGCCTATCTAGCCTCATCATGGAGTGTGTGGAGTAGCCTATGGAATAAACGTGGATATGGAAAACTAGTCTCAAATAACCCCAAAATGCAACTCGCCTAAGAAGCTAACCATTCCCACAACTCGATTGGTATCCCTAGAACGATCAACAAAGGGATAGAAGAAGCGTGCATAATCTTGATTGTCACTACTGTTGATGTGGTTCTTCATCTCACATGGGAATCCCAAGTGGTCCAATGATAGTCCTTGTGCATCCTTCTCACCTGGGTCTTTATCCCTTGCGAGGTAAAGCATTGATGATACACCGGGCATGGTGTATCCCAAGCCGTTCTAGGTGACACCACATGGGAAGGTGTAGCTATGGTTAGCGCAAGAATAATGATAGTAACACATGATGATCCTTTCCATATCTCTCCATATCTACAAAACCACAACCCCTCATGTAAGAAAACAATCTCTCCAAACCCTAAAAACTATAAATTTACATAACTTTCAATTTCCATCTCCAAAATTCTCAAACTAAATTCCCATGGAACTTAACTATGAAACAAAGAGATTAGAAATGAAAATTCCTGACCCATCACTCTCACTGTGTAATGATCACTCTAAACCCTAAAAAAGATAAAAGTCCTCATAAATTTCTACTCAATTCTCCGTAGTCTTCAATTTAGGTACCAATAGAACCAAAATTGAGAAACAAAGAGAATCAACTATTCACTCAAATGCTATATGCTAGAGAGCCCTAAAAATTTATAGATATGTCTTCTCACATCTCTTCCACTCCTCTCCCATCTCCACACTCTCCCGCATGCAATTGATCCAGACTAGATGTCCATAGTATTCTTTGATAATTGCTAATTTTAACATATGTTACATTCTCTCCTAATTGATACATCCATTCTTCATACTATATTCTTCGGAGTAATTTTTTGCTCTTGCTTTGGCAAGTGCACAACCACTTGAATCCTAGTTCAGCCTTGAGTAGAGCATTCTTACTTGCATTAATTACTTTCCCTACACCAATGAGGTTCCACCAAGGCTTGGTCCATCCATATGTCACATTCACCAATCCATTTTGTATATATATATAATTGACTTGTGAATGTGATACTACCTTAAATGTAATAAAGATCCATATGACTCGCTGTTCTTTTGGAAGATAGACGAGAACTATCCATAGTGTAATCAAAGATATAATATTTGCTATGGTATGAGAAAATGGATATTTTACTTGGAGTGAACATTTATATACTTATAAACAACATGAATTTGAAGAAACTTGTATTTGATCAATTGATGATAGCAAACATTATCGTTACAAATCTTACATGTGATGCAATTTTGGAGGGGTGATTACCTATCTCTTGGGTGAGAAAAAGCAAAGCAACAAACAACCAAAATTTTCAAGTGTAAAGGTATGCAATGAGATGATCTCTTTGTTCCTTTAACTTTAGAGAGATATGGAGTTTAACTATCATGTGTTTATCAAAGATTCCATACTACAAGGACACCATTCTTACTTTCTATCATATAATTTACTTTAGACTATATATATATATATATATATAATTGATGCTTTTGCTATAGGTTACATTTGATGCTTGCTACCTTAGTGCATTCACACTAGTCTTGCATTGTGATTCATGGACATATTACTTATCAATCATTTGCACTTCATGAGTTTTGGATAACCTATTCCCATAATGGCTTTTGTTCTTGTATACCAATATATATCATGCTAGCACATTGAGACCACAATGGCGGGGTTTGTGCTCAGCTGTCTCTCTATTTATTTGGAAACCGATTAATTGTTTCTTCATTAAACCATTCAGATCATGCTACAATAGATGATTAAGATAGGTAAGCTCATGCATACTGCTTATTTTATCATGGAATGGATACATTTCTCCTTGCATGTCTTCATTGTTTTGAATACGACTTTTGCCCCAAGAATGCTTTTGCTCCTCCCTTCTTTGCATGCCTCCATGGTTTTATTCCCGTCATTCCTTTCTTCACATTGACACCCCTGATGTCTATTATATCTTCACTTCACTTCCTTCATTTTGGTTCCCTTCATACCCTCAAACTTTGTTCAATGTTCAATGTCCACCTTGTCAATCCATGTTTTATCTTCACTTCACTACCTTCATTTTGTCCCCTTCATACATACCCCCTCCCTTCACACCCTCAAGCCTTTTTTCATCTCACCTACTCAATTCCTTGAGCCTTGCTCCAGATCTAGTTATCCTTACCACTTCTATCTATTCTTGTTCATGAGCTTTGGATTTCTCTACTCAAAATGTGAATTGTGAATGACTCTGTTGAGTCTCATCTTTGTTCAGTCTTCCTCATTCTATTTATTTTTTGACAAGTTCCCATGTCAAAATTGGCCTCCATTGGACCGCCATGTATTGCTTCATCCTCGTTTCTTGGACCTTGCTGACTCACCCCGTCCACATCAAACTTACTGTTCATAGTTGTTGTTCTGTCATTATTGTTTCATCCTTGTTTCTTGAACCTTGTTGACTAACCACAACCACATCAGACTTACTATTGATAGTTTTTGTCTGCCCAAGGTTCACCGCTAACATTGTGTTTTTTACAAGCCCATCTCATTCTGTTTATTGATGTCCTTGTCCTAAGGTCCACATCAACCTCCTCTGGTCGACCACTTTCTGTTCATAGCATTCATTTCATCCTTGTTTCTTGAATCATGTTGACTCACATCCGTCCACATTAGCATTATGTGCAGTCATTATTTTGTCTACACGCCATGTTGACTCACCTCTATCCATGTCAGCCTTACTATGCATAGTCACTATTCCGCCTATATACCCTACTGACTCACCTCCATCCATGTCAGCCTTATTATGCATAGTCATTGTTCTACCTATGCACCATGCTGACTCATCTCTATCCACATCAACCTTACTTTGCATAATCACGGTTCTGCCTAAGTACCATGCTGACTCATTTTTGTCCACGTCAGACTGAAGGTTCTTATTCACTATTCTGCCCATGTCAGGCATTTCTCCGTGACTCACCCCTTGGCACATCAACACAACTCCCATTCCTCCTCATGGGATTTATAGCTCTACCCATCCCTCTTTCACCTACACTGTACTTCTTCCATGCGCCACATATGGGGACCTCCCTACGTGGACATACCATTTTCAGATCAATCTCTACACTGAACCTTACGCATACTTTCCCATTCCCTATGAAAAGAATTGATTGGCTCATGATTAGGACATAGTTACTCATCAATCATTTTTTCTAGAGACCCAGACCCCATTCTGCAACAGTTAAGGGCTTTGAGATTTTTCCATGTTGGGAATGTATTGCATCTTCACCTCTTAAATGACTTTGGAGTGATATATGTCATTTACTCCCTACATAATGGCAAATGCTATGTGGGCCAAACAGCAAGTTTTGCTTTCCATTGCTTCCAACAACACTACCGCTTGGGAAAATCTCTCTCGGTTCTTCATTCTTTTGCTTTTGAATTTACTCCTTTGATGGCAATGATGGCCAAATTTGGGTTCCACAGATTCCGATTGTTCCCTATGGTCAAGGTACTTCCAAGTACTTGATTTAGAGACTTTGCCAATGTTGAGGAGCTCTTTTGGATCTGTCTCCTCAATTGTTGGACTCCTCAAGGGTACAATGTTAGTGGAAGAGCTTCTCACATCCACTTCCAAAGTCATCCAAGAGTAAACACCCTTTTCCTCTCTTCTATCATGCCTTCCGTTTCTTCTGCCTGGGATCGTTCTTCCCTTTCTACACCCATGTGGCCACCTCTCCCATTTCTTGTAGATATGCATACAAAGACTACTTACGTAGAATTTCTCATCTTTTCATGATGCTTGACTCTGATACCCTCTCTGATTCCTTTCTTGCCCGTTTTAGAGTCCAAAACCTGCTATGGATCATTCATATCCTTAAAACAACTCCTTTTGTGGTTTTACTCAGGACTGAGTTTGATATCACTACACTCCTCCAAAATCTTATGCTTTTTCTCTCTCCATACTTCTTGAACCAAAGATCTTCTCCAGACATTCAGCCCACACTTATTATCTTCCCTTTTACCTCTAAGGAGATAGACAAAGCTTGTTTACAATCTTTGCTTCAGGACCCAAAAGTCCACCGGGCTTTACCTCCATTTACTACTCTACCTCCAGGTACTCCATTTACTATCCCCATTGTTGCTTTTAAGTATGGAAAACTTTGGGCCATTTACCTTTTAACTTTGCCTCACTATCACGCAAGTTATCTAATTTTTCTTCTACTCCTTCTCCCTGCAATTGTCTTCATCATCCAGGTTTCATAACCCTTCATATGGACATGTCATTACAGCTTTGCTTCAGATTTTACCTTCCTCCACCATATCCCTTCTCTTCTCTAGAGGAACCAAGTTTTGTCTTTCACCCACCTCTCTCCCTCTACTTTCATTGCTATTCATACTTGCATTTGGAACTTTGCTCTTTCTTATGGAGTGATCCTAGGCACCAAAGGTACTTTTGACCAATGGAAAATCACCCTTCTACATAAAGTTAAACTTTTACTCAATCTCCCTTCCATTTTGGATGATTTCAATTTTATAGATTCATGACAGAAAACTTCACTTCAAGTCCCATTTCACTTCAAGTCCCATTTCATTATTACTTATATGGACAAGTGTCCTAACAATTTTGTATTTGTTTATAGACAATTTTACATTCAGACTTTACTTAACAAGCTTCATTCTCCTTCAGCTACCTATAAACACTCATTGATTCTTCAAACCTAGCTTTTACTTTCTCACCACAATTTCAATACTTCTTAGGGATTTTGCACTTCCAAGGATTTTGAGACAATCCCCTACTTGTGTTGTGCTTGGAAATTCCATAAGTCTCCTTTTGTTCCTAGGTTCATTGTTGTAGGATATCACTTCATTATCTAAACTTTCCCACTGGCTCAGCTCCTTCTTCAAAGCACTGCTACCTTCTGCAAACAACTTCTAGATGAATGAATTCTTACGTGTGGGGTTGTTGGTCGACTCTAGCTGGATCTTGGACAACTCTTCTGGAGTTCAAGTTTTACTTGAGAAGGTGCAAAGATTATGCCAGATAAGATCCTCTACTCCCCCAGCCTCTATTTTGCAAGAGACTCATGCTCCCTTGGAGAAAGTTCATTTTCAGAGTTTTGATTTCACCACCCTTTATACCAAGATCCACCTCCATGATCTCAAAACAAGGTTGTCTAGTCTCATTAGATCTATTTTCCATTACAAGTTCACTTTGAATTGTGAAATGGTGTTGCTTGTCAAGACCTCTACACTTGACTTCAAATATAGATGGCTTAAAAACAAAAACATATCTCTATACCCTAAACCCTAAAAACTCTCCATTGGCAAAACACCTTAAATTAATGGTTGTTGATGCGGAATTGCTTATCTATTGGATGTTATTCCCTTTTGATAACCTCTACATCACTTTCAGGAATCAGGTCTTCCGTCAAGCAATTGGGATTCCTATGGGGACACCTTGTGTTGTCTTCGTGGCTAACCTATACCTCTTCACCTATAAATTAGATTTTATATGTATATTATTGGATGCCAATGATGTTGCCATGTTGCACGACCTGTCGCAAGTTCATAGATATGTCGATGATCTCCTTGTGGTAGGCTCGGGACTTGATCATTTTATGGATTTCATGTATGAGGATGATGCTGCCAAAGGTGGTGGAATATATCCTAAACTTTCCTATGAGTTAGTCCAAACTTATGTTGGCATTGACTGTGATTATCTAGATTGTCGCACTACACAAGACAACTTCAACATCTTTGTCTCTATCTATGATAAGAAAGAGCTACCTCACTTTGCTCACATCAAGACAATCTCTCTCCCTCAAGTTCTTTTTGATATATCCTCCAATTGTAAATTAGGGATTATAAAATCAGAGTGTGTTAAACATAGACAAATATGTAATTCCAAAAAGTCATACCTTTCAGTTGATCTACGACGCTAAATTGTGTATAACTTACCAGGAATTCAATATTGGCTTTCGGATTTGATACTTGTGTTGACACCATTTTGAACATACATAAATATGTCTGGTTATCTACAACCTCAACTTCATTAAATAGTTTAGTTTAGAACAAAATAGTTTGATCATCGTCCTTTACAAAGCCAAATGATATCTTTATTGGCATCTTCAAAATCTTCCACAATTGTAAATACTTTGGGTTGTATGAAACTTATAGATAGCTTTGTCTCCAAAAATTGCACTCTTCACTTGATCCAAAAAAAATCTGCTCTATCTTATGAAAAGAATATAATATCCATGGTTATCATGGGCTTAGTATATATAGAGATTTGAGAACATTTGTTTTTTCTACCAAGCGGTGAACTCATTTTTGAGCCCATCAGTAGTTTTTCCCTTAGAATTGTATACCATCTTGCCTCTTGAAGTTTTTTTTATATATTGAACACCACTATTTTGGATTTTTCAGCCATGTGGATTTTCATTGAATGCTTATGGGCACATGGCCTACCTGGTCCTTCAATTAACACGAGGTTGCATTTTGCCTCCATGGTTTGCCCTATCGCAAGATCCCCTAATTTCCTTTTCAGTACTCTTACTTGCTTCTTTGATCGCCAATGTTTCTCTCATTTGGTTTCACTGGGGTTTCTCCCGCTGTCCTTTCTTGTGTAACATTCAAGTTTTTTGCTCCCCGCTTGTGGTTCGCTTGGCTTTCTCCCGCTGGTCCTTTCTTGTGAAGCATTGCAATTTTTTGGCTCCCCCGCTCATCCCTTCTTGTGCAGCACTAAGTTTCCTTGCGAGGAGGTTTCTTTCATTGATGCTTTTTGTATCTCACTACTTCTGAGCGGCACTTTAAGAGAGCATCCAAATTTGCCTTGGCACTCATGAGTTTTCAAGCAGAATCTCAAAACAAGAGGTACTTGCAATTGTTCAACTACTTCGGCGTTGCGTGATGCACTGATGAAGTCGCAAGTGCTTTTGTGGAGGTTTACTATGGCTCCCTTCTACTTCCCTTAGTTGTTTAGCGTCTCAAGGCTCCAGCGTTCATAGCGCTGGTTGTGATATTATTCATATCCTGTCCTCTTATGCTTCGCTCTCGTCCCCTTTTACACTTCAACCCATTTTTGTAGCCACATCATCTGAGACCCCTTGTTTTGTTCCACTCCTCCATTCCACAACTAATTCCCTCCATAGTACTTTCCCTTGCTTTGCTCTCTGGTTGCTTCTTGCTTCACCTTCTCATGCCTAAAGAGTTCCTATTAGACTCCAGCCCACATTCTTTCTAGTTGTTCATGCACGGCTTACTAGCGGGCTTACCGGCAGGTTCTTCATCATGTTCATGCACTACTTACTGCTGGCCTCTTACATCTTGGTTTCCTATTCCTTGCTATTGTTTGCATAGATACTCTCGATTTAATGTCTTTTACTAGTCTGTTGGCCATCAGTTATTTTCAATTTGTTTCCATGATGCTTTTGCTATAAGTTACATTCAATGTTTGCTACCTTAGTACTTTCACACTAGTCTTGCATTGTTTTATGAGGCTAAAACTTGGGAGTCTCGCACAAGTTTTATCATGGTATTGCTTGATTGGTCTTCCTATTATTCTTGTCATCTAATACAGGTCACCTTTTCTCTTCACAATGTGTTCAGTGTGTCCCCATTGAAGATAAATTCTATGGGCACTGGAGATGTAGACAAACATTACATGCACCCATTGGATATGCCAATATGGTTATCAAAATCAAGTTTTAGCGAGAACAGACTTTCAACAATAGATAAATTTCTTTTGATCTTTCTATTTTCTCTTGGATTGTTTACTTTCTGTGGAGAGAACTACTTTTCAACCTAGAGGTGCTATATTTCACATTGTGTTAAGTACGTCAACAATAAAAACACCATATTGAAGACAAAAATTTCCATATACAACAAAAGTTCAGTTTTTACATGAACGTTGAGAACACAATGGGTACAACAGAAACAAAGCTCAATGCATCTTTCCAGATCTCTTACTTTTCTTGATCCATGGCAATATTAAATTCATTATTATGTACTACAACAAGGAACTATATGCAACAAACATCTTGGTGTGTTATACAGATTATTTTTTATTGTTATTGAGGTAAACGTACTTATTGGGAATAGAATCTGCGGGGTATGCAATTTCATGATCATGTGGAAGCAAAACAAAACATTACATGACTACTTTTGAGAAACCTACGAACAAGGATATCGTGGCCATGATCTTGAGCTGAGCTGTATAATGTGTACTGTTTAGTCCTTTTGCAGAGACTTCTGAAGAAAGACAACATGGTTTCTTCTACAGCTACCTGTAGACAAGACAATTTCGTATGCTAAGGGAACACAGACCGTCAGCTAGTTTACGTTCCCTGGCCTCAAACTTATTGCCGAGCTGAAACTCTACCGAGGACAGGTAGACAAGAATTAAGCTTGATAGAATGTGAATTTCTAAGTGAGGCTGTGGCCATTCCTTAGTGACAAGTTATCTATAGCTACTGAAAGATTCAGTGTGAACAGTGAATAGCTTATTGTGAGGTCAGGTCAGGACTCGTGGGTCAAAAGTTCTATATACGAACAGCAAACACCCACGATGGTGATCACTGCCTCTGCAGAAGCTATATTAAAGTTCAATGTATATGAAGCAAACATTGAATCATGTAGTAACAGGGTTGAAGTATTGAAGTATAGTATAGTTCACATCCAAGTATTGAAGTACTAGTTATAAGGGCCCCAAATTGAAACGTCACTTTTCATGTGTATGTGGACACTTTGTCCATGGCCATTGGAGTAGTTTTAAGTCAGAAGGACAAAAAGAAGAAAGGTTACCCAATCTACTATGCCAGCCAACAACTTTCAGTTTCAAAAAGAAATTACTCCATGACAAAAAGAAAAGCCCTCGAAATGGTCTATGCTTGCATGAAATTTTGCCACTATCTATTGGGCTACTAGTTCTTTTTCTATGTGGACCATTATGCTTTACAACATTTGGTCAAGAAGGCAAATCTGTCGGGGCAAATTACAAGATGGATCGTATTGCTACAAGAATTCACATACACTATACAAGTAAGGAAGGGAGTTTTGCATTTGAATGCGGACTTCTTATCCAGGTTAGAAACTCAAGACCAAGAATGGGAGGTCGACAACCAATTCTCTAACGAGGAATTGTATCATTTGACAGCAATACAAAGTATGAGGTATGCAGCAAAATACCATTATCTGCATATTCTTCAATGTCTTGAGCGACTAGACCCGGAGCCAAGGGTAGTCTTTCCCAAGAAGATGGGACCATACCAATTGAACATAACATATTGTTTAAAATGGGTGAAGACAAAGGACTTTGGAGATGCTTGGAGGCATACGAAGTCGGGAGAGTAATCCAATCTCTGCACTCCAAGGCATCAAGAGGACACTATGCACTAAGAAAATTCCTTCAATAGGGTATTGGTGGCTTATGATGTATAAGGATACCCATGTTTACATTCAAAGTTGTGATGCCTATCAAAGAATAGGGAAATCACCGGTGACTTCCTAGTGGCCTTTGAGACCAATTTTGCCATTGGTCCCATTCAAGAAATGTGCTACTTGGATAGATGATGCGGGACCAATTGCAAAAATTTTCTTTTAGAATATCATCTCCCGATATAGATGTACTCTGGAGTTGGTCAATGATTGGGGAACTCACTTTTTGAACTCCATGATGAAGGCATTAACCAAGTACTTCTAGATTAAATATCAAAAGACAACCCCGTATAATCCAAAAGCCAATAGACTAACAAAGAAGGAAAACGGATTGCTCTATAAAATTCTTAATAAGGTGACTATCAATCATACTTATGATTGGGATACAAAGTTACTTGCCGCATTATGGGCATACCGCACGACAAAAAAAATTACAACCAAACAAACTCCATACTTTTTAACATATGGATTGCAATTTGAATTTTATTGAATTTGAAGTACCAACTTATCAGATTTTGTGTGAAGAATATTTGATGGAGGAAGAAAGTCAAGCACTTTGAATTCACCAACTTATGGGGTTGGAAGAGACAAGAGATGATGCAATGCAAATCACAAAGGAAGTACAAGAGCAGCAGAAAGTCAGGCATGATAAGCGCATTAAGCTTATGTTTGTTTGGGGGGAAATTTGGTATTGTTGTTCGACAATTGTCAAATATTTTTCCAAGCAAGTTGCACTTGTGACAGATGGGACCATATTGTATGACTCACATTTATGATAATAGATCCATTCAACTTGCTGATTTGGAAGGGTAACCATTTGCCACTCGAGTGAACGGGTGGAGAGTTCCAAAATATTGGACAGTGGACCCGGATTTGTATTGGAGTATTATTGACCGCAAGTTCTGGAGTATGAACTGGACAGTCAATAGTATACACACCATCAATGTTCAACAATAATATACACACCATCAATGTGCAACCCATCTACTGAAGTTCAAAATCTACGGTTTCAGCCCGTAGGAATAACTTTGTAAATGCCTCTTATTCGAAAGATCAACTGTACTTGAGAAGATGTATAGAAGTACAAGGTATATGGAACGCAAAAGGACATCGTTTAGTAACAAGACTCTTACAAGAGCTTTATTGACATCAGTTCTCTGGAGTATGAACTGGATTTCCAATAGACTGCACACCAGTTTCACACTTATGAAGTTTCACACTTCATAAGTGTGAAACTTATGACAAGGTAAAACTTTGTTATTTCTGCCAGTAGGAAAACTTTGTCACTGCCTGGTGTTCGAAGACACGACTGTACTAGTACTCGAAGAGCTCTAAAGAGCATGTGAGGCTTGGATGCAGACATCCATGGCCAAACTGTGCACCTCTTTCGGTTAAACTCGAATAGGTTTCCCATAATAAGACCGTGTTGCTTCAACAGTTGACCTGGTTTGTGGCACGGAAGCAGAAGGGGATACATATCTGAAATCAGTAAAATTTGCAGAAGATTTACTTCACACACATCCAACCAAGCCTGTTCACAACTTGTACTACAAGTGTTAGTGGCTCGTACTCGATAGAGATAGAACACTTTGGGTCTTTCAATATGATTGACGGATTGAATGAAAATATTCAATGTATGTGAGGACACCTTGCAAAGACTTTTGGAAATTCTAGCTTGGCATCATAGTGATTCTTGTTCCAATATTGAAACTCGATCCATCCTATGGGAGTCCTGGAGTATTTCGTGGAGACATCGGTTCATCCTGCGTTTCTCTTCATGAGCTGAAAAAGAGACGAGATTTCGGACACTGGTGTTCAGTGACCGAGTTTACCACGTAGACGAAAGGGAGGCAAGTCTCGGGACGAGGGATCTCACACAATACTGAGCTCCTCTGTAATGTCAGATGGTTGTTGGCCTGAAACTGGAGATGCTCAGACGGAGGAACTGTAAAGAGAGGCCAGTCTTGGGACGGGGGATCTCGAGAAAAGCAACCTTTTCTACAATGTCAAAACGTATGTTTGCTTTAAACCAGAGATTCTCAATCAGAGGAACTGAAGGGGAGGTCAGTCTCAGGACGATGGAACCCAAGAACAGCGACCTCTTCTATACTGTGAAGTCGTGCGTTTGCTTGAAACTGGAAGTTCCAGCCCAAGGAGACTGAAGAGTTTGGACTGAATGACACAGGGAAACACTACGAGGAGATAGAATCTAGAAAGATAGTAAGCGCAGAATCTTTTATTCCATCTGAACCAGATATTCTGTGGGTTCTCCTAAATGCATTCATCTGTCCACCAATATTTCTAGTTATAGTAGCCCTCTTCAGCCCCACGCTCCTTCGATCGATATTCATCGTCTAATACATCCACAAGCATTATGAGCATCATTAAAGGAAAAATGCTGATCAGGAGGACCATTTCTAGAAACATCCTTTCAAGAAATAACGATGGATAGATAAACGCATCCAGGAGAACTGACAGAATCCTCACGGAGATCATTCTTGCGGATAAACTTCCTGGAATCGTATCCATATTGCTTCGGGAGATATTTTATAAGATGTAGTCAGAAGTTACTGTAAGTGTTGAAAGAGAGTGGAGAGTTTGCGAGAACGAAAGCGAGACTAAGGTTGCTTGTAAAGTTGCACGAGTCTGAAAAAGATGGACAGAATATCGCATTTCTGAGGGTATACTTAGATCGAATGTCAAAACGAAAGACTTCCAACGATTCGATATCCTTGGGAGCTTCAGCCTAGCTGTTCCGGATAAGTGGATGGTTTCGTAGGTGTATGGCCATGATAGCTACAATTCAAAATTCAAACAGCTGATGCAGCTCAAGAATAAACAGAACTGTTTTGTGGAAGGCATTCGTGAACAAAATGCGCAGCTCTTGAATAGGAAGGCTGAGGATTGTGAATAGCACCTGATGATTAACTCTTCGTGAACGAAGAACCGAGGCATAAGCTTGGAATGCAATCTTTCCGAACGTTTAAGGCACCAAATGAAAGTAGCATAGCTTGTCACTTCCAGATGACCTGGGTTGAAGCTCAAGTAACAGCATCGGAAATAAATGAAACCAAACCATAGTTCAAAGAGTACACTTACTCAAAATCAAACTAGGCTGTGATTCAATTGATCAAAAAGATGAAACTCACAATATATGTCAGCCGCTTACCTTCTTAGCAAACAGACCAATCGCTCTCTATATGCTTTTCAGCCTCAGGCGGATGCAATTTTCCAAATGTACCTGTTGGTGTTGGAACGTCACTTGACCGCCGGAGACGTTGAACTTTTAAATTCAAAAGGAATCACAGGGTCTGTTGGAGTCGGGCCGGACTTGAGCGTAGCTCCATGAGTGAGTCTGTACTTCCAGTTCTCGATCAAACCCAAAACTGCAGGCTCGATTGATGTTAGTTTTGCCAGGCACTGGAGCCCTGACCAGTACCACAACCGGATTCATGGTTGTGTTTCTGGCAGAGCATGGGATGGAGATCTGCATCTGAAATTTGATTCGGGGCCCTCGACAGCTTGGATTGCACTTGGAGACTGGTTAGTGAATTCCTTAGACTTTGTGGCTGCTGCATATCAGCCACTATGCAGGCTCACAGGCCCTCGGAACCAGAAGAAGTTGAGGAACCTCCTAAGGGCATTCTTTTGAATATATTGCATACATTCACCTCAGCTCTCGATACTGTACAATGTCAGTTGACGCGAGAGCTTGGGCTGTGTGGTAATGGGTCTCCAAGTTCTGACGCAGTGGAGAAAAGGGAAGATGCTGAACCTCAAGGTGCAGAAACTCAATGGAAAACTACAGACTAACAATTAAGCTTCTTGTGATGTAGCTTCTCGTTTAGTAAGCAGAACCAAAATATGCGAGCCTCAAACTTTAGTGTCTCAAAGTCACTATGAAAGAAGTAATTGTCGGACTCTAGTATCCTGTTCCGATGAGATATTGAAGGAAAAATCTTGAGGCTCCTAGTCCTACCGCAGTAATGCGAGTCCAGAAGGGGAACCGATTACTGCATGCACTGAAATGCCCAAATTCTGGAACTCTGTATTTCGCTATTCTGACCAGGAATTCTTACCGTGAGATCAATCTGCACTCAGTAGATATGCAGAGTGTCCGGAAGCATCTTCGTTAATCTCCTCCATCTCCATACACCTGCAGGTAACAGTGTCCGAAGCTCAATTTCGTTCTTCACAGAATCTGAGGTCGAAGATGATACGGAGCAATCGGAGTATTTTCAAAAACCAGACGCGGCGGCTATCTTCTCATGTTACGAAGTTGCCCGGGACATGCATGAAAGAGTACCCAGCGCATTTGTAGTCCCCGTGCAATATAGAGAGCAGCTAGAAAGTAATCCACTTGAAGAGGACTCAGGTCTCCCGGTTATCAGACTCCCGGAACTCGGAGACTGTAGCGACGCGTCACGGAGATTTCAAAGAGAGATTTTGGCAGCCTGTCGACAGTATGGAGCTTTCCAGGTATCTGTAACTCAAGAGTCTTTCGAATGTTTTCTCAGAAAATCGAGATTACGATTCCCTGAAGCATTCCGAGCATTAGTATAGCGAAGATTTCCATCACCTAGACTGGAGCTGAACTGACGTCTCTTAATGAGCAGGTAGTAAAGCACGGACTTTCGGACTCCATGCTGGACGAACTACTCTATGCGGCCAAAGAATTCTTCGACCTCCCGACGAAAGAGAAGAATGAGTACAAAATGTCCTTGGGTGGTGATGGAACTGGTTACGGGGCATGGCAGTCACCTTATTCCCGCAACTGGGGAGACCAAATGGTACACGTAGTCCGTGTTAACAAACATATCAATCGCAGCTATTTGCCTAAAAGGCCCTCGAGATATCGGTATGTTTACTTTTCCTTGCTCGTTTGCTGAAAGACAATTGTATGATTTCCAGAATCCATAGTTCGCATCTCTAAATTCCCAACGTGCGAATCTGTGCAGGTTGCCTCCTTGATTGCTCACTGCCAAACGATTGCATTTATTGATGTAGGGAAATGATGTATAAGTACGCATCAAGCATGATGTACTTGAACTTCAAGATGCTGTACTCGCTCTATGATACTCAACGCGAGGATCCAATCGTTGTGGACGAGGCACTGAAAGCAAGATTGGAAGAAACCCTGGCAAAAGCCTATTCCACCTCCGTGGAGAACATACGATTGCTTAGTAGTGGAGTCTGTGGAGAATCATCCATCAAAGGTTCAGTTGCGGTCCGTGTGAATTACCATCCCCCTTGTCCTAAGCCCGAGCTCGTGTTAGGAGTTGATCCATGTAGAGCACGAGCTGCGTTTGAGATCGTCCTGCAGAACGATGTTCCTGGGCTACAGATCCTCAAGGAAGGCCGCTGGACCTGTGTGAAGCCCATACCACATGCTATGGTAGTCTTTGTTGGGAAAGCCCTGGAGGTAAGATAACTTTCTTCGATACTTCAGCAAACGCTTCATATTCTGTTGTCCTATGCTTCTGAAACTGAAAATCACTGTTGTTCCTTGCTCAGAACCTATTCAATGACAAAGTGGCAACATTCAAGACAGTTGAGTACCGGGTTGTGGCGCACAGACAAAGGGCTCGTCTTAGCATAACTTCCGCCGCTGCTGAATTTGACGAGCACGTCGACGATCAACTGGAAGATGAATTGGACTGAAAACAAACCTGGAATCGAAATTGAGCCTTCTGCAATTTGGTTGGAAGGCAGGCCAACAATTGCTCCAGAATATGCGAAGTTGAATCATCTCTCTCGATGTTGGTGGATTATCTAGTCAATCCTATGAAGATCCCTTCATATATCTGTCTGTCACGTGTATCCATGTTGAATCATAATGGAAATTTACGGACATGTGTACTTGGATTGGTCCTTACTCTGACTTCTTCAAACGATTTTGCTTTTCTCTCACTACACTAGATCTTTGTCAACCTAATGAAGAAGTCAACCTAAGACATGTACCCCCTCAGTGGCCAGATATATCATGTTAGTACGTTGATGTTGCTAACATTACTTAGAGGAGCTTCAACATCTTTTCGTTAATAATTAGACCAGCTGATTGATACAAAAGACTCTTGAAAAGATAGGAGGAAAACCTCAGTGCAAAACTGTCATATTTCTGTGGTCGAACTCTGAAACATAGAATTTGGCACTTCTCCATATGCTTCAGGCACAAAAGCTGAGCTCGAATAACATGTAGAGAGAATCCCTAAACAAACAGGGCCCTCGTAGTATAAGCTAAAGGAATATAATAAAATACCATACTCATCAAGTTGTAATTACATTCTTTACAATCCGAGTATCTTACATTCACCCAAGTACCCAACTGCTCTTGCGCCTTCTTCCTCACCATCTGTATGCCTACTGCTTCTTTTTCGGGGCAAACGTGGAAGGGTCAATACCAGCTGCCATGCGCCGAGCTGCGAAAGCTAAGGTGAACCTTTCATCTTCGGTAAGAGGCCTTTCTATTACTTTGATACTGTTGAGATCCTGTAAAGAGGACCATGCATTATCCTTCAGCATAAATGGTCATATTTTCTTACGTTGGAGTCGTTTGCCAATCGAAAGACTTGACTTCCATATTTTCGACTGTCATGAATAAGGACCACTGGCACCATTACTGAGGCTACTTTGTGTACACAGCTGGATGATCATCATTACTTTCTAGAGAAAACATTGAAAGACATTCAATGAAAGTGTTCACTTTGGAAAAATACCTTAATGTTACCACGTTGTGGCACGTCAAACCTAAATGAGGCAACATCCCCAATCTTTATCACATTGTTGATGTTCCCCCATTTATCCACTTCAGTAGGCAAATTGCTGGAATGCCTCCAGTGACCCCCGACTATGAACTTATAATTGTACCTGCAGGCATGGAGATTCAGTGACATTGAGATGAAATGGAAGGGCGGATTAGAGGCTCTAAATGCTTGAATTAGCTGCAGATAGGTTTGTATAGATACATTTGCTACATTTGCTAGAAGTTCCACTCTACTTGGTGGCAGAAACTGCAATTTGATGATATTTGGCAGTCCTCGAGTAGCGCTTTTGACTCCTAAAGTAGTACAGGAAAAGGCTTCCTTCTCTGCAACTTGAAAGCTGAGTACAATCAAGTAAGGACTTACTTCCCCTGTGGAAGACGAAGATCAACCGTGTATTTTGGGCCACTTGCATGCACTGCTTTTATTGGCTCATTCCAGCCCCCTTTAAATTCTCCAACCAGCAGCACTTCTTCACCCTGTGGATAGATAGCAACAACATGACTTTACAAAGTGCGAGAAGCTTTGGTGTCTAGGCGTGAGTTCCACTCTTGTAACTTATGCCATATACAATAGAATTTATTCTGGTATTTTTTGCTGCCAGCTGTGTCATATGAGAATAAAGAAGCGGATCTAACGAAAACATTACCTCCCTACACCCATGATTCCAAACGAATTGGACGGCGTGAGTTGGAGGTCCTTTGTGTTCACCTTCCTCTACCATGGCAATGAGATCCCACGTGGCCCACACCAGAGCTGGCCTGCAGGGTACGCAACATTTCAAGAGTCGATCTTATATTTGTATCCACTTTTCTCCCCGCGAGGTCGAACTCTTAAACAGAGTTAATCCTGACAATAGCGGGGCTACACAGACAGAAATGGAACAAGTGCTATATGCAGGAAATAGAAACTAAGTATAACCGATGTCATCATGATCTTTGATTACAGCCTACTGCAATAGGAAACTATATCTTTCTAGACAGTTGGAAAAGGATACTTACATGTCTGGACCACACGGGTGAAGCCTCTTGATATAATCAACTGCCTCTTGTAAGGCGACATCTTGAATCCAATGCAGGTAAGCAATGACGCAAGCTGGTGAGCGGTCCAATCCTGTGGTACACGTTACGTAGACTCGATGATTCTGGCGTAGTAGTCGATATAATATGCCCACTGCATATGGTAGTTTCCGCCTTAGGTCGACGGAATCAACATCCCTGGACGTAACAAGGCCGTTCAGTCGCAGAGCAAATAAAATTCTAATTTCTGATCTATAGCAAGTAAAAATACCCCGTCTCAAAAGAAATGCACTATATATCTCTTAAACCTTATTGGGCAGCTGACCATCACAACACCATCCTCTTTGGCAGCCCTTTCGTTAGCCTCTCCGTCAATACCCCAGTTGTCTTGCTCGCTCTTTCGCTGCAAGTTCAGAACGGCGGTGATACCCTGCATCCACGTTCTGATCATCAGCATTGACGAAGTACATCCAAAGGCTGCTAGAGATAATACAGAGAGAACACCATGGAGATCGACGAATCATCATGGCTGGCTGCTTCTACGTGACAAAAGCCAGGCAAACAGAATAATGACCTCGGGAGTTTCTGAATGCGGCAAATGCTGATTCAGACAGGTCAAAATGCTTCATGATCCTTACCAATTTCTCCATAAGGAGCCGACGGTCATCGTCTGTATGTATGCAAGAGCCAACAACTATTTGCTCCGTAATCTGCACACAAACATATTCGGTTAATATCGTGTCAAAAATGCTACTGCCTATTAAGTTTTTCCTACTAACACTACTGAACACCAGCTAAGAGTTGCGAGAATGTGCGAAGAACTGAAAACCACATTAACTCCGGGTGCTGTCTCCTTACTAATCCACTGCAAAGAGTTTGGAAATCAAGCCATACTAGGCATCCGCGTCACAACTTCTGAGTATCAAAAGTACCCACCTTTGTATATGTCATTCCTAGTGCTGGATTGTAAGTCAAGTCACCTTCCGACCTCTCTAGAGCATTCAGATATTCTTCCTCGTTGTAGCTACCATGAGTCCACTCGATTTCCCCATCAGAACCATCTTCGTCACTAAAAGATCCAATAACTTCGTACGTCTCTTCATCGTATCCTGAATCTCTCGACATGCGTCCAAAGTAAGTGTAAGTCTCTCCTTTCGGATCGTCGTATGTTCTTGCCAGCCGATGCAGTTCTTTCGCCAGAACGTATCTGGAAGAGAAAGTAGCAAAACCAACATATCCTCCGTGTGGTTTAACTGACGGCTGATAAGGCTCGGTAAAATTGCTGTTGTTCCACGTAGTAAGTGCTACTCGACCCACATTGAAGGGCGATTCACTAGTAGTGAATGTCGCGCGACAAACTGGTGGTGATCTTTCAAAGACGAGGCTAACAGATCCGACCCTTGACTTGATTGCGTGCCTGTTCAATATAAATGTCGTGAGCATTGATCTATTCCAACTATGTTCAACGAGTCTGTCATACCAGCAGAGCATGTGAACTGAGAACCTAGTTTTCTTATGCAACTCCGAATCATGTTGTGGGCATATCAGCTACTACATAGAATTTCAGACAGGGTAATCTACGGACACCTTGATCAAAGCTTAGATATCTCTGGGTTCTCTTGGTGCTAAGATGTATGGAGTCATATCTCCATACTGTACAATAAGAGCCGGTAATGACAATGTAAACTACAACTCGAAGGCTGTCATGCTCCTACTAAGTCAAATTTACAGGAAAATGGAACCATTGAAGCATGCCTATTGAGGTTATCAGCAGTTCTGAGAAGAACGAAATCTGGGAGGCTGCTTACATTGTTCGCCCAAAGTCATTCACATCCCATAATTCTGCACCAAACACAGCACTCGTTTTCTTCAGCACATCGCCTACCATGATGATGCGCGATTTATCTGCATTTCCCTGGAACAAACAAGATTTAGGTTCAGAAACACACTCTTCTGTATGTAGTGAAAGCCAATCTTTCTTTCTCTAAGTTGTACTCCAATGACGCAAACAAGTTCGCGGAACTTATTTCGGCTAATTTAAGCTGACAACACTTTGATGTGTATGATCACAAAACCTGTTCTTCCTGAAGACACAGTTAGATTTCTTTAGAAAATGACCATACATTTTTTGCAAGCGCCTCCACGTAAACTTTCCCACTCAACGTCTGAGCGAAACGAATTCCGATAGGTTTGTCCAAAGTGACCATATACTGATCAAGATTAATCCTGGGGAACTTCGTCGCCACCTTCGTATCACCCGATTTTGCACGTACGACAAAATTTCCTGCTCTCACACGTCCAGAAGATACAGGTAAAGACACCGAGACAAAGGCCTTTTTCCACAACAACCCCTCGATCGAATTTCTTCTCGAGCTGCATAAGGTTTTGAACCTTCCCTCTGCAACAAACCGAGAGACCGGCATCCATAGAAACACTGAAGCTGTTACTTCCTGTTGTGAACTGAACACACCCCCCTGGCTTCCGTCTGACTTTAGGCACGAAGTGCAAGTGCTGAACCCAGCCGTGGCGACCACGGCAGTCACCATCTCTGCAAGACAGGTTATTCACCTCACCACATCAGGTCACTTTATCTATCTCCCTAGGGTCTGTCACACTCTCATCATTCAGCTGAAACTCCGTCTTAGAAACTTTCACCATTCTCAAATTCAGTCGACAAGTACCATGTGTGAAAATATTCAAGTGCAAAATCTCCACAACAGATTCTATAGCAGAGAAATTCCGAATGTTAATTCGTGGCAGAAATTTGTACCGAGAGTAAGTTAGACTGCTAAATCACAACGCTTATGGAGCTCCCGTATGGCCCTTACGGACCATCCCTCGTTCCTTCCTTCCCCCCGAGCATTTGCGTTTCCACGCCCTGAATTTATTCTTTTTCTTCTTCGTCGCTAGAGTACATTTGGCAGCTTTCCAGCATGGCTTCCACATCGGACGCACTGGACCAAGGAAAAGAATGAGAGTGGGTGGAGATCTTTTTGAGGTTCTTGGTTTATAGATAGTAGACATGACCCAATCATCGACGTGGGTAACGCGGTAATACAGTCGAAGTCTACTACGATCGCTCGCGGCATCAGACCGAGCAGTTCCCATTACCATTTCTCATTTCACCTTGTCATCCTGTCCTGTAGTACCGAGAGTCAATTCTCGCTCAAAAAGTGCTCCATATGATTCAACGCTGGACCCCATTGTAGCGTTGAATCATATGCTTGATTTCAAACCATACCACGGACAGACTTGTTCGGACTCAAGACAGGCTACACCAGTCAGACGTCTCACGTTATGCCGGTAAACTTAGATGTTCTTGTAGATGTTCCGTCTTTGGCTTAAGAGTGGATCAATCTATCCAGAGATATACTTAACTAAACCCCATGTTTGGTACTTTGAGTTGGCCGACCGGAGTTGGTAAAAAGACTCAAAAGACTCCCGTGAAGCCTGACAGTCCGACATGTCAATGGACCTCACATACAGTTTGAAACATAAGAACATTGGTTGCCAGCAGCAATTCTCCACATGCCAACTATGACTCACGTATGCCACGTGGGAAAACGCGGCACTTGGGTCGGTTAGGCCTTTTTGCCAACTTGAGCGTCGGTTAAATCGAAACGCAGAATCTAGTATCTGTTATGTCTTTCTATGCCACCTATCGAAAGTGTGTTTGGATACAATAAAAACAAAACATTGCTCGTGTACTTTGCCTCACCCGTATGAGAGATCTGAAAAGATCTTCTCGAGAGGTAACACACGAGGTAAGAATTCCGAAGTCCTCTCCAAATACAGTACCGGAGAAGTACGCTAATAGTGCCAAGTTACTGTCCGAGTAAGTATTAAACTAGAAGAATGTCGACAGGGTCAAAACACGACGTACTTTTACTACTTCAATTTGCTGCATCTCAAATGGAGTGCAGATATTTTCGTTATTGAGTTCAATTCAGATACAGCTGTTTGAGAACTCCTCCATTCACAGCAGAAATGTGATGCCAAAGGCAATGCGAGATCATTCTCTACTAACCCCGCTGTAATAATGAGAGTATGCTCTAGGACCAGCCATCACGTAACAACTTCTATCAAAGTGCAGCACAAGCCTACCCATAGACCCGGCCTCAACAAGCTTATAGTTGTTTTATCTTGATAACCTACTGTTGCAGAAGCAAGCACTCTTGCATACGACTTAGGTCTCTTGGTCTGTCCTACGTTTATTTACTCACCGGTTTAGAAAGATGGTAGTCGTTGTGTAACATCTGTACTTATGGGCAAGTAATCAGAAAGTAATATTAGGTTTTCTCCTTGCCATCCTTGTTTTCCTTGGGTGTCGCTTCTTACGGGCAAGTATGGAGAAAGCTATAAAGCTGTAAGTTCGTATCTTCCATAGTAGTCTTGCCGTTAAAACTACGCTTGCGGCCCTGGCAGCGTAATCACCGCAGCGCTTGAATTCTTGAAAGAACAACTTGAAACACAGTGGACCAATACACATTTAGCTGCAGTACGCATCATGTCGGTAAAAGATTGGATGAGAGCAACGAATAGAAGAGGTTAAACACCATGGGATTCATAAGGTATACGTTCTCTACAGGAGATTGAAATTTACGATCCAAAGTTTTGGAACAGATTCCAGAACGTGAGCAAATGTCTGCATCCGTATTCTACATCGTTATCTATAAGCTGAACAGCTGAAGTGTCAGGACATGCATGGTTTCCTCGTCCCTACCCCGACAATATATCTACTTTCGTCAGGCTTAATCAGGGCTGCTGAGTTAAATAATCATCCGAACTACGGCCCGACCAAACGAAAGCGTTTGCTAACTGGGGACTTCCAGGCGATGCAAACGCTTTGTGCCAAGGCCAGACTATGAAAGCCAACATATGTAAGGTGACATCGTTATCCTACATCCAGATACATAAGCTGACTATCGGAAATGCCAGGTTATAAACAACTTTCCTCGCTCCTAATCAGATTAGATACTTGTTATTGTCAGGCTTAATCAGGCCAACTGAGTTAAATGATCATCTCAACTCAACCCTAACTAAACCCGCAGAGTGTGATAACTGGGGACATAACTTCCAGGCTGAGAAACCGCTTTGAGCCAAGGCCAGCCTATAGAAGCCAATATATGTAAAGTCATATAGTCGACATTTTGAGCTTCGACTGTGCATCAAACACTCTAACCACAGTCAACAGTTGTGCTGCTCAGGCAGGTACCTAGTAAGTTGTAGGATGTGTAAAAACGATAAATCGACGAAGGGCATTATGACTACGTACCCGCAAAGTCTGTATAGAGAAGAACCCTGGAGACATGTTAATATATTGCAAACAAGAATGTACAAAGCCCGTGCTGGGGAGACCATATAGAGAACACCAAGTTGTTTCGCCCATTGTTGCAGACTTTGGCAGAAAGACTAAATTACTAAATAATCTTCTGAACCCTCAAAACGACCCTCCATCCGACGGTCGCCAACTTATCTTACCCAGAAGCTTAAATATCATATTCCCAATGGGACTGCCGGAAAGACGGACTACTTCCAGTATACATAAATCGCTTTACCCATGAAGGCGGATACGAGTATCCAAGAATCCAAGGCCCACTTCTTACTCTAGCTCCCAAGAAGAAGTTCGAAGAAGCTTACTAGACCCGAACTCCGCGATTGGTTTGCTAATACATAGAATGCTACCTGTGCTTAATAGGTACTACCTTTAAAGGATCAGTTTATGATCACTTACTATACTACAACACAATTAAATGCAAATAACTTGTTCTCATTGATGCACAGTAGCTGATGACGAGTGGAGACAAGAACAAGTCATTTTCACAAAGTTGAAAACACTCAATATGTTCATCGAGGTAAAGACTTAAAGATCAATATATACTATGAAAGACACCTAGTCTGACTAAGAATGGTTTTATTGGACGACTCACGAACTAAAGCAAGGAGGGGGACAGCTACACCCACGACCTACATTGCAATTACTTCTAGAATACAGAAAAACCACAAAAATCCTATTCCAGCACACCATGGATCCCATTTGGATCACCATGCTTGGCTACACAAATACTCTACAGCTTCACTGAGAGGAAGAACAGGAGCCATGTAAAAATCAAGATAACCCAATACGAAGTCAACGGTGGATACATCACCATCAACCTTCCCGTCAATCAGAGTGATCAAGTTTCTACTCCATTTAGTTCCATCACCAGCAACTACTTCTGCCATTGGTACTCCCTGGCTAGGGCACACGGGATCAAGTGACCGGACAAGACTTCAGGTGAAGATCGCAGGTTCCAGTGGTAAAAGTTAGACACGGTTACACATCCAATAAAGTGGGGTATAAACATGGCTCCTGAGATTCTCACCTTTTCATCTCAATTGTCCAAACACTATAATGATACAAGCTTACCGTTGCCCAATGCTCAACCCGAAGAATTTCCCTGATAAGCACATAAGAAACCTCACTATAGAGCCATCTCAGCTTGGAGGGCCGCAAGCTCATCATCCTCAGTATTTGCATGCTGTCGCTGGGCAGGTGTAGTCTGAGGACGAGTTTGAGTGGGAACAGCAGGTAGCGGTGTGGATGGTGTGATAGCAGGTTGCAAAAGTTGTCCTTCAAGTTCAGCCCCTTCTAGCTCCTCAAGCTCCGCCTCCAGCTCATCCTATATCGACAAGGTCCAGGTTAATTGCCAACCCAAACAAACCATTTTCTAGGACGACCACTCCTATTCCTCTTACTTCCAAGAAAGAAATGGCTCAGTATTAGAGCCAAAAGAATCAGAAGGATGCAGGATTAACTCTAAGCACGCCTGCTTCCCTGCCTGAGAAGCAGCTTAATGAAGCGAACAAAGGATTGGGAATCCCATATTGCAATATAAATATTTTCGCGACAGTAATTTCATGCGAATGGCATAAGAAAAAAGAAATTGAAACAAAGCGCTCATTACATCATCAAAGTCAGCTGCAGCTCCAATTGGAGTCGACAATGCTTCCTGGATCTGTTTCATATTTTCCGTCTGCTCGTTGATCTCGTCCATTGTCTTGTCGACATCATCAATATTCCTGCGACACGAAACAAGTGATACAATGCCTAAGTCGAACCCATATGCGCACTTCAACCGGAGTTCCTACTTACGGGCAGGATGAGATGAACAGAAAATAAATAACCAACACGACAAGGAAGAAAGGACATCTGAACGAGGGATTTATCTGTATGTCACTTCGCCCAAATTTTCCTTGGGAAATAAAGGACGCGCTAAGGGTAACGCAGATAACATATGTTTGCACATCTTATCAAGATTGAAGCGCAAGTTAAACTTACGTAGCCTTTTGCATATTCTTCATAGCGGACGCACCACTCCTTAGGGCATCCACTGTCTCAGTAGTAGCCTTGGCACCTTCTAGCATGATCATCTGCAACAGATGTTACAAATCACGCAAATAAGTGTATGAATTGTAGCATTTACCACATGAGAAGAAGAAGCACCTAAAATCAGGAGGAACGCATGCGTTGTGGCATCTTGATACGCTACTTCGATATGGTATGCAGCCCATCAGGACTTTACCTTGCGAAGTGACTGCTAGGAAGTGAATAGTTTTCTAAGGGAAACCAACCTGATCGTGAATTCTCAACTGGAAGTTACCAAGCTGTTCCACCTGCACCTCGTATAGCTTTTTCTTCTTCAGACACTGTATTGCCGCTGCAAATCCATCATCAATGCCCCACAGTTACTTACAAATTACGAGTAGAGAGGCCGCAAAACCATGGCTCCGTGTCCTCTTAAAGTCTGGCCATAGAAGGAGGAAGTTGGTTCAATCTTACGTACTACATCAGCATGAATATCAGCATGAAGACGCTCCAGATGTGCAACTCCTTTTCTAAATGGAATATCTGGCCCGCTATACTAGCTAGTGCCTCTACCCGTGATCATTCATTAGAACATGATAAAAGATCATGGAAGAGTAGAAACTATGCAAGGCATATTACGGCCAAGTTCAGCCTGGCAGTAGTTCACCCCTTACGGATAAAGACGTGAATCAAAGTTCCTACAATAGAAAAATGACTTGATACTTGCACCTGTGTCCGGCAAACTTACCCCTCTTATTCTTGGCCCGAGTAAAATCCCTAGCTTTTTCTATCTCTATAGCTATTTTCTTCTGCAAGACCTTCTCTTTCTTCTCCAGCATCTCCAAGGTCTGCACATTAAGCAGGAACCAAACCACACTGAGAAAAATCCTATGAGCCTGATTGTAAATGTTACTGCTCTTGAAATTGTGAAACAAAAGAACCCTGCATCCATCCTCCTAAATCCCACGCTTATCTTCTCAAATTCTTCGGTATCTGTGTAAACACCTGCAACCCTTGAATCCATTTCTGCTCTCCTTCACTGGCTGCATGATCATTCCAACCCAAAGAGTAGACTCCACAGGGAGAATTTGCTGTGCGATTCCTTCTTGTTTGCAAATTGCCCCTCATGCTCAAGGATCTATGTCCCAATTCCCTAACAGAAGACGAATGTCCATCTGACTAGAGTGGAATTCAAAACTGCTGACGACTCCATGCACAAATGGTGCTCGATGGTCCGGACCAAAGCTAGATCCTGATAGCGCAAGTCCTTGTGTAATCACTACATCTCTTGAGGGACAAAATTATACAGTAGCGCTCCACAAACTTGTCAAATCATATAGCCCGTTTCACGCCCATCTAACTCAAATCCTTCCCGTGCCGACTTCCATGATACTTAACACATGCCACTCCATATGTTTATGACAGAAGTGTCTACTAATCTGATAACAGAATTTCCATTTAAACCCACTGCATACAGTTCCCCCACTTCAATCACACCTTCAGCCTTCTCACACTACCCATTGAGCACGTGCTAACCGACCGTCCGAACCAGACGGACAGTGATGACAGAAACACAGGGTAATGAACGATCCCCGAAAAAATCACACACACGTTTTCCCACCAAACAGACTACCAAGCCCGAATCGAGGACAACACCAACAACGAAGCGTAAGACCATCACCTCATTTAGTTTGTCGAGCGTGCTGAGAGTCGAAGGTTCCTCCTTCGGTTTCCCGAAAATTCGAGCAAACATTTTGACCCCTACTCTCTCACTTCCTTTCCTCTATTTCAATCCTCACTCTTCCCGCAACGAAGTGCAACAATTTCGTCAACCTGACGCTCTTTCAATCCTCCCACTCCTCTCTCTTCCCCCCACCACCGGAACCTCGTCTGTCACAGACTGTACAGTAACGAACGCAATTCCACTCACACGAGATGGGAGATAGATGAATCGGAAGAGCAGAATAGATCGGGAGAAGAACAGCAACAAGCAGAAAGCAGAAGCAAACGAGGGCAGAAAGAAAGAAGAGGTGACACGGAAGTAAAGGAACCAAGGCAGAGAGGGAACAGAATAGTCAGAAGAACCCGTAAACTTCAACAAGTCCCCACTCCATTCCCCCCCCCCCCCACTCTCCTCCTTTCTCCGCGCTTTCCTTCCCCCATTTTTAGTTAGTCTACTCTAACTCAATCTATCTATACCGACCTGGGGGTTAAGTTGCCTAGCCCAGCACCTTGGTTCGTACTGCACTCAGCAGAAAGGAACAGGGAAACATTGTATGACTTGCATTGGAAGCAAACCCTAATGGGAGAGCTAAGAGCCGGCTCCGTACAACTTTAACCGGTAGCTCCTGCCTGACAGCCTGTGTTTTACTTCCGGGATGATAATTTTGAAGGCTCTTGTATCGTATGGGTACGACGACTCCCCCTTGTCGCATTGCGTGAGAAGTCAATAACATAATCCAGATGAGAGGCACCTTACTTTAGCTCCTGCAACATCCAATTTCATGTATTTGTTCTTATACCACTTCACTATGGGTCGTTCAAATCTTAATAGCTTTTCCTATGCGGTGTGAGATACACATCCATCGCATTTAACAAGACAAGCAGTAACGGAAGCCATAGTGGTTTAGGATTCATATGTAAGAAAATCTGGTTTGCAACTTGACGTAAAGTCTTTGGGATTTATTAAGAAAAATTCTTCTTGACTGAAGTTTGAGGTTTTAAGTACAACATCAACTTACAGCAGGTTGAAATAGTTTATTATGTTCACCACAACATCATTTTTTTCTACGCAAATATTATCAGTTGTAGTCAAGAGTACTGGATTAAATCATATCCAATATTGCAAAGCCACACGAAAGTAATTATATTTCTGGACTCTTTATATTGTCAGGTGCTATTACTAAAAGTACAAGTAGAGTAAACTTCCGTCTGCCATCTGGGGAGATCATACAAACAAGTTCTTCATAGAAACTCCATATGATCCAAAGTTCCATCGATATAGGGACATTGTTTGGACAGATCATCTCTCTCTCCCATTCTCTCTCTGCCCACATTTAGTGCCACTCCGCGTCCAGATTTGACTCTTATAAGCAAGAGGGAAAAAAGGCGACCGCGTAGGAAAAATGAAGGATGGGAAGACCCCATCAAGCCGTACAAGGGAGAGACAAAAAAGGTAACATGGGGCTAAGCCCCAATCCCCAAGAGGGAAGAGAACAAGTTTTACAACCGGTTTACTTGGCTCCGCAGCCTTTGTACTCGGACAGGTGTACTAAATTTAAATTACATGCTATTTTAAGTCCAGTGATCATGGAGAAGGCTTTCCGATGAAACTCAAAATGATTAATGTAGTTGTAGTTTTCTGACCTTAATATTCGAGGTTTGGATCTTTCAAAGCTGTTTCAGAATATGAATATATGAAATTTAGAGCCAGTTGCATGTATAATCAAATGCAAGAGGAGGAGGTTCAGATTTAATATTAGAGATTATTTTGGATATTTTAGACGTGTTTTAGTTGTTAACAGATTTGTAAAAACATACTTTATTTCTGTAGGGATAAAATTTTGCAATGGCCCATTCTGTTCCCAGAACATTGACCGAATTTTACAGAAAATAATGGAATTTACTATACAAGAAAAAAAAAGTATTATTAACCATACAAAATTCGAACTGATTTCTACACGCTTATTTTCTTGATCATAACAGTGAGCCCACACACTCCTCGTAGATACACAATATGATACGCTTTGCAATCCAAGAAGTAAAGAGTCAAAAAGTAGATGTTGGAGGGAGTTTCCTTTTGGTAGAGGTATTAAATTGATGGGTTCTTTTTTATGATCTGAAAATTTTTAATTGTATCACAATACAATCATGGGAGTTTTTATGAATTAAAATAATTAATATAAACCCTAGTAGTATTTAAATATTTATCTAAGTTTTCTAGTCAATTTTTTATTTTTGTGTACTATTCATTTAATTAGCATAATTTCCTCTTTGTAGAAAAGGAAAATTTTAACAGAAATTAGTTTATAACTAAATCCTTTTTAACTAGGTTTTTATTTTATGATTTAAACTATGATTAATATAAAAATATTTATCTATTTTTATACATAATCTTATATTTAATCTGTAATATAAACAGTTATTAACTTTTAGATCATGTATAGCCAAAAGACAAGATCATATAATTATCAATATTGAACACTAGAAATGGCTTTTTATCTATTTAATTTCTTACACATCACATTGCTTTTCTGAACTTTGATTAAAACTGAGTATTACATATTATTAGTTTATTTATATGATTTATATATGTAAAAATACTAGATTCTATATACATATAAATTTTTAGTGTAATTAACTAGGAGCCCTTGTTATAATAGGAATATAGATGATTTTATATTATTTATTGAAAATGGTATATTATAATTATTTTATATTTCATCAAATATAGATAATGTGCATGTTAAGAACTAAGTAAAGTTTTATAAAATGTAATGATGTAATAATTAGCATGATTATGTACCTCTACTATAATTCCCACACTGTAATTATTATAATAATCTTTGTAATTAAATTATAGTTCTATAATTACTTCAAGGCTTATTCAAGTAAGAAATATTGTAAACAAGTTTATATGCATCCAAGAATGTTTCTCCAAAGATTTTTCTGGATAATTTATAAATTTTTCTTTTTCCTAGTGGTTAATGGTCAAATGACTATTAGTTATGTTTTATTTTGTATTTTTTCAATACTCATAAATACTAAGCAATACATTCATTGAAAAGGTGGAAGAAATAAATATTAGGATCGATCTAAAACTTTATGCTTGATTACAATGATTCTAACACTTAGAAATTATTGGTTAAATTTATATGAAAATAAATTTAAAAGATGTAAAATATTTAATTAGAACAAGGATTGCTATGTATTCATTTAGACTCTATTTGAAATCATAAGTACAATCTTTTATCACATGGAATTATAAAGATAATTTGGATTTATTAGGAGATTCAACTTAGAGTATAAAGATATTACTATGATTTAATAATATTTAAAACTCTCAAGAAGATATTATATTTATTCTAGTTAGAAATCAAACCAAAATTTTGGTTGTACTTATTTTTAATATAAAAATCTATTTTAATTGGGGTTAGGTAGGATATTATTGTAATCGACATATTGAAAGTTTATGATTATAAACTATATGGATTAAGAATCCAAATATATAGAAAAAGATGTGTGTTATAACATCCTAGATTTTATATTAGTATCTAATAAACTAATTTTGAGTGGGTTTTAATTCATTATAACTAACTAAATGACTAATATTAATAATGATGACTACCTTGGAGGAACTTCGATAAAATATCAATTAGATTATGCAATAGCTAGACCTCCACCAAGGACTTTGCATAGTCCATTTGATTGAATACACATTAGATGTAAATATCAGATTAGCTTGACCTAGTTGAAAAACTTTAAAGATGTGAGAAGGTCAGGATAGATAGCTTTAACTTGAGCTTTAAGTATGTTGTAATTTTAAATTAGGCAAATGTTTATATTCACAAGGAACATTCTTAGAAGTATCTTGAAGAGTGAAGGTAGATGGACCAAAGATTCCTTTGCCTAAGGTAATGCAGGTAAATTAAGTATTTTAATAAGTTACCAAGCTTTCACTATAGTAGTTTTGGAGAGTATATAGAAAAGAGCTTCGGAGAAGGAAGAAATTTGTTCCTAAGAGACGTTAAAATATGGTAAAAGTGAGTAGAATAATGCTTTGTGAATAAAACCTATATTTCTCTCAATAAATTGTGAAATTCTCTATTTGAAGTACCATATTATGTTGGTGATTTTGGGTTAAAATCTAAGTCTAATGGACTTATATATCTATATTAGTGAAGGATTTCTTCATGAGTATTTGTGGAAAATATTTTGCCTAAAGAAGAAGTATACTAAAACTAGACTAAATCCTTTTGAGTGATTAATTAAATGAGAAATTTTGAGTATAAGCAACATAATAGTAAGTAGTGAGAGTTTGCTAATCTTAATACAACTTTAACCAAGTCATTTATTAGGCCAAAGATTTATTTGACCAACTCAAAAAAATAGTTGATGTTTATACTAATGATAAATTAATAATCATAATACTGCTACTAATAATAATAATAATATATTATTTATTATCATAGTCACCTCTAAATTTATTTTTATTTCTTTTCTTTGATGGCGATTCAAACAAGACTATACCTTCTAACACACAATACACATAAAACCCATCACTAGAGATAGACTTTGTATTTCTTTTGTTTATATTTGTTGTATTATTTCAATATCTATTAGGCAAAAGTGTGGATATCTATCAAGTGAAATTCTACATTTGCCAAAAAGAAGTTATGAAGGCAATCATGTTGAGAAATTTTGAAGAAGATAGAATACACTTAATATTGGAGAACAAGGAGCAATTTTTCTACATTGTGACACATCAGTATATATTGGAAATAATTATGTACACCTTGTACAATTGAGAGTGTGTAGATTTTGAGTCTAAGTAGGTAGTTTGCATGATTTTGAGTGTAAGTCCATTTATCTAAAAACTCTATGCTAATATAGAGATGAGCTACTTAAAAAGAACTCATGAAGATATAAGGTTTGTAATGGGAGTTATAGGTAAGAAAATTTTACTGTTTAGGAATATAAAAGGTTATGAGTGTTAGATTTAAATTGAGCTCTTGGACCTTTTGTATACAATCAATCATTTAAATCTTTTTCATCATCTACCTTGAGAGTTATAAATATGTTACTATACAAGATAAATTATCTCATGCTGAAAAATCAATAAAGATCAGAATCTAAAATTATCTTTCCATATTGCAAGCTTATCTTTCACAAAGTATAGTTTTGATTGGGAGAGAATTTAGTGATCATTCATATTGGGATGACATAAGTAATTGAAATTTTGTAACTTATAATATGAAAAGTGAAAATTTTGAGTTTATAATTTGAGAATTCTAGATGAATTTATTATTTCAAATTTAGGTGTGAGAATCTTCTTAACTTGTACTAACAATTAATTGAGGCCAAAAACCCATATTGTTCTTGGTGCACTTCATAACTCCACTAATATTCTATGGTGCATTTTAGTTAGCTTTAGAAAATAGAATTGTATGATCATCATCTTGTATGTTGATGGCATAAAAATTGCTAATAATCAAATTATAATTTCATTATTTGGTTGTAATTTTTTCCCATCTTAATGGCTTTATCTTGGGAAAATGAACGTCAAGTAAAACTTATGCAAAGCTTGTTTCTCAACAAAGAGATTTCTCTTGTGTGTACAATCATATGCTAGAAAAAGGAAAAGATGTTTTGACTTCCATCAAGGATAAAAATTTAAAATGTGATCTCTAACTTACTCCTACCATCTCTCAAAAATGGCTAAAACTCCTCTAAAACAGCTTATATAAAAGACTTCTTCAATGTCAACATAAGAGATCCTTCATTCATACTAACATAGAGGTCTTCTAGATCGAGAGGTTCCTCCAAGATCAAATTGCAATTTTCAAAGTTGAGTTTTTAAGAGAAATTTGTTCATTATAGATTTCTAAGTCTCAAGCCTCAAGACTATAGCAGATAAAAATTAAGCCAAACCAATATGGATAAATTACCAAAATCCTCACTCAACACAATCTATATATTGCAAACATATCTCCTTGCTTACAATTTTTTTCCTCATTTATTAGATCTGATTTTTTCTATTTCTATAATGCCTAGTAGTATATCTTTCAAAGGTATACTACAATTCTCAAGAAAAATGTACTAGAATGTAGAGTAAGCAACAATTATGCCTTATTGCCTCTTTTGTTGTAGCTTACAACCACATAAACTACACCTTGAGCCTCTCTTGCTTGCTAATTTTAACACTACATCTTCAAGCCTCCTAGCTTGTTGGTCTTTGTAGCCTCCTAAAAAGCCCTAATTGCTATTATGCTTTTGAGGCTCTTTATCTTTTTGGTCATTTTAGCCACTATGCCTTTCTAGTCAATCTAGCCTTCTTGACCTCTTTAGCCTATTGCCACTATATCTTCATAGCCCAACTAGCCTTCTATGGCTTTGTAACCTTGCTAGCATGTACTAGCTTATTGGTCTTTTTAGTCTCTTGTATTATTTTGAGGATAGTAGAACCTTCAAGAGAACAACAAGAGAAGAAACACAAAGCTTCACACTCAATACTCTGGTGCTCCAAAGGAGCATCTTGTCTTTATTATATAGCAAAGAGGATTCCTTCAAAGGAAGCTCCACCCTTAGATCAGATACAAGGATTGGTGACAAGTCAACAAGCTCCATCCTTAGATTAGTTGCATGGATTGGTGACATGTCAGTTCTTGTCCTATCTAGTTGGTCAAACAAGTTTGATTAGAGGGAATATTTAGTGAATCTTCTTATAAGGAGCTCAAAATTGCATGGGTGAGGTACCATTGGAAAGCTCACAATGAGACAAGTAGTGGGGGCAGAAGGCAAATATTTTCTCACAAATGGGGAAATGATTCATTTTTTTATGCCTAATTCCTCCTTTTAGGCTTCCAAATTGGCTTTGAAGTTTTCAAGGTGTTTTTTGCTCTTGCCATATTAGTAGAAGTACTCTTTTGGTGACACCTCTATCCGATTTACTCAGTCCATCATATACAATATCCTTCCAAATGTTACCAAGCCAAATTTCACCTATATGTCTAGCTATTGGTATTACATCTCTCTAGCTTATAACCATTATGCTTCATTGTCTTCTTAGCCTCTCTAGCCCATAATTTTTATATATTTGTAGCCTCTTTGATCCATAGTTCCTTGTGGTCTCATAGCCTTTCTAGCCAATAGTGACTATGTCTTTGTAGCCTCTTTAACCCATAGTGATTTTGATTTTGTAGCCTTTTTAGTTGTAACCTCTCTAACCCATAACTAATAACCTCTCTTATCTACATCTATTATTCCTTTGTAATCTATCTAGTCCACACCTATTGTGCCTTTCTTGCCTCGTGAGCTTGTAGCTACTATGCCTTTATAGCTTCTTTAGCTAATATAGGTAGGCTAAAGTCCACTAGCCTACTTAATCTTTAATGGTTGTGCCTTTGTAACCTCTTAAGCCTAAAATTAATTTGTTATTATAGCTTCTCCTTCTCATATTGGTTTTACTTTTTTAGCATCTCTATCCCACAACCATTGTACCTTTGTGTTCTCTATATTCCACAACCTCTCTTGCTTATAGCTATTATACATTTATCAACTCTCTAGCCTATAACTTGTTGGAATTTTTAGCCTCTTTAGCTCATGAGCTAACCTTTAACATATAGCCACTATCCCTGTATAGCATATTTACCTTATAGTCACTATGCATTTATAGCTTGCTCCAAGTCCAAACCCACTATGCTTTTACTCTTTCTAGCCCATAATAGTTTGTTCTCTTTGTAGCACCTATAGCATTTGGAGTCTTTTTAGGCCTATGATAGGTTATTGATCTTTGTAGCCTTTTTATCCCACAACAACCAAGCCTTTGTAGCCTTCTCAACCTAAAACCATAATATAGGTATAGCCTCTTTAGCCCATAATTATCTTGTTAGCTCACAACAACTTACTATCCTTTGTAGCCTCTCTAGCTCACAATCTTCATGCTTCATTGTTCTCTAATCAAGAGTCATAATTCTTCAAAGCCTTCAAAGCCATAAAATTATAGGCCTTATGTAGCCTCTCTATTTTTGGCCATTATTTGTTTGTGTAGCTAGCTCAAAGCTACGATGCTTCAATACCTTTTATGAAAATCCTTTGTAGCCTACAACTTGCTAGCATTTGTAGCCTCTCTATCCCATTGCCACTATGCCTCAAATTGGTGAAGCCTTCTAGGCTATAACTAATTTATATACTTCATAACTTCTTTAGTGGTTGTAGCGCACAACCACTTTGTTTTATAATGTTTCTAGCCCAGAACCACTACACTTCAAAGTCTTCAAAGCCTTGATAACCTCTTTAGTCCACAAATACTATACATCAAAGCATTCCAATCTATAGCTACAATATACTCCTATAACCTCTCTAGTTAACATTATAAAAGACCAAGGGTAGAAATAAGAGTATGGAAGATCACAGTGGAAAATTACGCTGGAACTCTCAAGTGAGGGAAACTTTGAATGCCTAGCTTGACGTTAGGCTTCAGTACTTATAGGCAACTTGGATATATACATCCAAGAAGCTTCCAAGGAAGTTTCTTTCTAGAAATTGCCTTACTTGGAGTGCAAGCTAAGCTAGTTATTTACTTAACATAAAACCTAAGCTAGCCACTTACTTGGCATACAAACTACAATAGTTATCAACTTGGCATATAAGTTATTCAATTCTTGGAAAGTTCTTAGGAGCTTCTCACCAAGAAGCTTCTTGGATGCTTCTAAAACATTCTTAAAGTGTCTTAGCTATATGCTAATTCTACAACATGTTAACTATATTAAGCTTCTAGTAACTCCATATTATTACATATTCCTCCATTACTAGTGTGTGATGTCCTTGTCACTATGGAATCTTTGAATTCTCATATAGCCAATTGTGCAATTGAGAGATGAGAAAGAAACTTACATGTACCATCATGAAGTAGATACCCTTTCCAAAAGATCTTGTATTCAATATATCATTAATGGTCATGTTGAATGTCATGGCATGCAAGTATATGGTCAATTTTGTGTTTTTCTTATTCATTACATGGATTGAGAGGAAGATGAGGTTGGGGGTAAATGTGAAAGACAGATGAGTCAGAAAAAAGAGTTTTAACTTGGAAACATGGAAGTTAGGATAGATTTTCATATGAAGTGTGAAGTGAAGTGTGAAGTGATTTATTAACCATCCATGCACCCATTCAAGATTTTGCTGTTATATTATTGACTAAACTAACCACAAAGTAATATGTGATAGGACAAATGGTTGAATAATATCAAAGGGACCTATCCAAGTGGGAGCAAGTTGACAAAATTAGATATCAAGAGTGAAAAGAAGGTTACTAGAGTTTCATTCAGTAACCTTACTAGAGTTTCCTCTAATAACATGAAATTATAATTTACTAATAACCTTATCATTGACTTGAAAGGTGAGATCACAAAGATGACTATCGACGTGTTACTTTTGCTAATTTTGAGCAAAATAAGATGGGAATTTGCTTGGTATCAAGATGTATATGGCTTGGGCAAGAAGGTGGAAGTATGAGGGACATAAGATGGTGGTAGAGAGTGAAGAAAATATGGAATCTTGCACATATTTTTTAAGGAAGAAGTAAGAGAAGCTTGTACTTGCATGCTTGGAATTACTATATGTAAAATTGGTAGTTGTAAGCCAAGTATGCCAATTAGTATGATGCATATTAATAATGACTCATAATATATCTTCAAAAGTGGAATGTGTATGTTCTGTTTGCACATCAATTTCAAGATGATAGGTTGTAGATAAGGCAAGCTTGTTGCTAAGGAGTTTGAAAAGTGTTTGTCAAAATTTACCAATGAATCAAGGATCATAATCAAAGATGATAATTGGCATCCCATGGTGTTTGAAGACTATATTGAAGTGATTTTGGGCCAAATGTTAGAGCATCCATGATATCTACAAAAGGTGCTAGGTGAATCTTCTTGCTAAGCTTATCAAAAAACACCATAATTGTTGTATGACCTTGATTTATCTTTGGCAAGGATGTGATGAGGTCTATACTTACATGTTCTGATTGGGTAGATGGAATGGGGAGTGGTTGGAGTATTCCATCAATTTTTCGTTGTTGGCTTTGTTGCATTGGCACTCTCACAAGATTGGAAAAACTCTTGAACATCTTGTGCCATGTTCAGAGACCACCATTGATGTTGTAGGTTACTCAAGATCTTGTCCACACATGTAACAAATGATTGGTAAGTCATGCATCTCTTGAACTTGCATCATTTGTAGATCTCTCATAGTTGGAACATAGATTTGGTTTGTGCAAAATAGAAGCTCATCTCTAATTGAAAAGTTGTATTATTCCTTGTCATGTGTTGGAAGATGACTTTGCACAAGATGAAAGAAAGGATCTTATTGTAAAGTAGTCTTGAACTTTGTGTGTACCTTTGAGTATGTTGACATTGTAGTAATTACTACTATCATGGGAGATTCAAAATTAATTTTCAAATCAAGTTGTCATGATATGGCATTAGATATGATATTAAAATTTTTTATTTTAAAATTTTAAAATTTCCAAGTTTGTATGCAAGCTTGATATCAAATAACTATAGTTGTTAGTCACATTGATGATGCTTACTCTCCATGTACTCCAAATGTAAGATATGCAACAAGGGTTATAATTGGTTTACATTATCACTTGTTTCTACAAGAGGTAATGTTTCATATACCATTGCTAATTGCTCTTGATCTCAAGTAGAACAATTCCTTGCTACTTTGTTTAGTTGGCAAGACACAAAGGCAATGAGATGTAATTCAGCCAAAAATTATAAAACAACTCCAATTTCAAAGTTGGAAGCATTAAAATGAACGACACAAGGTAGTTGAGAATCCTATGGTTGGAAGATAGGTTGTGAAGACACCATATACTTAAGTTTCTTGAGTGCTTCTTCTTACTTGGTTTTCTACTTGAAGTTTATTGTCTTTTCCAAGAGAGTAGTCAACAATGTGACCATATGAGCTTAATAGTAGATGAACCATCGGTAGAAGCTTACCAGTCCATTGAATCTCCCAAATTTCCATGATATCCTTAAAGGTAGCCCAATTGGTAATGGCATTGATTTTCTCTTCTTCCATCTTGCTCCCATCGGGTGAAATATTATGGCCTAATAATATAACTTCCTTTTGCCCAAAAAGGCATACTTGGACTTCTTATAATAGAACTTCCTTTACTGTAGTTGTTTCAAGACTTCTCAAATATATTTTTTGCATTTTCACTTTGTCTTATTTTAAATCAAAATTTCATCCAAGAACACTACCACATATCAATCCAATAGCACGTCTAACACCCAAAACATTTGATCCATGAATATTACGTGAGCCTTAGTCAGCCCAAAAAGTAAAAATACTCCAATCAAATGTACACACCTTGTATGAATGGTAGTCTTCTACAATGGAATAGTACCTCTTCTCTATCAATGGAATAGTAGCTTCAAATATCTAACTTTAAGAAGTATATAGCTCTACTTAATTGATCCAACAAGTAATCAATTTGAGATAAAAGATACGCATTTTTCACAAATTTTTTTATTAAGACCATGATAGTAAGTGAATAATTGAAGTCTACCATACTTTGGTACAAATAGTACTAGTGCTTCCCAAGAGGATGTACTATGTCATATAAAATCCTTCTCTAAAAATTTGGTTCAAAGTTGGTGCGTTGTTCAAAGTTCTTCTCACTCTTTTGATGTGAGTTGATAGATTGGTCTACTCATTACACTGCTAACTAGCAGTAGCTCAACCTTGAAGTGAATATTTTGATCAAAAGGTAGTTCATATGGAAGATCATCTAAAACATACTTAGAAAACTCTTAGATTATTTGATCAACAATTGCCTTTTAAGGCTTCTTATCCTCATTAGATTCTCCTTGCATATGTATCTTGATCCACATAATAAAAGTAGGGTTATCTTCCTCTAAAAATTGATCTATAGCCGCTATACTAACAAACTTCCCATCTTGGGACTAATTATTATTATGTATCTTGCTCAAAGGTGCAAAACAAAATAATCAATAATTCTTACCTTGGTGTTATATTTGAATTTATCATTGTGTCTAATCACATTGAACCTTAAGATGTTCAAGCCAAAGAAGACCTAGAAGACCTACATTGGTATAAGGGAGGTACTCCAAATTTTATGCATGTCAAATACTCCTTCCCAATCTTGAATGCAACAAGATGCAAGTAACAAAATGCAACACCATTTCTACCATCCAACATCATTGGTTTGCTACTAAATATTGGTTTGATAGGAATACAAAATTCATTTAATAATTCCATGGACATGTTATTCTCAGATTTCACTCAATCAACCAAACTCTTACAACCACAATTAGATATTTTACCTTACAAGTGTATCAGATTTGCATAGGTCAAGCCTTCAATCTTGTTAGAACAAATCAAGTTCCAAGTAAATGATTTGATATATGTTATTGGAAATTTCTGTTTTTTTATCCTCTTGCTCCAAGAACTCCATTTGGGCAATGGATCAAGGACATTCATTTCCTAATTGGAAATTTAACAATGCAATGTCCAATTTGGTGAGAATAGAAGGAACCACTTTTTTATTGCAATTATTCTCTATCTAAAGTGCAAAGTGGTCTTTATTTGATGGCATTGATCTCCATTGATGATGGTTCCCCCATCCAAGTGTGGTGTATTTGTAGGTTTTGCAAAGGTCTAGGTCAAGATCAAGTTGTGGCAACCAAGGAATCAAAATGCTTAGCCAACTGCATGGCTTCTCCCAAATGTTTGGGCTCATGCATAATTACTTCCAATTTGATATGTAACTTCAAGCCTCTTTCTTACAAACCAATACAAAGCTTGGCCTTCTAGTATCTATAAAATCTACATGATTGTGTTTTGGAATTGAATGATGTAACTACTCACAAATGAATATGTTTCAATTTTGCCAATATATCTTGTGGGGCTTGTGTAGCATTCAATGCTTGGAATCTCCTAATTATTACACTCTTGAATTCTTCTCATGTCAAGATTAGAATAAAAATCTGTTGTTGAGCTTGCTCTATCTAAAAATGCCACCATTTTTTTCCACTCCATCTAATTGGTTTGAAGCCAAGAGAATCCATCTCCATTCTTTTTAAAGATTTATAGTCTCAAACTAACATTCACAACCTAACATAAAATTCTATATTGCATCCAATAGATTTTTTCCTTCAAATACATTCAAATTTGGATATCAAACTTGATCTTCTCCTTCTAAAAATTATAGCTCTCTTTACTTACTCTTGGCGTTGACTGTGATGATATCTCTCTTCTAATAATCAAGTAAGATGTTCAATTGTTGTTACATAGCAATGATAAATTTGGACATTGATGACATAACTACTACTTTACCAAGCTATATACTTACAATTGTCTAAGTTAATACATATATGCAATGCATCCACCACTCTCCATAAGTTACAATCAGAGGAAGTATGACTGCATAGAAAATGATGAAGGATGGGAAGACTCCATCAAGCAGTGTAAGGGAGAGATGAAAAATTACAATTAGAAGGATTGATGGTTCAATGGACAAGGTGATTACATTCACATAAATTCCACCCAAAGTGTGAAATGATGAATTGTGTGAAATGATGATGTGATAGTACATGGATAGGAAAATCCTAATAGTTTGCAAGAAATGATGATGTGATAGTACATGGATAGAAAAATCCTAATAGTTTGCAAGAAATGTTTCTGGTGGTCCATAGATTTTATTCATCCTATTTTTTTCTCTAATACCAAAATAAAAGACTAAGGAAAGAAATAGGAAAATGGAAGATTAGAGTAGAAGATCACACTATAACTCTCAAGTGAGTGATATTCTAAATGCTTAGCTTGAGCTTGGGCTTTGATATTTATAACAAATTGGGTACAAGGCTCCCAAGAAGTTTCCAAGGAAGGTTCATTCTAGAAGTTGCCTTACTTGGAGTGCAAGCTAAGCTAACCATTGACTTGGCATGCAAATTAAGCTAGCTATTTACTTACTGTACAAACTAAGCTAGCCATCAACTTGGTATCCAAGTTACTCAACCTTTAGAAAGTTCTTAAGAACTTCTCACCAAGATGCTTCTAGAACATTCTTAAAGTGTCTTAGCTATATGCTAATTCTAAGTCCTATTAGCTATATTTAGCTTCTACTAACTCCATATTATTACAAATAAACATTGTGCTCAAAGCCTTATGGACTTTTATAGCCTCTCTAGCCAACAACTACTATAACTCACGGCCTTCTAGATATACATAGCCTTAAAAGCATTATGGGCCTTAGTAGCAATAGCCACAAGATCCTTTTAGCCTTTTTAACCTACAACTACTATGCCTTAAGGCCTTTTAACCATTTGGAGCCTTTATAGTTTGTTGCCACTTAACCTCAATACCTAGAATGATTTGAAGGTTTAAATCTTTCTTTCTTTTTGCCTCTTTAGACCATAGCCATCATGCCTCAAAGATTTCTAGGTCTTCTTACCTCAAAGCTTTTTAGACCTTTGTGACATATTTTAGCTCATTAGTTCAAAGCATTATGGACCTTTGTAGTTTCAATTCTTTCTAGCATTATGGCCATTTTATGGCCCAAAAATGGTATCTTAAATTTTGTAATCTCTTAAGTGCATATGCCTCAAACCTTAATGCTTTTATCCACTAGGATTGTTGCTTTAATATTTCTTTGTACTACTATAAAATATCAATAAATCATTATAGCAAGTTCATGGCATTTTTAACAAAGCTTCAACATACTATCATTAAAATTTAGAGGTGCTTTTGCTCACAAAACTTTGATAGCACTGTTTCTCATTATCATCAATATTATTTAAAGCATTATATTCGTACCAATTTTGGGAACTTTAGCAAATTATCATCCCACTTTAGTAACATATTTACCCATTATCATTGAAAATTGGTCAAAAGGATTCTTAACAATTTTGGCAATGCTTTTACATGCTATAACCAAAAAAATTTATAATAGCTAAAGATACTATCCAGATTATGGAATTATTTCCACCATAAGTGATTAGAAATTGATCATAATAAAAATTGATAACATTGATCATAATGGCTAATTGGTTTACTATAATCAAATATTACTTAGTCAAAGATACCATGGACCATACTTAGCACTATAATCAAAAACTACCATTGATGATCTTTACTTGGGAGATATTACCAATGTTTACATTTGACAATAAGGCAATTTAAACATCAAATCCCTTACTTAATTCTCTTTGTAATTAGAATCAAAATTTCCATATACTCTATTAATAAGCAATCAAAATCACTTGCCAATAAGCAAACATCTATATTAAATTTAGCTCAAAGAATTCAAGTTACGCTTTTCAACTCTTTTCACCATAATAAGAGCTCAAAAGGATTACCTTAAAACTTTTGAGCTCTTTTAGGCTCCAATAGAGAAAAAATGAACTCTTGGTTTTCCTAGATACTAAGGAGACAAATAATCCTAATTGAAATCAATCCAACACATAGAAACTAAACTCAAAATATACTCTTACCTGTGGAATCTACATTCTAATTGCTTGCTTAATTGCCTAGATTATATGAATAATTTATCTGATGGTATATAAAGAAATACTACAAGCATGGATACCTCATGTAAGTATGTACTAGTAATGTTTAATACAACCTCAATCTCCAAGACATAACAAATGCATCACAATAAACTAACTAAAGTGTTATAAATCATATAATATCATGTCTTTTGAATCAATTTTGAGTTATAAAAGTATCTTTGTAAAGTATCTAAGGTATTTCAAATGTCAAACATATCCTAATAAACTAGTCAATGTGTTATAAATGACAAATGTATCCAATATAAACTAGCTAAGGTGTTATAAGTCATATCATATTATGTCTCTTGAATCACTTTATTGAAACCTTCATTTCCCAAGTAACTTCAACACTCATTTGTAATTAACATTGAGAATCAAGACCATCATGTGCATGATGGTGATTGGATTCTTATCAAGAACATGTTTATGGACTACAAAGTTCTTTGGAGTAGTTATGTACTTCAAGATATCACATGGAAGCAATTTCATCATCTTTACTATGCTCCAAATGTTATTCAAGAGTTCAAATTTTAGCATATAGTGAAGATACAATTAACTTCTAAAGAAGAATTGAAAATAATAAACCAAATATATGACATTACAATAGTAATTTAGTGGAATTTCTCCACTTAGGTCAACAAAAACATGTGGAAGATACTCTAGAGAGTATATGAGATGTTTTAAAGAATAACATTAGAAGGTATCTATTGTGCTCATATATGGAGTTGCACTTCAAGAGTATACCTCTTTAGCTCCACTTAGAACTCCAATTGCTAACAATGTTATTGATGGTCTATCTGATGGTGTAATTGATGATAGCACCAAGGGTGTAATCAATAGCACTACCACCAAATTTGGTCACCACTAAGTAGTCTTTGAGCAACTACGGGTATAACTTTGACTGTCAAGACTAACATTCTAGCATCCAAGCAAACTAGCTTTAACGTTGCAAATGTTATGACCCATCAAATTAGATGTTCTTGGAAGTCTAGAGTTTAATGAGACTCAAGAATCTTCCTATAGACTTGGGTAGAAGTGATTAAAACTTTTTGTGGACGATAATAATATGACTAGCTTCTCCAAGCAAGTAAAATTTTTCTATTTTAAGCTCACATAGAAATGCCTTAGACATCTAAATATTTTTAGAGTTATCTAAATTATTCAAAGATATCTACCTAGTTCTATTTATCATGTCGTTTTTGATTATGACATATATTGAGCGTTCTCTAACCTCTATAGTATTATATCTTTGATTCTTACCAAAATTTCTAAGTTGATGAATTAATTTTGTTAAAAAATTTATTTTTAATTTTTGTGTGATTTCAATCTTTTCTAACTTAAGATAGAATTTTTATACTCTACACTTCATAAACAATATAAGAAGTAAGAAGACATCTTTCTTCTATAAAAAACTATCTTTGAAAAAGTAATTTAATATTAATTTATTTTAATTAAATTGAATTATTTTATTTTTTGTGTGATTTCAACCTTATATAATTTAATATAAAATTTTATACTCTGAACTCATGAAAAGTATAAGAAGAAGTAAGATACACTTTTCTTTAAAACATGTCTTTGAAAAATTCATTTAATATTAATTATTAAAAAATTTGAGTATTAAATAGTTTTAATATGCATTTATCAGTACAATTACTTGATCATCATTTAGTTTTATTAGTGAGGGTGAGTTCTAGAGAATATTTACTCATTCTTATGTACTTAGGTCAAATTATTAGATTATATCTAAAATAATTGTTATTCTATGTATTAGTGCTACAGACGTCTACATAATTTAATGGAAGTTATTTGCAGACCAATTGATTAGAGTGCTTGTAGAAGTAAAAGCCATAATAGAAAGTGCCTAAGAAAATAGTTTCTATAATTCCAAAGGAAAGAATGAGGCTTTTTTCAAAAGTAATAAAGAAGAGTTTAATCTATTGATTTATATAGACTCACTTATATTTCGTGTGGAGATTATCTTATAGTTTATAATCATACTTTCTTACGTTAGTCTATGATTCTACGCAAGTAGCAAAATTGGATAAGGAGAACAATATTTTTGACAACTAGTGGTATACTGTTAATCATTAGTTGAGATTTTTGGAATCCAAGTTTATATCGATGATGCCTTACACATTTCACTTAACCATAATGATTAAGATAAATGGAATCTTATATAGATAAAGCCATTTTATATTCTTTATTGGATCACGTTTATTTCTTCCAAAGAGCATACCGTCATATTAGTTTGATTAGCACTCTTGTCTGTAATTTCGATGGTGAATAAAAAGTTTAGTGAAGTTTGGGACTACCTATCTAGATTATACAATTTTAATCTTAATTTGTCAAAATAAGAAAAAAGAAATATAAACTATTCGTTCCTTCATGAAGTGCATCTGATTTTATAGGCTTTGAAGATAGAAACTCATAAACTTTGTCGAGAATGTTACTCCGGTATATTCTTCTCTTCTTTTGTTATTGTTCTGAAATGATCTAGTTAGAATTATAGAAATATTTTCACTTTTGATCCTTGTCAATTTTATTTTATATAGAATTTAGATTTGATTTTGCGATCAACTCTACAATAATTTGAACTTTCTATCGTCTATGATTTATATTCAAATTTAAAAGTAAAATTTATTTTATTTTATTTTTAAAGATGATCTTTTAATGCTAAAGCAACATACCAGTTGTCTTAACAGAAACATTTCCTTCTCTAATTGAAGAGTTGAATTCGAGTAAAGTGAGCTATAAAATATAAACTGTTATATTAAATTAAATTCTGAAATATAGATGAGTTATATTTTGCAGTTCACATGATTCCTGACTCAGAAAATTATTCTAGATCAGATGGCCTAACCATATGACATTTTTATGTTCTAGCTTGATGCCGTATACTGGTCGTTAGATGCTCGAGTGTGCGCTTCACTATATACCATGGATTTATTTATTTCGGTGCTTCTATGATCAAAGTTCTTATGATTAAAATTTTACACATTTAAGTTCAAACTATACCCATTTGCCTTTTAAGCTAGATAGCTATACCCCTAGGTGTGTCCATGTGTTATGAACTGGAAAGGGATTGATTGCGAAGGAGAGTGATGTAGCGAGGCTGCCATTTTGCCCACTATTTCAGTGACTGCCCAGATTGACTATTATTCTTCTGGTCGTGAATTTGCGGTACTCTGACGTGCGTTTAGGTTAGTGTCACCACATACTCCGTTCTTCTCTGTATATACTATTTCAGGTGTAGTTGAGTTGGCTTAATAAAATCAATGCGACCTCGTGCTGGAGAGATTATTAAAACATCGTAACGTCCAACTTTTAGTTTCTGCAGTCAATACCTCCGCTACTCTTCCCCGTACTTAAATTTTCACACAAATACATGGGCGGACAGAGATTGACCTCCGAGGGATTGTAACAAGGGGACGCAAAACATAACAGACAAATAAATCATGTGTGCGGATACTCTGGTCAGATCTGTGATGCTACAGAGACGCAAACGAAGCTCTCTTATGGAAATACTGACCTTACACTTCTCCTGACAAAAGCAGCCTTGGGCGACGGAGGTAAAGAATGGCTCCAGTTGCTTGGCTGCAAAAGTGCAGAACTGTCCCCACAGTTTCGTCTTATAATACAAGATCTTTTAATTCCAACCAAATTTGGACAAATGAATTTTAGAATTATCACTTTTGATATGGTAGGAAACTGATTGAAGAAAGACTTCTGAGAGATATCCTACTCACCCATGCACAAGCTCAAATTAATATGAACTAACCTTCAGTACCCAGACTGCGAGAGGCTACTCCGACGTATTAGTCCAACCCATAGATGATGGCACGAAAAGCTCCTTTTACTGCCCAAAATGGACTTCTCAAGTTCATCCACACCACTCATGACCAGAAGACCCCTCATATACCAGGTACAGCTGCTATGAACAACATCAGGTTTGGACTGCATTGTTCTTCAAGCTCAATAAGAACGTCAGAGGATGGTCCACCTTCTGATTTAATGAAACATCTTGACAGCTCCGTTGTTCTTTAGACCTATATAGCACCCAAATATTTAGCACATGCAACGATGAAGTTACGCAATTGATACTATAAAAACGGGACTTTGACAGAAAACTCTAACCAAACATGGACAGGTCGCGAAGCATATGCTGGTAGGGAAACCATGGGATGACCACAATGTTTGATATAACAACACGGCAGATATTTAAATACAGGGGCCTGGAGAAAACACAAAAAAGTGCAAGCCACATCACACCTAGAGCTGAGTGCGAACAACCAAATGGAGAGTAATAATACCCTTAAGTTACCCCTTTCTTCATAGCATGCAATACTCCGAAACAAGAATGTATGACCGTTTGAAACTTGGTTCCAAACAAGGACGTCAAAAAATTCGAAGACCTGAGGAAACCGTCCTGATGCAGCGTTGAGGAGAGGTACACTTGCTACTCTCCGATACCTATGCAGAAGTAAGCTGGGCATGATAATTTACATCATAATCTGGAAAGCCCACAAATCGCTAGATGTGGTGAAAGGATGAATACTCTAGAGCAAATGAATGTGAACACTCGCTCCTCACATTTTACGTGGCTCGATCTCTCGCAGAGGGCCGAGGAGAGAAAAGCCCGTGAACAAATCAGCCAGAAGTAGGGAGGTAACGAGAAAGTCAATTTCACTAATCGAGGCTACAAGGAGGGAACAGGACAGTGATGAACCAAAACAATCACTATACATAACTTCCGAGCTATAGATGCTTGGCTAATTCGGTGCAGGGACATGATCTTCACGATATAAAACCCCTTCCACTCAACCTAGCATGTAACGTCTATGAATACAATGGTGATGCCACTAAGGACGTCCGATACAGCGAGCATGCATTATCTGCTTGCGCTTCTCCTGCTTCCCATACCCCTGAAAAAACTCAATCTCATCCGCTGGGTAAAGGAGTCTACTCTGGTGGCTGCCGCTGTGTCTTGACTCGTCGGACTACCCATTTCAGCAGGCTCCTTCTGCTCGGTTTCCTTGATCTCAACATCCTGAAGAGACGCCGCAATGGCCTCCATAACCATCTGCGAATACAATTCTATAGATGAGGATATTACTAAGAGACCAATCATCATGGCTGCATAATGCATACTTTCGAACCTCGTCACGAAACAATGTACATAAATCGTAGTGTTGAAACATTCATATGCTTTTTTCTCCAATATTGATTAACAGTTATCTGAATATGGTAGGAACACACAGATGGGCGAGGTGCTGAGGACTTCATCAGCAGATTGCTGGACGGCTATAAGTACAGTCGACTCGTACAAAATCTCAGCATCGTCGGATGACAAATAAACTTCAAAGTGAAATAATGTTGACTTACCCTTTCTTCATCATCACGGTTTGAAGGGAAGTGGGCAAAGCTGTCTTCAGTACGTGGTGACATCAATCCAGAGCTATCTTGACTAACACCATTTGATGAGTGCCGACCCCAACTGTCACTGTGGTCTTTAGAGGACCGGTATCGTGCGAAGTCATCACGGTAGTTCCCGTTCTCTCCAGTCTACAAGGAATAGTAGAAAGCAGACGGGAAAGAACAAATCTTAAGCCGATGCGCAGAATACCAATCGAAGTTCAGACTGGATTATAAACTTATAAACTAATTGAAGCTACATGAAGACACCTGTGGAGGAAGAGTGGAAGCACCTCTGGGAGAGAACATGATGACGACCCTTCCAAACCATCTGCCGCCAGGTCACCCCTAAGTAGTTCTGTGAGGTCATCTTGAGAGTTGGAGGAATTCACAGGCACCTATATCAGAGACCAGATTAATCAATGAAAAATTCCTTAGGCTGGATGTACGCCGCTTATACAATACACCGGTATAGTCAATGACAGTTAGCGCCTAAACCGGTTGGGCACCCTAGAACCATCTCACGCGTACAAGGAAACAAGACGCATCTGAGATGTCTTCAACACGTACCACAGTTCTACTCATCTGCCAGCGGGAACGATTTTGGTTGAGTGCATCTTCGATAGACTCTGAACTCTGACCTGTAAGGTGACAAGGATTGAATTAGTAGCGTACTTCAGGCACACGTTTTAGTGCATCAAGACATTCGTTCAAGATAAACAAGGAAATATTGGAGGTCCATTGCACAATTGATAATAAGGTCCTGGATAGTTCTCAGTCCTTGCGGTCACTCAGAGGAGAGTAAGGTCAATACATACCGTCTTGGCGCGGAGCACTCGATGTGGAGGTGGGGTTCTGAGGAGTTCCATTTGCTGGTCGCTCGCTCTCCATAAATCCAAAGAGGAAGCTCTGCACGGTGTTCAGTTTTAGCCGTGGTGGTATCAAAAGAGACCCGCTAATAAGATTAAACAGACGAATTAAAGTCCACTTCGCGAGTCCTTCAAGCATCGCTGTGAAAGCAAGAAGAATATCTGTATCAATGATCCACACAATGCACATGTCAAACTCAAGGGACCCACCTCATCCATTTCGTCATCCATTTCAAGGCCGTCCGTATCAAAGTAGACGGTCTCAGGCACCCCGGGAGCAACAGGCTCCCTTGGTGGACCCAACACATTTTGGAAAAAAATTGTTATTGAGTCGTAGTAAAATGGTGGTCTGGTCGAATTATGATCACCTGGAAACTTAATAATGTTCTTGTCCCCCTGCATCCAACCATCGGCATCAGCTGTGATCTACAATGGGGATTTTTTAGCGATTTCAGAAGAAAATTTTGATTTGACCTCGAACTGATCCCATAACTATCGCCTTGCAATCACGAAGTTGAGACATTTGCCAGCAAGGAAGTGTGGGAATTCTTTGTCAAAGAGGTTTCTAACACAAGGATCAGACTTATAGATTCCTCAACAAAATATGTTATTATTTCAAATCCAACAAACCCCAACTTGGCAGCTAGCGAAGGTTGAAAATGCATGTCTTCCCTGTAACTAATTCTAGTAGCTGCGACTTTGACAGAGATATGGAGCAAAATATGCTGCGGCGTTTCATGACAACTAATGTCGTCTTTCTGACAGAGAGAAATACTCGAAAGTATGGTGGAACACGTACGGAATAAGCCTTGTGAAGAAGATCCGAGTGATGCGGTTGAATGAAAAGATCTTCAGTGGCATGACCAAAAAGTGCGGGAATAAATGACTTCGCAGCAACCTGTAAGAAGTAGTTTACAATGAGTCGCTAAGTAAGAAACGGTTGCCAGACTTCCGAAAGATCAGACTAATGACCCCCTATCTTCTGGTGCAATCAAGGCAAATTAGACAAGAGATTGGTCCAGCTTCAAACGAAACCGTGGGTACAAAACACACCTGAACGGTGTCAAGATCCATTATGTCAAAGGCCGCTTTCTTCTGTATGACTTTGCGCATATATTGTACAGCCACCTTAACCTGCCAGGCAGTCAGTTCCCAGTTGTCAGCCTACTTCAGCTAAGGACGACCCAAATCACAGTGGGAGCAGCTGAAGAAAGAAACTGGATGTAATTACGTTACAAGTTGTTGTCGGAAGAAACAAATGATAAAATCTTACAACCCCGAGTAGCTAACATTTACATCTCCACTCCTGTGTAAGTAGTCTACATGTAACATGAAAAAGTAACCCCCGACGGGACCACTGGCTTCGTGCTAGCTCGAATTATCAGACGAGAATACTGCTAGAGTAAGAGGCCCATGATATAAACAGGAAATGGGGTTGTAATGCTTGATGAATCTTGAGAAACTAGGACGAATACCACCTAATAATGGTAGATTTATCCACGGACAACATAGTATCTAAGATTGCAAGTATGACGAGGAAAGAAAGGGTTTCCATACTTTTTACATATCTTCCATACTTTATCTCATAAGCAATTTCAACGAGCAGACTTGGCATGAAACTAACACAAGAGATACTTGACTGTGGCATATATCCACGCAAGGACTAAAATAGATGACCTACGGTAAATTTTGGGAGCCGGATCTTGTATACGTCGACGAGCTCCATCATGAGGTCAAAGAGGTTGGAGAAAGGACTGTCCAGCACCATCCCCGCGATCGAAGGATCCTGAGCTCCATACATGAGACTGGAAAGAACCCCAAATCCAGTCAGTCAGAGGCCATAAGAATATCGTTAGCCATAAGCCACTGGGTATGGACTTCAAAACCACACGAAATAGATCAGCAAAGAGTGTCCTACGCTAATATGAATCTCAGTCGAGCTTTTCCATCAACAGTCATACCACAAAAGGCAGAGGTCATGTGCGGACTATGAAGGAAAGTAAGGATGAGGAAAAGCACCAAGTAACGGCACCCATTGAGCGACCCCAGAGGCCGATTCGTGCCACATTCTTTACTGTTCGTAAATATGTCACCGCAGCCTTCAAGTCTTCCATCTAATATTGCCGCAACCATGCACGGTTTAGTCATCACCAAATGAGTGCCATCACTGTCAGTCATGATGCACCCAAATTCCTTCCATAATCAAGAAAATGCAACTGGTTACTTCATAGCCGTACTGAAAAAATGATTAAGTTGCTCCAATACTCCGGAAATTTTTCCATAGGAATTACCTCGTTCCAGCCCAGACTGACGTAATCTCCATCAGATAGACCCGAACCAGAGAAGTCCAGGGTAAAAACGGTCATGTTATATGGAAGTAAGATGATTGCCGCTTCATTTGCATCCGCTCGACAACCGCTGCAGATTCAATGAAGCAACAAGACGCACGGACATCTATATGCTCAGATACGTCTGAGACAGCAATTTCCCTTCCAGCCTACTCTTGAGAACTAAGCCGGTCATATCGAGTAGACTACAAGCATAATGCATATCCAATTAGAGGAGATTAGAAATATCCTTACACAATCCAAAAAATGGGTCAAAACACAAATCATCTCGACAAAGATTTGCTAATATACCTATTCCCATGGCAATATATAACGCAAGGTAGTGAGGTGTCCTCTGGCATGTTCTGAGGGAGATAATGACTGCATTGCAGCACATGACGTCTCTTGTTTGTAACCTGCCAAGAAAATATTCTGTCAGCTCGAAAGGCGTATGAGAATATCATATTCATATTGTGAAGGACTATATCTTAGCAGTAATAGCTCCATAAATCACCCAATCTAGTGGACGATTTGCTTCTCCCATAATGCATTGGAGTTCAGAAGCGATTGCAAATCCTTCACTGCAAATTCCCAGTACAAGCAGTGGGAGGTCCCTGGTTATAAAGGCAGGATTACCTCAAGATCTTTCCGCTCATACTTGCGGCCCTTCAACAGAAACTCGCTTTCGAGAAGGTCATGAGTTGGGCTGTAGTCGGCCCTGCAGAAGTGATCCACCGGATGAGAACATAGTAAAGCACGAATCTACTGCTCCACATATGCCGTAGTTTACCTCAGCAAGAGGTGCGGTTTCGGGATAAAACCTTGTCTCTTTAGTTTGCATGAGCTACCTACACTGGGATAAAGAATGCTTCCGATCCTCATTTCACGCAAGAAATACCCACTAATGCTTGGCAGGGAAGAGAAAGAGGGTCAACGCTATATGATATATCAATCCCGGTCAAGACTCTGGTACTTCGAGGGTAACAAGAGTCGACTCGGTCGCTTGTACGGACACCTGCTTCTTGATAGAAACCTTGAGGAGACGTGACATGCTTCACCATAGAAAGCAAATACAGGCAATGCTGACCTTTAGGTTACAGCCCACATCTCAAGCCAAGCTACTTCACACGCCTACTTCACGAGACTTCAATACGACATTTGAAAAATGAGAACAAGCGTTGAAGTGTCCACTAAAAGGGGGACAAAGATAAGCTCCGACGAAGAGCTAGCAGCAGAACGTCCCTACCAATTCCAAATTCGGTGTCAATACTTTCCCGCTATTCCCAAACTAAGAGCGTCAACTCGAATATGAGTTGAAGTTGCGATGTCGCGAACATAAACTTCATGAAAAAGGTTGCTTGTTCTACTGTACAATCCAGCTTTCTTAGTCAAATCTCGACCTTGATTGATGCCTGCCTGTGACAACGGTTGTCAGCACACGTTGCCAACAAGGCGCGCCGAGGGAACTATCCTCAAAGTCTAGAAGCCTACTGAGGCCAGTTTAGAGTCCACTTGTGAGGAAAATAAACTTAAAAAATGGATAGCTGATACTACATTGCGCATAGACGACACGAAGGCAATTACCACTCGTCACAGAGGCACTAAGGCTTAATAGGCAACAACTACAGGGAAATTAGACCGAATAAGAAATGCCGGAGCACAATAACGCCGCCTTCTGAATAGCAGGGAGAAGAAAAAGATCGGACTTGCAGATCGGTGAACTTATTCCAAAGTATTCTGTCAAGCCGCAGGAGGCGAATACCGCTATAGCAGAAAAGGAATAATAACATCGCATGAGTAGAAAAAACTGGGGATGAAACATGTAAAACATCGGCGCGAACTAGAGACATCAAGAAGACTGCACCTAGGTGGCCGTATGACGAAGTTGACAAGTTGTTCGATCATCTTCATTCGCGGTCCTCAAACCGCAATTCCAAAATCCTCGGATCTCAAAGTCAGTCTCATCAATGTTAGGCTCGAAGCCTGAACCTAATGACACAAGCAAGTATCATCTGTTGCCGAATCTTGTTCAGAGTCACATAAACTTCCCATACTAACTGCTCCCCTGAGTGTAAAGCTCCATCTTCCCCGTGTTAATTACAGCACACTTTTCCTCATTTAACCAGTTCAAAAATCAACCACTACTACTACTCCTCCTCGTTCTCGCCCTACGCATGCATATGCTTTCTTTCCTGCGTTGTGTCACTAAGCTCCGCTATTTTCACTAGCAAACTGCTCCCTGCCCTGACTACACCTCTCATTCAACCACCGAACATTATTCAGTCTCTTCATCGTCTTCCAAACTCGCAGCGACGATTATGGGCCTCCACAATGACCTCAACGACTACCCTTGTCTCCAGCACCCCCAGAGCAGAACAAAAACTCAACGATCAACTCAGGTGGTGCAGGACGGCACTCCACTCCTCTTCTCTCCCTTGGTTCCACTCCCACTTAATCGCGCATACCAACGCAATGCAGGCCAGCCCTGAGTACAAGCAGGCACCAGCACGGCACGCGAGCTCAAGCCTCCGCTTGCGCCCTACAAGACCGGTCCCCACGAGGGCCCTTGCTTCTCCTTTCCTGCACACCAATGCCCCACACCTTGCCTTCCTAGGCGCACCCAATCAGCAGCAGCAAACTAACAGCACCAGCGCTGGAGAACACACGCCGAGGAGAGGAAGAAGACCAACAACACTAGAAGATCACTGAGCTCTAGAGGAAAGAAAGAGAGGACAACTTCCTTCGCAGTAGACAGGCAGACAGACCACTTCCTGATTTGTTGAGTCAATCAATCACAACAGCAGGGTCCAAGGAAAGACCTGGAGATCTCTTCTCTGTACTCTCCCTCTCCCTTCCTTCCTTTCTCAAATCCCACCAAGCGAGGCAGACGGGGGGCAGCCAGCCAGCCCGCGCTTTGCAAGAACGACGAAGTCGAAGAAGAATGAGAGCATGGACAAGGGAGACGACGGACGTCCCTCGCTCTTTTCGGGGCGCAATTCGTTTCGGTCACAGGACAGACTGTTCCCTGTATGCCGGTAAGAGTCAGGTACGTCCCTGCAAATATTCTACAAAACGAAATGTGTGCTTGAGGGTTGCCGGTTAGATCCAACACGCTCCGGTGGAAATACGTATCTTCGGAGTTTGAACAGTTCCTGGTAAAACTTCCCGAACATTGACTCCCTCGGCCTTCGTTCACGGGTACCACAGAAGGCCCCAAAGCTACGGTAGACGGAGCGGTGAGGATACCGTAGACGGAGCGCCAGAAGCTAGAGAAGCTGTAACAGAAGTTCGTGGATGGGAAGGAACGGGAGACAAGAGTGTCAGACTGACTCACTTGCAGCTTGTTCCCTTCCACCACCCATTACAGTATACGGATACGGGTATTGTCCACATTGCGTCCAAACATTCTTTATGATCAAGCATTTCTACTTTGCTGGCTGCATCAGTCCCGAGGTTCATTTCCTCGTAATCCATGTCAATGAATTGGAATCTGTAAGTAATGATGGCAAACTTTACTCCTCTTAGAAGTCGACTCGAGCCCGTTTAGATCATCCGATACACAGTAACCAAAAGTTCAAGTTCTTATGTATTGTAGCTAATCGCCGCAATACGTCGAGCGTCTTGTTGATCGAGTTCAAGAGAAGTAACATTCAGTGAGAGCTTTCTTTTTCTGTACTCCAGTATGCAACATTCCAGCCCCCGCTCTCCAGGAATTGCCGTAAAAACACCCTGGGATAAATCTTGCATAAACTTCTAAACGGACTGACTTGCCAATCCTGCGTTCACAGATATTTGGATGAGTCTAGCATTTGAAGTTATTTCCGAGTGTCGTGATAAAAAGATACAGTAAAGGACCTAACATGGGCACCATTAAGTTTCCGCCCGTCCAGTCATAAAGCTCGGCTCATTATGGCTCTATCAATTGTTCAAGTCCATGTTCCCGTGCATAAGAAGTAATACAGTACTGTACAGAGGTTACCAGAGCGTCCAACAGGATCGCAGTGGGGAACTTGAAAGTCCCATGTCTTCTCTTACAGGAACTCACAAAATCCAAAAAGGTAAGAACATGATTTCCAATGATCAAAGTCATAGCTGGAAGGCGATGGCTTTAACGATTGCTTCCACACGACCTTTCCCTTTACCCATCTCCATTCTCTCCTCGACGAATTTTTTTCGGAAATCTTCCAAACCATACAGCGCTGCTAGCTAGTCTTTCACGACAATTGAGAACAGGGTTCCATCCTTTCCTTTACAGGCATCCTTGACACAAAGTACACGGTAAAGGCCGAGCGAATCAACATACCACCGATTATCACACTGATCAGTCTCTATGTTTCATACAACTGACGGTTGGACAGATTTAGGAGCGAGTCCGTCAGTCTGACATACGAAATTTACATTCTCCAAGATCATAGGAAAGTATCCAGGTAATTATAGCTGATCAAATGTCGGAGCTGTGTATGGCCCGCACTTTCGACGTGCAGTGTACCTGCGGTCTGAATTCTACCACCATTGGGTGGTCTTGTGGATTGGACCCACAACTAGGAGACACTAGGTATTAAACTTCGTCAAAAAAGCGAGGACAGTATCCGGTGTTCTCCAATTTACAGTCCGGTATAAAAGAAGTTGAAACAGTTCGCAACAAGCTAATTTACTGTCCATTGGTGTGTCAGCCTTGTACTCGTTAATGGGATCTACAGTACTTGATCCGCAATCTACCGCGTTGAGATGACGTACACTACTAAGTGGACTTCTACTATACAGTGGCATTACCACTCGACGTAGTAAGAGACCAACCTTTACCACCACAATGGCCGTAGATGTCTTCTCCCGAGAACGTTAGTATGGCGAAATTCGTTCGGGCAGGTTACAGGGATTGCGGCGTCGACCGTTCCATGTTACCGCTTTGAGAAATTTAACCCGACGAATCGAAACATGGGAGATCCGTATACGTGCTTACTCCCGGGAAAAGAGTAAACTGCTCGTAACGTCGAGCAGGATTCGACGGTGAAGTCTCGACTTTAGTCGGCAATGTAACATGTGCTTTGTGACCTTTGCTCAGTGAGCTTTGAATCTTCAAGGCCACAGAACTTCCTCTTCTCCTGCGCCTCCCTCCTAAAATTTACAAATCATAAAGAAGAGAAAAGCACCAAGTAGTATGCCATGAGAAATAAGAAGCAGTTGAAGGCAAAAAAAAAAACCAAAAGCACCGTTCAGAAAGGTTCATGGTCACCGGTTCATAGTTCATGGGCACTGGACTATGTAATGCAGTGACCATGAACCACTTAAGGGATCAACTTGATCAAGTGACTTAAAAATAAATCCTACATGGTGTTCAACCTTATGTCTAAACTATATTGATAGATGTGGGGCGAGTATCTTAGTAATGGAAGGAGTTCCTATCTACTCTTTACAAGTACTCTATATTAGAATAGCCTTTGGGAGCCTGAGGATGATATACGAACAACCACCAGTCCTCCTTTTAGTGAGCCTTTTAGTGAGTTTTCTACGCGGTCGCCCTTTCTGTTTTAGTGAGCACTATCAAGGTATATTTGTGATGGAAAACAGTCATCTTTCTTGTAAACCCTGAATTACCTGCCGAACCAATGCATCGAGATGAAGTTGTAGATGTCAAAGATCCCCAATTCCTAAAGATACAAAGCCATCAAAGACCTAGCTACCCTCGAGCACAATTATCCTCTCTCCCATTCCAGGGACAAGGGTAATGGTAACGTTACACCGAATTGTAAATTGTTACACATGACGATCTCCGTCTAAACCACTACTTTGAGTAAGGTGATCTTCCCATCCATAAAAGCGCTTGGAAGGGACTTACTAGATCTAGCTTCTCGAAGGTAAGCCCAACCACTTAATCAAATTTGTACCACGACATTACTAAGTAATTATATATATATATATATATATATATATATATATATATATAGTGAGCGTCATAAGGAGGTCTATAAATTAGTCGAATCATTGCAAAATGTAGTAGCGGTAATCAAAGACCTAATCAAAATTTAGGTCTGAACTTGGAAATTAGGCAAAAGTCAGTCAGAGAGGCTATGGGATAAAAGAGTATGGGGAAGCTATATACTAGAAGAAAGAAGAGGACCGCCTAGAAAAAATGAAGGATGTGAAGACCCCGTCAAAGGTAAAATGGGGCTAACCCCAATAGAGTCTATATGAGAAATCTGCTCTACCGCAAGTCTAAGAGCTATGCAAGTCGTACGGTCTCCATAAAAGTGGAGCATCCAAAGAAAAATCACCTAATGTGATTGCTCTCCTATGTATTGTACCAGCCACTGCACTCTGTAGAGCAATGGACACACGCTATCTTAAATATGCTACAAAGTATGAGAGTGAGAGTGGTACCCTGGCGCCTAACATGATAAGCTCTCGTGCACTCCCGGACAATTGCGTCAAATGCAATGTCCATCTCTCTATATAACTCCAAGGCCAGAGGAACAAAGAGGTGACCTCGCTATATACTAGAACGGGTCACAAATGTTGGACCATACTAATAAAGTCCTATTTCCGTAATTCAATGCTTGAAAAAAGTTTGAGAAATTGACGACTAATCAAATTTTTATTAACAATGACACAAGTATGAAAATAGGGTTGATAAGATTTCCTTTTGACATCGAGTAATAACCTGAAGATGGATACAGAAAATGAAACAGCTACAATAGTGCTTCAAATTCCAGATGTCAACCTACAACCGGAAGTCTTCGCACTTGGGTGCTAAATTCTTATCAAGATATCTCATGGCTTCCAAATTCATTTGTTACATATAAACAGTATCTATGATAGTAGGACATGATATGTTCATTAATCAAAATCAAACTTGGAAACTCCTGTTAATAATCTCTGAACTTGTTGAAAAGGACAAGCAGAAAAGCATGGACGAATCTTTCGTAACAATGAAATGGCCAATGCTAAATAATAAGCTTCCATCTGGATTTCTCTATTTCATCCTTCAGGTGCAACAACTAGATATCACCATTCACGATGATGCGGTGACTTGATATTAACACTGTACAAAGAAAAGAAAAATAAATAGATAGTGTCAACTCCACAATGATAAGATTATTTACCGGAGATTTCGATCAGAAAAACTACTATGATTACTCCGTGCTGTGTAGTGAATGCCCACCAACACGCTATAGCATTTGAAACTCGACAGTCCAAGTCAACAACACGTTGATCAGGGTTGTCCAATGCACAGTACGCCCACTTTTAGAATTACTGTAGTAACAGTGGCACCACGTACACCGTATACATACTTGGACCCGTATGTGTGTCTTATGTAAGGATCTCCACCTGAGGAGAATAATTTAATGCTTCAAATGGATGTATCCCACCAAGACAAGAGATCGACAGTACATCATTCAAGAAAGCATCGATATGCAGGCGGTTGTCTTTTGGGCTATATGATCCGTGAAGTGCATTCTAGAAGACATATCTTATTTTCTTGAGCAGGAGGATTGGGGTCTAAAGTTCCATGCAAAAAGTCTGCAAAGGCTACCCGTACTTGGGTTCAAAGTTTTCGAAATGATGAAGTTTGCCCAATCCATCATTTTGTTTGAAATTTTCAAAGAAAAAGTTACAAACACATCACTATACTGCATAGCTAATCACCAAAGCAAAACTAAAATCCTTTCTCTGTTCCTGACAAAAAAATTTGAGGAAACCCTCATCATTCACTCTGTAACATACGGTAAGGCTATAAATCATGACATGGAAAATCAGATTCCTTTTCAACTTAGCACAAGATTTTAACTCTCTTAGGTAGTTAGACGTCTTCCGCCAAAAATGGAAACTTTGCCTTTCCATCTTGTACTTGGAGACTAAATGGAAATGGTTCCATCCATAACAAGACCTTTCAATCGAGTGCAACTTGGAAGTCACGTTGAGGATTGGTGACAGTATGTCAAATTGTTAATAATGGAGATTTGAGACTCACACGAAGAAGTTGAGGAAAGGCGACCGCGTAGGATGACAAGAAGGATGGATCCAGCCGTACAAGGATAAAACACAGGAGGTAAAATTAGGCAAGCCCCAATAGTATAGGGATGAAATCGAAGAAGTTGGCGGTCCGGTTTGCCTTGAAGACAAGTACAGTAGTGGGCCCTTTACGTAGCTGTATAGAAACTAAAACCATAGGAGCTACCGTAGTTCTCAGCATCAGATTCTGTCAACAGTTAAAGATTCTTACGTTGACACTTCAAATTCAACGGTAACTTAATTTTTTCCCGAATGTTTCTGGTTCAAAACTGCCACTGTAAGACGGCGAAGTATTTTAGTATTTGGCTATCGAACACCACTCATGAAAAATCTACTTTGGTACTTACGATTCTTTCACATGCAATCTGCAAACGAGCATCGCTTCCAGTTCGGAATGTTTCTTTCATTCCGCTCCGTCCCCTTCGAACTGCCTTGCTTGACATGGAAGTATTTCATATATTGAGCACAGCATCGTTTTTTTTGCTTTCTATAAGACACGAATACTCTACGCGTGGAAATGCCTGATTTTCTTAATTGAATCGTACCGCATGGGACAAATTTCTCGTACAGTTATGGTACAACTGTAAAAGGTCTGTAACGTTACACCTGCCGAAAGATAGATAGGAATATATTCCTAGACTGTCCATTAAAAAGTAATATAGTCAAATCCAAAGAAGACAAAGAGCACCACTTTTTCTAAAGGGTAATTCTGTCCCGCAATCTATAGACAATTGCATGCAAAAATTTGCAAGAACGGGGAATCAAGTTCCTTTTTGGATTATAGTGCAAAAAGAAACCAATATATACTATATTTGAGCAAACTTCTTGTCCAAAAGTTCGGTGTTTGAGCAAGAAGTTCATTCAAACATTGGGTGAATGTTTCTGGTTTGTGCCATCGAAGTGCCTCTACGATGATACAATAATATATATTTATGCTTTGGTTTGACACCTCAAAGGAATGTTTGCGTTCAGTTACGTTGAGGTGTTGCCATAAACACTTTAAATTATCTGAATGGTGAGTCGAAGCTATGAGTTAAACTTCAAATCATATATTTTGGAAATGATACTTACACATCATTGTGGAAAGTAAACTGAGACAACATTTTAGATAATGTTCTATAATGATCATGAAAGATCTTATTAGCTGTTAAAAACTGTGAAAAGAAATAAACTCTTTGCAAAATGAATATAAACCTATGGCCCGGAGAGCGATCGAGGTTGCGCATGTAGAGGAATTCAGTTCAGGCATTCCACTCAAAGCCAGAAAGTCGACAATTACCTACAATTATTTAGAGTTACAAACACTAGTAATTTGCATGTCTAACCTTCTTTGAATTCAAAATATTTCCCAACATAACTAATGCAAAATTCTGTCTTTTTTATCAAAGGGAATATTTTTTTGGTAGTAATATGACCAGAATCAACACATGTCTTCACCTTCAATAATATATATTACATGACATATATATATATATATATATATATATATATATATATATATATATATATATATATATATATTATATATCATAAATTCTGTCATACATTGATAAATGTATGACAGGATTTAATATAAACTAATTGTGAAGTTTATCACTAAATAGCAGAGCTTCTTTGCAAAGAGAGAAATCAATTTGATAAAGAAAATATAAGATACAAAGTACAAAGCATTATAGAATCTTATGATATAATAATATATAATAACAACCATGAATCATTAGGAGAATTTATTATAGCAAAATTTGGAAGTTCTCAATTTAAATTATATGACTTAGGATGTTTGTCTCAAATAATCCTAAGTATATAGGTTAAATATTATTTTTATAGATCTCCAATCACAAGCCTCCTTTAGTGGAATGCTTTCCACATTCTTAGGTTTTGTGAATCTTTAAGGTGTGTTTGTAATTAAGAAATGTTGAGTTACTTATTACTTCTTCATAAAAGTTCAAATGGGTATTACAAATTTCATTGCCTTTGCATATTTCTCTCAATTTTAGTCCCACCTAGACAAGTATTGCATTAAATACATAATCTAAGTCTTATGCTTGTTTTTATATCTATCTTTATAAATTTTGTGGCTTATGATATCCAAAATAATTAGAGAAAATATAGCATTTCCAATTATATGTAAACCTATATCCAGCTCCACTAAACTGAATATAATTCCAAAGGGACAATTAATTATTTATGAAATTATATAAGTTCTAATTTATTAGGTTTAAATAACCATACAAGGACAGATTTGACCTTATAAATTCTTGATTAAATTTCATTATCTCATAATTTCATATATTAATAATACATAAATAGGAGAAGAATTTCAAATTACTCTACAGTGATGTGAACTCTTATTATATTTTCAAATTTTAAACTGATTATTTTTTTTTGATAAAAATATTTTGGGCTGAAGATTAAACTTTAGAATTTTGTGAGTGTGAAAGTTCATAGTTATTTTGTGTTTAGGTTGAAGGACTTTTGAGTTAGAAGATTCCCATTTGTAAGCACAAGTTGATAGATTTTCATGATAAAGATGGCAACTTATGTAAGTGCATCTAAGTTCTAATGATTTAAAGCAATTGAAGGAATAACTTGGTCATCTATTTTGAGAAAGTTGGAGCAATTAAAGTAAATATGTAGTCAATAAGCAGTAATAATATGCTTAATATTCTTAGAAAAAGCAATGTATTCCTAATTTATATGTAGACTATAAGTTATTTGAAAGTCTTCCAAAATTTACCACTCCAAACATGTGTAGTTTGGAATCCTTAAAATTAAATTCTTAATCCACATAAGTATAAACTTGAATAAATCATGTGGATAAGAATGCATAGCTCCTCATTCTTGGTGGTTCTTGATTGCATCTTTTATCTTCTTCTACTATAATCTCATAGGATAGAATATTTAATAAATATATTATTTGATTAGGAAATGATTATAAGCTATAAGATATGCTATAATAATATCAAACCTGATCTTTTATCTTAGATGAGATTTAATTCTGGAATGATAAAAAGTTTTCCAAAAAATACATAAAATTTCTATTGAGTAGATCATTTAATTTGGAAGAAAGAAGGAAATATATTGAGATATTTTACCTTTTCATATTAAGTGCATAAATGTAATATAAATGGAAAGTTTTCAGATTTTTATCCATTTCCCAACTTGAAGAGACTTGTTTCTTACAGAGATTTTGCACAAATATTAAATCAAAGGAATAAATAATATAACAATTTATTTTAGAAATTAAGAAGATTACTGAAAGATATAACATGTTTATGTTAGAATTTAAACGATGTAATATGCTCACCAAGAAATTACTTATAATGTGCTACTAAAGCGAAATCTACAACATGATAAATTTTTACAGTGGTAAATTTTCATATTTTATATTTAAAATTGAAAATTTATAGATAACTCTATATCATTCTAAACAAATCCTAACTAAAGTGATTTAAATTTTGCTTCTCAAGCCAACGTATAAAGAGCAAGAGTGTAATCATATGTGCAAAAATGGCAGTATTCTACCAACATGGATAAAATATTTTGTAGCTTTAGCTTATCTTATATAAAAGAGATAAATTTTGGAACTTGAAGGAGAAAGTTTGTATTGTGTAATAGGGATATACATAATTATAACAAAATAGATAATTGAAAATCCTTTATTGTGTCTGCATGTCAAGAATGATTAACAAACTTTCAAATCTTATAAATACATAATATTTAAAATAAAATTAATCTCTTAGGGCTACATTAAACGTTTCCCATTTTTCCTTTATGCCAAACTTACAAATATTTGCTATACAAGTTCCTAATGTAAGTTGATGTATAACTGTTAGCTCAATGTATTGATTTACTCTATGCTTCTAATATCCTCCATAATAATCTCTCATGAAGCCTAGGTGCAAATTGATTATGTAACCAGATAATTATTTATATACAGCAGCTATAGTTTTTAGTTAAAATGACAGCTAGGTATCTATGAACTACTACTTTTAATATCTTTTTCATTAGATTCTGAATTTCAATAGGACTTATTATCTAAGTTCTAAGAGTCATATAAATGCAAATATTTTTGTGATTGCCAAAATAGATGTCTATGACTTGTAAACTATAAATATTCTGAACATACAAAGAGCGTTGCCAATTAACTTAATAGTGAGTTAAAATTCAATTGTAATGCATAGTGGAAGGATTATAAGAAAAATAATTTAATGTACATTTGAGATGAGTTTTAGTTTTTTAAGCTCTAACATAAGGGAATTTTCTTTGGAGGAATCCTTATTTGTTGAGATGACTTTTAGTTTTTTAAGCTCTAATAAAGGGAATTTTCTTTGGAGGAATCCTTATGTGTTATTTTCACATGTTACCGTTACATGACATGTTCTAATTATAACTTATATATCATTAAAATATCATCTTTTACATTCAATTTTCTACAAGACACAAAACCTAATCAATTCTAATAATATATTAGATTTTGAAATTCAAAACGCTTGATCTATGTAAAACATCTTTGCTAGATATACAATTATCACCTCAATGGAATTCTATGTTGATTTAGGTCTCTAATGGTATGCAAATACAAAATTTTACAAATATATGTGATTATTCCTTGGAATGTTATTCAAATCAAATATAAATCAAATTATACATGATATTTATATATGTATTGTAATGATATAATATAAAATTATTTATCAAAGCTTATTTTAAATTGAATTTGCATATGTGATGGATTGGTCAATAAATCAATTTGAAATTTTAAGCAAGTTAATTAATTTACGCAAAATACCCAGAATAAGAAAAGTCACGCGAGTTGCACATATAAAGTATCACCATGGGAGATTTGCTCCGCTAAGCTTCACGGTCATATTGCAACAGCTCCTTGCACCTAAGGTATCTTGATGAAAAGACTAAAATGACAATGTAATGGAAAACATAGTAGAGTATTTTGGGTTAAGATTTGTGAGCATGTTTATCTCTCCCATACGATCTAGCTTTGAGATCCGTATGAGCTTTACAAGGGAATCGTTACGGGAATCAATAGAGACTGAATCTCGATTGGGATTAAACCCCACTAAACAGCTCATTTTACACCTAGGATGTCACATCATGGGGTTGAATCGGATACCCAAATCAAGTCCTATAAATAAGCAAGAGCCCTATAGGGAAATTTTTGGGGAGTTCAATTGAAAGTAAGAAAAAATGAAGGAGTGGAAGACCCCGTCTTTCCCATACAAGGGAAGGATGAAAAATGATGCTAAGCACCAATAGAGTCTATATGAGAAATCTGCCACACTTCAATTAGAATTGAGATTAAGCCCAAATTAACATCTCGTATTAGGATACCTACATCAAGCGGTCGAATCTGATATCCGGATTCAGTCATATAAGAAGTAAACCTTGAACTAGATGTCTCAAAAGTAATCCCTCTGATGACGCTTACGTACATCCTTTATTGCATACTCTGTATAAAAAATTACATAAATAAGTCCTATCACCCCGGACACCTCCCAAACATCAAAAACAACCTCCAGTACACTCTTAGATTTAAAGGTTTGTAGTCCTCCTCATGAAATAAATCCAAGGTTCTCTTTCTTTTCATATATTGTGAGTGTGAAATACACAAATCGACGATTGTAGTGCAAAGTCACATGAATAAATAGATACATCAGTAGTACATCCTTCAATGTTAGCTTAAAGATCAATTGGTGTTATTATAAACCGGATCCCGTATCTATCCTCACGAGAATCTGTCCTTGCCAAGCACCATACTTGTCGTCAGGCAATCCTTGTCATTGTCATCAGGCCCTTGTTCTGTCACACTATCGTCAAATGACACAAGCGCTTAGTTGATAGTTTATCATTTAACCTTAAACTTAAATAATTCTCTGCATAGTAGGTCTGCTTGCATAGTTGAATAGTGGGTCGCTTCGCCTGGCCTGGATATTGTAATATGAATTTTTATTCTCCTACATCTGGTGATGACTTTGATAATGATTTTTTCTATAAGGCCACAACCAAGTTGGCTAGCCTTTGATTTGCTTCTTTTGAAGTCTGATTTTTACCACATATTTGGGAAATTGCAAAGAAGGAGATTTTATAATTTGCAAGGATACCTTCAAGATGGAAAAAAACAAGTGCACAAGATTTTTTTGAACACAAAATCATTATTCAACGAGGGTTCTTGTATTACAGAACGGGTGGATCAGGTACCAATAAGTGCACATATAAAATCCCATTCACATATCTCAAGAGTATGTTATCAAGAAGAAAATGATTGGACTTTGAAAAGAATGCAACCACCATGTGTTCGGATGCACAATCAATGACATCACACAAAAATGCTATGGAGCTGAATTTACACCTAACGAACTTGATTTTATGATGGAAATTAAAGAAATTCTAGCCAATGGTGATATCTTTGATATTGTTTATGATGCTTCAATGCAATTGAAAAGATTTATGTCCAAAAACCTTCCTTGACACTATATGCTAAGATATATGGTGATTTCACAATTTTGGATTGAATTTTCAAGATAACATCATACGACTTAACCTTGATGGTTTTCAGCAACATCGATTGCTTTGGCAAAACAACAATGACAAGAATGGATTTTGTAGCATCAAAGGCTTTGGATGCAATAACTTGATTATTTGGACTAGATCAAGAAAGTGAAATTTTGATGATTGATGAAGCTTCAACATTTGTACTTACATCATCAACGTCAAGGCAAAGCCAGTTCTTGTGTTTGTACCACTTTTGGATAAATCTATTTGCTTGTTCCAATAATATACCACAAGATGTTTTGAAGAGCTTCCTTCAGCCATGCAACTCATTGATATTTGAGATGACAGATGAGTATAAAAGAAGATGTGATACTACAATTTCTAAGTTTTTTAACTATCCAAGCAGGTCAAGTTTATGAAGTCAATATGGACTAAGCAAGAAAAGGTTTGTACTACCTTTACTGCAAAGCACATCACCGCTGGTCATGTTACAAGTCAAAGAGGAGAGTACAATAATTCTTGGATCAAAGAGCAAAGAGAGGCAAAATGCAACTTGAAGAATTTCAACCTACATAGAATATCACATAATCTATTTTGCATTATTTGATGTCAAGATTTTTTGGTATTGAATAAGCTCAAGACTCTTGTTCAATAGGGTAAAACCTAGAGCAAGTATGTTGATCACTTATGGCATGAATAATTAATTCTCTCAAATGGATAATTTTTTCATGTTGTGGAATTCAATCCTTTTGCTAGAACATGGAAAGCAAAAAGACACAAAGGTAGCACAATAACTCACACTATTTTTCTTTGAGACCACAATGATCTTATTTCTTATCTTTACATGCTCTTGCAAGACATTCACTTCAAGCTGGATTCCATGTTGTGGGATTTGTGTTGTATACAATCAACTTTTGACAAATTATTTTCAAGCAAAATGTTAGCACCGTGGTGGAAAATGTGCAATCATCTTCTATACAAGCAAGGCCTTGTTGACTTAGGCATCATAGATTCCAACTAAAATTCTAGGGTGAAATTGAGCAATGAATTAAAACTTTCAAGAATAGCAACTTCCAAAGATATGCATATGAAATTCATTGAGCAGATTAGGTGCCTTGGGAAATTAGAGACCTGCTATCAAAACCTGGATGAGGTAGCAAAAAGCCTGATATCAATAGCCAACCATGCCAATGAACACTTGTATAAGATAACCTTGAGTGTGTTGTTGCCTCTCACAAATACAATTAAATAGCTTCAAAATGGAAAGGTTATTCAAAATTCTAGGTTGCTTGAAGCTCAAGAATCTTTTGTAGTGCTAGCACCACCAAGATCAAGAACTATCAAAGTGGATAATGGCAACCAAAAGAAGCACAAATTGATGAATAGACATCATTGCTTATCATGTCAAAGAACTTGTACTATCAAAGTGGATAATGGCAACCAAAAGAAGCACAAATTGATTAATAGACTTGCTTAGACATCATTGCTTGTCATGTCAAAGAACTAGTTGGCTTGATTCTCTTGGACATCATGCAAATAGTTCCAAATGTCCATTGCACGAATTGGAGAAAAGAGTTATACAAGTTATTGACTAATAAAGAGCCCTTTGCGGTTCCAATTCGATCTTTAATTTTATAGCTCAATTGTTGTGGTTCCACTCTCTTCTATTTTTTATTGTGGTATGTTTTATTTCAATTGAATTTTTGTATTCTATTTTCTCTTGCCATGGATAGTCAGTTGAATATGATATATCAACTCCATAAACTCGTTAAACATTGTCGATTCAACAAAGAAATAGAAACCTTTATCAAACTAACGTCAAAGAAGTACAATTTTTCATCAAACTAACATTCTATACAATTCTTCATCTTGATGGATAACTAACATTCTATACAATTCTTCATCTTGATGGATGCATGTGCTAAAGATCCTCTACCATGTGGATTGAGGCGGTTCCAAACAACAACTTTGCTATGTTGAAAACCCAATTCTCTTTACTTACATCCCAGATCTGATGCAATTCCAATACTGAGTACTTTACAGAAAGAAGTGTGTATTCTTCTGAGTTTCAGAGAAACTTCAAGAAATCTTGGAGAGATGAAGTCTCTTGTTTTCCTTCCTGTCAATAAAAACCAATAAAATTCCGAACAAGCTTACTGGTTTGCCAAACTTCAAGCCAAACTTCAAGGTGGTGTATTTTTCCAACAATCAATTCTACGAGACCATTCTGCCTGACTGACTCCTTTGCCATATTCTTTTCTTAGAGTTAAAAAAGTAATCCACTGCTCACAGGACTTGAATGGCTGGCAACGCCATTTGACTCCACCTCATTGTCATTAAAACGTCTGACCATTCACTCACGATGACATGATACCTTTGAATTTATCTCTTTAGAACCAAGTATGCAACATTGGGAATTGCATTCAGCGCTGTGAACCCGCACCGAGCAAAGAACTCGGCTCGCAAAACATTGAAGTTCTTCTCAAGTTCATCTAACAGAGCATCCTCCCGTGTGTGGCTTGTGAAGAAGACACGCTGACTTGTAACATAGACACGTGGCATAGAAAATGATGACGAGGATATCATATGACGGTGAAGACACCTGCTTGGCGAGGACACAACCTAGCGAGGATAGAAGTGTCCTCCGATTACAAACAACTCACCAGTTCATTTCCAGCAATCACTCTTTAACATACTGGAAAGCCTTTTCGGTATCATTCTTTCTAGATCTTAGTTTGGGTATCATTTCTGTTCAAGTACGTCAATAAATTATCTTAATAATGAGGAAATGATATTTGTACTTCACTATCCATATCACAATTCGCAGCACAGTTGCACCATAATCTGAAGCATATACGTTGTCACTTTTTGTTCAGAATACAGCGGCAGATGTCATGTATTTGATCAATCAGTCCAGATTGCAGAGGCATGGAGTTCTTCTGCAGGGCTTGATGCGCCAATTGTGTGATATGGGTGTTTAAGTGGTGAACACAATGGACTAAGGAATTAAAATCTACTCCTGAATAAATATATCAATCAATTTTTTATGGATCTAAGCCTGCGGATTGGTTATAATCTAGAAAAGGAGTTTAGGGTTAAGGACTTAGGAAGAGGAGACGAATATCAAAAAGGTGAGGTATAAATATCATATTTCGTCAAAACACATTCAAATGGGAAAAAAAATGAGGTACAAATACCGATTCCCTAGACAATTCCATAGACAAATTCGTCCGAAGACATTCAAGCGGTGAAATAACTGAACAGGGATGCCAAGTCCTGCATGGTGCCACCGACAGCCATATGGAAAACCGTTCTTCTTTTATGCCCTTCCACTAGTTGATCCCAATACATACGGTTTGTGCTCCCAATCTTCTACGTTCTCCTTCTATTTCATACCCAACAAGATATAATCGTCGACGATATCATGGTTGAATAATTCGGACAAGAAAGGCTGCATAACAAGCTTTGTTGGTATTAGACGACAATAACGAGTGGTTAGTGATGCAAAGCTTAGGACACTGTGGAACGGACAGACGGGGAACTTGCTTGAACATTGATTGGTCATGGACCCACAAAAGTTAAGTCAGCAGATCTCTTTTGAAAGACACGTTCTTACTCAGTGCATTTCAATTACAGCACATGAGGTATAGAGAATCTAGTCTACGGATCTAGTAAGGAGTGAGGAAATGGGCTCAAGTTCTTGTCATCGTCGGCAAATCTCGGATTCCTGGAAGCAAGTCTCGCTACGTTGACTGTACAGAATAAGATCCAAGCTAAGCTACATGCAAACGCTGTAGACTTTGAGATGTCAAACAACTTGTAAGCAACTGACACTGACTTTTCATGAACGTGTGACATTCTCAAGGAGAAGATCATCATCCTGATAAGAGTCTCCCATATCCTCCTCCGAGAAGGAAGAGGAGTACAGCAAAGTACGAGCTTCAACTTTTACTGTGAAGTCTTCGAGCGTGGCGATGATTGAATAGAGGGGTGTTTGAAGCGGCCAAAAGGCTTAAAGCAGGGTGAGCTCAGTTCAGGTCCAAAATCCGAGGAGAGACGGAAGGAGGCTGGATGTGCATGCGATTCTCTACTGGGAGGAGGGCACCAGCTACAGTACATTGTCTCGACCTGGTCTTTGTCAGATCCCACGAGTACCGAGCAAGTTTACTCGAGAAAAACCGTTACAGTTAGGTTCTGACAAGGGACATAGATGAGCGTATCCAAGGGTAGAAGAACGCGCAATTTGTGTCTATAAACTATCAAGAATGAACACTGTTGAATAATAGTTATCATGCGCTGACATCTGGTCCGTGTTTTGACAGTTCTCTTGCATTCAACATTACTCTTCTAACCTTGGCATTACAAAATGTAAGGCTTAGAAGATTACTGATTAACACTCCGAAGGCTGAGAGTGTGACATTCCGAAATTAAGAGAATGCTACAAAGCACATCACAATTAGTCATTCGTAGAGTAATCATCTGGACTCCACAGATAGAGACATAGATAATAGATCAACTTGCACATGTTTTTAACAGGAACATTCAAAATTGGAGATCAAGAGATTTCTTGCGGATCGTCATTCGAATTGCCACAATGTCCAAGAAACACAAAATACATTCAAAAGCATGAACGCAAAACCTCAAGCGGGAATTCTGAATGAAGGTTTAGTCGCAGAGATCCGCGAACTCGCTCAACGCTGCTGTTCTTGAGCCTGCCTGCAAGGCTTAAGCAGGCAAGCCAAGCCAGAGGGAAAGCCGGAGAAAGACAAACACCTCTCGTGCGTACTTCCTATTTGACCAGAAGTGTCGAACCTAGGGAGAGGGAATCTGTGCTTTTTTCACTCACATTCTCAGGCCCCACATCTAGTCCACATTTGCATCTTGCCAATAGTTCACGACAGCATTGCTTATCGTTTAGGTCAGTACACATTGCGATAGGTCAGTACACATTTAGGTGCACTTTCCACATGTAATATACTAGAATGGGCTATAATAAGATCAGTTTTATGAAATTGGCTTATGTATCAAACCCTCCAAGATATTGTCATGTGTAGAATTGACTACATGCGAGCAAAACAACCTCATTGCTTTGGAATGTACCAGTTCCCTTTTCGGAGTTTCCCCACCTTAGTTCACTGCCAGGCTGTTATCAAGATCTAGAACCTCCACTTTGCAACTCCTAGCTTGGAAGTCGCAAAACATATCATTTGATTGAGTTGGAAGTTTCCATTTGTGGTCCCAATGAAAACGTTGAGCCTTGAGAAGTTAATTGCACTTCTTCCATACCTCTAACACCTTCCCCCACCATTCGGGTATTGAACACTCAAAACCGTTAGTGTACGCTTTTGACTATAGGACAACTCACTTTATCTTGGGAGATGCCAAGTTTCAACTGCTTGCGGAGAACAACTAGGGAAAAGCGTTAGTGACAAATGGCTGTAAGAAACGTATTATTCGACGTGTTCTATGTACTGATAGGTTAGAACAAAAGTATTCCATTGCCCCTCCTTTATCTTGTTCCAACTTTACCAGATAATGGTGACAAATAGTTAAGATGACGGATAGACTCGGTGGGGTATAAGGTATTCGGCCAAAGTACCCATAGGTATGGTAGGTGCTTTACCCTTGCTATCAACATTCGCGTTTCTATTCAAATGGGTCTTTACAAGAGGCCTAGTAAAACCAATTAGCCTATTGTCGTTCATGTATGCCAAACATTGGATTCGTACTCCTGGTTGGAATTCTAAACCGACACTAGAAGTTGAACAGTTATTTGTAAGGTCCTTACCTCTGTTCTGTTAAGTGCTTAAAAACTAGTTTGCCCTACGTTCGAATACGATGTTGAGGATTAGGAAAAGTCAAAAGAAGTTCATCCAAGCCACCGTCGCTGATTGAAGTATTCGTCGAAAAACTTAACATCCCGGGGACAGCTCCGTATAAATACAGGCGCGGAAGTGACAACAAAGCCGTTTACGGCCTTTATTGTCAAGTGCGGGCCCCGTTACTTGGATATTCTCTATCGACTAAGTTACCCTTCTTTCAATCTGATGGTGAGTTTATGTTAAACTAAGATGGAGCATTTTCCAGTCATTTTTAGTGATGAGAACAACAAAGCTGCTGTTCTAATCTGAATTCGAGACCAAATAAACCTACGAATTTGAATATCCCACGTCAGTGCGCTCTCATAGCTGCTTAGTAGCTGAAGAATAATATGTTTAGACCCCGTTTGAATTTGAAAGTATGAAAAATCAACTGTGCAGTTGTGTGTTGCTCCAGCAATACATCATATTCTGCTCTGCTACTGTAGTGGCTTCCGCTCTACTCCCTGGCCTTAGACCTGATGGTCTTTGCTGCTGCCTTCCATAAAATTTCTATCATGTCACTCAGTTGGAGTCGAGGTGCCAGCCCCGTAGTGATAGAGCAGATATAGGCAAGCGTCGGCCCCGTAGTGACTTTGGCATTACGGCGGAGAATGTACTCGAATCAGACGCTTTGCCCTCGAGTAGTCCTAGCTTGAGTGGAGGGACTCGTTCGTCGTCAGGACGTAGAGGCTGGAGTGAGAAGGAAACATGTCGCCCTGACTTCGTCGTGCCCCAAAGGGATCTGAAAACAGGTGGATTTTGGCAAACAAATTTCACCGACGCGTAGCATGGGAAGGAACATGGTCATGTTTGCATCCGCTGTCTTCATGTCACTGAACTCCTGGCTACTCACATTTTGCACTGGTGACATATCAGGACTCATGAACACAAACGAATGATACAAGTGTATCTTTGTGGCATACGTGTGGGAACTTTGTTGGAGCTAGATCATCGCTCCTTCGAGTACACCACTTTTTGGATGAAAACCGAGGAAGGGACGATGAACTTACTTTGCCTCTTGGGAAGGCCTATACGGGGTAAAGGGCACAGCTTTTGGACCTCCAAGTCAAACTGAACCAAAAGAATTACAGGCAATACGGAATAAAGTAGCAATCAACATTGTATGACTGGACATGCAGAGTAATGATGCCTGACTTTACTTTGGCAGGAAAGATAACTCCGATGATGAAAAGTCCTTTTGTAAGGTGAAAGCCCATGGACAAAGAACCGCCATCATTCCAAGGAATTGCATTGTGTGAGAATATGATGGTGCAATTTATTGATGGAAATGATTCTCGACCTGACGTTATACACAAAGCGTGAGTATCTAAAACACTAATCGAAACCAAAACTTAAATCCCAGAACTCCTGTTAGACAGCCTTGAAGAAACTGTTACCATTCTATAAGTACAAACAAAGCCCATGGCTGAAACCTAAAATGCACTTCTCCTTGCTCTATACAGATAATCGTACAAGAGATCTTCAAGGCTGTAGTTAATTTAGGGGCAAAGATTGGACATTGCTTGTGTCGGTCAAACACTCGAAAATCTCGAGGGTCACCTTCAGCCAAATCTCTTACTATGGCTGCTTCATAGACGTAGACCCCGTGGAATTTCTCGGGTTAAAAAACTTGAATCTATCTTTCATAGACTCTGTATCACTTCCATACTCCCTAAAATTGTACTCATCCTGTTTAAAAGACGTGGGAACCTTCCCTTCACTATAACACGTCGAGCAGAGGTTAAAATTTGCAGTTACTTCCTTGAACCGAGATCCAATGATCGGGTAGGAGCACACACAGCATGATAGTCCTTGATGGCGAAGTCGGTCACCTACCTCTAACTTTGCCAAAAGATTTAAAATTCCAAATCCCCAGTCCAGGTCATCGAACATGTCCACAAACTCGGGATACGAGATGTTAACCTGATCGTCATCTCCATGCAACTCCCACATGTCGCTGGTCCCCTGGGTGGGGAGGAACATAGCACGCATGAACTTGATGTAGGTCTTTGCATCCATCTTGGCAATCTCTCCCTCAGATACTGGATTTCTCCACGTAAGTATTTGGAAAACCAGGCGCTTCCTCTTCTCAGGAGTGAGGCTTGCACATAGAGGAGATATCGCTGCCAAAAACATACCCAAATCTACTCTTCCAGTTGCGCTTCGGTCTAGCACTCCCAAAAGCTTTTCATTTATGGCTTTCACTGATCCTTGAAAAGCCTCTGGAGTAAGGAAATGAAGTAGCCGCCTCAGTATTTTCTCCAGCTCCGCCTTCCTAATCAAGTTTGCAGATGGTCCATTGTCACCGGACTTCTTGGCGTTATCATCTATTTCATGTTTCAAAGTGGAGCTCTCAAACTTGTGCAAGCGAGTCTGCTTCTGAAATCGCCTGATGTCCAAAGCGCAGCCCAACCAAAGTCTGGGGCTGGTTTTAATCGTAGCTCTGTGAAACTTACTCAATTCGATGACCATATATCCGTCCGAAGGAAGTCCAGCTGCACCATTGGATTCCCTGGACATACTACCGTCTTGGGCACTCTGAATGACCGTAGTAAAACCCTTCGGCCTCTTCTGCATGTTCTTCAGATACATGATTGCATCATAGACCTCGACTCGGTTGGTCATTTTGAACGCTTCTTTTAGAGCTTTCTTGGCTGCCTCGCTTTCTCCAGCTCCCAGCAGCGAAATCGCCCTGTTCAACTGAGCCCGCCAATCTCTAGGCCTGATACTGAGCACTTTGGTGTACATCTCTGCCGCATAAGCGTACTTCCCAGAATCTCTAAGTAAGCCCCCTAGGTTGTACAGCGCGTCTAAATGATCCGGTTTCAAGTCTATGGCCCTTTGAAACTCTGAGGTCGCACGCTCGTTCTCTCCCAAGGAATGTAGAGCTGATCCAAGATCACAGTGTGCATCTGCGTAGTCATGCTTCAGGTAGATGGCTTCTTCCAAAGCTTTCTCGGCAGCTCGATACTCTCCAACTCCTAAAAGAGCAGACCCCAAATGTTTCAGGGCACGATAATGCATGGGACTCAATATCGCTGCTTCCCGGTAATGCTCACATGCACCTAAGAGCATCCCTTCTCCCTCCAGAGCTATACCGAGGTTCACATGTACCTGAAAGAACGGTATACGTGCAACCTTAGTGAGACAGAAGATCATACTAACAGAACTCCTGTATACTCTTGTGTTTGGAGATCGAGAATGAAGTTATTTGCCGTGTCGAATGATTATCTTCCTCTTAGTGAGTCGGCCACAACCACAACAATACTGCCTATTTTCAACAGAATCCGCAGACCTGAAATGGCAGTGGACTCAACGCCAAGCCGGGTCTAACTGACCTTGCGTTTCTTCAGCTCTACCAGACAGGAGACATTTGCAATCCAGTTTGCCTTTCTTCAATGATCAATTTCCACAGAAAAGTACCATTCATCAAGCACAACATTATCCCAGATGAATAAACTCTAACGATTATATAAAACAAGATTTTTCCTCGCCCTTACTTTCATGGGAAATAATGAACTTTCTACCTACTATAGTATCTCATGAGCTTAAAAGTTTCGAAGTCTGTGGGTACCTGAGGGCGAAGAGACGCGTGAGAACCAGTACTTGGTGCTGTCTCCAGTGCTTTCTCATAAGCAGCACGGGCATCAGAGACTCTTCCGACAGAGTAGAGAGCATTTCCAGCTCGGAAATGAGCTCTAGAATCGTTCGGCTTCAGCTCCACTGCTCTTTGGAAACTGGTTAGAGCTTCTGAAAACCACCGGTGGTCGGTTAAAGTCCTTCCCGTTGCTAAATGGGCATCGAAAGCAATAAGGTCACCACGACTGTCGCCTCTGGTGCGGAAGCCATCTGCCTTCGACCTGAAGTCGACCAAAGACTTTTTGAACGTAATATAATCCGATCCAAGGTCTTCTGGTTTCCTTCCACCAAGGCCAGCTTGGTCTTCTCTCTGACTCACGGATCCTAGTTCCTTCGACCAATCCCCTGCCTCAACTCCGGAAACGTTGGTCTTCTTTTCATCCCTTTCTTTCTTTTTCCCCTCGATCTTTTGATCCACTCTACGCAAAAAAAGTTCCAAGTCCTCGACAAGCTTCCACGACTCATCATACTGAATGCCATTGTTCGGAGACGAAGCCCAGGCACCCACATTTTCCTTTCTCCTTATAAACTTGTTCTCGTCAGTGATGGACGACACTACCCTCGGTGGAGCAGCAGAGGACCCACTAGCAGACCAGTCTGCAGTGGTCTCTCTCTTGTCTAGGTCGTCCACCGACCTGTCACCCTGCATGTCCAGTCCTCCTCCGTATCCCTCTAAATCCTCCACCAAGTCCAGACCTAGTGCATCGAAATCTCTATCCACATCTCCTGCTCCGTCGTCATACGTCCTTACCAGCCCGTCCAAACTCAATCCTTTATCTCCTTCAATATAATCGCCGTACGTCCGAAACACCTCGTCCAATATGGCGCTAATTTGTTCCTCCGAAAACTTCACTCTCGGGTTTACAGCTATGACCAAAGCTGCCATTTCGGCTCGATTAAGCCGCCCGTCGCCATTGAGGTCGAACTGCTGAAATATTTTTTCCACCTTCCGTGCCCTCTCCCTCACGATACCCTCCCCTTGGGTCTGGTCCCCACTTTCACTCGTCATTTCTCTAGGGTTCATTCCTCTTCCTCCTCGAGGTCAGTCCCTCACCTCCACTGCCTAATCCTGGCCCTTCCCTAGCCACGTTTTAGCTCTATCAAATTCTTCCCGGTCATACCAGCGAATCCCACCCTCCTCCCGTACCAATCAGCCTTCCCTACCCCAAGCTCTTGAAGACAACACTGACACAAAAACAACATCAATCCGCAAAGTTCAACCAAACCATTCATTTCATACACAAATCAAGCCAAACCGAGTTTTCTCACAAAAGGAAAGCTCACTCAGTAAAACAGAGAAATCACCACAAACATGTCCCACCAACCAGCAGCAGTCTCTCACTCGGTCACAAACTTCCAAACTTGGTCATTTCCTGCATCTTCCTCCTCCATCAAAATCCGCACCTCAAAACCGTCAATTGCTAATCAAATCACGTCACAAAAACGTACATTTCTCCTGACAAGAACCGAGCTGCTACTCGTTCCACCCCCATCGCCATCGCAACTCTCTTCCTTCGACGACACTCGGCCCAGCAGATTGTTCAAATCACTCGTCGCAGAGCCAGCTTAATTGACTAGTTCATTCATTCCACAAACAGCACCCACAAAATGATTGAATGTCGAAAGGAACTTGCTTTGATTCTCTTCGTCTCTTGTGCTGTCTGTCTCCTCCCCTCCCCTCCCCTGTTCTCCTCTCTGCTGCTGCTGCTGCTGCGCTGTAGATCCAGTCTGACTTCCCGTCCAAGACGTTCCGGCCTCGCTGGAAAGATGGATGGACGGGTGATTAGGTGGACCTATCTACTGTGACGGGCGAACGAACTATTGAAGAAAACATCACCGGCTGGGTCCTCCCGGCTTTCACTTCTTCCCGAGCAACTTATCCACACCGGCTAACTTTCCTATACCGGGCATTCCGGAAGTTTTGCTAGTATCGGGAGAATTAGTCTGAGAAGAAAACAGTATTGTTAGCGGCTTATAATGTATTGTTAGCGGCTTCTGTTACTCATAAATTGAGAAGTTGCCGGAATCAGTTTAATTTTGGCCGGATTTCCCCGAGTGTAGGAAGAAACAAGATCACTGAACGGTACGTGCAGCTGACAGCCCTACCTACAGCTTCACCAAGACAACGCGTTCTTACTCACTTCTTGAACGCTCAGGGTGCTGGTTGTAGCCGTCGATGTGCGATCTTAAGGCTCGGTAATTTATGGCTCTGTTTAAGACGCCTTTTAATTGCAAAACGTACCGGGCACCACCGGTACTTCAACGCCAGGCGTTTCCCACAGTCACGCTCAACGTCCGTCGGGCTCCCTCGGCGGTGCCTGCCAAATCCAGAGTGGGCCCGGTATCCTGTCACGGTTGACAGCAAAGACTTTCAAGTGCTTTTCCACTTTCCTTCCAGTTCGCCATCCAAGGAGTAACTTTCAAGTCTCGAGCGATGAACCTATCAACTTAAAACAAACCTTATAATATCACATGGAAGTCCTGACTAACGTCCTGCATCATGTCACGGCGCACTGCTCTGTCGACGTCGCGAAATGAACCTGCAGATTGCGGTGGGACCATCAGATTAGAAACGCCAAACCACCCGGGTGCCGGTGAGATCCAGACTCTACCATCGACTCCTTAGTTGTTTACTTAAGGGGTATGCATCCAGACTCTACCATCCACTCCTTAGTTGATTTACTTAAGGGGTATGCATCGAGGTCACTTCTTTATTCGTTTAGTTTTGGAGCTATTCTGATCTATCGATATTTGATACATTGGACATATGGGGTGACACATGTGGAAGGAGTATCATTTTCTATCCTGGTGTTATTGCGACAGATGAGAGATAGTCTATCCTTACCAGCACGAGAGTATTTTCAATCTTTTGTTTCACTATTGTCAGATTGGACTAGAGATATAGTTTTCCTTAATAGAGCGACCGTGTGAACATACGCTACATTCTCTCTTATTCGACTTGTCCATTCCTCAGGCTACTAGAGCACCTCTTCACTCTTGTTCCGGCAAGGGTGCAGGCTCTTGGATCCTAGCTCGACCATGCATTAGGGTTTTTTGACTCACACCAACTACTTTCTCTACAGTGATGAGGTTTCGCCTTGGTTTGGTTCACCCCTCTGCATCTTCATTACTCACTTGTGAGTGTGGTTCTACACTAGATGCAGCAACATGACACAATGTCCTTTTGGAGGACAGAGGATAGCTACCCATGATGCCATTAAGGACATAATGTTTGCTATGGCACGAGAAAGTGGATACTTGGCTTGGAGGGAGCGTTTGTATGCTTTGCAGACGACACGTGTCAAGGCAAACTTATACTTGGTCCGAGATGATCAGGTGACAGTAGTGGATGTCGTGGTTATGGACCCTACGCGGGATACAGTTTTGGAGGGAATGATTACCCATCCCCTTGGATGGGCGGCGAGTGCAGCAACAGGTCGCAAGGTCTCCAAGTATAGGGGCATGCAGCGAGGTCACCTCTTTGTTCCTCTAGCCTTGGAGTTATATGGAGTGATGGACATGGCATTTGACACATTTGTCAAGGAGTGTGCGAGAGCTTATCATGTTAGGCGTCAGGGGGTACCACTCTCACTCTCATACTTTGTAGCATATTTTAGACAACGTGTGTCCATTGCTCTACAGAGGGAAGTGGCTGGTGCAATCCATAGGAGAGCAATCACATTAGGTGATGTTTCTTCGGAAGCTCCAATTGTGTGTAGACCGTACAACTTGCATAGCTTGGATATCTTAGGTGCGGTAGGGCAGATTTCTCATATAGACTCTATTGGGGCTTAGCCACATGTTACCTTTTTTGTCTCTCCCTTGTACGGCTTGATGGGGTCTTCCCATCCTTCATTTTTCCTACGCGGTCACCTTTCTTCTCATTGGACATATTGGTAAGAGAACGTGCAAGAACTTATCATGTGAAGCGTCAAGGTATCACTCTCATTTTCATATTTTTTAGCATATTTTAGATAACATGTGTCTATTGTTACGTAAAGTGTAATGGTTGATGCAATACATAGGAAAGCAATCACATTAGGTGATGTTTCTTTGGATATTCCAATTGTATGTAAACAGTATGACTTGCATAGCTTGGATATGTTAGGTGTGATAGGGCAGATTTCTCATATAGACTCTATCGAGGCTTAGCCTTATGTATCTTTTTTTCTCTCTCTTGTACGGCTTGATGTGGTCTTCCCATCCTTTATTTTTCCTACACGGTCCCCTTTTTCGTTGCGGACTCTCCACCATCGCCTTCTACTTCTATGTCCTCAATGTGGCGACTATCCCAAATGCCTTCTTTTCAACTTTCGATCCTTCTTTGGATGCTCCAATAATTAGTAAACTTTACGATTTGCCATAATGTGGATATGTTAGGTATAGAATTGTAGATTTTTCGTACCCATACTAATGTGATATAGGTGCTTAGTTCCATTTTACCTCTTTTGTCCTATCATTGAACCGCTTGATTGGGTTTTCACCTCTCTATTGCTGACTCTCCACTATCGCTTTCTCTAATTCTACGTCCTCAATGTGGCGACAATCCCAAATGCGTTCTTTTCAGCCTTCTAGAACTCGATTCTACCCGGCCTAAGCAGAGTTAGTCGTGGCTTCCTAACATCATCGCCTTTTAAATTGTACCACATTCACAAGCCATTTTGTCCTGTTAGTTGCAGCCTCTATTTTAACATCCCAGGCGGTTAACTATGATAGCTAAACAACGGGTAAGAGTTTAACAACAAACAGATATGATATGGATGACGTTGACTCTGAATAAAATGGACTTCTCTGATTTGATTGAGTTCCTATTATTGGGGCTAGCTCCATTCTATCTCTTTTGTCCGACTTGATGGGGTCTTTCATCCTTCTTGTGTTCGTGGTCGCCTTTTCTCTTTTGTACGACTTGATGGGGTCTTCAATCCTTCTTGTGTTCTCTGTGGTCGCCATTTCGCGATTTGATTGAGGGCTATGTACGCTGTACACAAGAGTGGGCCCATAGAGAACACGAGGGAGTCTGTATTCGTTATCAGAGGCGTTTGCGATGGAGTATCAACCCACACAGCAACGCTTACGAGGTATCCCCGTAAACCTCCACCGTAGCGTGGCCTTAAATACGAAGTGGGTATCCTTCCGGTCACAGCTGTAAACAGCAGATTTAAGACGAAATTATAGGCATTACGGCGGATCAGTAAAAACTGGGATTTGGAAGGTGGTTTGCAGACGCGGAGAAACCTAAATTATGAGATGTTTTAAATATGGGATACGAGACCTTATCATGGGTCCAGCACTCAAGTATGACCATAAAGTGAGATAAAGTATGGTTTGCTAGAGATATGAAATGTTATAATATGAATGATGGTTGCTTTCTTATGAATGTTGACGGTATTATCAAGTTCTCATATTTGACATTTTGTCCTGAAAGAAACATATAAATCTTTGTTTTTATATGCCTTATATAAACCTATGGTATAAATATATGAAGAAAGATATGAGCGCTAAGTTCTATTCAACGTAGAAGTCAAGCGTACATTCAAGATAGTCAATTCACTACACATAAGAACTAGTGTAGTGAATTCATCTACAATAGATACCATAAATAAAGTTTCACAGTTTCAAATAGAATGTTCACCAAGAACTGTATAGTTTAGTTGAACACCAGTAAGTGAAAGAATTATTTCTAAGTAATGCTCAGAAGATATTAGTTATCAATATTTGATTGAATAAGAATTTCATATGTTTAAATTTTTATTTTTAAAGAAGTTTTGAAACTTCTTTATAATACCATATCAATTCAAGGATATTGCTCATCTCTCATGTTTATTTGAAATTAAGATAATATCTTGCAATTTATACTTTTTGATGGGGATATACCAAGTATAAGATGTTATTCTGTCATCAAAACCTCAAATCACCTCTTTAAATAACTATGTCTCATCCGCAATTATATAAAACTACAACACTATATACAAACATATTTTTAATGTATTCTTCTCTATTTGTAGTTAAGATGTTATGCTAAAGTCTGGTCAAAAACCAGAATTTAGCCGAATATCTATATGGCCTCCAATATTTACTTGAGATCCAGGTTTTCTTGTTAGAAAGGTTCTCAAGTATTTTATTTGACTACTCACTTGACTATGATTTATAAATACTTTCTTAATATTCCGTTATAACCACATAGATCGTTTCAAGATTGCTCGTGTTAATGAATTAGGAACTCTTTGTTCTTAATTCATGGCTTTTAAACTTTCATTCAATACTTTGGAGTGTGATCTCCAGCTCAGTTGCAAAATAAGTCTTTCTAGTTTTCTAATTCGATGTATAATCTCTACGTGCATAATTACTATTGAGGAAATTTTTATTACTTCATAAATCTTTAGTAGATCAGCAACTTCTTGAAGTCCTTTTGATTGTATCTTGCAAGGAGGCTAAATTGTAATCAAGAATATGGAAGCAGAATGAGTAAAAGAAACCAATATAATTAGTAATATAAATTATTAATTTTCAAATATTACCAAAATAACTGGAGATCAAAGATATTTATCATGAGGCCACTTATGTTTATCAACAAATAGAGTGATAAAAAATAAGGGAAACTAGGTTTTGGAGGTAAGTTTAGTTAGCAAAATAGACCTAATTCAAATTGATTGATTCTTTGATAAGGAATATAGAGTTAGATATCTAACATGAGTTTTTGGATTTGAATTCAAATTAGTAAGATGATCATTCACATATAATTTCTAGTTATCCTATATAAGTAAACTATTACTGTTTACCAATGAAAATCAATTATATAAAAATAATTACAATAAAGATAAATTGGATACAAAAAGTATCTTATCACTTGATTTGTTATACTTCCGTTCATAGCTCTACAATCAAGTTGGAGTTTGCATAGCATTAACAACTAGAAAAGATGTATCATATTGACAAGTTAAGTTTGGGATCTTTATCAATGTACATCATATTATGCAAATCTTTAGGTCACTTTATACATCATAAAGATCAACAGTTGAGATACTAAAAACTGATTGAGTACTATATCCATATAAGTTGACTTTTTATTGATCTCTCTTGGAAAATGAAAATAATTTTCTTAGATTTTTGATATTTCAATCTTAAGTAAATTTATAAATTAGAAAAAATTTGGTATTTTCTCCAGGTAAATATTTAAAGAAGGGATTAGATGAAAATTTCATTTTTGGTTATTTTGGACTTTTATCTCTTTGATTTTCTTTTTTCTTTCTTTCCCAAATCTTTATCATAGAGTGTGAGCTTAGACCTTGTTAATAACAATATGTAGATCTTGGTCTCATTCTAAAATCACTATATCTTTAAAAGAGGAGGCATTAAAATTTATTTGAGTTCTATTTCCATCCAAGTTGAGTCTTATTTACATGTTTCCTGCAAATAAATAAAACTCTCTTTGATTTTATAGCATTGATGAAGGATTGAAAAACCTTTGGTATTTTCTGCATTCAGATATCTAAGAATCTGAACAAATAACTTTTAAACAAATTTTTTGTTGCTTATCCTTTATTTTTCTTCTTTATCATTCTTAATTTTTCTCAACAAACATATATAATATCTGAAAATATATTAATATTTTCTAGGTTTATATTAATTATTTTTCTTATGATTGTACCAACACATAGAGGAATGTCTGATGCATTCAAATTAGATGAGAGTATTCAAATTGATCTGGTTTCTTTGGACATTGTAATTGAGTAGGCTATTTAACTCACATAATTTTGATATCTTAGGTAATAATGCAATGTTATTTGGGTTTAACCACACCTTACTCATAGGGTATTTTATTGTAGGGGTGTTCTGTGTAGTCTTTCTATTTTTATTGCTATTCTTTGTGTAATGTTTCTCTTTATTTCTTTGAGTTTGTTCTTATTTCATAAAGTTCATGATATAATCTATTTAATTTTTATATTTTAAACATAAAATTAAAAAATTTATATATATTTTAATTAAATTTATAATATTTATTAAATGTAACAATATTAAGCTATTAAGCTATGCTATTCTTTTTAACAAAAGCATTATTTACATGAAAATTTATAATATTATAATAATTCAGAACATATATTTTATAAATATAGAAACTAATTTAATTTTTAAGTATATATTAAAAATATAATCTTCTAGATTAATGTAAATATGATAGTAAGACATTGGCAATCTGGTATAAGTGAAAGACATCTCTTTAAATCATAAATAATATTTATTTAATTATTAGATAAAAATATTATAAATTAATAAAATATTTAAAAATAAATGTAAAAATTAGGATATTATAATATATTATTTATCATAAAAATATTTATTTTTAAATTCTAATTATAATCTTGTACATAGATATAATTATAATATTGTTGTAACAACAAATTGTCATTCAAATTTGTAATAGCATGGTGCAAACCAATCGATCCCACTAGGATACAAGTTTGATATAGCTGAAAACAAGGAAAAAGTATCACAAAATTAACAATCTTTTTTTTATTTTTAACTTATTGGACAAAGTCACTCCCAAAAGAGTGAAATCTCAACCCCAATGGCATATTGCAAAAAAAGTAAACAATCACTAATCACTTCCATAGTAATTGTAGTCTAGAGGACAGTTTAAGATGATGGGCCACTCCCAAAAAAGATCACTTTGCCCTAGACTTTATTTATCCTCCAATTGGTCCAATCAAATTTCTACTTACTATCATACTATCCATTCTATTATCTACACTCTGCACCAAAATTATGAGTATCACAATCATACAAGATAGATAGAACTCAAAGGATTTCATGAATAGTACATTAGGATGCACAGACTAAATTAGGGTCTTATCTCTCTATCATTACTATAACATAGTGTACAACTTTTCCTAAAAGGCACTTTATAAGAAAATAGAATGATTCCTACTATGGTACTTAAACGATATCCACACTTTGGAAAAGTCCAATATGATATTGTTCCTGGCCTATATAGAGCACCTAGAGGTTCCTTTTCTAGTTCCACAAAATTATTCCTTCACTCTAGTGCTTATGCCTCTCTGCCAAGATTCTTTACAACTAAGTGACTAAGTAGGCACAATACAAAGAACAACCACAACCACATACATCAACTTGATAGTCTTGATGGTAATATCCTATTTATTGCATAGAAATTATGCATAAAATGACCATAATAACATAAGGTCTAAGCTTTATATAGATTTCCTATTTAGTTGTCAAAGAGATCCAATGGTTACAAATAGTTGGAAATCTTTCTAATTACAGCAAATCCTCACTAATAAGATTCTTATCTTATCTTAATCTAATCTCCAAGTAATCACATCATATCTAACATAGGGTTTCCACCTTAGCAAATTTTCCATATCTTCTTGTGTTGTATAGTGGTCTACTTGGATTTTGTGTTAACACTAAGGTCTACAAACTATTTACAAAAAAAGTGTCTTGGCTTACAAATAAGAGATGAGAACAAAATACAAGATGGATTGAAGTACAAAATGATGACTAAGGTTTCCACAACTCAGGTTGTAATGTATCATTGAGGTTTTTAGTTGTCATAGGATGATTTGGTAGCAATTGAGAAAAACTAATCATGACTTTGAAAATTTGAATAAGCTCAACAAGCTCCTCTTGTACTTGGCAACCTCATTTGCTTGTTTGGGCTTTTTTGAACTTGGAATTTGTGTGGCTTTGCAATTTGAGGGACACATGGTTGTTAGTTGATCATTAATATAAACCTTCCTCTCAAGAGCCTCAATCTGAGTTTTGAAGTCCTTAATCTTTGTTAGATTTGTTGTGTTATTAGCCATCTGTTCCACCTATTTCAAGAATTGAGTCACCATGTGTTAAGAAGATCCACATGTTCTTTAGCCAAGTTTTCATAGTCTCACTAATGTTTTGACTTCATGTTCTCTCATGCCTTTTTCATAATCTTCTCCTCGTTCTCTTGTGCTTGTTTCAAGCTTGTATTAAGTTCCTAGATATGAAGATCTATGAGCTCCTTCAGATTCTTGTTTGTCCCTCCGCTGCAATTGTCTTCGTATTAGCGGCACCCAAGTTTTTTTGGATGGTCATCAACAATTTGTCTTGTATCTTAATTTTCTCTTTGTGGCTAGTTCATTGTTTAGAGGCCTTCATCTACACTACATCAACCTCCAATATGTAGATATTGTAAGATGACTTTGTGTTTTCCTTGTAATGCTAGTTCTTATTGTTGAAACTTCTTGAGCAATTGGTCTTTCTCCTTTGACAATGCAATCTCCTTGGTGAGCCATTTGTTGGTATTTCTTAGTTTGGTACAAAGTACAACTTTGCCTTTGGCATATACTCTTATCTTGTTGTGAATGTACCTTACAAGCTTAAATTGCTCATCAATTATTGAGTCCAACTCTTTGTAGAAGAGCACAATCTCCTCTAGTAGTCATTTTTGACATTACTACATGTACAAAGTGTATTGACATTTATCACACCATTGAGTTATTGTCATATTGAAGATGATGTCAACTATATTGTTCATCATTTTTGGTTTGTCATCTCATATTAGAGATTGTGCAAGAGTTTTTGTGTGATGTTTTGTAAGAGCACTCTCTGTCTTGACACATTCTAACATAGTCTTGTTGGCTACACTAGTGTGTTCATCCTCCTCTTGCAAGCCGGCCATGATGGAATCTTCTTCTTTCAGTTTTTGAGCTTCTACTTCTTGCTTTTGCTTTTGTCAACTATTTTGGGACCTTGTTTGGGTTGTGTCTCCAAAATGGCATTGAAGAGGTTGACCATAGGATTCTTTGGCTAGCAAGGTTTGGAGAATAATATAGGTACTTGCATGGATGGTTTTTGTAGAATTGTAAAGGAGTTGCATTTTCATCATCTATTGGTGCTTTCTCCTTGTCCTTTATAACTTCATTAAGAATTGGTGATGACTACACATCATTGTTTGTTTCCTCCTTCAATTGTTTGTTTGTTGGCATTTTGTGACAAGATGCATGTTAACAAGTTTTTATTGCTTGACCAGTTCTTGTTTCCAAGGGTTTCTTTCTTGGAGCTAGAGTTATCTTCTTTTGTCATACAGGCCTCATTTCCACCCTACATCTTGGCTCCACCACTTCCACTTTCATATGATGAAACTTTAATAATCTGGTTTCTCGTTTGTTTCTTGGAGACCATGGTTTTGGCCTTTGTCACAAGTACCTTCTTACTATCACAATGATGTTATATGATTCTTTGATAGGTACAAAATTCTTGGTATAAGCATACTCCTTGTCTATGTTGTGATACTTCATTATTTCCTTGGCCAAATTGGGGTGACTATTGAACTAGGTTAGATGATGGAAGTGATTCAAAAATCTCTCCTTCTCCTTGTTAGTGAGAAAGCTCATTCCTAAGTAGAAGTGCATGATGAAGGGTGCTATAATTTTTACCACTCCTTACTCCATATCCTCCAACAACTTGTTAACTTGTTCACGGACATCTACTCCCAACTCATAGGTTTTCCTTCATGTAAAAGTTGGAAGAAAATATCTTGGTTGAGGTTGACATATGATGTTTGTTTTGATCAAAATAGTTTCATGATTGATTATGTTACAACTCATCTAATAAGATCTTTTAGATACTTCTATTTTATACCACTTAGTGGACTTTTGGCTTACAAACACATCATTTATCTTGGTTTTCATACTCTTACTTGACCTACCATGAGGAGTATTGATATAAATCTGTCCAAACAACATACACTTTCCCCTAATACATGCTACCATTGGTCTTTTGTCCATGTTAGAAGGTTTGCTCTTAACCATTTAGTGTACAATTTTTAAACAAATTTCTTCTAATATTGGCAGGTTTGCAAGACTCCAATCCCACAACAAGAATTTTATATTTCTACTCTTCAGATACTATGCTCTACAATGCAATCCTCATTTTGATCATTTGGGAGGTTTGCGCATGATTTTGTATGCCTTGCATGATTTTTCTTTGTTCTGACTACCATCACTTCATTATGCGCTCTAGTTTGCACTGTGTACCATATCATAGCTCTTGGACAACAATCCAAGAGATTCTTGCATGAGAGAAATGAAGATTGACACGAGTAAAAAGTAACTTCTCACAATGTGAGGTTGCCCTTTTATAGGCCCCAACACCCATTTGCTCCTCAGCTGTTGAGATTGTTGGTAAAAGGTCATAGTCAAATGATGCATGCACGAGCTCCTTGCAAAACCGTCACAAATAGTTCTTTGGTAGTAAGCCGTAAGTCGTGGGTCTTGAATTTGCAATGGAATACCATAGAACATCATTTTGATGAATCTCATTGCTTAGTAGCTTATAAAACTTCCATAAGCTTCTAACATTGTTGTAAGCCATCTAGTATCATAATCTTAAGGCACATTTTGTTCAATATAAATCTTGAGCAAGACTCAAACTTCATTAAGGAAAGACACAAACTAATAGTTTGTCCTACTTAGTACTTATCATGCCTTAATAATATTTTGTCTAAAACATTAATAAATTATTTAGAATGAGATCAAATGTGACAAAAAGAAAAATGCTTCATGATAATCACAACAATTTATCCTTCATTTTCAGTCATATAACTTGTAAAATTACTTATAATTGTTTAAAATTTAGAATATTTTTTTATCTCTTAAAATTATAAACAAGGTTAAGTACTTAAGTAAGATCATCCTAATTTAATCAATATATTACCAAATTAAAGTAATTTTCTTCAATATCTTAAGTGTTATCAAATATTTAATTCATGATAAAATATTTGGACTTTCTTGAACGAGCTTAAATTTATTCAAAATTATAATAGGATATATATTTCAACAAGAACTTTTTACATCTTATGAAGGATAATTAACTATTAAATTTTATATATTTTTAATTAAAATAAAAATACAAGAAAAAATAATTATATTTTTTGTATTAATATTTTTATATTAACTCAAGTGATTAAAAAAAAGTTTATTATCTTGAAACTTTTTAAAGTTTGTTTAGAGATTATAATAAAATTCCGTATTTTTTATTTTATGAATGATGATATTTTTATATAAATATATTATTATATATATTATCAAGTTTCCTAAAGGATAAAGAGGTGAAAATTCTAGAAAGGATTAATAATAAAATAAAGGAATTATATTTGCAAATTTTTGTGTGTGGATATTTGGACTCCCTCCTTAGTTCAAACTAGAAGCAAACAACGGCAAATGCAAAATGTAGGAGGGCTGGAGATGCAAATATACAAAAAGGATATGCAAATATAATTTCCTTGACAGAATGTTATAAATAAAAAAATTAATATACAAGCTTTCAATATGATTTTAAATTTTATTGAAAATAAATACTTATCATAAGAGTACATGATATATATAAAACAAATCACAACATATATTTTTTGTAACAAGTTTATTTTCTCTCTTATCCACTTATTCTTTTCTCTCTTATCCACTTATTCTTCATCATTATATATTTTTTACTATTCTTAAAGATCTATTCTTCATCATTATATATTTTTTACTATTCTTCAAGATTTATTTCTTCATCATTATATATTTTTTACTATTCTTAAAGATTTATTCTTCATCATTATATATTTTTTACTATTCTTCAAGATTTATTTCTTCATCATTATATATTTTTTACTATTATTAAAGATTTATTCTTCATCATTATATATTTTTTACTATTATATAAAATTCTACAATCAAACATATTCTTCTTCAACATTTATTTATTCATTAGTATAGATTTTGTATTGTAATGAAAAATTCCACAATTGAGGCGTTCAATTGTGGAATTCTTCATAAAAATACAAAATTGTGGAATTTATGATGATGATGATCTATAATAAAACATTAATAGCAAAATATAGTTACATTGTTAACCTTGCGCTTTGTAACAACCTAATGTCATTAAAATTGTAATATTGTGGTAAGAATATGTTGCTCACATGAGTATACAAGTTGCATAGGACTAAAAATGAGACAAAAGTGTCACTAGATTACAATCTATTGTTTTGTATTTAATTAGGCAAAGTAATTCCTAAAATAGTGTAATGTCACCACTCTTAGTGCACTTCAAGAGACAAACAAATAAAACTCACATTCATCATAGATTTAATCTAAAGGATTCTTGATGATGATGTCTCATTCATAATCAAGGCCACTTCATCTCAAAATTTCTTTACCTTCCTAGTTTCTCAACCAAATTCTTGATTGCTATCACAAATACATTCATAAGTAATATGATTCACATCACATCACAAATTTTTTGTCATACAAGATTTGCAAAATTAAGGTATCTTACATATAGTATCCTTAAAAGTGTGAGCTGAGAGTGATATATATTCCAAGGGTTAAATTACTTTGACAACTATGACGTTGACATAATGTTCCAACCTTCTTAGAAGGCATGATATCACAAGAGTCTTGAATGACTACATTGCGGAATCTCACAAGTTAGTGTTACTTTACGATACTCAATGTGTTTGGCATATCATAACATTTATAGTGCCAAAGCTAGGTTGCTCAAACACTAGAGTGGTAGTGTTGGTAGTCATAGGTAATTTGGTAATTACTCATGGACTATTTGTTGGTAATCCAATTTTATGTTAGGGTTACTGATCACCGTTGAGACCCACTATCAATTGCACCATTTGTAGCATTGGAAGTACTATCAATGGTGCACTTAGGGCTGGAGACCTAGGTCAAGCAAAGTGGTATACCTTCAAAGTGCAACTCCAAAGAGCTCACTTCTTTGATGTTGAGCCTTTGAGTTCTTACTTATGGTGGATAGAGATCAATGAGCATTACTTGGAGTCTCTTAACTAGAGTAGGTGTGGCATGATTATAATAAGTGCTTGATTTTTGGTAGAGTGTTGAGTGAGAGATCGAGTACCAATTTGATTCGAGTGTGATTCTAGTGGAAGAACAAATTGATTATACCAAATAAGTGCAAATTAGGGAGGAATTGGGTGAAAGAGTTGAGTGTGTTGGTGGTATTTCCAAGCTTGGCTGATAGTTGGTACATTTGATTGTGGGTCAAATTTCCATGAGAGTGATCATGTGTAGAAGCTCTATGCAAATTGATACAAATTTAGTAGTGAAGTAGATGGTGTGCAAAACGATGGCCAATTTTTTGAGAATTGAATGAATTTGAGACAATGGGTGTTCAATTTGAGCACAAGAAGTGATATTATTTAGTACAAATTGAGATTGAAATGCAAAATTAATAGTGGAATTGGAAACTTATCTCCTTGAATTAAGGATTAGAGATCTCCATCATCTTGATTTGGCTTGAGTTGAGATTAAGCGGTGGATTTGGCAATCAACTAACTATAGAGGAGGTACATCAAATTAGTGGGAGTTGCATAGAGTTGGAGGTTGCTCAAAATGCTCTAGTGCAAGTGCTTGAGTTGGCCATATTTGGGTGAAGCTTGGCCAGATTTAGAGAGAGTTTGCAAAATTTAGAAGGTTTGTGGAGCAGATAGTGTATAGAAGTATTGGCTAAATTTTTTAGAATTGAATAAATTTGAGATAATAGGTGTTCAATTTGAGCACAAGAGGTGAAATCAAGGTTGATTTGGCATGAATTGAGCTCAAAGTGAAAAATTGAAGCTGAAATTGGGAACCAATCTCTTTGAATTATCTTGATTTGGAGATCCTCATTATCTTGATTTGGCTCAAGTGGAGATTTAGTGGTGGATTTGGCAGTCAACCAACTATAGAGGAGGTGTGCCTAATTAGTGGGAGCTGCCCAAAGTTGTAGGTTGCCCAAATTGCACTAGTGCTAGTGCTCGAGTTAACTAGAGTTGGATGAATCTTGGCTAAATTTGGAGATGATTTGCCAAATTTAGAGAAGGTTTGAATTGGCAAGAAGAAAGGCCTCATTTAAGCATTTAGAAACTTCAAGGCTTAGGGTTGTAGGCTAGAGAGACTACAAAGGCCTAGAATGACCACCTTGAGGCTAGCTAGTTTAGATGAGTTTTTGATAATCTTTTGGCAAAATCTACTCCACCCTTCTAGATCATATGCAACAAGACTTGAACCAAATCCTTGGTTCTTAGAGTGGTACCCTAGCCAAATGATCCACCTTCACTTGTCGTACTAGTGATTGTTTTTGAATCAGATTTGAAGTCATCCTCCTTCAATGCTTGTGTCTACACTTGAAACTCGTTTTTTTGAATTTGATTCCCAATAATCAAAAGATGGTGTATCTAAATATGAAGTGGGATTGGTGTTAATCAAAAGAACTATAACTTGATATTTTGATAGCTTAATTCTCAAATACCTTTGTTTCATCAATCAATGATGTATGTTGCTTTCAACCATGGCATCCTACATAATAAATTATAGCTTAAATCCTTCAAGACTTGGAAATTCATGAGATTTTAAATTTCCATGATTGATGTCACCACCTTGTCCACCACATCCCTTGGTCAAACTTGTTGCTTGTTTATCATGCTTCTCACTAACATTGAATGTCTAGAAGGTAGCATATCCAAATTTTTCATCAACTTCTCTAAAATGGCATTCACCACAAATCCTCCATCAATAAGTGCATCTTTGATGTTATGATTATTCATCACCACATCAATCCTGGAGGTATATTCACAAGCCTCTCATGGTGCTTGTTTGGCATCCACTATCCTATTAATACCAAAGCTTTCTCTTTTGCTTTCTTCTTTTTCTTGCTCCTTGTTGAACTCAAACCACCTTTTAATTTCTTTCTCAAGGTAAGATGCAAAGCAATGAGCAAAGACTAACCTTGATGTCAATCTTGTAACTACCAACATCCTCCAACACATTATAGTCAAGTTAATGCTTTGAGATCAAGGGATCATCCATTCCCAACTTCTTCCTTGAAACCTTGGTTGTTGATGGTCTTGAAGTGGTAATGATAGTACTCCATTTGGGTATTGAACTATCCTTCTTAAGAGTGAATCCTTAAGAAGAATGTGTATTATCCAAAAAAACAATCTCTCTTCTCTCTTGAGCCAAAAGCTACAAGTTAAGACCTTTGGAATTTAAGGATTCTCACTTCTCATACTTGCTCTCAACCATATATTTGGATACTATCTCCTTACGTCTATTTGGAGTAGGTGTTACTTGGGCTTCACTACCTCCCTCCTTCCTTCTATGTGCTACCTCACAACCCTTTCCTCCATGTTAAGTGAAAATTGGGCAATTCCTTTGGATGTGACTTCTCTCTCCACAACCAAAGCACTTTCTATCATTGAAATTGTTGGTTGGAAAGCCTCCTCTATATGGATAGTTTATGTAACCCTTAGGCCATCTTCCAATATTTTTCCACCTCCTTCTTCTCCAATAGTTTTACTATATTGAACTTGAGATCTACAAGTTGCTCTATGATATTTTGAGCGGATCTTTTGGTAGAAGTGCAAGAATTGGACCAACTACTACTTGTGGTGTAACCGTTACTACCAAAGGATCAAAATTCTATCATACTTATAGAGAATTCACATCCTACTTCACCACCAAATCACTCTCATCTCCTTCCAAACTCTCTTCCATATGAACTACAATCTTGATAGCTTCTACTTTGGAAGAAATTTTCTCATATCTTAGCTTACTTAGAATTTGTGGTTTCAACACTCCCACAAAATTCTTGGTGAATATGGATACTTTCCCAATCATAGTAGCTTCCATATCATCTCCACTCTTCCTTAACACTATGAAATTGAGAGTCTAACTTCTCTACTCTTTTTGCATATGCTTTCAATTTCTTTCCATATTTTTGATTGAAGAAGGTAACCTCACTCATCAATCTGTCATGAATTTCATCTAGAATATCTCAATGAGTGTTCAAGTCAAACTCTTCTAAGACTTCACTTGACCATCTCTAGTCTCTTTCTATTGGTACTCTTATTCATAGCATGTAAGAATTGCATCCTTGGTAGTAATGAGGCTTACTCATTCTTCCTCCTCTCACTCCAAGATTTTTCTACAAACACTCTTGAAGTCTCATAGAAACCTCAACATCTTCTCCATCATTGCCAAAGAAAACCAAAAGTTTTATATCTTAGCTCTTTATTCCCTACCTTCTCTCTAGTTTTTTCTCTCACCTTCTAACTAATAGATACATACATAAGTAATACTAGTTGAGTGTAGGCCACCCTCAGTAGTACAAAATTTCAAGTTAATCCATGATTTCTATTATAGGATCAAATCCAAAGGTTTAGATTAAGCAAACTCTCATGGAGTTTATCCATCAACTAAAAATATTATCTCCTTCACTAATTTTGAGAACTATCTGATGAAGTTAATTTCTCCGTAATGATATTAAGACTGTCTTCAAGATCTTTCACTAAGGTCTTTAAAAGTGCTACTATTTCACTACACTTATGGCTCTTTGGAAGTCCTTCCATACCAGAAACCTCACACATCTTGTTAGTCCTAGATCTTCTCCTTCTCAATTTTGGTGAAGAAGGTCCAACATGCAATTCCAAGTCAAGTAAACCTCTCCTTTTTCCTCCATCTCTTGATCTCAAAGTTTAATGGACATAAACTTACCTATTTTCTCTTCTCTCTACATAAAAAGCACTTAGAATCACTCTTTCCTCCAAATGGCATAGGTTTTTAGATCCTCTCAAATCTCTCTTTAAATTCTAATCTTAACTCTCCTTTCTTCAAATCAACCACTATTATTACCTCAAACCTATGGAGAACCTTAAATAAACTCAACTTCTACTCTTGCTAGCACTCCATGCTCCTAAGATGAGTCTAAACACTAAAATATTGCTTTTGGTCATTCCTACACTTCTCATTAATGAGAACTCAACTCTCCAAATATCACATATATATTTTGATGAGTTTTAACAATGAAGTGTATTGTTGAAGCCAAATTGAAGCCAAATGGAGAAGAAAAGAGAAGAATTGTGTGTGTAGATCCGACTTGAGGAAATCAACATCTTGTTAAAGGAAGAAGTACTCTGATCAGACTTATAGGATGGGAGACCCAAAGTAAAGATACATTGCATTGGAGTGCTTGACCCAATCCAAAGAAATTGTAACAACTTTTCCTTTGGCCAAAAAAATCTCTTCAGGTATGTTCAAAGAAGGTACATTCAAAGAAAATGGAGAAACTGATAATGATAGGAGAAAGACATGTAGAATTTGTGATTTGCAATTGAAGTTTGACTAAAGAATGATTGAGAATCACAAAAGTATAAAATCACAACTTCATTGAGAAAATTTTGCATTTATGAATTGTCATCTTGTCCCTCTTAAGAGTTGTCATGAAGGAATTAGAATCATGGGCTGAGGCAAGGATTTGATTTTTCAAACACCAAGGTTAAAGAACACACAATGCCAATGAAAAGCAATAGACAGATTTCTTCACATGTAGTGAGGAGTCCTGCAATTTGGAGGTTAGATGTAGTGGCAAGGATTGGAGTTTTGAGTAGACTTCAGGTCACTTTTCTAGCATGAAATTGGAACTTAAGTTTTCCAAGTTTCATGGCAGAAATAACTACTAGTAATTGTGAAGCTAGTCCCAAGGCGGAAGAGAAGAGAGGAAATCCGGCTTGTTGGATTAAGTCAGCTTGAAGATTAGTCTTGGGGATAGAAGCTAGGGATGTAGTCGAGATCACCTTCTATAGGAAGTGTGATTGTTTGGAGTAGACTACAAAGGTTAAAATTTCCTTTAGTAATCCTCACACCAAGAACTAGTACAAGGTGGATGCATATAAGGACTCAATAAAGCAAAGTATCATCAAGGTATTAATAGCAATGTTCAAGCCAAAATGGACTACCTATGTAACAAAGCAACAAGTAGTGTTTTTCCATCAAATTTGTGTAGTAGAGAAGGTGAACTAGGTAACATTTTTCCACCAAAGGGTGGGGCAAATGATTGGAAATTGGAGGATGAATGCACCACCAAATTACTTTGTACACATCTTTATTTGGGTTTGGACCTCTCAACTCAAGGGAGAAGGAAAAGATGGTGTTGCACTTTCATCCAAATCTTTGTTGAGATGCAAATGAAGACAAGCAATACTACATGATGAAGATTTGAGAAAGCGATGATCACTTTGCTAGAACTAGATGAGTTAAGGCAGTGGCAATGACCATCTTGAGGCTGAAGAAGTGAGGTTGACTTGTGGAGATGGCATCATGAGTTCAACCAAGAAAGACTTAGAGATTGAATCCGAGGCACAAGACGGTGGTAGTGGACCTATCATCAAGTGTAGAGTTGGAAAGAGAAGCCAAATCCAAGTGGGAGTACTTGGAGGAGGAAGAAGAAGAGTTCACTTTGTAGAGCAAGGAGTTGAGCAATGAGAGTGATAGAGAACCCAAAGTTCAATAAAAGTGGTTGAGGAGGATGATCAAGAGTTCCATGCAATGATTAAATGCTCAATATTTGGAATTACTTGAGGTGGAGATGGCCAAGGAGCGGGATGAAGAGCCAAGGCTGGTGTCCTAAAGGGGAGCAAGATGGAAGAGAAGTCTATAGTCTGCAATTGTAAGCATGAGCCAAGCCAAGGAAGATGAACAAAGCTTAGAGTAGATCAACTTGAAGGTGAGAAGATCATGACTTTGGGGTAAGGCACCAATGGAGGAATTGCATGTCAAAGCCAAATGACAATCACAAGGTAGAAGAGTTTAGTGGAGTAGAGTATCTATCAAAAGTCATTTACCCTTTGTTATTGCTGTTGAAGAAGAAGAAGGAAGTGATGAAGAAAGAGCATCCGAAGGTAAAGGATGAGTTGCAGGTGGTGAAGTATATGAGCAATGAAGTCTTGAAGTTGAAGGAGAAGCTAACCCTAAGGAGAGAAGAAGCCAAAGAAATTTGGGTTAATGATGTACTTTAAAAGAGGAGCCTTGATAACTTGTAGGAGAGTTTTGTGAAGCACGGTAGTGACCTTGAACAACAAGATGAAGAATTGAAGGATCAAAAGATAACATTCAAGATGTTGAAGATGGAGTTCAATGAAGTGCAACTCAACGCAATGCACTCAAAGACCATTGTAGTGGTAAAAGAGCAAGAACAAGAGAAACTGAGATTGGTTGCAATAGAGAAGGATTGGGCCTGACAACAGAAATTGGTGAGTAGGGATCAAGAAGAAGAAAGGTTGAAGGAACTGATCAAGAATGTGGAAGCTTAACTCATTCACTATGAGGAAGAGAAGAAAGTGTTGAAGGTAGAGCATGAGGAGGAATTGAAGATGTATTGGGATGAATTGGAGGTAGAAAGAACTCAAGAGGAGTTGATTTCAAAGAAGACATTGGGGTGAGTAGGAGAGATTGTCGAGAGAGTGAAGGTGATGTTAAGTACTAAAGTTGAAGTAAAGTTGGAGGAATCAAGACTACTTGAGCTGAAATTGCTTGTGTAGGATACTAGAAAGAGGAGGGAAAAGGATATAAACATGAATAATTTTTTAATTTGCCTAAGAGATGGAGTAGATAGGAAGATGATTGAAGTAAGAGATAATGCATGTCTCAAACTAGATTTAGTTAGATCCAAATTAGATTAACTTTGCAGCAGTGTGAAGGTGTAGTGTATCCTAACTACCTGATGTGAAGTAGTGGAAGTACGAGTGCATGTGACTTTGGGTGAATTACCTAAGTCAATAAAAAAAGTTAGGATAGAAAAGGAAGAAGTAGTTAAGCAAATTATGACATCAATTTTGATTTAGATTGAAGATAGGACAAGTGTGGAAGGAGAAGTCAATATAGTGAAGGAAACTAAAGTGCAAGAGGCACTTGTAGGCAATTCAATAGTAGAAGCCAAAGTAGAAGTAGATATTAGATTTTATTGGAAGTAATTATGCTGAGATTTGAAGAGGTAGATATGAAGAAGTAGGATGATACTTCAGATCTATGGATTTTCAAGTAGCAATTAAAGCAAATTAGGCAATTTTGATAACTATTGAGTGCTCTACTTATTCAAAGGATGAATTTTTAGTGTTATGTTGTTTGGTATTATATTTTTGAAGTTGAGTAAAGCAAACTGTTATAACTCAATGCTTGTCATTTTAGCTTAATTTTGAGTATCAATCTTGTGTGTATGTTTGTGAGTGTGTGGAGAAGTTTGTGTTGCAATCAGAGAGTGTTAGATGTTGGATTTTGCAACTTTAATGCCATTTTATATGTTTGATACTAAGTGGAGTGCAAGTGAGGCAATGCCTTGATAAATCTATGAAGAATCTTAGTGTTGGTATTATTTGCATTTGTAATCATAATGTTGGATTGATACAAAGCAATTCTGGTTGAGGAAGTCTTGCCTTTAGTGGAGGAATGGAACACAATTTCAAGGCAAAGTCACTTCATGGTGAAGTAGCTTGCTTTGAAGTAATTTAATCATCAAAATCAATATTGATTTGGAAAGGATTTGAAAAATTATGATTTAAAGATGATGTTAATTTGTGACAAGACTACAAATTGAGCACTTGTTATTCTCTTTTGGGTGTGGTTTCTACCCAAGAGGTAAAAGACATAATCAAGAAGAACTATGTGCTACTATTTAATTCATATTTAACCATTTTTGACTCATACCTCTATGGGAATGGATTATTACTTATTGATTACTACAAAAGTGATACTTGCTAGATTGTCACATGATTTTTGGCATTGTTGCCATGGATACAAATCTTTGAAGTGGTGGAATATGAAGCCAAATTCAAATTCAAATTCAAATTCAAATATAAATTTTTGCATTGAGAGAAAAATGGGAGGAGAAGGCTCGTAGATAAACTTTACAACATGAAGAAGAAGAATGTCATAAGAGCCAACTCAATATTGAAAAATATGAGGAAGAGGTTTTAGACCTATACCTTCTCCACAGAGTACAAGAAGCCTTACAAGCACTCAGAAAAAAGAAACAAGAATATGGGTGGCAAAGCTAATTTACACCCCCTCATCCCAAAAGAAAGAAAGATTCAAGCAAGTAGACATATTTGCTGCAATAGTGCACACAAACTTCCCCCAAAACTATCAAGGGAGCAAATTATTTGAAGGAGTTGATTTGTGAGAAGACAACATGAATTTTGACTGAAGAAGAGTGCCAATACATCTTATATGTAATCCACTAAATCATTTTTTAGGATCTTGAAGAGCAATTTGATAATATTGACTCTCTTCCTCAAACACGGGTTGAAGCCAAAGTACCTCTTATTGAAGTATCTCTCGATCAAGACCCAATGTTGAATTTGGTACCTTAGGACCCTTGGCCCGTGAGCTGGCCTGTCTCTCACTCAAGATGAACCTCTATGATGGCTATTATAGTAGCACACCATGGACTAAGAAGGCAAAGAACCCTAACTCCATCATACTCCTCCAAGGCTAACACTCCAATACTAAAGATATTGCTCACTAGAGAACTCAATGAGAGAGAGATAGTTGCAAATGAAAGGATGATGAGTACTTTCTCATCCCTTGTTTATATACTTGTGAAATAGTTACGCATCAAAGTTACTAATTATTGGAGTAATTCAATTACTAGGCTAAAAGTCAAGTAAAGTCAAAAAGTATTAAGGAATATCCATCCACATGGGCATATTCTAGTAAGCATATGATCTTATCTTGACCTAACCACTAACTCAAGGATTCCTTCACATGGGCTATCCTTGGACTATAGAAGAATCCAAAACAAAAAGGCTTGCGGGCCCAAGAGTTCTCAACTCTTTCCTCAAAGCCAAACACCTAGGAATAATACCAAGTCAACACACTAGAATCCAAAATAGTGGTGCTCATCTTTTCCACTTCCTCTAAAGTAAGGTCTCCTCTATCTTAGCTATGACTAACTTTAGCTAATCGTGACTAATGTAGAACCATCCTTTATCTCTTTATAAATAATATCTCTCAAGTACTTGTAATACCAAGCTAAATATCATAATACCACACACATGCACAAATGGGTGTTATAGGCCTGATTCTAAAGCACAATCACCTACAAGTACCTTGTGTCAGCCATGTTTGGTACCTCAATGTAATACCAAGAGCTAGCCATATGATCTAGATGTGAAATTTGGTTTGGTAATATATGGAATGATGTTTTACATGATGGAGAAAATAGATCAGATAGAAGTATCACCAAAAGAGTATTTTTACTAATAGGGCAAAAATCAAAATAGACTTGAAAACCTTAGAACCAATAACTAGACATATGATTAAATAAAAATGAAAATTGATTTGGTAACATCTGGAAGGATGTTACACATGATGGAGTAAATAGATCAAGAAGAGGTATCACCAAAAGGGGATAGTTCTACTAATAGAGTAGGAACCAAAATATGCCTGAAACCTTTGAAGGCAATTTTGGAAGCCTAAACTGATGAATTAGGCCTTGAAAATGTGTTAATTACCTCCCCCTTCCCAATGAAGGAACTGCTAGCCTTCTTTCCCCCTTACTTTGACTCATCAAGAGCTTTCCAATGGTACCTCATCCACGTGATTATAAGATTCCTATAGGAAGATTCTTTAAAAGATTCCCTATGGTCAAAACTAGTTTGACCAACCAGATAGGACTAGGACCAACATGCCACCCATCCAAGTAAGTAATCCAAGGGTGGAGCTTGCTGACATGTCACCTATATATGTGCCTAATCCTATGGTGGAGCTTCCTTGGAGGAGATCCTCTTTGTCTATATAATAAAGAGAAGGTGCTCCTTTGGGACATTGGAGTTTGAGTGTGAAACTTGTGTTTGTGTGTTTGTGTTTCCTTGCTATCCTAGAAATATTACACTCAATAACCTTTTCATTGGACTTACAACATGTCATCTTTCCTTGTTACCAAAGAAGGTTATTGGAAGTACAAGGGATTTGAACGATATGAAGACCTTGATGAATTCATCAAGGAGTTTGAAGTGATCTCTTGTGCAAACAAGGAGCATGACTCCATAGATTGGTTGCAATTTTTCTCTAGTCTACTTTGAAAGAAAGCTCAAAGCTGGTATACCCATGTTCCCAAAAGGGGTTCAAATTGGCCACTTGGACAGACCTTTGGGACAACTTCCTAGAACAATTTTGGGAGATTGATTATGATACAAGTGTTTTTGCTGCACTTAATGATTTGGACTAGAGCAAGAATGAGGAGTTGAGGGACTATACTAAGTAGTTCATGGCTTTGTTGAATTGAGTGCAAAGCAATTTGGTGTGGTGTGGTACTCCGATGTCCAAGCCATTACTTGGTTCCTTGGTGGATTGTCACTAGAAATCTAAATCTTTGCCAAGGAGAGGAACGTAACTTCCCTAGATAAAGTACTCAAACATGTTACCAAATACAAGACAACTTATTCTCATTCAACCAGCAACAAAAGAAATCAAGAGAAGAAAGGCAAGAAGGCAAGACGAAGAACCTCTCATAGTACTTCCTTTTTTTTGAAGAATCCTCTATCATCAATTTCTTCTTTGGAATCTGAAGAAGGTTTTAAGCCAAGGAGGAATAGAAAATGAGGAAGGAAGAGAGTGTTGTCTACCCCAGCTAAAAGTGTCAATAAGATAGACACTAAGCTGGAGACTCTTATTAAGGAAATTTCAATTTTAAAATTCAAATGATTGGGGCAAAGGATAGAAGGAAACCCCCTTCATTTGGAAGACCAAATGTGTAGTGTATTGCATGTGGCAAGTCAGATCATGCCAACATTGAGTGCTTAACAACCCAAAATACATTGTTGGAGTAGCAAATTGATTGGGTTTGAAGTTGCGACTAGAATGAGGAGGATGAGATGGTGTACCAAACTCAAGAGGTACAACCTCAAGCAAGCACCTCATCCCAAGGCCTGAGGTATGGACCAAGAGAATACACCAAAAATGCTCCCCATCAAAGAATGCCAATGAGCAATCAATGTTGAGCCTCAAAATGTTGGATCAGGTGCATGCCACAATTACGGCTTGATGGGTCATTGGTCCCCAAATTGTCCCAAGCCAAGGCAATAGATTGGGTATGTAGGAACTATAAGGGTTTTGGCCACGTGGGCAACTATTGTCCTTAGCCACCAAACCCAAAGCCTCCAATAAAGTATGTAGAGAGTCTGGCCAAGTGAGCTACATTACAACTGAAAGGTGATACCATCATGAATTACATTACCCTTGAAGAAGAAGTTCATCAAGAAAGAAGTCCGGTTTTAGAAGGGGAATGGCCGGACCTTGATGTGTTTAGAGTTGAGACACGCTTGAGGAAGAAGAAGCATGATCTCAAAGAAGTAAGCACTACTTCTTTGTCTTTAAGAAAGGCAAAGAAACTTTGGCTTAAGTCTATCTTATGTGCCAAAGAGGAGGAATCTTAGCAAAAGGCAAAGCCAAAGCATTGCAAAAAGAAATCCAAGAGGTAGTATAGAGAACTTGGGAAATGAGTTTAGAGGTAGACTCAAAGACAAAACCTCCCAAGTTTGGGGCTGACATTAGATCCAAAGTCAAGGATCTGATTCAATCCGAGGTGGGTAAACCCAAAGTACCTTGGGTCCAGACCACTGGTACTCCAGTCACCATTTTGAAATGACCTAAAGTAAGGTGAAGTCAAAGAAGATGAAACTAGGAGAAGTATCCCAATATGGTATTGTTGCAGATTTGGCATCCACAAGTGTTTAAAGGTTATCTTGGCTAGAAACCAAGATAACCTTTAAACACTTGTTGGGGGACAACAAGTTATATATGACAATGACAATGAAATATAAAGCCTAAAAGACCCAAAGAGTCAAAAGGCTGAAAATAGAATACAAAACACATGAAATGTGAGCTTAGGCAAGAGCCTAGTGCATCTAACCAATCTATAACAAATTGGTTCAATGTAGACTAATCTTGGTCATATACTTCCCTAACACTAAAGCCTCAATTTGTAAGAGAGCTAAAAAATCACTACAACTAATCTGACATCTAACTCTAATCTATTGGTAACAAGGGCACTCAATAAAGAAATAGTGCTCATCCTCAACTTTACTCATTTTACACAATATGCAAAGTTTCATGGAGTGCTCTATCTATTGCGAATGTCCTTGTTCTACTTTTATAAGAGCTAGTTCTATAATGAGCAATAACATGTCCAAGTGAAGTAGAAATCCTAGCTAGAGATAATCTTGCTCACAATACAACAACATAGGATTTACAACTATTGATAGAACACCATCTTGGTATTGGGTTCTTGCTATAAGAAAAGTAAGAATTGCTCCTTGATCATCTCTTGTAGTGCAATAGGCTCCAATCTCCAATGTTGCTTAGAAACATTCCACCTTGTGCCCCATGCAATCAGATCTATATACCAATCAATAGATAGAGTGGCACAAAAAGCTTGGTAGGGAAGTCTCTCATGCTCCATGGACCTTACCTTAGAGGCACATGTGAGAGCTAAGAACAAAGCTTCAACCTCAAGAGGTAAAAGCCCTATTTTAGCAAGCAGCAATACATAAGGAGTTTGAGTCCTCACCCAAGTTCGTCACACAAAAATAGTTTATGAACTTTCTCCACCTTTTGCCACAATGTCTTCTTAGTATTGTAACACCCATTTGTGCATATATATGGTATTGTGATATTTAGTTTGGAATTACAAGTACTTGAGAGATATTATTTATATAAAGATAAAGGATGGTTCTACATTAGTCATGATTAGCTAAAGTTAGTCATAGCTAAGAGAGTACTTTAATTTAGAGGAAGTAGAAAAGATGAGCACCATTATTTTGGATTCTAGTGTATTGACTTGGTGTTATTCTTAGGTGTTTGGCTTTGAGGAAAGTGTTGAGAACTCTTGGGCTCACAAGCCTTTTTGTTTTGGATTCTTCTATAGTCCAAGGATAGCCCATGTGAATGAATCCTTGACTTAGTGGTTGGGTCAAGATAAGACCATATGCTTAGGAGAATATTCCCATGAGTATGGATATTCCTTTAACTTTTTGACTTATTTGACTTTTAGCCTAGTAACTTGAGTTACTCTAATAATTATTAAATTTGGTACGTAACATTTCTTAAGTATATAAACTAGAGATGAAGAGGTACTCATCATACTTTCATTTGCAACTATCTCTCTCTCATTGAGTTCTCTAGTGAGCAATGGTTTGGGTCTTGGAGTGTTAGCCTTAGAGGAGTATGATGGAGTTGCATAATTGTACTTTAGAGTTCTTTGTCTTCTTAGTTCATGGTGCGCTAGCATAATAGCCATTAAAGGTACATCTTAAGTGAGAGACAGGTTGGCTCATAGTACTAAGACCCCAAATCTAAGCACCATAGAGAACCACAAGCAATACAAGAGATCTGAACAACACCTTCTTCAATTCTCATGTGGTAAGCTAAGCAAGTCTAGAATGATTCATGGGTGACAACAAAGCTCTAAACCTTGCACTAATTTGATTCTTTACACAAGTGGACTAACTATAGTAATAAGAAAAATCAAGGCCCAAGTACTTATAGGAAGAAACGTGCTCCAAATGCTATCCATAAAAAAGGAAAGGCGTGACACCTTTAGAACTTACCATAATCACCTTGGACTTGTCAAGGTTTACCTCCCTCTTTGTTTGATTGCAAAATCAAAGAAGAGAATCCAATAGCTTATATAAACTCTCTGGATTAGTAGAGAGGAGCCACAAGATACATCATATGCATAAAGTATTTCATGTATCATTAAAGAGCCAACCTTTACACCAATAGCTCCAACTTCCATGAGTACTCTCTCTAGGTCATTGATGAAGATTCCAAACAGAGTTGGGGATAGAGAGGAGCCTTGAATCACACCCATTATGCTAAGGACATCTTGAGAGCTCAAAGATGAAAGTCTCATAACCACTTTCTCATAGAGTCTAAAGGTAACACCAATCAGATGTGGTGAAACACCAATGAGTTTCTCCCTTAGAGATTTCCTAAGCACCTTATCAAAGGCCTTCCTTAAATCAATAAATGGAACATAGAGAGCTCTCTCACCACCCTTAGATTTTCACCACAAGACATGGATTACTAATAGATGGTACAAAGTACAAAAGCTTGATCTGAAACCAGCTTGGCACTTGGCTCAAATTTTGTACTTTTGAGCCCAAGTACTCAACCTAGACTCCAAAATTTGACCATACAACTTGGCAAAGATACTTCCAACTAGTATGGTATGGTAATTGGTGACAACATCTCTCTAGTTACACTTGTGAATAGGAACTACCTTCTTGAAGCACCATCTATCAAGAAAGCCACACCTAATTGCCTTATTCAAGAGAGAAGAGTATTATGGCTCAGATAGCTACCACCTCATTTCAAAATTTCAACACAAAGTCCATCAAGGTATTTAGCCTTACCATTGGCCTAATTTTTGAGTTGGTACTTGATATCATCTTCAAAGGTGGTGAGAGCAGATCCAAGGCTAGGTGCCATGCTTGGAGCATCATGGAAGAAGTACAATCCTTGACATAGTTACATAGCTCTTTCAAGTCCAACAATGGAGATGGGAATCTAAGAGTAACCTTCTTCCAAAAAGCCTTGGGATTTCTTCTTAGTTCATTGCTCAACTCAACCTCCTTAAGCTAAGAAATGCTTGCTTCTTGCACTTTGCCAACTTTCTATAAGAGACAAAAGCCAGATTTTGTGCAAAATGATCAAGAGATGTGGTACCCACACTTTTCATTTGTTGTAATTTTTGAAGAAAAAAGTGCATGGATGAAACTAAATTGAACTCAAATGGAGAAGAAAAAAGGAGAAGCATGTATTTTGATCTAACCCAAGGAAGTCTACTTCATATAAGAGGAAGAAGAACTTGGATTGGATTGAAGGATGGTAGGTCCGAAGGAGGGTTACTTTGCATTGAAATGAAAGTTGCAAGTCAGGATTACTGCAGGGCCTGTATCTTAGTGACCACAAGTCTAAATTGTGAATGCTATATCTTGTTGAAAGCATCCATTTTAGGGCTTTCTGTTGCTACCAATATTGCAAAGTTTGGAGGTTTGCAACAAAAGTTACAAGCATTTGAAGTTTTTGGAGTAGATGCGCCAAAGACTTTGGATCTATACGACTTTGGGTCTAGAGACTTTGCCTTAGGATGAAGGTGACCCAATCTGAGGTTGTGAGACATTGGATGTAGGTGATTGGGGATTCTTTCCAAAGTCATCTGAGGAAGTTAAGTAGGGAAAGAAGATAGTGAGAGGATACCCATGACCTTAATTTCAGTTCAGACTCAAGATAAAATAGAAATAAAAGAGGAAATCATAGTAGTGGATGAACCCAAAGTGCAAGAAACAAGAGGAAGAAGAAGGCAAAGGATGTAGAAATGAATAATCTTTTGATTTGTCTAAGAGATTGAGTAGATAGGAAAATGTTAGAGGTAGGGGACAATGTTTGTCTTAGATTAGATTTTGTTAGATCAGATTTAGATAGACTTTGTAGTGAGGTAAAGACAGATAAGAAGTCCAAAGTTGTAGAAGTATGAGTGCAAGTGTCTTTGGGTGAGTTGTTTAAGACATTAAAGACGAGTGGATTAGCTGTCAAAGAAGTAGATAAGTTACCCATGTCTGCAATTGTAGTTTAGAGTGAAGAGATAGTAGAAATAATTGATGAATAAGTAGTATTAAAGAGACCTAAAAAGAAGGAGAAATGAACATTGGGTTTGGAAGCTGAAGTTGAGGTAGACATCGGATTGGAGTAGTAATAATTTTGAGATATGAAGAGGTAGATATGAAGAAGTGGTTTGTTATTTTGGATTTGCAGGTTGGTAAAGTTGTTATAAAATGGTATTTTTTATTAGGAATTGTCAAAGTGCATTGCCTATTTAAAGGAGGCATTTGAAATGTGTTTTTGTTCAATATTTATACTTTTGAAGTTGAGTAAAGCAGCTTGCTGTAACTCAATACTCATCATTTTAGCTTAATTCAGAGTATCAATCCTGTATGTGTGTTTGTGAGTGTTTGGAGAAATTTGAAGTGCAAGTTAGTAGGGTTGTTGGATGTTGGATTCTGCAACTCTGATTTCACTATGTGTTTTTGATCCTAAGTGGATAGCAATCAAAGCAATGCCTTGATGAATCTATGAAGAATTGTAATGTTGGTAGTATTTTGCATTGGTGAGCACAATACGGGGTTGATGCAAAGCAATTTCGATCAAGGAAGTTGTGCCTTTCATGGAGGAGTAGACAATTCTGAGGCAAAGTCATTTTTGTAATGAAGTAGCTTTCTTTGAGAAAATCTGAATCATTACAATCAAGATTGTTTGCAAAGATTTGATGAAGTTGTGATTATAAGAGTTGTCAATTTTTGATGAGACTGTGGTCAATGCTTGTTACTCTCTTTTGGGTAAGTTTCTACCTGAAAAGACACAACCAAGAAGAACTAAGTATCATTGTTTACTTCATATTTTTGACTATTTTTGATCAGTATTGATGTGGGAATGAACTTTACTTATTGATTACTACAAAAGTGATATTTGCTAGGTGGTCACAAGAGACCTATCCATAGCTTTGATCCTTGCCATTTTACAATCAACATCATACCACCTATTGCAAGGGAGACCAAGTCTCTTCCTATGAGATGCTCTTGGAAACAATAACATTGATGTAGATTGAAGAAGTCTAATACATTGATCACTTTGCTATGGGAAATCAAAGCTCCACTCCATAGATCTCAACTTTTCTTGGATGACTTGTTGGTACAGATCTCTCTTGTGAAAATCTAGACAAAGTTTCCTTCTAGAGGTCTGCTCAATAGATAATGTGGTTCTATTGGGGCAAGGAAGAAGGATGGCTTAGGATAGGGGTGCATGGTCAGATTTAGGTTGAGGATCTAAGATAGAAAAATTTAAGACAAAGTGTATATCATTGGATGAGGTGAGCAAATAATCTATGATGTTTGATCCACCAAAAGCAAAGCTTGTGCTCTTGCAAGTTTCAAGAGATTGAGAAAGGCCTTTTAAGATCTTCAAACTACATTTGGTCCCAAAGCTCAAAAAGTGCTCACTTATGGGGTTGGACATAAGATCTTTGGAAGAGCGGGACCAAGCACTAGAATTGTCTATCAAGCTATGAAAAGGGTCATTCTCAAGGTCACTAAACTCAAGAATTTAAGAAGTTTGGATCCTAGCATTGAAACCATCAAGAATAACTACCACACCTTTACTTGAGCACATCCTTTGTTAAGGAGTGGAAAGGCTACATGGTGTTGAACACTCCACTTGAATAGATTGGTGTTATGAATGGAGAAAAGTAATAGACAACAAGGAAGCAAGATGTAGTAACTCCTCCAATCTTCAACCATTGGTGTTGTCTTCTTGAGTCTTGGCCTATTAAAGAAACTAATTTTTCAAAGCCAAATCTAACATAACAATACTTCTAAAGCCCCTTCCTCTATGTTGCCTCCGCTTGTTCCAAGTCAAGCTGACAAGAGTTAAGCCTTCAATGTCTTGAAATAGTGTTTCCTTCATGTCTCCAAAAGATTGATCAGATCAACATCATCCCACAAAAGCTTAGTACTTGAGTACTTGTGTGACAAACCAACAAATATCACTTTTGCAGTAATCAGCTAGTAATAGTTTGTTCCCATAAAGATAAAATTTAGAAATGGTCAAATACAAAGTAAAATGTCACAATCAATTCTTCTTAAGTTCATCTTTAATCTCTTAGGTAGAAACCACATCAAAAAGAGAGTAATAAGTGTTCAATTTGCAATATCATCACAAATCACAACACCCATAATCACAATTCTTCAATCTCTTTCCAAATCAACTTTGATTGTGATGATTTAGTTCTCTTAAAGAAGGTTAATTCACCATAAAATGACTTCACCTTGGAATTGTGTTCCACTCCTCCACTAAAGGCACAAATTCCTCAATGAAATTGCTTTGCATCAATCTGGTGCTACACTCACAATTGCATAATACTACCAACACTACAATTCCTTACAGATTTGTCAAGGTATTGCTTTGATTACTATCCACTCAAGATCAAACACAAAAAATGAAATCAACACTACAAAATCCAACATCCAACAAGCTCACTAAATTGCACTTCAAAATTCTCCAAACACTCACAAACACACACACAAGATTGATACTCAAAATTAAGCTAAAACAAGAAGCATTGAGTTACATCACTTTGCTTTACTCAACTTCAGAATTTCAATGCTAAATTGAACAAAAACACTAAAAATGCCTCCTTTAAATAGGTAGAGCATTATGATAGTTATTGAACAACATATAGTTCTATAAAAACTTTATCAACCTCTAGATCCAAAATGACAAACCACATCTTCATATCTGCCTCTTCACATCTCAAAAATTGTTACTAATCCAATCCAATGTCTACTTCAACTTTGGCTTCTAAACTCAATGTAACCTCAATCATATCCTACACTTTGGCTTCCTTCACAATTTCTATTTCATCCTCTAATTCCATCACCTCTTCAATTTGAACTTCAACTGAATTCATGATTGGTCTGTCTATCTTCTTCATCTTTGCTCTAACTTCTTCTAATGTCTCAAGTAACTCACCCAAAGACGCTTGCACTCCCATCTCTTTTACCTTGCATCTAGCTCCTATCTTCAATTTGCTATGAAGTTCATCTAATTCTGATCTGACTAAATCTAATTTGAGACTACCATTGTCTCCTACTTCTACAATTTTCCTATTTACTCAATCTCTTAAGCAAATCAACAATTTATTCATCTCAACATCCTTTGCCTCTCTCTTCCTTGTCTCATGCACCAACAACTTCAACTCGTGCAGTTTGGGTTCCTCCAATTGAACTTCAGCCATAATACTAAGCATCACTCTTACTCTCACAATCACTTCAATTTCCATCTCTGACTTACTCTTTGTGTCTTGTGATCTCTCTAATTGCAACTCTTCTTGATACATCTGCAATTCAACTTCAAACTTTGCTTTCACTGCTTCCTTCTCCTTCACATATTGACCAAGTTGACCTTCCATGCTTCTAATCAACCCTCTCAATCTTTCTTCCTCTTGACTTCTTAATGTCAATTCACATTGCCAAGCTTGATCCTTCTCTACCGGCTTTAACTTTAAGCCCTCCAACTCCTACTCCATTACTATTGCCATGGCCTTTGAATGTATGACTTCAACTTGAGCTTCATCAAATTCCACCTGCAATTTGTCAATGAGAGTCATCTACTTTGTCATTTCTTCATCTTGCACTTCAAGCTCACCGCCTTGCTTCACAAACTCTTCATGCAGATTATTGAAACTCTTCCTCCAAAGTTTTGCATCCACCCAAAGTACTCTGGCTTCCTCTTCTCCTTGGGTTAAATTTTTCTTCAACTCTAAGATCTCTTCACAGCAATATCTTACTACTTGCAACTCATCCTTCACTTTAGGATAATCTTTCTCCAGCTTCAGCTTCACCTTATGCTTTTGCAACTACAATAGCAATAGATATACAATCTTTGACAAGTATGTTATTCCACCAACAACCTCCGCTTTGTCATTATCTTTGTACTTAGCTTCAACAAGCTCTTCTTCTATTGGTGCCTTACCCTGAAGTCTTGAAATTCTCACCTTTAGAGTAACTTCTTCCAAGCTTTCTTCACCTCCATTAGTTTTAATCACTTTGCTTGGTCCTATAGGCACAAGCTATAGACTTCTCTTTGATCTTGTCCCTCACTAGAATACCAACCTTGACTCTTCTTCTTGGTGTTCTTCTATTTCAATTGCAAGTAATTCCAAATAGGGAATGTATCCACCTTCCATACGATCAATTGCTGCATGGAATTCACAATCTTCTTCCTTAGCCTTGTTCTCCACCATCTAATCAACTTTGGGTTCTCCATCACTCCTATTGTTAGATTCTCCACTCTGCAATGCAAGTTCTGCCTCCTCCAAGTCTTTTGACTTGTACTTGGCTTCTCCTTTTGACTACTATATGGGTCTCACACTACTACCACATGCCTTAGGTCTAATATTCTTGTCTTTTGTGGCTATACTGGTGACACCATTTCTTTGGGTTGGTTCTGCTTCTTTGTCTTTGGAATCGTCACTACCACTTTCTTCTACTGCCCCATCTTGGCAAAGTGGTCATTGCTACCTCTGATTGGATAGATGTATTGCTTCTCTTTTATATTTGCTTCTCTCCACAAATTTGGGTGAAAATGGGAAACCATCTATTGTCATTTTGCTGCACTCAACAAATTCAACCTAAGGTAGAAATGCACTACAAACTGCATGAAATAATGAGGTGGTGATTTATCTCTTTAGTTCCATATCATCTGCCTTGTTCAGTGGTGGAAATAATTTGCCTAACTCATTGTTTCTCCTACAAAAATTTGATGAAAGAATACTGCCTAGTGCTTCATTACATAAGTGGTTCTCTTGGGCTTAAAGATCACCATTATCCCCTTGAAATACTTTGCCTTATCAAGTCCCAATATGTATCCACCTTGTAACAATTCTTTGTACATAGAGCACTAAAAAAATTGTGCACTTCTACAATCTCTTCTCCAGACTCTCCCTTTCCATAAAATGTGACTCCTCACCAGCCTCCTTCCCCAAGACTAATCTCCAATCCAACTCTATCCATCAAGCCAGATTGCCGCTCTTTCCCACTTCCTTAGGACCATCCTCACAATTACTTGTAGCTATTTTTGCCATGAAATAGGAAAACTCAAGTTCTAGTTTTAGGCCAAAAAGATGATCCAAAGTCTACTCAAGACTTTGATCCTTGCTACAACGTCTAATCTCCAAATTGCAAGATTCCCCACTACAAGTGAAGGACTCTTCTTCGCACCCCTCATTAGCATTATGCAATCTCAAACTCTAGACCATTGGAAAATTATTCTATTGCTTGGACACAAAATTGTCACTCCCTCAAGATTCTTGAAAATGAAACTATTGGCTGGCTTTGTGATCCGCATTCTCTCAAGACAACTACTTAGTGGCACAATACTTGCATGGTATTTGAAAAATTCCTTGACAAAGTCTTAACCTTATAGTGTTATGATGTGCGGTCATTCCTCAATCACTCTTCACTTGATAATCATACCTTCTGCATGTGTTCCTCATGTCACTATCAATTTTATCCTGCTCACAACTTAGCCTTTGTTCTTGATTGGTGCACTCAAAAGAAAGTTGGTTCAATGTCTTCACATTGGGTTGATCATCCCAAGGCAAAGTTTCCTTACTTTGGGTTTAACACCTAACATGTTCAATCTGAGTTGTCCTTCTCTTGACATGAAGTAAGCTTCTTTAGGTCTAACTCAAAGACACAATTCTTCTTCTTTCTTTGCCCATTCGGCTCCAGTTTGACTGTTCACTTCTTCTTTAAAACAAAATAAAAATGAAAAATGTGAGTACCACATCTTGGTATGTGTGAAGCCATGAAAATTCCAAAACAACATTCTAAGGGTCTAGAATTGCTATGCAACAACTTACAATCTTCTTTGGGTGATCATAATTGTATTATCTCTCAAGAATGCAACAAAACTTGCTTGTTGAGACTCCTTCACTTTTGCTAATTCTCCCTTCTTTGCTTGCCATTGGAGAGATGTGAGATCAAGGTCCAATGCTCCTTGATTATAGCCTTGTTTTCCATCACTAAATATCTTTGAGTTTTTGAGCCAAACCTCACCAAAATGCTTTTAGGTTGTGCATCTTATTGTCCCAATCTATATGCTTGTAGAATCTAAGGATCATGGACTCTCAAAGAATCAGCAATAAAGAAAAACACTATGGTGTTGGTGTCTTACTTCTTTTTCTTTGGTAAACCTAAAATCCTCAATTTCTTGATTTTGACCAGTTGGTTCTCCTTCTCAACCTCATGCTCTTGCAAGTAAGGGATTTGAGCCCCCTTTGTAGATTTAGCATATGACTTCATCTTGACCTCTAATGTCTCAAGACTTTCTTACAACCCTCCATTTTGTTGAGCAATGTTGGTGACTTGTGCTCCCAAAGAAGCAACCTTCTCGGTAGCATCCACTATACTCTTGGTGGAGTCTAACAACAAATTGTTGCTCTTCTTGAGTTCTTGGATATCTTGGGTGACCAAATTCAGAGACTCTTTCTTAGTCATGACCCCTTCTCTTACGGGTTCCAAATCTGCCATAAGAGTGCTTATGCATTGAGACATAGGAGCAAGAAGCTCTTGAGTTCCTTGTGGAAATCATTCACATTTCTGTACATTTCAACAAGCTATTGATGTTTTGAGGCTATATCAACAATGTCTTGCACCATCTTGGAAGCTTCCATTTTGGAATCTCCAAAGTGCTACTATGAGAATATATCCTCTACCTTCACTCAAGCTCTATAAATTTGGGGAAAGCTCTTGAAATTTTGGTTTGCAAAAATCTTAGAGAATTGTATAAATTTCAAATTCCCATGGTGTTTATTCTCCTTAATGAGACTATATAAATCTACATCCACAAATAGCTCTAAAAATACTTTTTTTTCTCAACCAAGTATCTATTCACTTTTTGTTTATTTTTTAAAATGTAAATCAAAAAGTATAAGCTTTTGAATTTGCACTTTCTAACTTGGTATTTTTAAAATCATATAGATTTTGAAATCTCACAACCTTCACCACAAAGCTTCAAATTCTACAAGTGAGATCTCAATCAAAAGCTCTTGAAGACCACTTTCAAATGAATCAAATGTCAATTCATGTGAGCAAATAAGTACAGAGTTATGGACTCTAGAGTTTGCTATGCTTAACTTCTAAACCTCATTAAGCCATAAAATTCAAATGCTTATAAATTCAAGCACAAAGCTTCAAATTTTATTAAAACAAGTCCAATCAATAGCCCTTGATAAGATGCTTCTAATGAGACCAGGATCACCTCATTTCAAATGTGAGTCCAAAGCTCCAACCTCTAAAAGTTGTAGATGTGAGCACCACCAAGCGCATAAGATCACAAAATGATGAAACTAAAATATTTCTCCATAGAACTCCAACTTCAGCAATCATGATCTGAAGAGAAATCTCTTTCACAAGCATTCCTAATAAGCCTAAGATTGAAAAATTTGGACATGGAACCAAAAGTTACAATGTTTCAAAATTGTAGCTCCAACCCTAAATCTGCCAAAGATAACGAGATAAGAATCTTCCTTACTTTGTGTACGGATCTGATGTATAATCATGCTTGGTATCTATCAAAATAGCTTCACAAGGTGAATCCACTATCACAAAAAGCACTCAATTTTGAAACCATGTGATGAAGATAAAAACTCCAACATATGGACCCCCTTGTCATGAAATTCAATCACTCATAACTTTTGCCACATAGGTTAGATCATTTCAATGTTTGTAGCTATAGAAAGCTTGTGGTAAGGTGCTTCTAAAACAAAAAAAAAAGGCAATGTTTGGACAAGTAGATGCTGAAATATGGTATGCCAAACTTTTGTGACTTCTCTACTCTCAAAATTTTGAGTTCTCAAAGGTTGAGAAGGAACTGATTTTGTCCCTCAAGAAGAAGCAATTGAGTTTGGTCCTCAAGAAAGAACAATGCTCAATAAGGACCTACCCACAATATACCATATTGAGCAAGACGATTTGGGTTCTTTGGAAGTAGATGCAGAGATCATGAGTTGCATGATCACGTTTATACCCATTGACTTGGATTCAAGGGTGCATGTCATGGTGGAGGATACCACACACCAATTGGGGTATCACAATTTTGAACCAATACCTCAAATCTTGAAATTTGAAAATCAAACAAAGTAACTACCTCTAAGTATGTTGTCCAATGTAATGATGATTATTGGAGGAGTACTGTTCAAGCTGAACTATATTGTATTGAGACCAATGACCAAAATTGGTTACACATTGTTGATCCAAAGACCTTGGTTGTAATTATACAACCTCAAGTTGTTGTGGATTGGCACCAATAGAAGCTAAGGTTCAAGGACATCTTGTACAACAACCAGAAGTTGGTGATACTGAGTTAGACAAAGGTTCTCCACCTTAGGGAAAATACTTTGTCAAAGGATGAAGATGAATCCAAAGATTTATTGTTTTTGTCTTCAAAAGACTTGGATGAAGAAGTCCAAGTGAGTTATTTAGAATGTTATGAGGTAGAGGTCAAAGAAGAAGACCCGAATGACATCACCTTGGGTAATAGGAATTTGGAGGAAGGAGATCTAAACTCCATCCGACTCAGGTTGAGCCGATTCAAGCATGTTAAAGGAGTCATTAATCTCAATGAATATCAAGATGTAGTCTTTGAAGAAGGTCAGATTTTTAAAATATCCAAGATAGTCACTTTAGACAAGTTGGCAAGATAAATTGCCTTGTTCATTGAGTACCAAGATGTATTTGCTTGGTCTATTGATCAAATACCAAGAATCCCCAAAAAATTTAAGGAACATAAGATTGATCTTATTGAAGGTATAGTTCCCATTTGGCAATGATAATATTGCCAGAACCCAAAGTACTCACTCTTGGTGAAAGATGAAATTGATAAGTACTTTGGTGCTTGAATAATTTTTCCAATCTTGAGTAGTGAATGGGTTTCTTCCATTGTTATTGTTTTGAAAAAGAAGATGGGGAAGATTAAGGTGTGCCAAGACTTCCCTAAGCTCAATGCAATTACAAGGAAGGATCATCATCCTTTACCTTTCATGGACACCATTTTGCACCAAGTAGCAGGCCATCCTTGTTTTCTCAATGGATTTTTAGGCTACAATCAAGTATCCATATGAGAAGAAGACAAGGACAAGACCACATTCACTACCAATTGGGCAAATTTGCATACAAAAAAATGCCCTTTGGGTTGTGTAATGTTTTTGCTACTTTCCAATGGATGATGAATGAAATTTAAAGACTTTTATGGAAGTTTTTGGAATTTTTTATTGATGATTTTTGTGTGTTTGGCCAAAAAGAAGTACACTTGGATTACCTTCACCAAATGTCTGAAAGGTGTTGTTTTTCTGGCTTGTCATTGCATTTGGAGAAATGCTTCTTTGCAATGAAGGAAGGAATTCTGTTGGGGCATCAAATCTCAAGCTCAAGAATTGAAGTTGATGTTGAGAAGGTCAAAGTAAGTAAGTAATCTTAGCTTTGGAACCTCCCAAAAATATTTGAGAGATGAGGGCCTCTTGGGACATGTCAAATATGATAGACACTTTGTGTCCAATTATGTGGTGCTAGATACACCATTTACAAAACTTCTAAAGAAATCCAAAAGACTATTTGTGGGAAGTAGGAAAAGAAGAAGCTTTCCAAGTGTTGAAAAAGAAATTGGTGGAAGCACCAATGATGAGGGCTCCAAATTGGGATTTCCCTCTTCATGTGTATGTGGATACTTTGTCCATGGCAATTGGAGTAATCTTGAGTCAAAAGGACAAGAAGAAGGACTATACAATTTATTACACCAACCAACAACTTTTAGTTGAAAGAAGAACTACATTACTATTGAAAGAGAAGCACTCGGAATGGTGTATGCCTACAAACAGTTTTGCCACTACTTATTGAGATATGAGTTTGTATTCCATGCAGACCATTATGCACTACAATTTGGTGCAGAAGGTGGATTTGTTTGGGAAAATTGCAAGATGGATCTTGTTGTTACAAGAATTCACATACACAGTACAAGTAAGGAAGGGGTTGTCACATTCAAATGCAGACTTCATGCCTAGGTTAGAAACCCAAGACCAAGATTTGGAGATAGATGACCAATTTCTTGATGAAGAACTTTATCATTTGATGTCAATGCAAAGTACAAGGTATGTTGCAGAATATCATTATGTACATAATTACCAATGTCTTGAGTGATTGGACCCAAAGAAAAGGGTAGTCTTTCTCAAGAAAATAGGACCATATCAGCTGAAGCACAACATTTTATTTAAAATGATTGAAGACAAAGTACTTGATTGGTGCTTGGAAGCATACAAAGCAGGAGGAGTAATTGAGTCCTTGCACTCAAAAGCATTGGGAGGACATTATGCTCTAAGGAACATAGTGAAGAAAATCCTTGCGGTAGGGTACTAGTGGCCTATGATGTATAAGGATATTCAAGCCCATATTCAAAGTTGTGATTGTTGCCAAAGGATAGGAAAGCCAATGGCAACTACCCAATGGCCTTTGAGACCAATTTTTCCATTGGTCCTATTTGAGAAATGGATAATTGATTATGTGGGTCTGATTCAATTGGTGGCTCAATTCACAAGGAAGAGATATATTTTAGTATGCATTGATTATGCTTCTAAAATGGTTGAAGCCAAAGCAACTCAAAGAGAAGATGCATAAATAGTAGCCAAATTTTTCTTCTGCAACATTATTTCTCATTATGGATGTCCTTTGGAAGTGGTTAGTGACCAAAGGACTCATTTTTTACCTCTCTTGTGGAAGCATTAACCAGGTAATTCTAAATAAAACATCAAAAGATGACTCCTTACAACCTAAAAGCCAATGGATTGACAGAGAAGGCAAGTAGATTGTTGTGTAGAATTTTGAATAAATTGATTATCAACTATGCCTATGATTGAGATACAAAGCTACTTATAGCTTTTTGGGCATACAAAACCACCAAAAAGATTACAATGAAACAAACTCCATATTTCTTAACATATGGATTGCATCCCATACTACTATTTGAATTTGAAGTACTGTCATATTGTATCTTGTGTGAGGAATGCTTGTTAGAAGAGGAAAGTGAAGATCTTTAGATTCATGAATTGATGTGGTTAGAAGAAAAGAGAGGTGATGCAATGAAAACTACAAAGGAGATAGAAAGTAAGTATAAAGTTAAACATGATAAACAATTACGTCCTATTGTTGTTTGAGAAGAAGACTTGGTGTTTTTATATGACAACAACCAAATATTTCTTTTAGGCAAGCTACACCTAAGGTGGATGGGGCCATATCATGTAATGCACATTTATGACAATGGCTCTATTCAACTAACAGACTTTGAGGGAAATCCTTTTGCCACTTATGGAAATGGGTGGAAGGTTAAAAGATATTGGACTATGGATAAGGATAAGTACAAAAGAAAGGAAGTCAATGTTCACAAGGATGCTCACATTTGAGGGTAGAGGTATGTGGTACCCAAATTTTTTTGGTTTTTGATGAGTTTTAAAGAAGAAGTGTATTGTTGAAGCTGAATTAAAGCCAAATGGAGAAGAAAAGAGAAGAATTGTGTGTGTGGATTTGACCTAAGGAAGTTAACTTCATGCCAAAGGACAAAGGACTCAAATTGGACTTATAGGGTGGGAGACCCAAAGTAAGGACCCAAAGATACTTTGCATTAGAGTGCTCAATCCAATCCAAAGAAACTATAACAAAATTTCCTTGGAAATTGTGCCTTTAGTGGTGGGATGTAACACAACTATGAGGCAAAGTTGTTTTGCAATGAAGTAGCCATCTTCAGGAAAATCTGAATCATCACAATCAAGATTTGTTTGGACAGAATTGACTGAGTGTGATTAAGGAGTGGTAATTTGTGACAAGTTGTCAAGTTAAGCACTTGTTACTCTCTTCTGGGTGTGGTTTCTACTCAAGAAATTAAAGAAGAACTCAAGAAGAAACATGTTTGTTATTGTTTGACTTCATATTTGACCAATTCTGAATTGTATCTCTTTGTGAATGAACTTTACTTATAGATTACTGCAAAAGTGATACTTGTTGGGTTGTCACATGATTTTTGGCACCGCTGCCGGGGATAAAAATCTTGGAAGTGGAAGAATACAAAGCCAAATTTGAAACTGGGCATTCAACCAATATGATTGTGAGCATTGAGAGAACAATAGGAAGAGACAACTAGTACAAAAATGTTGCACCGTGAAGAAGAAGAACAGCACCAAAAGCGCCATAACATCTCTGACAAAGTTAAGAAGGAGGCTTTAGATTTGAAACTTCTTCACTAAGTTCAAGAAGCCTTGAAATACCTCAAGCAAAAGAAATGAGAGATTGGGTGGCGAGGCTACTTTGCATCTCCAAATCCCAAGAAAAAGAAAGACACAAGCAAACAAACATATTTTCTATGACCCAATACACTAACTTCCTCAAAAGCTGTCAAGGGAGCCGGTTTCATAAGAGAATTCATTCTTGACAAGACATCATGAATTCTGATAGAAGAAGAGTGTCAATATCTTCTTCATATGATTCCTCCATGTGTTGTGTTCAAAGGGATCTCAAAGAGGCAATTGAAGATATTGAACCTCTATCTTCAACTCGGGTTAAAGTTGACATACCAACAAAAGAATCATCTATCAACAAAGATCCAACTTTGAACTTGACAAATTGGAGCCTCTGGGTTATCAACACAACGTCAATACCAGCCAGTTCCTTGGAACCATCAAATTCAATAGTATTGTAGCCTATGCTGTAGAGCCAAAGGATGACTTTGTTACTTGTTACTTGACATGCTTATCAAAAGTATAAGGAGATGGAACAAGACAAAGATCTTGATGAATTCATCAAATAATTAGAAGTCATCTCCTTTGCCAATAAGGACCATGATTCTACTGACCAGCTGTGAATTTCTCCTAGTCTGCTTCAAAAGAAGGCTTGGAGCTAGTACACGCATATAACCTAAAAGGAGTTCACACTAGCCAACTAGGCAGATTTGTGAAATTGCTTCTTGGAATGATTCCGAGAAGCTGATTACGACATGAGTGTCTTTGTGGCACTCAATGATTTGGATAGAGGGAAGAAGGAGAAGTTGAGAGACTACTTTGAGTGGTTCATGGCCTTATTGAACTGAGTTTTGAAACAATCTGGTGTGGTGGGTTACTCTGATGCCCAAGCCATCACCAGGTTCCTTGGAGGATTGTCATCGGAGATTTGTATCTTTATAAGGGATAGGAATGTAACTTCACTGGACAAAGTCCTTTAAAATGTCATCCAATACAAGGCGGCCCACTCTCATTCTTCTAGAAACCAAAGAAACAGGGAGAAGAAAGGCAAGAAGCCCAGACAAAGAGCTTCTCATAGTACATCCCCTTCTTCAAAAGAATCCTCCATGTCTTCAAGTTCTTCTTTGGAATCCAAAGAAGAATTAGTCAAGAAGAATAAAAAGGGAGGGAGGAAAGAAACTAGTAACCCCTCCAGCAAAAAGTGTAAATAAGACGGAAAATAAGCTAGAGACATTGATTAAAGGGTTTGTGGATTTTAAGATATAGATGATTGGGGCTAAAGATCAAACAAAGACTCCTTCACTAGGTAGACCAAATGTATGGTACACTATGTGTGGCAAATCAGGCCATGCTAATATAGAGTGCTTGACCCGCACTGCATTTCCAGTGCAAAAACTTGATTGGGTTATAGGTTGGGACCAAAGTGAGGAAGAAGAGGTAATGTACCAGACCTAAGAGGTACAGCCTCTAGCAAGCACATCATATCAAGGTCCAAGGTATGGACCAAGGTGGTACAATAATAATGCTCCTCCACAAAGACCACCAATAGGTGGCCAAAATAGGCCTCAAAATGTTGCATTGGGTGCCTATTATAATTGTGGCTCTATGGGCCATTGGCCTCCAAATTGCCTTGAGCTAAGGCATCAAGTTGGGAATGTTCCACTTTGTAGGAACTATAAAGGATCGGGCCACATAAGAAATCAATGCCGGCAACTCCTAACCCAAAGCCATCGGTGAAGTATGTACAGATCCCAGCTGAGCGAGCTACACTACAAGCATAAGGGGATACCAATGTAAATTGTATAGCACTTGAGGAGGAGAGACCTCAAGAAGGGAGTCCAACTTTTGAAGGCTCAAACTTTTGAAGGTTGAGACACATGTGGGTAAGAAGAAGTGTGATCTCAAAGAAGCAAATACTACTTCTTTGTCTTCAAGAAAGGCAAAGAGACTATGCCCAAAAGCTATTCTTTTTGCAAAGGAGGGAAAGATTCTAGCAAAAGCTAAAGCTAAAGCTTTGTAGAAAGAAATCAAAGAAGCAGTACAACAAACCCAAGAAATGAGTTTGGAGAAGGATACAAAGACAAAGCCTCTCATGTTTCCGGTGGACATTAGATCCAAAGTAAAGAATCTGATCCAAGCTAAGGTGGTTAAATCCAAAGAACATTGGGTTCAGACCACAAGTACTCTGATCACCATTCTGAAGTGCCCTGAAGTCTAATTGGAACAAGGAGAGACTTCAAACCCAAAGACAAAGGTGAAGAAGGTGAAGCTGGAAGGAGTACCCCAATATGATATTGTGGCAGATTAGGCATCCACAAATGCAAATGTCACATTCAAGCAATTCTGGGAGGACACAAGCTATACAAGAAGCAGCTGAGTCCAACCCTCAAGAAAGTAAGGGCGATGACCAGGAAGGACTTGCCAGCACTCTATTGTATTGAACATTGTATTGTAATCTATTGTATTGTATCTATAGATTTGAGATCTCCCAAAGTGGATGTGGAGATCACAAGTTGCATGATCACATCCATACCCATTAATTTGGGGTTGGGAGTGAATGTCATTACAAAAGACACTACACATTGATTGGGGTATACTATGTTTGAGCCAACACCCCAAATTCTGAAGTTTGCAGATCAAACCAGGAGATGGCCTTTAGGCATACTGTCAAACATTACTATGATCATTAGAGGGGTGCCCTTCAAGTTAAACTACAATTTTCTGTAACCAGTAACCAAAACTAGTTACACGTTGTTGATCGGCAAACCCTGATTGATGACTCCTTCAACGTGACTGACTTAGCTTAACCCAAGTTGAATTGCAGCCAAACCTCCTTCCTCTAAATTTTCCACCAAAGACAATGTCGTATGGGTCTTTATCTTTGACCTCTACTTCATAGCACTCCAAGTAATTGACTTGGATGTTGTTTTTGGAGTCATCTGAAGAAGAAGATGATGAATCTTTGGATTCATCCTCATCTTTTGACAAAGTGGTTCCTTTGAGGTGGAGAACCTTCATCCAACTCACAGTCACTAGCTTCTGGTCTTCATAAGAGATGTCCTTGAACCTCAACTTCTATTGATGCCAATCTACAACTTGAGCACTATACAACCAGGGTTTGCCGATCAACCCAATGATTTTCAAGACATTGTCTTATCCCAAAGGAAAAACTTTAAAGATTTTGAAGGTAGTTACTTCGGAGGTACTCACTTTTGGTGAAAGATGAAATTGATAAGTACTTAGGAGCCAGAATAATCTTTTCTGTCTTAAGCAATGAGTGGGTTTCCCTCATTATTTGAAAGAAGAAGATTGGGAAGATTTGAGTGTGCCAATATTTTAGCAAGTTGAATGCAGTCACAAGGGAGAATCATCATCCCTTGCACTTCATTAATACAATTTTGGACCAAGTAGCTGGTCATCCTTGTTACAATTTTCTTGATACATTTTCAGGCTATAATCAAGTATCCATCCAAGAAGAAGACAAGGACAAAGCCATATTCACCACCAACTAGGGCACTTTTGCTTACAATCAAATGCCCTTTGGGTGGTGTAATGCTCCCGCTACTTTCTAGCGGACGATGAATGCAATCTTCAAAGGATTTTTGTGCAAATTTGTGGAAGTCTTCATTGATGATTTTTGTGTGTTTGGGCAAAGAGAAGTACATTTGGATTACCTTTGCCAAACTTTTAAAAGGTGTCATTTTTCCAATTTGTCATTACATCCGGAGAAATGCTTCTTCTCAATGAAGGAAGGAATTCTTCTGGGGCATTGTGTGTCAAGCCAAGGTATTGAAGTTGATGTTGAGAAGGTGAAAGTAATCTTAGCTTTGGAATCCTCTAAAAACATTCAAGAGCTAAGGGTCTTTGTGGGACATGTCTGATACTACAAACACTTGTATCAAATTATGCGGGCTTGCTGTACCATTAACAAAGCTTATGAAGAAGTCTAAAGATTACTTGTAGGAAGCAGAACAAGAAAAAGCTTTCCAAGAATTGAAGAAAAATTGGTTGAAGCACCTGTTATGCAGGCACCAAATTGGGATGCCCCTTTCCATGTGTATGTGGACACTTTGTCCATGGCAATCGGAGTGGACTTAAGTTAAAAGGACATGAAAAAGAAGGATTACCTGATTTATTATGCCAACCGACAGCTTCCAGTTTCAAAAAGTAATTATTTGACAACTGAAAGAGAAGCACTCAAAATGGTGTATGCGTGCAAGATGATTCAACATTATTTTTTGGGATACAAGTTTGTCTTCTATGAGGACCATTATGCTTTGCAACATTTGGTCAAGAAGGTGGATTTGTCTAGGAAAATTGCAAGATGGATCTTGTTGTTACAAGAGTTCACATACACTATAAGGATAAGGAAGTGAGGCTACACTATGAGGAAGTGAGCTTTTCATTCAAATGCAGACTCCCTATCCAAGTTAGAAACTCAAGACCAAGACTTGGAAGTCAATGATTGGTTCCTTGGTGAAGAGTTATACCATTTAATGGCAATGCGAGGTATGCGGCAAAATATCATTATTTGGATACGTGCCATTGTCCTAAGGGACTACACCCGGAGCAAGGGGCAATCTTTCTCAGGAAGATGAGACCTTACCAACTAAAACACAAAATTTTATTTAAGTTGGGTGAAGATGAAGTACTTTGGAGATGCTTAGAGGCATATGAAGTTGGAGGAGTAATTGAGTCCTTACATTCAAAAGCATCGAGAGAACACAATGCAATGAAGAATACTATAAAGAAGATTCTTTCATTGGGGTATTTGTGGCCTATGATGTATAAGAATACTCATGCTTATATAAAAAGTTGTGATGCTTGCCAGCAAACAAGAAAGCCGATGGCTACTTCCCAATGGCCTTTGAGACCAATTTTTCCATTGGCTCTATTTGAGAAATGGGTTATTGATTTTGTGGGTCTAATTCAACCAGTGACCTAACTCACAAGGAAGAGATATGTCTTGGTGTGCACTGATTATGCTACCAAGATGGTTGAAGCTGAGGCAACTCATAGAGATGATGCGGAAATATTTGAATTTTTTTCTTTTGAACATCATTTTGCATTATAGATGTCCTTTGGAATTGGTCAATGATCAAGGGACTCATTTTTTGAACTTCATGGTGGAAGCATCGACCAAGTACTTCTAGATACAAAATTTGAAGATGACTCCTTACAACCCAAAAGAAAATGGACTAACAGAGAATGTCCATGGATTGTTATGTAAAATTCTGAATAAGGTGACAACCAATTATGCCTATGATTGGGACACAAAGTTACATGCAGCTTTGTGTGCATATAGAACAACTGAAAAGATTACCACCAAACAAACACCTTACTTCCTAACATACAGATTGCATCTCATACTAGCAATTGAATTTGAAGTACCAATATATTGAATTCTTTGTGAGGAACAATTGCCGGTAGAAGAAAGCGAGGATCTTCGGATCCATCCATTGATGTGGTTAGAAGAGAAAAGAGACAATGCAATGCAAACAACAAAGGAAGTGCAAGAATAGAGGAAAGTCAAGCATGATAAGTGAATCAAGCCTATGGCTGTTTAGGAGGGTGATTTGGTGTTGTTATATCACAACTGCCAAATATTATTTTCCAAGCAAGCTGCATCTAAGGTGGATGGAGCCCTATCATGCAATTCACATTTATGACAATGGATTTATTCAACTTGCAGACCTAGTTGGAGAGTTAGAAAGTACTGGACCATGGACTCGGCCTTGTATAAAGAACTTAAAGTCAGTGTTTGCATGGATGCTCACATTTGAGGGAAGGGGTATGTGGTACCCACATTTTTTGTTTTTTTGAGTTTTAAAGAAGAAGTGCATTGGAAAAGCCAAAGGAGGGCTAAACGGGGAAGAAACATGAAGAATTGTGTGTTTGGCATAAACCTAAAGTTGACCTCGGGTCCATGTCCAAAGGACTCAGGTCAGACAGAATGAAATATGAAGAAGAGGACTTTGTATTGGGTAGTGCAACTTGATCCAAAGATCATGTAACAAACTTCTTTGGGTCCAGGCAATCAAGAAAGTATGTGGGAAGAAAGTGACTACCTTGAAACCAAGATGTTCTTGAAAGTGATAGGAAACAAATTCAAAAAATTGGTGAGTGATAGAGAGAAGTGATTGAAGAATGACCAATCAGCAAAGGACTATAAAATTGAGATTTTAGTGTGGAAGGGCTGCAATGTCTAGATGTTACCTTGTCCATATTCATAGTTGACCCGATGGAATGCAAATTGCAAATATGCAAGAGGAGAGGGTTAGAATCTTGGGTTCAATCTTTCATAATCAAAGAGTGAGGAAGCTCACGATGGCCCCAAAAGTGAGTAAGCAGAGTGTGGTGAGGGGTCTTGCAATGTGTAGATTAGATGTAGTGGTAAGGATCAAAGTCTTATTGAGGCTTTGTATCACCTTTTTGGCGTGGAACTAAAATTTGAGTTTTCCAAGTTTAATGGCAAAGATTGCCGTGAGTGATTGCAAGGATGGGCCGAAGCATGAAGAGAAGAGAGGGAATCTGGCTCAATGGACTGAGTTGGATTGGAGATTAGTCATGAATAGAGAAGCAGGCAAGGAAGGAGGTGTCACCTTCTATTGGAAGTGTGATGTGTTGGAAGAAATTGCTGAGGTTAGGAACTCTTTTAATAGACCTCAAACCAAGAATGGGTATAAGGTGGATAGTTATAGAGACCTAATTCAAAGAGGAATTGTGAGCACAATGATGGCTATGTTCAAGCCAGAGTGGACCACCTATGTCACAATGCAACAAGTAATTTTCTTTCACAAGATGTTTGCAAGAGAAGTGGTGAATTGGGCAAAGTGTAGGACAGATGATTATGGGTTGGAGAATGGATATACAACCTTACTATTTTGTACCCTTTGCAGCTCATTTCTACTTTGGCCTGAATCTGCTGACTTTGGAGGAGAGAAGTAGAATGCGGTCCCACTTTTACCCGGATCTACACAAGGAAGTTGATGCGGATGAATGCTATTACATGGAGTGGGTTCATTGAGGGGATGATTATAACATGAAGAGTGGGAAGGAGAAAATAGTAGTAGTGGATATCCCCATGCCCAAAAAGCAAAGTAGACCTAAAGGACAAATTTCACCGGTGTAGCCTCAAAAGATACACAAGCTGAACCCAAAGCCAACGCCGATAGAGATGAAAGAATTGACTTTGGAGGAGGAATCAAAATGAGAAACCAAGTTGAAGGGAGAAGCCTTGGGAAGAGAAGAAGAGTTCATACTACAAAGTGAGGAATCAAGTAGTGGCAATGAAGGAGAAGCTAAGGTCCAACAATCTAGAGGAAGGGTTGTGGAAGCAGAGAAGCCAAGTTTGGGGATATCAATATCTGAGCGTAAGAGTGAGAAGGAAGAAGAGGGTGTCTTTGCATGTCCAAGAGGTGATAGCGGGAAGAGAAGTACTCAAGTTGTTGTCAGACCAAGTAAAGCTACTGCCAAGGAGGAGAGTTTGGATGAAGAAGCACTGAAGATACAAAGATCACATCTTTGAGGTGGTACCAGTCAAAGAGTTACCTACCAAGGGCAAAGATAGTAGAGGCCATGCAAGGAACAGTGATGGAGTGGAGTATCTGTCAAAGGTTGTGTGTCCTCTATTGGTGTTTCTTCAGCAGAAGAAAGTGGAGATGGTGAGTGCTAATCTAGACATGAAAGATGAATTAGCAGTTGTGACAAAGTAGAGCGTGGAGACCTTATTGTTGATAAGCAATCTAATGCAAGTAGAGATGGAAGCCAAAGAACTTTGGGTGGAGGCAATGCTTCTGAGCAAAACCTTGGAAGCAATGAGGGAGGAATTTGTGAAATGTAGAGAGGAAGTAAAGGAGAAGACGGCGTTGGTCAAGGTACTGAAGAGGGAAATTTCTAATGCACTAGTAGAGATGATATATTCAAAGGCGAGTGCAGTAGTGATGGAGTAAGAGTTGGAGAGTATGAGGAAGAAACCGGCCAATAAGGACCAATCCTGGTAGGAAGAGTTGACAAAGCATAGTCGAGAGGAAGAATGATTGCAATGATTGTTGAGAGGAGCAGAAGATCCACTTGTTCTAAACAGACAAGAGAAAGAAGCAATGAAGGTTGAGTTCAAGGACAAGTTGTTGATGTATCAAGATGAGCTAAAAGAGGAGAGAAAGAAAGAGAAAGTAGAGCCGAGAGCAGAATCAGATGCAATGGTAGCAGTGGTAAATGAGTTGAAGGCACTACTCAGTACTAAAGTTGAAGGTACATTGAAGGAATTAGGATTGCACAAGTTGAAGTTGTTGGTGTAGGAGATGAGGAAGTAGAAGGAAAAGGACATAGAGCTGAATAATATTTTGATTTGCCTATGAGATCATGTAAATAGGAAGATGTTAGGGGTAGAAGACAATGTTTGTCTCAAATTAGATCTTGTTAGATCAGACTTGGATAGACTTTGTAGTGAGATGAAGTAAGAGAAGAAGTCCAAAGTGGTAGAAGTAGGAGTGCAAGTGTCATCGAGTGAGTTACCTAAGACATTAAAGATAGGTGGGCCAAATAATAATGATGTAGATAGAGTAGATAGGAGTGCAATTGTAGTTCATAGTGAAGAGATAGTAGAAATAGAAGATTTAGGAGTGGTATTAGAGAGAACCGGGAAATTCTTGAAGGAACCTTGGGTTTGGAAGCTGATGTTGAGGTTGACATTGGATTGGAGTCGTAACAGATTTGAGATATGAAGAGGTAGATATGAAGAGGTGCTTTGTCATTTTGGATCTATAGGTTAGTAAAGTTGTTGTAGAACGATATAGTTGTTAGTAACTATCAGTGCTCTGCCTATTTAAAGGAGGCATTTGCAATTTTATGTTGTTCATTATTTGTGATTTTGAAGATAGATAAAGCAAAGTGTTGTCTCTTAGTGCTCATTGCTTGAGCTTAATTTCAAGTATCAATCCTATGTTTGTGTTTGGGAGTGTGTGGAGAATTTCAAAGTGCAAGTCAATGTGCTTGTTGGATGTTGGATTCCATAGGTGATCTTCATTTTGTGTGTTTAATCCTAAGTGAAGTGCAGTTGAAGCAATGCCTTGAAAAATTTGAGAGGAATTGTAGTGTTGGTAGTATTCTACATTTTTAGTGTAGCGTAGGGTTGATGCAAAGAAATTTTGATTGAGGAAGTTGTGCCTTAAGTAGAGGGATGAACACAATTTTGAGGTGAAGGCATTTTGCAATGAAGTAGCTGTCTTCAAGAAAATATGAATCATCACAATCAAGATTTGTTTGGACAGAATTGACTGAATTGTGATTAAAAGGAGGGATAATTTGTGCAAAGTTGTCAAGTTAAGCACTTGTTACTCTATTTTGGGTGTGGTTTCTACATGAGAGATTAAAGAAGAATTCAAGAAGAACCATGTTTGTTACTGTTTGACTTCATATTTGACAAATTCTGAATCATATCTCTTTGGGAATGAACTTTACTTACTGATTACCGCAAAAGTGCTACTTGTTGGGTTGTCACAAATGCTCCAGTCACATTCCAATGGTTTATGAACAAGGTGTTTGAACCTTTCATTGGGAAATTTGTGAGAGACTTCATTGATGACTTTTGTGTCTATGGGAGCAAGGAGGAGCTTTTTGAGCACCTGATCAAGGTCTTGCAATGCTTGGAAGAAGTAAATGCATCACTCAACCCAAATAAGTACATTTTTGGTTGTGAAGAAAGTCTACTTTTGGAGCACATCATCTCCAAGGATGGAATAGTAATTGATCTTGATAAGGTGAGGAAAATCTCAAACCTTCCATTCTCGTCAAGCTTGATAAAGTTATGCCAACTGTTGGGGATAGGTGGGTACTATAGTAGGTTCATCTTCTCATTTTCCAACAAGGCTTATGTGTTGACCATCTATATGAAAAAGGATGTAGAATACATGGTGATTTTGGAAGACAAGGAGGCTCTCAAAGCTTTCAAGGAGCTCAAACAATTCCTTATTTAGCTCCAATTCTTGCTAAACTTGATTGGAATAAGCCTTTCATCTTGTACATTGATGCTTCCAATGTAGCTATTCCTATAGCTACATTGAATTCTTAATCAATTGGACCAAGATATGTATGATCATCCAATAGCTTATGCTAATAGACAGCTAGTTTCAATAGAAAATATCTACTCAATCATGGAGAGAGAAGGGTTGGCAGTGATATTTGGTCTCAAGAAGCTTAGACACTACTTGATTGGAGGCAAAGTCACCATTTTCATGGATCAAAAGACTTTGAAGTACATCTTCAACAAGCCTAATGTTGAAGGGAAGCTTGCAAGATGGATGATACTCTTGTCTAAGTATGGCTACACCATTGAAGATAGGCCAAGGAAGAAACATAAAATGTTGATTTGTTATCTAGGGCCTATGATCATGATGGAGTTGAACCAATGGATTATTCCTTCTTGGATGAGGAGCTCATGAAAAACTCAATCAGTCAAGAGGTTCCAATGGAGTAGAAGGAGATTGTGGACTTTGTTACAAGAGGTAACAATCCAAAAGGGATGCATACTGGTGAGAGGAAGATACTTATAGCAAGATACTTAGCTAAAGTTAGTCATAGCTAAAATAGAGGGGACCTTACTTTAGAGGAAGTGGAAGAGATGAGCACCACTATTTTGGATTCTAGTGTATTGACTTGGTATTATTCTTAGGTGTTTGGCTTTGAGGAAATTGTTGAGAACTCTTGGACCCACAAGCCTTTTTGTTTCAATTTCTTCTATAGTCCAAGAAAAGCCCATGTGAGGAATCCTTGACTTAGTGGTTGGGTCAAGATAAGACCATATGCTTAGGAGAATATTCCCATGAGTATGGATATCCCTTTAGACTTTTGATTTCATTTAACTTTTAGCCTAATAACTTGAGTTACTCTGGTAATTAGTAAATTTGGTGCGTAATTATTTCACAAGTATATAAACTAAAGGTGAGGAGGTACTCATCATCCCTTTAGTTGCAACTATCTCTCTCTCATTGAGTTCTTTAGTGAGCAATGGTTTGAGTCTTGGAGTGCTAGCCTCGGATAAGTATGATAGAGTTAGGATTCCTTGCCTTCTTAATTTATGGTGCACTACCATAATGGCCATTAGAGGTTCATCCTGAGTGAAAGATAGGTTGGCTGATACTTCTATTCACAACACATCTTTATTTGGGTTTGAACTTGTTCAACCGGAGGGAGAAGGAGAAGATAGTGTTGCACTTTCATCCAGATCTTTATCAAGATGCACATAAAGACAAGCAATATTACAAGATGTAGATTCAAGAAAGCAATGATCACTTTGCCAAAACCGGATGAGTGAAGACAATGGCAGTGATCATCCAGAGGCCAAAGAAGTGAGGTCAACTTATAGAGATGGCATCACTGGTTCAACCAAGTAGACTTGGAGATTGAACCCAAGGCATGAGACAATGGTGGTAGAACTCTCATCGAGTGCACAGTCAAAAGGAGAAGTTGAGTCCAAGTGGGAGGACATGGAAAAAGTAGAAGAAGAGCTCACTTTGCAAAGCAAGGAGTCACATAGTGAGAGTGATGGAGAACCCAAAGTTCAACAGTTGGTAGAAGAAGTGGTTGAGGAGGATGATTTGGAGTTCCATGTGGTTATTGAACGCATGGAGGGAAGATATACTCAGTATTTGGAATTACTTGAGGTGGAGATGGCCAAGGAGCACGATGAAGAGTTGAGTTTGGTGTTCCAAAAGGGAGCAAGATCAAAGAGAAGTCTACGATCTACAATTGTAGACATGAGCTGAGCCAAGGAAGATGAAGAAAGCTCAAAGAGATCAACTTAGAAGGTGAAAAGATCACAACTTTGGGGTAAGGCACCAATGGAGGAATTGCCTATCAAAGCCAATGACAAAGACAAAAAATACTAGGTGGAAGAGTTCAGCGGAGTAGAGTATTTGTAGAAAGTCATTTGTCCTTTTTTATTGCAATTGAAGAAGAAGGAAGTGATGAAAAAAGAGCATCTAGAGGTAGAGGATGGTTGCAAGTGGTGAAGTATTTGAGCACTGAAGTCCTGAAGTTGAAGGAGAAGTTAACTCAAGGAGAGGAGGAAGCCAAAGAACTTTGGACAAAGCCAAGTTGATGTTGTACTTTGGAAGAAGAGCTTTGATAACTTGCAAGAGAGTTTGCAAAGCATGATAGTGACCCTAAATGACAACATGAAGAATTGAAGCATTAGAAGGCAACATTTACAACATTGAAGGTGGAGTTCAATGAAGGGCAACTCAAAGCAATGCACTCAAAGGCCATAACAATAATAAGGGAGCAAGAATTGGAGAAACTGAGGTTGGGTGCAATGGAGAAGGATCGGGCTTGGCAACATGAATTGGAAAGTAGGGATTGGGAAGAAGAGAGGTTAGAGGAACTGATCAAGAAAACTAAAGGTCGACTTATTCTTCCATATGGGGAAGAGAAGGAAGTGTTGAAGGCAGAGCATGAGGAAGAATTGAAGATGTATCGAGATGAATTGGAGGTAGAAAGAACTCGAGAGGAATCAATTTCATAAAAAACATCAAGGTCAGTAAGGGAGATCATCAGGAGGATGAAGGTAATGTTAAGTATTGTGAGCTGTCCTATCTCTCATTTAGGATGAACCTCTGATGGCTATTATGGTAGGACATTATGGACTAAGAAGACAAAGAACCCCAACTCCATCATACTCCTCCAAGGCTAACACTCCAAGACTCAAGACATTGATCACTAGAGAACTCAATGAGAGAGGGATAGTTGCAAATAAAAGAATGATGAGTACTTCATCCCCCTAGCTTATATACTTGTGAAGTTGTTATGCACCAAAGTTACTAATTATTGGAGTAACTCAAGTTACTAGGCTAAAAGTCAAATAAAGTCAAAAAGCTAAAGGAATATCTATACTTATAAGAATATTCTCCTAAGCATGTGGTCTTATCTTGACCCAACCACTAAGTCAAGGATTCAATCACATGAGCTTTCCTTGGACTATAGAAGAATCCAAAAAAAAAAAGCTTGTGGATCCAAGAGTTCTCAATTCTTTCCCCAAAGCCAAACACCTAGGAATAATACTAAGTCAATACACTAGAATCCAAAATAGTGGTACTCACTTTTTTTACTTCCTCTGAAGTAAGGTCCACTCTATCTTAGCTTTGAATAAATTTAGTTAATCATGACTAATGTAGAACTATCTTTTATCTCTATACAAGTAATATCTTTCAATTACTTATAATACTAAAATAAATATCATAATAGCACATACATGCATAAATGGATGTTACATTTACCTCCAAACTAAGATTTCACTTTTTCCTCAAAGTGAAGGTCTCTCTACCTTCTATGATACATCTTCAATTTATTATGGTTAATCCTATCAAAATGCCTTCTTCCCAATTCCTTGAGATCATAGGTGTAATTTCTCCATACCTTCTCCATTATGAAAGGTCCAAAGTACTTAGGCAAACACTTATTTTGCACTCTCTTGAATGGAATGGAATAAAAAAAACCCAATCACCTTCTTTGAAAGACTCCACCTTCTTCTTGCCTTGCCTCTTATCATAGCTCTCCTTTTGTTTCTTTTGAGCTTGCTCCCCTTGAACCACAAGAATTGCTCTTGCCTCTTCCAATTCCATGAGTTGATCCTTCCTTGACTTCTCTACATCACTTCCTTGTGCTTTCTTCAATCTCCTATGAATGCATTTGAAGGTAGGAAGATCAAAGTGATTAGGTAAGGTAAACTCAACACTATATACTAAATGAAATGGAGAATATCTGGTGGAAATTTTCATGGTTGTCTATACTCTCACAAAACTACATGAATCTTCTTGACCTAATGATGTTTAGCCCCTTCTATTTCTGCATCTTTGACCAACATTATGCATAAAGTTTGATTGGTTCTCACTCCCAAGCTATTGGAGTTTGGCTTATAGGTTGTAAACCCTAAACTACTATAGAGATAGACAAATATTGTAGCATGGCATAGTAATGCTTCTTGTAAACTCTCCTCCTCTATCAAAAACCAACTCCAAAGGACATCCAAACCTAGTGATAATGCATTCATAAAGAAATCTCCAAACTTCATCTTCATTCTTGTTCCTAAATGGTCTAGCCTCAACCCACTTGGTAAGATAATCAATAATTACCACAATTTATTGATTTTTCCTTGGGGTTCTATTGAGAGGACCTGCAAAATCAACTTCCCACTTCTCAAAAGGTCATAATAATGGATTTGATCTAAGTTGGTGGACTGGAAGTAGACTTTCTATCAAAAGCTTGACAAACATGACAAGTTTTGTAATAATCAAGACAATCCTTGAAAATCCCCTTCCAATAGTAACTTGCATCTAGAATCTTGAAAGAAGTCACCTTTCTTGCAAAGTGTCCTCCACACACTAAACCTTCATAAAACACCTTTATGAGCAAGATAAACTCTTTTTTACCCATTGCTCTTTGAAGTAGACCATTTGTTCCTTCGTGAAAAAGAATATCTTCCACCATTGTGTAAGGTCTTGATTTTGCTCAAGGGCCTTCCTCTCCGTAACATGGATCCCTTTTGGATAGTTACCTCTTGTAAAAAGTCCACATTCTCCTTTTACTCCATTGGAACCTCTTGATTGATTGAGATTTTCATGAGCTCCTCATCTGGGAAGGAATCATCCATTTGCTCATCTCTATCATCATCATAGGCCCTAGATAACAAATCAACATTTGTATGTTTTGAGTTGGCCTATCTTCAATGGTGAAGTCATAATCAGACAAGAGTATCATCCACTTTGCTAGCCTCCCTTCAACATTAGGCTTGTTGAAGATGTACTTCAAAGTGTTGAGATCCATGACAATGATGGCTTTCCCTCCAATCAAGTAGTGTCTAAACTTCTTAGACCAAAGATCACTACCAACCCTTCTCTCTTTGTGATAGAGTAGTTCTTTTCTATTGAAAGCATCTTTCTACAAACATAAGCTATTGGATGATCATGCACATGTTGGTCTAATTGACTAAGAGTGCATCCTATAGCTATAATAGAAGCACCGGTGTAGAGGATGAAAGGCTTATTCCAATCAGGTTTAGCAAGAATTGGAGCTACAACAAGGGATTGCTTGAGCACCTCAAAATCTTTGAAAGCCTCCTTATCCTCCAAAATCACCATTTATTCTACATCCTTCTTCATATAGATAGTCAACGCATAAGCCTTGTTGGAAAATGAGAAGATGAAGCTCCTATAGTATCCAACCATCCCCAAGAATTAGTGTAACTTTGTCAAGCTTGAAAGGAATGGAAAGTCTGAGATTTTCTTCACCTTATCAAGATCAACTACTATTCCATCCTTGGAGATGATGCGCCCCAAAAGTAGACCTTCTTCATAACCAAAAATGCACTTCTTTGGGTTGAGTGATGCATTTGCTTCATCCAAGCATTGCAAGACCTTGATCAAGTGTTCTTCCTTGCTCCTATAGACACAAAAATCATCAATGAAGTCTCTCACAACTTTCTCAATGAAAGGTTCAAACACCTTGTTCAATGGCTAGAGCATTGCAAAACCCAAAAGGCATGACCTTGAAAGCATAAGTTCCCCAATTTATGATAAATGTGGTGAGTTGCTTATGTTCTGGTGCAACCTTGATTTGGTTATACCCACTATAACCATCTTCAAAATTGTACTTCTCATGACCTACAACCTCCTCCAAGATCACATCAATGAATTACAAAGAGTAATAGTCCTTCTTAGTAACATCATTGAGCTTCTTGTAATCCACACATACCCGAAGGTTGCCATTTTTTTCTTTAAAATCACAATTGGAGACATCCATTTTGAATTCTCCACCTCAAAGATAATCTGGCCTCCTTGAGCTCCTTATCAATGTCCTTCTTCATAACCAAAGGTATTGGTGGACTAATGCAATGTTACTTTTGGTGGATTTGTCATGCATATGACTCCACCTCTATCTTGTGCTCCTCCAAGGTGGCTTCTTTTAGATCCTTGTAATTGGAAGCAAACATATGGATGAACTTGCAAAAAACTCCTCAAATCTTACCTTCTCCTCTTTGGTAACATTTGGACTATACTTGAGGGTAGATTGACCCTAGGGAACACAAAGGATTCAAGTTGCTCCAAGATTTCTATAGCAACATCAAATCCTAGAGTGCATATTAATTGAATCATCATGGATAGTTTCTCCATTAGTTGAAAGATTATTTCCATTGCTAATCTTGAGAACTAGCTAATGAGGGTGGAAGTATTTTTGTAGGTGTACTAAGACTGTCCAAGATCTTTCACCAAAGTCTCCAAAAGGTTTGTATCTCCACTACATTCATGTCCTTTTGGAATCCACAAACCTCACACAACTCCTTTGTCTTAGATCTTCTTCTTCCCAATCTTAGTAAAGAAGGTCCAACATGCAAACCCAAGTCAAGTAAATCTCTCCTTTCTCATAATCTTTTGCTCTTAAAGTCAATGGACATGAACTTGCCTTATGTCCCTTCTCTCCACATAAAAAGCACTTAGATTCACTCTTTGTACGTTTTTGGTGTATGTTTTTGGATCCTCTCAACTCTCTTCAAATTCTATTTTGAACTCTTTTGCAAAATTTTAGATCTTTTCACTAAGCCATTTGGCCTAGGCATCTTTCTATTCAGCACATATATTTCAGATTTGATCTGAAAACTACCCCCTTCACTTTAAAAATTCATAAATTTCTGCAAAAAATGATGTCTCTCTAATTCTTAGGCCAAAATTTAGAATACTATGTATTGAATTTTCTTGGAAAGTTTCAGAAAAATGCATTGAAAATTGAAGAAATGGCAAACTCTATATAAATTTAGAGAGAGCATGTAATTTTAGAAGTAGTTTACCCTATCAACTTTCAAAATTTCTAGCTTGGTGCATGCACTAGCTCTCACAATAATTTTAAGTGTCCTAAGTAAAGGAAAACCCAAGCTATTATGTGTAGAAATTTCAAGTCCAGAACTCAAACTTGAGATTTTGCCCAAAATCACCTTAATTCCCAAAATTTGCAATCCACTTCACAAAATCTCTCCAAATCCTCTAATGTGTACAAAATGTACAATATCACCTCAAAAACATCATTATGAACTATATGGTATAAAAATAGGTCTTGGTATTCTAACATAAATTCAGCCTTCTCTTCTCCTAATGTTCTCTCTTAATAAGCTCTCATAGCTCTCTTTGTCTAATATAGAATTGTACGCGGAACATTATTTTGCCTTCTAAAGAGATCTTGCAATGGAACTCAAAAGTCAACATGTCTTTCACTCTAGGTGAACCTCTAATGGCTATTATCGTAGTGCATTATGGACTAAGAAGGCAAAGAATCCCAACTCCATCATACTCCTCCAAGGCTAACACTCCAAGACTCAAAGACATTGCTAACTAGAGGACTCAATGAGAGAGAGATAGTTGCAAATTAAAGGATGATGAGTACCTCCTCACTCTTAGCCTATATACTTGTGAAATTGTTATGCACCAAAGTTACAAATTATTGGAGTAACTCAAGTTACTAGGCTAAAAGTCAAATAAAGTCAAAAAGCTAAAGGGATATCCATACTTATGAGAATATTCTCCTAAGCATGTGGTCTTATCTTGACCCAACCACTAAGTCAAAGATTCACTCACATGAGCTTTCCTTGGACTATAGAAGAATCCAAAACAAAAAGGCTTGTGGATCCAAGAGTTCTCAACTCTTTCCCCAAAGCCAAACACCTAGGAATAATACCAAGTCAATACACTAGAATCCAAAATAGTGGTACTCATCTTTTCTACTTCCTCTGAAGTAAGGTCTCCTCTATCTTAGCTATGACTAAATTTAGTTAATCATGAATAATATATAACCATCTTTTATCTCTATATAAATAATATATTTCAATTACTTACAATACCAAACTAAATACCACAATAGCATAGACATGCACAAATGGGTGTTACAATATTGAAGCTGAAGTAAAGTTGGAGGAATCAAGACTGCACAAGTTGAAATTGCTTATGCAAGAGAATAGAAAGAGGAGTGCAAAGGACATAAACATGAACAATTTGTTAATTTTCTTAAGAGATAGAGCAGATAGGTGGATGATTGAAGTAGGAGACAATGTCTATCTCAAACTAGATTTAGTTCAATCCAAATTAGATGAACTTTGTAATAGTGTGAAGGTTGGAACCCAATGTGGAGTTGTAGAAGTAGGAGTGCAAGTGACTTTGGGTAAATTACCTAATTCAATAGAAGAAGTTAGGATAGAAAATGAAGAAGTAGTTAAGCAGATTATGACTTAAGTTTCTTTTTTGACTGAAGATAAGACAAGTATAGAAGGAGAAGTCAATACAGTGAAGGAAACTAAAGTGCAGGAGGTGCTTGTAGGTAATTTGGTTTGATAATTTGGTAGAAGCTAAAGTAGAAGTATAATCAGGTTGGATTAGAAGTAACTATATTGAGATCTAAAGAGGTAGATATGAAGAAGTAGAGTGATACTTTAGATCTACAGATTTGCAAAGTAGCAATTGAAGTGGTTTAGGCAATTATGATAACTATTGAATGTTTTTCCAATTTAGAGGAGGCATTTGTAGTGTTGTGTTTTTCAATATTATATTTTTGAAGTTGAGTAAAGCAAATTGCTATACATTTGTGCTTGTTGTTTCAAATTAATTCCAAGTATCAATCTTGTGTGTGTGTGTTTGTGAGTGTGTGGAGAAGTTCATGTTGTAGTCAAAGAGTGTTAGATGTTGGATTTTTCAACTTTGATCCAACTTTATGTGTTTGAGTTTGAGTGGAATGAAAGCAAGGTAATCCCTCAACAAATTTGTGAAGAATTGTAGTGTTGGTACTATTCTATATTTGTGATCATAATGTTGGATGGATGTGAAGCAATTTAAATTGAGGAAGTTGTACTTTCAATGGAGGGTGGAACATAATTCCAAGGCAAAGTCCCTTTGTGTTGAAGTAGCTGGCTTTGAAGTAACTGAATTGTCATAATCAATATCAATTTGGAAAGAATTTGAAGAATTGTGACTTATGGGTGATGTTAATTTGTGATATGACTACAAATTGAGCACTTGTACTCTCTTTTGGGTGTGGTTTCTACCCAAGAGGTTAAAGATGTAATCAAGAAAAATTATGTGTTATTTTTGACTTTGTATTTAACTATTTTTGACTCGCATCTCTATGTGAGAAAATGATTACTTACTAATTATTGCAAAAGTAATACATGTTGGGCTGTTACACAAAGGCATCCAATCATCAAGTCCAAGTTTTAGTTTAGGTTGTGGACTTGAATTGCTTAACTTGGATCGTGAGTCTTAGATTGGCTTAGTAGCATAAGATATGATAGACAAGCATCATTGCTCACATAATTGTGAGCTTTGTGCCTATCAAGATACAATTAACAAGCTTCAACACTTAGAAATTATGAGTGTTGTACCTATCAAGATGATACAAGCACATATTGGAGTTGATATGCCAAGTTAAATGTAACACCTATTTATGCATGTGTGTGGTATTGTGATATTTAGCTTGGTATTACAAGTACTTGAGAGATATTGTTTATATAGAGATAAAGGATGGTTTTACATTAGTCATGATTAGCTAAAGTTAATCATAGCTAAGATAGAGGGGACCTTACTTTAGAGGAGGTGGAAAAGATGAGCACCACTATTTTGGATTCTAGTGTGTTGACTTGGTATTTTCCTAAGTGTTTGGCTTTGAGGAAAGAGTTGAGAACTCTTGAGCCCTCAAGCCTTTTTGTGTTGGATTTTTCTATAGTCCAAGGATAGCTCATGTGAAGGAATCCTTGACTTAGTGGTTGGGTCAAGATAAGACCACATGCTAGTGGAATATGACCATGTGAATGGATATTCCTTTCTACTTTTTGACTTTACTTGACTTTTAGTCTAGTAACTTGAGTTATTGCGGTAATTAATAACTTTGGTACATAACTATTTCACAAGTATATAAACAAGGGGTGATGAGGTACTCATCATCCTTACATTTGCAACTATCTCTCTCTCTCATTGAGTCCTCTAGTGAGCAATGTCTTGAGTCTTGGAGTGTTAGCCTTGGAGGAGTATGATGGAGTTGGGGTTCCTTGCCTTCTTAGTCCATGGTGTGCTGCCATAATAGCCATCAGAGGTTCATCCTGAGTGAGAGACAAGTCGGCTCACAGAACATGGTATCTTGGTACACAACCAATGATCACTAGTTAGAATGGTGTACTTGTAGTACATCAAAGTAAGCATGGTCTACTTGGAATATACCTTTGGTCTACTAGAGATATAACTAAGAGACATGTAGAACTCATGGTTAGAGTAGAGGGAGTTTTAGCCCTAATATTGTGGACTTTGGTGGTTGAGAGCATGAAAATATTGCTCCTCAAATTCTTGTATGACAACCATTTAATATATATTCCATCTAATTAATAGCTTCAAAAAGATACTTAGAAGCCAAACATTAGACCTAAGCTTACAAGAAAAGAGAGACCACGAGTTTGGATTTTTTGGAGGGGCTACTTGAGTTGTTTTGCCTCCAATATGAAAAGTATGGGTGCTTTGAAGGGACTTGTGTTTAGATTGAGCTTACTAGTGAAACACTAGTCTTTTGACATCCCTATAGGTGTAATGATATGGATACAATCTTGATTCAAAGCAAGGATCAAGACATATTTTAGGCTAGATTAGGAAAGATCCTAATTGAGATTCTGATTTTGCCATAATGATGGTAGCCAAGAAGGACATACATGGCAACTACACGAATAAATGGATTTGTGGAGATTAATATTAGCCTATCCATTGATAGATTAAAGTTGATCCATAAATCTAGCCTATATTAGATAAGATCTTTGATATGATTGTGCATACAAAGATACTTAGTACTTTGGATCTTTGAGCAAGTTGCCATCAATTGCCAATCAAGGAAGAAGATAAGGCCAAAACAACAATCTCAATATTTTATTCTCATGGCAATGATGTATTGTATCAATAACAATTATTACCATTTAGGTTAAAGAAAAAATTCTTACCATACTTTTATTGAGTTCTTGAGAGTTCTATGTGTAGGATCCCATCACATTTGTGATAATCAACAAGTAAAATTTTTTTAGTTCTAATTTGTTAACTTATTGATTATCACAAATGTGAAAGGTTCTATGTGTAGGATCCTAGCATATAGGATTTTTCTTCATGCTATCTTGGTGATAGTTTGGTCTATAATCCTACATTGGAGGAGCATGAGAGACATTTGTTGGGAGTGTTTGAGAGATTGACATATCATGGACTCAAAGTACATCTATGTAGATTCCTCCAAGAGCATGTTGAGTATTTGGATCAAGAGATTGACTCAAGGATGCATAACTCATATTCATATCAATTAAAGCATTTTGGAGCTTGGAGCAATGCTCACCCAACCAAATGAGGAGAAAGAGTTTTTGGTGGCATATGCTAGTTGCCCCAAAAGCAAAAACATTGACCATCAACCTTAATACCAATATTCTATCATGGTCAACCACTTCTATCTTAAAGACTAGAGTTGGTACAATATGCACATAAGGAGCTAGGATATTTTGGAATGAAATGGACCAATTACTTACTTTAGAATTATTATTGGTGGTATGGTATGCACTCAAATGCATAGCAACTTGTTGCTAGATGTGTAACTTGTGATCAAGTTAGAGCATCATTTAATGATCCTTTGGCACACCTACACCAACTACCTATTGTAGGATTAGGTTACCATCAGATATTGGACTTTGTTAGATCTTTGCCATTAACTATGAGACAACACCAATATGTTTTGGTTATGGGGAAGCACTTCTCCAAGTGGATTGAGTTGGTGGTACTTCCTAACAAGTCCAATGAAGAGGTAGTTTATTTTTTCTTGAATCTTGTTCTTATTTTTTTCTAGTAATTTTGAAGTTCATGGGGGAGCTTCAAGTCTTCTATGATAACATATTAATTATTGCCATATTACATCTCAAGATCACCTCAGGCAAAGAGTTTAGCAAAGAGAGTTATTTAGACAATGAAGAGAACATTGTGCAAGTATGGTTTGCAAAGGGGCCACTTGGGAGATTAGGATCTCTGGTTACCTTGGTTGACTATAGGTTATAAGATTCAACCAACAAGCATACTTCTCTCATTATTTCTTACTATAGACAATATCCAAATTTACCTACAATTATCCATTGTGATCCTATTATAGTTTTAAATTTGGATGGTCCTAGTATATTGATGGGAGAATATTCTCAATAGGCAAAGACCTTTTAAAGGAATGATGCTAATGGTATTTAGGAACTTAGTGATTTCTTAACATATGGATACATTAGTTGAACCAAGGAGAAAGTTTGTGACAACCTATTAAGTATCACATTTGCAATAATCAACAAGTAAAATTTGCTTCCACAAAGATATGAGTAAAAAATGGTCAAATACAAAGCAAAACATCATAAACAGTCCTTCTTGATTGCATCTTTAATCTCTTGTGAAGAAACCACACTCAAAAGAGAGTAACAAACACTGAATTTGCATTCTTATCACAAATCACAACACCCATAATCGCAATTCATCAAATCTAGTCCAAATTGACATTGATTATGATGATTTAGTTCTTCCCAAAGCAGGCTAATTTACCATGAAATGCCTTTGCCTCAAAATTTTGTTCCACCCCTCCACTAAAGGCACAACTTCTTAATCAAAATTGCTTTGCATCAATCCAACATTATGATCATTAATGCAAAATACTATGAACACTACAATTCCTCACAGATTCATCAAGGAATTACCTTGAATTGCACTTCACTAAGGATCAAACACACAAAATGAACATTAGTACTATGGAATTCAATGTCCAACTTACTACAATTCAAACTTCTCTTAACACTCACAATCACAATAAGATTGATACTTAGAATTAAGCTAAAATGACAAGCATTGAGTTACAACTTACAACCCATTTTGCTTTACTCAACTTTAGAAATATGAATACTGAACAACAAAACACTTCAAATGCCTCCTTTAAATAGGCAAAACATTATGATAGTTGTCTTACTAAATATAGTTCTAACTTCAAATTTACCAACCTACAAATCCAAAATAATAATCCATCTCTTCATATCTACCTTTTCAAATCTCAAAATTGTTACTAATCCAGTCCAATGTTTACTTTAACATTGGCTTCTATACCTGAATTATCTTCATTGCTTCATTTCTCTTCAAGTCTATCTACAACTACAATTTCCTCTTCTATTTCTATCCTATCTTCAGCCTAAATTGAAACTGAAATCATAGCTATACTATCTACCTTCTCCTTCTCTACTCTAACTTCTTCTAATGTCTCAAGTTACTCACCCAAAGACACTCGCACTCCTACTTCTACTACGTCACATTGGGTTTGTACTTTATCATTACCGTGAAGTTTCTCTAACTCTGATTTCACAAGATCTAATTTGAGACAAACATTGCCTCCTATCCCTAACATTTCCCCATCTACCCTCTCTCTTGAGCAAATTAACAATTTGTTCATATCTACATCTTTTGCTTTCTGCTTCTTCATCTCTTGCACCTACAACTTCAATTTGTGTAGTCTTGACTCCTCCATCGCCACTTTGGTTCAGTACTCAACATTGCCTTCAACCTCTTGACAATCTCTCCTACAAATTCCAAAGCAATTTCTAAAACTATCTTCTCTTGTTTTCTCTGTGCTTCCAACTCATTCCAGTACATCTTCAACTCATCCTCAAATTCAGCTTATAATGCCTCCTTCTCTTCCACATATTGGACTAGTTGAGTCTCCACACTTTTGATCAGCCCTTGCAACCTCTCTTCTTCATGATGTCTATCTACCAATTTGCATTGCCAAGCCTGATCCCTCTCCTTTGTGCTCTTTCTTAGGCTCTCCAACTCTTGCTCCATTACCACTACCATTGCCTTCAAATGTAGCACGTCCAAGCGCATATCAGCAAACTCTCCCTTCAATTTCTTGAATGTTGCCTTTTGCTCCTTCAATTCCTCAATTCATTGTTTGATTTTCTTGTTGTGCTTCACACAACTTTCCTTCAAGTTATGAAAGCTCTTCTTCCAAAGAACAACATCAACCTGAAGTTCTTTGGCTTCTTGCTCTCCTTGGCTTAACTCCCTCCTCAACTTTGAGACCTCCTCATTCAAGAACTTTAATTCATCAATCTCATCCTTCACTTTAGGATGCTCTCTCTTCAACTCTTCCTTCCTCTTCTATAGTTGCAACAACAAAGGACATACAAACTTCAATATAGAGTTTACTCCGGTGAACTTTCCTTCATTGTCTTCTCTATATTTGGCTTTGGTCGGCACTTCTTTGGTTGGTGCCTTGCTCCAAAATCTTGATCTTTGTACCTTCAGTGTCATGTCATTTGAGCTTTCCTCCTCTTCTTTAAATTTGCATGGACCTATAGCTGCAACTTGCACACTCCTCTTCAATCTTGCTGCCCTTGGAAACACCAAAGCTGGCTCTTTTGCTCATTCTTCCTCCACTTGTATTGTAGGTAACTCCAAACAAGGTGCATTTCCACCTTCCATACAATCAATTGCTGCATGGAACTCCTCATCTTCTTCTCTTGCCACTTTATCCACCAATTTTGGACTTTGGGTACTCCTTCACTCTCGGTATTGGACTCCTTACTCTACGATGTAAACTCTTCTTCTTCTCGCAAGTATTCACACTTTGACTAAGCCTTTCCTTCCAATTCTCTTCCAATGAATGGCTCTTCACTACTGCCATCTTTAGCTTTGGATTCAACCTCCTCGTCTTCTATGGCTGCAATGCCAATCCTCTTCCTTTGAGTCTACTTCTTTCTTGGCCTCAAGATTTCTACCAACACTATCTTCTCCTTCCCATATGGGATATAGTGGTCATTTCCTGCATGGACTCGCCTCATGTAATATTGCTTGACCGCATCCGCTACTTATTGTCAATCAAGGTGAAAGTGTGACACAATTCTTCCCCTCTCCTTTGAGCTAAATAGGTTTAGTCCAACTTAGAAATGGGATGAAAAAGGTACAAAATAATAAGTTGGTAGGTCCATTCTCCAATTATTAATTATTTGACCTACTCATAAGTACAAACACTTCACCCAGTTCACCACTTCTCCTACAAACATCTGGTGGAACATAGCCTATTACATTTTCACATAGGTGCTTTGCTCTAGCTTAAACATGGCCATCATTATGCTTAGTATACCCCTTTGTATTGGGTTCCTATAGCTATCCACCTTGTACACGTTCTTGGTTCAAGGAGCACTAAAAGAATTCCTCACCTTAGTTGTTTCTTCCAAAGAATCACACTTCCATTAAAAGATGACTCCTCCTACTTCTACTACTTCTCTTCCCAAGACTAATCTCCAATCTGACTCAGTCCATCAAGCCAAATCTCCTCTCTTTCCCTCTATCTTGGGACCGTCTATGCAATTGCTGGCAACAATTTCTACCATGAACCTTGGAAAACTCAAATTCTAGTTCCATGCCAAAAACCTAGTACAAATTCTACTCAAAACTTTGATCCTTACCATTATGTCTAACGTACAAATTGCAAGACTCCTCACAAAACTCTGCTTATTCCCCTTTGGTGGCATCATGTGCTTTTTAGGTCTTGATCTTGGAAAGATCAAACCTTCCATGAAACCCAAGCTTAGGATCTTGGGTAACTCCCTTGGAACAACTATTGATAGCCATGGGATATTTCCATGACATTTCAAAACCCTATAAAAAAGTCTCAATCTTATAGTTTTTTGCTGCTTGTTCATTCTTTAGTCAATCTTTGATTGACACACAAATTCTACGTGTCCATCTTCTTTCACTCTCAATGTCATCTTGAACTTGAGGTAGCCATTTTCTTTACGTGTACTTTCTTGATTGGCTAGACCCAAAGAAAGGTTGTTACAGGTTCTTTGGATTGGGTTGCACATCTTGATGCAAAGTATCCTTACTTTGGGTTTATACTTCCATAAGTCTGACCTAAGTCCTTTTGACCCTAACCCAAGGTTGAAATCTTTGGGTCTCTGCCTAACACATGATTTTTCTCTTTTCCTCTTCATTAAGCTTCAATTTGGCTTCAACAATACACTTCTTCTTTAAAACTTATCAAAAATGAAAATTGTGGGTACCACAAAATTACATCACATTATGTTATACAAGGGGAATGTTATAGATCCTCAATCCATTAGTTTCACCTTGGTGACTAGGTTTATTTAAAACAAATTCTTGGAACAAATTTTGATGTGACTACATATAGTACTATCTTGAGAATGCACGAGTTTTTGCCTTTTGGAATCTTTATGTTGGAAAGACGTGAAAGGCATGATGGTATTGTCTAGAAAGATCATGTGTGAAATTGTGTGCCATGCTTCCTCCCAAACATAGAGGGCTCTATGGACCTAAACATTAATATTTATGTATGCAAACATCCAAAGTATGTTATGTAGCTTTATTACTAGAGCTACTACTAATGTGTGATAAGTGTTCAAGAAGATGGCATATAGAGTATTTTCCCCCTTTCCTTATGGTGGTTCTTGAAGTGCAAGAGCTATGTCCTTGATATACTTTGCATTTTATCTTGTTCATTCCTTATATGGTATAGATTGTAGACAAGCAACTAGCAATAAGGCACAATAGCGCCTAGTCTCTTGATTTGCCCACTAAAGAGCTATATTGAGTTAGCAAGACCTAAACACCAACTAAGAGGCAATAATGGCACTTTAGAATTTATGTATGACTTCTTATATGAATTATGCTTCTATCGATTTTAGGGAAGAGTCAGTCTAAAAAGTAATTTTTACACTTTAAAGGTTTGTTGAGTTCGCTTCATAGCAAGCTAATACTGCAAAGAATATTAAGCCTATGCTAGGCTTAATAGTGCATCAAATTTAATTTACTAAATTTTTTGATCCAAAAATTACAAAAAAACCTTTAGTTTGGACATTAACTCAATAAGATTGTTTATAATTCTTGCTAGAAAGAATATATATATAGATCTCTATCTCATGTTTGTTAAGCATTGAAAACTCTTACATTAGCTAAATATAAGGTGATATTAGCAAAGAAATTGAGGTACATTTTTACAAATATTTTATAGTCAAAGGTATTTTTGAACCATATTTAGATGAACCTCTCTCTCTCTCTCTCTCTCTCTCTATATATATATATATATAAATATATAATCTGCCAACAATTTGACCTTCTAGGATTTTATAGGATTGTGGGTGACTAACCTTTGCTTTATTTGAGATATATTTTTAGGTTAGTAGTTTCAATACAAAGCAATACATAAGGTTGGGAATAAATACTAGAAAATGGCATTAGTTGTTAAATAAATAATTCCCAAACTCCAAAAAATCTCTTGCAAAGGGTGCTTAACTCAACAAGTATGACCTAGTTGAAGTGGTACAAGGATCAAGAGTTCATATCATGACTTGGATTACATGGTAGCACTTTGTTCTTACAAACATCATAAATACAAACAAGGCTGGGGAATATGAAGATGTCAAATGCACCAAGATGAAGTTTGTGTTGTTATGAAGTTCTAATATTACATAAGTTCAACCACCAAACAACTCACCACCAAAACTGATGCACCTTGCATGAATGTACTACCAAAGAATGGACTTCTTATCATCTAGTGCCAAGTGACATGCATTAAAAAAATAGCCGTGAACCTTCACCAACTGCTGGAATGGGTAAAGGATGGACCAGTTTTTACATAATTATATAATGATATATTCATTTTGTAAGGAAGAAATTTTTACTTTTCATGTTCTCAAATTTTTTTGCAAAGAAATTTGGCCATTCTCATGGCTTTGGCCATGATGGGATTCACTTTTGTTGGCAAAGAGCCAAAAACTTGAGAGTTTGTTGAAGAGCATGTTGGTGATAAGGTAGAATTTCAAATGAGAATATTCAACAATAGCAGAACTAACCTTGGAGTTGAGAGATGAGGTGAGATGAGGGAGACCTATAAGGATTGTTAGAAAACTTCCTAAAATTTCCAAGTAGGGCTTATACTACATATCTAAAAAAGACCGAGACCAAGGAGAGAAATAGGAGAATGGAAACTCACATTAGGACACTTGGATGTGTGAAAACTCCGAATGCCTTGCATAAGCTTTGGCTTTGGTATTTATAGGTAGCATACAAGGCCCTTGAGAAGCTTCTCAAGAAGCTTCCTCAAGCCACTTTCTTAGAGTGCAAGCCAAGTTAACTAGGAAGCTTCTCAAGAAGCTTCCTTCTAGAAGCCGCCTACTTGGCATGCAAGCTAAGCTAGTTGGAAGCTTCTAGAAGCTTCCTTCTAGAAGCTACTTACTTGAGGTGCAAGCTAAGCTAGCCGGGAAGCTTCCCAAGAAGCTTCCTAGATACTTTTGGAATATTCTAGGCTAATGTGTCTTATGTGCTACTTCGTAAGCCCGACTAACTTTGTTGCTAAACTCCATATTATTACATATTACCCCACCGCTAGTTGGTGATGTCCTCGTCGCCAGTGAAGCTTCAAATTCCTGGATGGCCATTTGTGCATTTTGGAGGTGAGAAAGAGGTTCCCATGTGACATCATGAAGAGGATACCCTTTCCAAAGGACCTTGTACTCCGTATGTTGGCAACGGCATTGTTGAATATGGAAACGCACAAAGATACTATCAACTTTGTAGTTCTCATGATCATTGATAGGGACAGGAAGAGGGGGATGTTGGACTTGAGAGGAAAAGGAAGAGGGGTTAGGAACAAAGGGTTTCAACTTGGAAACATGAAAGATAAGATGGATACGCATGTGACAAGGCAAGGCAAGTTGATTAGCAACAAGAGAGACAATTTGGGTGATATCAAAAGGTCCTATCAAATTAGGTGCAAGTTTATGAACTTGGGTGTCAAGTGGGAGAGGGAGGTTACTAGAGGATAGCATGAATTTATCACCAACTTCAAAAGTGAGATCACAACGATGGTGGTAAGCATATTGTTTTTGGCAATTTTGAGCAACAAGGAGGTGAGACTTGGCTTGTTGGAGAGATTGTGATATAGAAGTCAAGAATGTGGAAGTATGAGGAACTTGAGATGGAGGGTTTATTTGGAGAAGAGAATCTAGAACAAGTAGATCTTGGCCAAAGTTGAGAAAGAAAGGAGAAAATCCAGTGTCTAAATACAAAGTCAAACAGTAACATATAGTTCTTCTTGGTTATGTCTTTAATCTCTCAGGTAGAAACCACACCCAAAAGAGAGTAACAAGCACTAATTCTCAGTCTTGTCACAAAGTAACACTTCTTAATCACAACACCTTCAACTCTTTCCAAACAATCTTGATTGTGATGATTCAGGCTCTCCCAAAAACGTCACTTCACTGCAAAACAACTTCACCTCAAAATTGTGTTCCACCCCTCCATTGAAGGCAACTTCCTCGATCAAAATTGCTTCACATCAACTTTGCACTGCACTCACAAATGCAGAATACTACCAACACTACAATTCCTCTCAGATTTGTCAAGGCATTGCTCCGATTGCACTTCACTCAGGATCAAACACAAAGAATGAAGATCAAGGCTATGGAATCCAACATCCAACAAGCACACTGACTTGCACTTTGAATTTCTCCCAGACTCACAAACACAAACACAAAGTTGATACTCGGAATCAAGCTCAAGCAACGAGCACTGCTTCACAACACTTTGCTTTATCTATTCTTAGAAATAATGAGCACTGAACAACATAAGACTGCAAATGCCACTCTTAAATAGTGAAGCAATCAACAGTTATCTTCCTAATGTACTTCTTTCTTATGACTATACAAACCTATAGGTCCAAAATGACAATGCACCTCTTCATATGTGCCTATTCAAATCTCAAATTGGTTATTAATCTGATTCAATGTCTACTTCTTCCTTGGCTTTCAAACCCAATCCCAAAGTAACTTTACTTCCTATTGCTCTGTCCTTGAGTTTCATAATTCCTACATAGTCTACCAAATCTAATAGTTCTCTTTTGTGATTTGACATTTCACTAATGGGTAATCTATCTAACTCCTTATCTTCTGACCCACTCTTCTCTAATGCCTCCAATGATAACTCCAAAGACATTTTCACTCCTACTTCATCTACTTTGGGTTTTGCTCCAACATCTTTCCAAAGTTTATCTATTTCAAACTTTACTAAATCTAATCTAATCATGATATTATCTTCCACTTCTAATATCTTCCTATCTACACAAGTTCTGAGACTAATCAACAATGCATTCAAATCTGTATCCTTTGCATGTCTCTTCCTCGTCTCCTGCACCAACAACTTCAACTCGTACAACCTCATCTCTTCAATACAAACATTGGTCTCTGTACTCAGCATTGCATTCATCTTAATAAGGATCTCCTTCAATGGCTCCAATCTCATCTTCCTTTCGTGCTCCCGATCCGCAAGCCAATCTTCCCGATACATTGTCAATTCTGCTTCAAACTCGGCTTTCACAATTTCCTTCTCCTTCTCCTTCTATACAACCTTCTCTTCCTGATTACAAAGTAACTCTTGTAATCTCTCTTCTTCCTTATATCTCATTGTCAACTCCCGTTGCCAAAGTTGCTTCTTCTCTTCTACACTCTCCATTACTCTATTGAGCTCTTGTTCATTCTCTGCTACCCTCGCCATAGCATGGATAATTTCTAGTCTTGAATCAGCAAACTGTTGCTTCAAGATTTCATACTCTTCAAGATTTTGCTTCAAGATTTCAATTGCTTCTTTTCTTCGCCTTCTTTGGCCATACAAGCGCAATCTAACTTCTCTATACACTTCTTCTTCTCCATTTCGGAAAAAAACAAAAAATGTGGGTACCACAGTAGGCAAATTCTATAGTGGCAAGACATTCATCCCAATTGGTATGGTGGACATTGACAAAGGCACGTAGCATATCCTCCAATGCATAATTTGCACATTTGGTTTGGCCATTAGTTTGAGGATGATAGGCCGTAGACAAAGCAAGCTTGGTGTTTAGTATCTGGAAGAGTGCTTGCCAAAACTTCTCGGTAAATCAAAGATCACGGTTGGAAATGAGTACACGTAGCATCCCATGATGCTTGAAGACATTGTGGAAGTAGATTTGCGTTAAGGTTGGAGCATCCACGGTATCACACGTTGGTGCCAGGTGGATTTGCTTATTAAACTTATCCACAAACACCACAATTGTGATGTGTCCTTGTTTTGTCTTTGGCAAGGATGTGATGAGATCCAAGCTCACATGCTCCGAGCGAGCGGACGGAATGGCAAGTGGTTGAAGGAGTCTACTTGGCTTTTGGTTTTTGGTCTTCTTACGTTGGCAACTCTCACACGATCGGACAAATTCTCAAACATCTTGTGTCATGTTGGGCCACTACCATTGACGTTGGAGGGTACCCAAGGTCTTGTCCACACTCATTGGAAGCTCAAGTTCTTTCCCAAGAGGTCAGTCAATAGTGCAGCCACATGAGCATAATAATGGACGAACCTCGGTAAAAACTGGCCAATCCATTGAATGCCGGAACTTTTGTTGCATCCTTTGGGATAAGGCAATCAGTAATGGCCTTGATTTTCTCTTCTTCCATCTTGATCTCCTCTGATGAGATCTTATGACCCAAGAAGGTAACCTCCTTCTGCCAAAAGGCACACTTCAACTTCTTGCAATAAAATTTCCATTGTCATAGTCGTCTTAGGACTTCTTGCACATGATTCACATGTTTTGCCTCTATCTTACTATAAATTAAGATATCATCCAAGAACACCACCATGGACCAATCCAATAGTCCATCCAACACTTGATGCAATTGATCTGTGAAGACCGCTGGAGCATTAGTGAGTCCGAAAGGTAGAACTCTCTACTCAAAATGCCCATACCTTGTACAAAAGGCAGTCTTTTGCACATCCTCTCTATCAATAGGAATTTGCCAATAGCCACTACAAAGATCCAACTTGCAAAAGTAGCTTGCTCCACTTAGTTTATCAAGCAAGTCATTGATCCAAGGCAAGGGATATGCATTCTTCATAGTTTGCTTATTGAGCCCACGGTAATCAATACAAAAATGAAGTACTCCATCCTTCTTTGGAACAAATAGTACCGGTGCTCCCCAAGGAGAGGTATTATATTGTATGAAGTCCTTCTCCAATAACTCTATAAGTGTTGTTTGCAACTCCTCCAACTCCTTTGATGAGAGCCAATAGATTGGTCTACTCACTGGAGTACTCTCCGGCAATAACTTGATCTTGAAGGGCATACCTTGATCATAGGGTAATCCCTTTGGCAGATCATCCGGAAACACGTCTGCAAACTCCTAAACTATCCGATCAACCATTGCTTGATGAGGCTCTTGGCCCTCCTATGATTGTTCTAGCGCAATTGGCTTGATCCACACCGCGAATACAGACTTATCTTCCTCCAAAGCTTGCTCTATGACTGCTTTACTAACCAACTTCCCTTCCAGGGACTCATCTCTCTTCCAAGCTTGCTCCATGGTTGCCTTCTTTGCAAACTTCCCATCTTGGGACTCCACTCCCTTCAAGGTTTGCTCTATGGCTACCTTTTTGACAAACTTCCTATCTTGGGACTAACTATTCTTAGGTGTCTTACTCAAAGGTACCAGACAACCTAATCGGAAATTCCTACCTTGGTGGTGTACTTGAATTTGGCGTCGGGTCCAATCGAATTGAACCTTATGACGTTCAAGCCAAGGTAGACCCAGAATGATATCATAGTGTAGAGGTGCCACTACAAACCTCATACACTCCAAATACTCCTTCCCAATCTTGAAGGTAACAGGATGTGAGGTGCGGAATGCAAAACACCCTTTCTACCATTCGCCATCATCCAACTACTTCCAATCAATGGTTTGATAGGAATACCTAATTCCTTTGCTACTTGCATAGACATGCAATTCTTTGAACTTCCAGAATCAACCAAAATCCTACAACCCCCATTAGATATCATACCTTGCAAGTGAAGCAAACTTGCATAGGTCAAGCTTTCAATCCTATTGGAACTAATCAAGCTCCCAATAGGCGGCTCAAAATCTCCTACTGGGATTCTTTGTTTCCCTGATCATTCCATTTCACAACCTCCATCTGGGCAACTTGTTAAGGTTACCTATTCCTAAGTGGACATTCAGCAATGCGATGTCCAACTTGGCAACAATAAAAACAACCTCTATTTTGTTGCAATCTTTCTCTATCTGCTACATCAAATGGCCTCCGTTGGATCGTATCAATCTCCATTGGTGCTGGTTCTTCCACCCATGCGTATTGTATTGGTAAGCTTGGTGTAAGTCAAGGTCGAGACCAAGTTGTTGCAACCAAGGAATCAAAGTGCTCAGCCAATTGCATGGCTTCTTCTACGTTTTATGGTTCTCACATGGTCACCTCCAATTTGGTTTGTGACTTTAATCCCCGCACAAATTGATCCAAAACTTCTCCTTCTTGTATATCTTGAATTTGCATGATGATGTTTTGAAATTGTGTGATGTAGCCGCTTACAGAACCAATCTGGTTCAACTCCGCTAAACTATCTTGTGTGGCTTGGATGGCATTTATAGTTTGAAATCAACCAAGTATTGCATCCTTGAATTTTGTCCATGTCAAGATTGATGCAACAATCTATTGTTTAGCTTGCTCCACTCAGAATCGCCACCAAAGTTTTGCCACACCATCCAATTGGCTAGAGGCCAAGAGAATCTATTTCTGTTCCTCTTGAAGATTGTTGGCTTTGAAGTAACGTTTGCAATCAAACACAAAATTCTCCACTATGCCTGGAAGATTCTTGCCTTCAAACACCTTGGGTTTTGGAAAATGAATATGATCTTCTCCATCTTGGACTAGTGCTCTCTATATGTTCTTGTTGTTGTTGGTCTCGTTCATCCAAAAATCAAGTAAGGTGCTCGATTTGTTGCTGCATCGCAAGGATAACATCCGGTATTGCCGCCATAGCTACTACTCTATCCTACTACTCCCAATTTATCTTATTGATTAACCATTGATATAGTATGTCCACCTTTCTCCATAAGTGACAACTGGAAGTATCAAGGGTTCCTCAGAAATGTTGATCATATGTAAAAAATCCTGCCCAAAGCGTGAGGTGATGAATTGTGTGAAGTGGTGCTTGGGTAATATATCTGGACATGAAAATCCCAATGTTTTAGCAGAAGTGGATTTGGTGGTCCATAAATTCCATCCATCCTATTCCTGCTCTAATACCAATGTAAAAGACAGAGATCGAGGAGAGAAATAGGAGAATGGAAACTCATATTGGGACACTTGAATGTGGGAAAACTCCAAATGCCTAGCATGAGCTTTGGCTTTGGTATTTATAGGTAGCATACAAGGCGCTTGAGAAGCTTCTCAAGAAGCTTCCTCAAGCCGTTTTCTTAGAGTGCAAGCCAAGTTAACTAGAAAGCTTCTCAAGAAGCTTCCTTCTAGAAGCCGTCTACTTGGCGTGCAAGCTAAGCTAGTTATAAGCTTCTAGAAGCTTCCTTCTAGAAGCTACTTACTTGATATGCAAGCTAAGCTAGCCGAGAAGCTTCCCAAGAAGCTTCCTAGATACTTTCGGAATATTCTAGGCTAATTTGTCTTATGTGCTACTTCATAAGCCCGACTAACTTCATTGCTAAACTCCATATTGTTACAATATCTGATCACATAAAAGTAGGAATCTAGATTTCTTGCATAGGATTGGAGTTTGTTAGACATATCCCTACTAGAAAATATTTGTCTTAGACAACACCCAGAGTAGCAAAACTTTGAGAGCAAACCTTGCATTGTGGACAGAAGACCACTAGCAATAAGTGCTGGGATAGGATTGCTCATCCTTTGGCCAAATGTACATAGATATTATGCATGGTCATCTAAGTTAAAGTCTCATAGCCATAATAGAAGACTAATTTGCGGACAGGAAATTAAAATATTGACTAAATTGGGTATAAGACTTAAAAGATCCTACTAGACAAGTTGTCATCAAAACAATCATGAAACTCTTCATATTAAGACAAACAGCCTAAGTAAACCTGAACCAAGTAATCTTCTTTCAACTTCTACACAAAGAGAAACCTATAAGCTTGGCACAAATGTTTCAAGAACATGTAAGTGAGCTATTGGAAGACATGACAAAAGGAGGAACTACAATAATAGCCTCCTTTTTGTTGCATTTTTACATAGTAACTAGCCTTCTCATGAATGAATGAAGGTGAATACTTTAACCACTTCTACCATCTAGCATATTTTAGTGAGCACCCAAGACCTACCTTCACATCAAACAAAAAGCCTAAGTAAACATGAACCAATCAATAGTCTTCTAACTTCTACACAAAGGAAAACCTATAAGCCAGGCACAAATGTTTCAAGAATATGTGAGTGAGCTATTGGAAGACATGAAAAAAGGAGGAGCTACAATAGTAGCCCTCTCTCTATTAAATTTTTACATATTAACTAGACTTCTCATGAATGAATGAAGGGGGAATACTTTAACCACTTCTACCATCTAGCATATTTTAGTGAGCACCCAAGACCTACCCAAGAAAAAAATAAAATACCACAAATTAGACAAAGAATATGCTAGAACAAAGAAGTTTGTACCTATTAAGGAGACCTATAATATGGTGAATCCTTGCAAGAAGGTGCTCACAACAAGACAAAAGATTCAGGCCTTCAATAAACAAAAATGAATTGTCTAAATGATTGGCAAGTTTTCTAGCAAAAGTGGGAGCAAAGAAGCCTCCTAAAATGAAGGGAAAGATGATATGATAGGTGAAATTGGTCACTCTCCATTGCAAATGGATAGTGACCACGGGAAGGCAGCTTTGTTAGACAACAATATTATACTTTGACTTTTTGTCTCAAGGAACACATTGGGTGCTTAGTTGTGGAGCTTATGGATAAGAGGTTTTGTGTAGACCTAATACTAGTAGTTTGAGCTTGGTTGTTGAAACCAATCATCAAAACCTTCTAATCTTGTTTCTAGCATTTCTTTTATTGGGTAGGGGGATAATGGGCAACCTAACCTATCATCACAACATGCACTCTTGGTCTATTGGTCAACACTTCAAACCTTAACAAAGAGAAATTCACAACATGCCTAGAATGAAATAACTATGCACAACATTTGCAAACCAGTCTAAGCCAACTAGGCATACAAGCAAGCATGTAAGTATGGAGAGGATCCAAACAAAAGAATTTTAGCAAAAAGCTCTCCATGCTTATCATGGAATGAGCATTAGAGCATCCTTGCTTTGTCCGCAAGCTGACTTCAAAATGTGCTCCAAGTAGGGAAATTCTACACCTTTTTCATAAGGAAACCTTGGTAAGACTCATATCAGAATAAAACTTTATCTACAACTTTGATTTGGATGTTCTAGGACTCAATTGAAAGCCTAAGAGATAAGATTTCTAATCATATCAAGCAGGCCTCAACTAACCACTATAGCTTCCTTGACAAAATCTCAATTTAGGGCAGATTTTATTTGTAGAATTTCTCAAAATTTTGGCTCAAAAGCACATATAATCCTCACCAACACTCCAACAACCATACCTCATCAATCATAGGTACAAATGGAAGAATTGGAATTCAATTGTCATTGGAAGTAAAAATTAGTATTGTAAATAGATTTTTTTTATTAGCTCTCACTCTCAATAAACCTTGAGCTAACCAAATTTTTACATAGTATTTGGTTGTATTTATGTCTAAACCTTGTAGAATTTGAAGACCTAATCCAACCCTTATCTCTAGATATGAATTTATTCCCATATTAGGTTAACTTTAGAGCTTTACGGACCCAAGTATACTTGATTCAAGACCTTGAATTATCTATTTAATGGATTCACATAAAACCTTTGCGCAGTTGTGCAAGCCCTAACCACCAACTATACTGGAAATTTTTATAAGCTCATTCTAAAAGAAACTTGAGAAGTGACCAGAACCCCAATTTGATAGTCATCTCCTTCTCAACATCTTGATTTCCAAAGCTCCAACTTCAATTGATCAGATCTTATTTGATATTGACTCAAATATGGAATTGCTTAAGATTAGCAAAATTATCACTTTGTCTTATATCTAATTTTATTAAAAAATCATGAAAAAATATGATAGAACTCTCAATATATTCTAATTTGTTCATATGGGTATGAATTCAACCTCCTTGCTTCAATTGATCCTTCCACTCAGAATTTGCTGAAATCTCTTGGTTTTTGTTTCAAACCATAGCATATCAGCTCTTCTCTCCTTTAATGAACCCTAAAAAACCCTCCCAATCCCTGAAAACTCTAGACTTTCCATGTTGGACCCAATCATTTGCAACTTTATGACTTAGCTTTTCTCTTTTTAACAAATGGATCACACAAATTCCCCTTGAAACCCTTGATCAAAATTAAGTACTTCTCCTTCTACAAGAGCACATATTTTTTCAAGTCTCATACTTGTCCATAAGTAAGTACAAGAAGGACAATAGGATTTCATCACCAATGCCATAAATTTGTATCCAAAATGTACTACTAGAATGCTCATCTCTAGGGAGCTTTGTTTGTAGAGATTCAAGACAATACGGCGTAGACAACCAAACACCTTGAGAATCATACAATGACACAAAATTGTGGATTAAAAACCATGATCTATTTATGACTCTTGTGATGTCACACTTTTTGGGAAGGATAGAATGTTACCTCATAGTCATAGTTGGCAAGGTGATTGGACCCTTGGAGGATCCTACTCTATCTTTGTATGTGCATTTTGGTATACTACCCATAAAGCTTATTGATCTTGGACAATCACTAACTCCATGATGCAAACAAAGATCTCAATACCTATGATTGTCTCAACAATTTAATCATGAATCTAGATGTGCAAGAGGAATAAAAGGAAATTTTGAAGTGAAGTTAC